>JALHLI010000001.1:4776252-5526252 GCA_023349425.1 Anthopleura sola
GACATATATAACATCTGAGGCTTCCTTTATCACACTTACTGGGATTATCTTAATTACTGCCTCTTCATGCTCTTTGCTTTTGCTGCCTTTTCTATTTGGAGGCCTCAAAATGTTTGAGGCCAACTTCAGGGCTGTTCTTTCTTTGCATTCTGAAAATATATTAGTGAAGATAATAAATATTGATTGAGAAGTTGCTCATAAAAGTACTTGATGAGCTATAATTCCTATTTTTTCTTTTTATGAATTGTTCTTTTTAGCTAAGTTTTCACAGTTTAGATGAGTACTGCATTCATTTATTAATTAAGATTTATTTGTTGCATGAGCCCAAGATGATTGGTAGATCAGAAAAGACCAAAATCCAAACGAGGTTTTGAAATGGCGGCCGGGTCACGATGCAACAATTTTCACTGTAAATACAGGCACAATATTCATCCGCTGTAGTCCCTTCAACTTTTATTTTAAAGAGCTGAATAACAGTACAGTACTGATTAAATTATAATATTGTTTAGAAAAAAAATAACTGTCTTACCTTCCTCTTCACAACTACTGTCAATAGCAGCAGTCATTTGTGAAAATAATTTCTCATTCTTCTTGTCCATTTTGGCATAGGTCAAGAGCCGGCTACTCCAAACATCTGTTCTTTTCAAATTGTTCTTTATCTGGCTTGCCAGGTCAGGATTCCCTAACACTCTTGAAAAGTCAGCTTTTACCTTTAAACAAATATTTCAAAATACTTAAACAAAAAAAAAATACCCCTCTCTCCATCAGTGCTATGTTAATTCTATACTTAATTATATACTTAATATCATCATTGAGTCAGTTTGTTTTGTTCACTGGTGGTCTTTATCCTTCATATTCACCCACGGTGACTTAATTATCCAGGTTGATATCTAGTTATCAACCCCGTGCTTAAGGTAATTCCGTAGTTTTGCATTGCGCACGTGCTACTGCGCACGATTTTAGCCAGCGCGAGATCGTGCACGGGAGAACCTACATAGCACTCAGTTGATGTAATGTATTCATAAAATCTATTGTATTCTATTGTCCTTCTATCTATTGTATGAGGTGTGATGTATTGTATTTTTATGAATACATTACATCAACTGCTTGTACGTAGGCTCTCCCGATCGTGCACATTGGCTATTATTACGATTTCAAGATGGCGGTCGGCTGGTAAATGAAACGGTTTGTTAAAAATAAAAAAATACAGAAAACAAGCCAAAACAAACAGGAAATTATCAATCGAAGGTATCTGGCATTGATATGAGAGTTTTGTATAAATTTAGAAAGATATCACAGTGTCTTTTATATTTTTTTTGTGTGTAAACTCTCCCTAGTCCTTTTTAGATCACTACATTTCGAGGACAAAATTCGTATTTTAGGGAGCTGTAGCGCGAAAACGAGCACGGTGACCTACCTTTTTTTATTTCAGTAAATCAATAAGGAATAGGTTTACCATAATATATCTTAATTTAAACAAAATGTCCAGTTTTCGAGATATTCTCAAAAACATACTGCGGAAAACTGTTTCCAGATCGATATTAGGGAGAAAATCGAAGTCGAAAAGTCCCTGTTTTTTACAACAACTGCATTTTCTGGAAAATTTTCGGCATCCAACTGTTGCTTTGCTTCATAAAAGAAAGAATAACGCAAATAGTATTATATTCTAAATATCAAACAAAAACGGCTATTCATAGAAACCCTACAATTCGCAGAGCTGACAGATAAATTATAAATGATTTTTTAGGAATGAAATAAATTAATTATTAATGAGTTATCGCTAACAATTTTACCTTACAAGTCTGCTGTGTTCATTTTGTAGTTTGTCAGCTGCTGCTAGCTAGTAGCCATAGACGAAGAAATTATCCTTGGAAATCTAAAATATATAGAAAGCATGAAATTCGGCTATTGGATGAAGAACTATCTTGTAATGGTTTCTCTCCTTGTTATCGTCCAATCTACAGGTAAGATGACAGTAAATTTGCCGTGAAAAGTTTGAAGAAATCGTAATAGCCCAAAGTCAAAGTTGTACTTTGGTTGAATTGCAAATAGGTACTGAAACATAGTGTAAATAACTTTTTAAGCCTTAGTTTTTGGTAAAAAATTCTTCATTTTGATAAATGTATGCTCTTGATAGGCATGGCTAGCGAGTATTAGTAGAAGAACTAAAACTTGGATGGTTATCATTAATAATAATAATAATAATAATAATAATAATAATAATAATAATAATAATATTATTATTATTTTTATTATTATTTTATTATTATTACCTGAGTATAGATCATTAGATATCAGTGATCAAAGCCGTTTCATTTTTCGAGAAAGAAAATAAAAATAGCTTTTTCGATACTAAAAGATGAACAACCTCAGCATCAGCAGATAACACAGCTTCGGTCCTGATCATTTACGATATCCTGCTGTGTATCATGCTATAATTTGCAAAGAAAATAAAAGCAAGATATAGGAAGTAATTCAGTTTCAGCCCAGAGGATTAAGGCTGTCCACAAGTTGCTCGGCAACTTTTGGGCAACTTTCGAGCAACTTTTTCATTTTTGAACAAGTTTTACAGTTAGTTTTATTAGTTTTATAAAAATTATTCCCCTCTCACGCTTTGATCACGTGCATTTATTACCCGCGCGGGAGTTATTGAGATTTATTTCCCTCCACGTGATGTACTCACGACCAATAAGAAAACGAGTTTAACTAGAATATACAATAAACATTTTTAAAATGCGTTTTTTTTTTTACAGTGTTTGAAATATAGGCGGTTTGACAAGGAATAGACCTTTTAAAGTTTCGTATGCAAATTGCCCATTTCAGACCACATGACATTCCCTTGAGAAATGTTCTTTTGTTAAAATATTTACACATGAAAGAATCAACTCCCAAGAGTGGCATCACATGGTCTGAAATGGGCACAACAAACAACGAAGCTGAAAAGATCTATTGACTTCCACCATATTCCTATGACGCTTTCTTGACAGTAAAAACGCTTCCTATAACCACGTGATATCATGACGTACTTCCCCACCCCCACTTCTCCTCGGTAAAGAATGCTTCGATGTTTTTACCTACACTTAGCCAAAAATAGTTGTAGTAAAATAAAGCTTTATAAGTTCTTTGAATTCATTTATTATAAAAAAAAAAAAAAACAGAAGCGAATGGAGAGTGCAAGAAGTTGGCGTTCCTCCGGAAGGAGGAAGGATATTATCTACGTCATCACAGTGTTGAGAATTTAACTGACGTCACACAAGAAATGTGTCAGATCACGTGTTACATGCACAAGTCTTGCATGTCGTATAACTATCGTGCGAGGTCTGCCACGTGTGAGATAAACGATGCAGATAAGTACAGCCACCCCGAGGACCTCGTAAGGAAAGCGGGCTCAGTGTACGTTGGTACAGATGTAAGTATTTCATCTACTGTTTTAGTTGAGAAAATATTTGAGATATGGTTCCTGTTAAAAGGTTTCCCCTTGAAATAAAACAAATAATATTAAAGCTTTACCATGCAGCTGTCTTTGATAATCTTCTTTATCAAGTATCTATCTCAGTGGCATTGAGTAAAACAAAACACTTTTCCAATGCATGCGTGCGATTCTCCATTTGACATCCCTTTTGACACAAGTATTTGTATTTACTAACCTTTCTCAGTTGTCTTTGATAATCTTTGTGCTTTTGGTCCTCAGAATGCCTGCAGGAGTAACCCGTGTCCTCGAAATGCCGCCTGTCAACCCAACTTTTATACCCAGAGCTACTCATGCCAGTGTTTTCTTGGTTTTAGTGGCCCGAACTGCACAGGTAAGCGGAGCACCATACTTAAGAAAAAGTGATAATCCATCGAGTTGATTTTTCATGGCTTGATTACGTCATTCTGTTGTCCATACATACATACGTCCGTCCGTGTACCACTATATGCACAGGGTTCCCGCGCGCTTTGCTTACTCACAAATGCACAGAAAATTGCAATAATGTAGTCAAAGATGGATCAAGAAGTATTTTTCTTATTTTTGCAATGCCAAAAATACGTTTAATCGAAGTCATGTCTGTCTTAAAGTGAACAAGTGGTGGTGGTGGTGGTGGTGATGGTGGTAGTGGTGGTGGCGGTGGTGGTGGTGGTGGTAGTAGTGGTGATGGTAGTGGTGGTGGTGGTGGTTGTGGTGGTGGTGGTGGTGGTGGTGGTGGTGGTGAAGGTGGTGGTGGTGGTGGTGGTGGTGGTTAGTGGTGGTGGTGGTGGTGGTGGTGGTAGTAGTGGTAGTGGTGGTGATGGTGGTAGTGGTGGTGGTGGTGGTGATAAACAAAACCTATTTCAGAGACATTTCTTGTAGCTGGTCCAATTGTTGTGAAAAGCATTGTTTTCTGTTGGTGTAGATATTGATGAATGCGAAACTGGTGCTCACGACTGTTCTGCTGACCAAACCTGTGTGAACACTGAGGACTCTTTTGAATGCAGATGCAATAATGGTTCCAAGATGTTCGAAAACAGCTGCACGAAAATTGGTAAGACATTTCATTTGTACAGTTTAAGTAAGTCAATCAATGAATCATAAATGGATGGATGGATGGATGGATGGATGGATGGATGGATGGAGTGATGGACAAACGGTCGGACGGACGGACGGACGGACGGACGGACGGACGGACGGACGGACGGACGGACGGACGGACGGACGGACGGACGGACGGACGGACGGACGGACGGATGGATGGATGGATGGATGGAATAATATCTAATACCGTCTTTCTCTAATGTTCAGTTGCAGATTATGTTATCACTGTGTACATGGGCGCCGACAGTGAAGCCAGTACTCAAGATATCAATGTATCCATCAAACTCCATGGATCTCAATTCAAGAAAAACATAAATCCTACAGTAGAGCTCTTCGGAGTCCTTGAACAAGGAAGGTAAGAGAAATTGCAAGCTGCACACAAACATTGATTCATATTTTTTTGATATGATGTCATCAAGACATGTCATCATACTCTGGCTCTAGAGCAGTTTTAGTATGAATGGGAAACATACGGTAGTGACTTACAGCACGTATACGACATGCCGTAACATTGAAATAGCTTCGCATTGTCTCCCAGTAATTCATCCAATCACAACTCGTAGTTACGGCTACGGTAAGATAAGGTACAGCTACAAAACAGCTGCAGTGCTTTGTTACTGCTAATCCCCACCGCAAGTACAGAACTGAAAGCAGCATGTGAATGCAATACGGCTACGAATTCGCCAGACGTAAGGCAAAGGTTACGTAGCATCGCACAATGCAACTTATATTATTTCAGTCCGCTATACAAGGAACTGTGTAGAGAAGCAAAAAATGTCATTGCAGCTAAATACTAAACCTAGACCAAGTCTCTGGGTAAATCGGTCAAAGAAAATTCGAAGCGCTTTGATCTGGAGCTTTCATCGCTCCATCTAAATGAGCACTATAATATAGCTGGCATTTAGTTTATCTATGTATTTCTTGTATAGTGCTCGATCATTTAAATGTAACTTTTCAATTGGAATTTCAGTGTTGAACCAATGACGTTTAACGGTAAACTGCCAAATATGGAAAGGATTTCCAAAATAACGATGAGTCATGATAACACAGCATCTTATCCATCGTGGTACTTGTTAAAGGTAAGAGAAAAATAGATATATGTTAAAGCAACGGACAGACCAGACCAGACCAATGTGTAATTGAAACCCTTTTCAATTTTGAAGGTCATTGTTGACAACAAGACTCGACGAATGAAGTACACCTTCAATTGTCCATATTGTTTGTTAGGAGGGTTGCCGCCGTGGACAAAGGAGATACGGCTAACAAAAGCAGTTGAGCATTACTAGGTATTGAACATCAAGGTTTACAACAACGTAATATTATTCGACAGGATATTGATTGAGTTGTCTAAAGACGTTGAAAAAAAATGTTGAATGGTCTTGGTAGAAGACAGAACAATCCATACACCCCAGTACATTATGTAGTGTTGAATGGTCTTGGTAGAAGACAGAACAATCCCTACACCCCAGTACATTATGTAGTCTTGAATGGTCTTGGTAGAAGACAGAACAATCCCTACACCCCAGTACATTATGTAGTGTTAAATGGTCTTGGTAGAAGACAGAACAATCCCTACACCCCAGTACATTATGTAGTGCTGAATGGTCTTGGTAGAAGACAGAACAATCCCTACACCCCAGTACATTATGTAGTGTTGAATGGTCTTGGTAGAAGACAGAACAATCCCTACACCCCAGTACATTATGTAGTGTTGAATGGTCTTGGTAGAAGACAGAACAATCCCTACACCCCAGTACATTATGTAATGTTGAATAGTCTTGGTAGAAGGCAGAACAATCCCTACACCCCAGTACATTATGTAATGTTGAATGGTCTTGGGAGAAGACAGAACAATCCCTACACCCCAGTACATTATGTAGTGTTGAATGGTCTTGGTAGAAGACAGAACAATCCCTACAACCCAGTACATTATGTAGTGTTGAATGGTCTTGGTAGAAGCCAGAACAATCCCTACACCCCAGTACATGAAACTATGAAACAAATATTGTAAGATTGAGTCCAAACCAGCCTTATTCACCCGTATTACAATGTATTTCAATTCGAAGTGGGCATATTTCATTGCGCCCCATCTAGCTCTGCTGCATGTGCCGTTTTAAAGAGCGCGGCTCTCAAATAAGCGCCGCCCCTGAATAAGCGCCTCAACCAAAACACTAAAATTCTAAAGAGTGCTGCGGCGGTTAATCTAGTAAATACGGTATTTGATGTTAAATAGCTTTAATTAGTCAGTCAGGATTTTTTAAATTTCTTGTTGGTGTGCAGTCTAACTTTCAAAGTTTGGTTTCCAAACCTTGAAATGCTATATACTTTATTATTGCATATCATAGAAATTACAGCCAATCAGAATGCAGGAAAGGTGCGTGGTCCATATTTCTCGGTATTCCACTCTTTCCCTCTGATGTTTTCTAAGGTATGGGATAAAATATCTATATAAAATGCTTCTCAATGGTACACCAAAAAATATCGCATGGGGGTTTATTTATAGAGCAATTTTCGTATGAGTGGGAAATGATACGCCATATTTGTAGCGGTACTGTAGCCGTAACTACGCGTTGTGATTGGGTGAATTACTGGAAGAAAATGAATGGGAAGCCATTTCAATGTTACGGCATGTCGTACCGTGTACGTGCTTTAAGTCAGTACTGTATGTTCTTCACTCGTACGAAAACCAGCGTTCTGGTGAGTAGTGGAAACTCGTATTATATAACTTGTGCTAGTATCTACAAGTTTTTCTTTTCAATAATCTTTTGCATGCACTGATAAGATAATAACAGCAGAATGCTATACTGTAACCAAGGAAACGTATACAATAAAGATGTCATATTATATAGTTTGTCAGGAATATTTTAAAAATTGTACACGCTTATTACGCAGCTTTTAGTGAGACCTTCTGATTATGTCCCATGATACCTCAAGTGGTGATCATGAGTTTGACATAATAATTTATATTGACATATATAACATCTGAGGCTTCCTTTATCACACTTACTGGGATTATCTTAATTACTGCCTCTTCATGCTCTTTGCTTTTGCTGCCTTTTCTATTTGGAGGCCTCAAAATGTTTGAGGCAACTTCATGCAGGGCTGTTCTTTCTTTGCATTCTGAAAACATATTAGTGAAGATAATAAATTTTGATTGAGAAGTTGCTCATAAAAGTGCTTGATGAGCTATAATTCCTATTTTTTCTTTTTATGAATTGTTCTTTTTAGCTAAGTTTTCACAGTTTAGATGAGTACTGCATTCATTTATTAATTAAGATTTATTTGTTGCATGAGCCCAAGATGATTGTCAGATCCAAAATCCATGTCGAAGTTGAAAAGTCCCTGTTTTTTACAACGACTGCATTTTCTGGAACATTTTCGGCATCCAACTGTTGCTTTGCTTCATAAAAGAAAGAATAACGCAAATAGTATTATATTCTAAATATCAAACAAAAACGGCTATTCATAGAGACCCTACAATTCGCAGAGCTGACAGATAAATTATAAATGATTTTTTAGGAATGAAGTAAATTAATTATTAATAGTTATCGCTAACAATTTTACCTTACAAGTCTGCTGTGTTCATTTTGTAGTTTGTCAGCTGCTGCTAGCTAGTAGCCATAGACGAAGAAATTATCTTTGGAAATATAAAATATATAGAAAGCATGAAATTCGGCTATCGGATGAAGAACTATCTAGTAATGGTTTCTCTCCTTGTTATCGTCCAATCTACAGGTAAGATGACAGTAAATTTGCCGTGAAAAATTTGAAGAAATCATAATAGCCCAAAGTTGTACTTTGGTTGAATTGCAAATAGGTACTGAAACATAGTGTAATAACTTTTTAAGCCTTAGTTTTTGGTAAGAAATTCTTCATTTTGATAAATGTATGCTCTTGATAGGCATGGCTAGCGAGTATTAGTAGAAGAACTAAAACTTGGATGGTTATCATTAATAATAATAATAATAATAATAATAATATTATTATTATCATTATTACCTGAGTATAGATCATTAGATATCAGTGATCAAAGCCGTTTCATTTTTCGAGAAAGAAAATAAAAATAGCTTTTTTGATATTAAAAGAGGAACAACTTCAGCATCAGCAGATAACACAGCTTCGGTCCTGATCATGTACGATATCCTGCTGTGTATCATGCTATAATTTCCAAACAAAATAAAAGCCAGACATAGAAAGTAATTCAGTTTCAGCCCAGAGGAGGGTCCAGGGTTATCCCATGATGCATTGCGTTTCATAGTATATTATCATTATTCGATTCTTCAACACCGAGACGGTTCAATGTTTACAATTGGTAAGCGCTGTACATCATGGGATAACCCAGGACCCTCCCCTGCCTATCTCCGGACAACATGTGTCGCAGGACTTTTTATTAAGATACCTGACGTCAAAGCTTTAAGGTGGCTCCTTCAAGTAGCTTTTGGTTTTTGCTCAAACTTCCCTTCTTTAACCTACTTCTGGATAATCTTACTCTAGTTCAATGAATCCGAATCACATCAGATGTTAGACTTGGATGAAAGTTTTGAAAAATATTCTTTTTACGCTAATTTACGTTTCCATAGCAACGATAAATAATCTACACAGTGTAGCACACTTAATGGGAAAGATTCAAGCGATTTATTTCATCTTTTTGATTTTGAATAAATTGGTGCTTAATTAGCACTTAATGACTGGTCCCGAGGGAAACAGTTAGTTTTGTTTCTCAAGAATCTGATTCGAGGGAAACGAAACTAACTGATCATTTCCCGAGGGATCAGTCATTAAGTGTTTTATTATATACTCTAGTCAGACGAAGAACAATTTTCTCTCCATTTTGAAATTTTTTTATTTCCAAAAAAACTTATTCCCCTCTCACGCTTTGATCACGTGCATTTATTTCCCGCGCGGGAGTTATTGAGATTTATTTCCCTCCACGTGATGTACTCTCGACCAATAAGAAAACGAGTTTGACTAGGATATAGAATAAACATTTTTAAAATGCGTTTTTTTACAGTGTTTGAAATATAGGCGGTTTGACAAGGAATAGACCTTTTTAAGCTTCGTATGCAAATTGCCCATTTCAGACCACATGACATTCCCTTGAGAAATGTTCTTTTGTTAAAATATTTACACATGAAAGAATCAACTCCCAAGAGTGGCATCACATGGTCTGAAATGGGCACAACAAACAACGAAGCTGAAAAGATCTATTGACTTCCACCAAATTCCTATGACGTTTTCTTGACAGTAAAAACGCTTCCTATAACCACGTGATATCATGACGTACTTCCCCATCCCCACTTCTCCGCGGTAAAGAATGCTTCGATGTTTTTACCTACACTTACCCAAAAATAGTTGTAGTAAAATAAAGCTTTATAAGTTCTTTGAATTCATTTATTATAAAAAAAAAAAAAAAACAGAAGCGAATGGAGAGTGCAAGAATTTGGCGTTCCTCCCGAAGGAGGAAGGATATTATCTACGTCATCACAGTATTGAGAATTTAACTGACGTCACACAAGACCTGTGCCAGATCACGTGTTACATGCACAAATCATGCATGTCGTATAACTATCGTACGAGGTCTGCCACGTGTGAGATAAACGATGCAGATAAGTACAGCCACCCTGAGGACCTCGTAAGGAAAGCGGGCTCAGTGTACGTTGGTACAGATGTAAGTATTTCATCTACTGTTTTAGTTGAGAAAATATTTGATACGAGATATGGTTCCTGTTAAAAGGTTTCTCCATGAAATAAAATGAACCATGCAGCTGTCTTTGATAATTTTCTTTATCAAGTATCTATCTCAGTGGCATTGAGTAAAACAAAACCCTTTTCCAATGCATGCGCGCGATTTCCATTTGACAACCCTTTTGACACAAGCATTTAATAACCTTTCTCAGTTGTCTTTAATAATCTTTGTGCTTTTGGTCCTCAGAATGCCTGCATAAATAACACTTGTCCTCGAAATGCCACCTGTCAACCCAACTTTTATACCCAGAGCTACTCATGCCTGTGTCCTCTTGGTTTTAGTGGCCCATACTGCACAGGTAAATTTATATCTCTCTTGCTTTCCTTACTTTATGGCACGCGACATTGACTTGAACGGGCCTACTGTTCTTAAAATAACTGTTTATTTTTGATAGATCACTTTTATTTTAGTTAAGTTGTGCATATTCAGTTAATCTACGCATGCATGTGTATTTTGCCATTATGACATGCTTTGAGTACGCGCATAGGCATTCTAGAGTCTGAATGTCTCGTTTGTGGTAGTATAGCTCGCACAGATCAGAATGTACCCTGAAACATGTACAACCTCTGGGCTGATCTAAGTCAGGTCATGGCTAACTCACACATCGAACCCTGAAACAACCTCTGGGCTGATCAAAGATAGGGCACGGCTAAAGGCACGATTACTAGGAGCAAATATGTTTCTCTGCAACTTGTCTTACAACGGTTTTGCGGCACAAGTTGCAAGAGGTTTTACACCTACTTTTTGCAACGATTGCTGCAACTTGTCTTGCAACATTTTTCAAATTTCACTGTCGGTTACACGTTGCAATACTCCATGCAACTTGTGTCGTAACGACGTCACAGATCGAACCGGAACTTAGAGTGTTAGGTTTTACAGAAGGAGGATAACTGAAGAACTCGGAGAAACTCAGGAATCGCACCTGAGACCCGAGAAGTGAGAGGCGAAAGATCTACGCCAGCCAGGTTGTCTTGGTCAAATCACATATTTATCTTAGTTGATTCTGTGCGACTCGATCGCGATACCAGGAGGTACTGTTCATTAATATTACACTCTATCTTATTCCAGACATCGACGAGTGTGCATTAGACTCCAACAATTGTTCCGTTAATCAAACTTGTATCAATACCGCTGGATCATATGATTGCATTTGCAAGCCTGGTTACGAAGCACAAGGAATCACGTGCATAGGTAAATCTTCAAACCATTGGTACATTATCAAAATAATATCTGCAACCTTTTTTCAGTCATTTTAGCTTGACATCATTTCTTAATGGACCATATACTTTTGCACTATAAGCTCTGATTCTGTGGGGGTCAAGACTGGAAGCGGTCCTTCTTATTCCCATGCACGTAGTTTGGCTTATGTTACTTGATTCTGCGCGACACGATCGCGATACCAGGAGGTACTGTTTATTATTATTATATGTTTATTTTTGATAGATCACTTTTATTTTAGTTAAGTTGTACATATTCAGTTAATCTACGCATGCATGTGTAGTTTGCCATTATGACATGCTTTGAGAACGCGCATAGGCATTCTAGAGTCTGAATGTCTCGTTTGTGGTAGTATAGCTCACACAGATCAGAATGTACCCTGAAACAACCTCTGGGCTGATCTAAGTCAGGGCATGGCTAACTCACACAACGAACCCTGAAGAAACCTCTGGGCTGATCAAAGCTATAGGGCATGGCTAAAGGCACGATTACTAGGAGCAAATATCTTTCTCTGCAACTTGTCTCGCAACGGCGTTGCGACACAAGTTGCAAGAGGTTTTACACCTACTTTTTACAATGATTGCTGCAACTTGTCTTGCAACATTTTTCAAATTTCACTGTCGGTTACGCGCTGCAATACTCCATGCAACTTGTGTCGTAACCGGCGCCGTCACAGATCGAACCGGAACTTAGCGTGTTAGGTTTTGCAGAAGGAGGATAACTGAAGAACTCGGAGAAAAACCTTCGAATCATGAAGAGACCTAATAAACTCTTCTCACGTGTGATGTCAAGTCCAGGAATCGAACCTGAGACCCCAGAAGTGAGAGGCGAAAGATCTACGCCAGCCAGGTTGTCTTGGTCAAATCACATATTTATCTTAGTTGATTCTGCAAGACTCGATCGGGATACCAGGAGGTACTGTTCATTAATATTACACTCTATCTTATTCCAGACATCGACGAGTGTGCATTAGACACCAACAATTGTTCCATTAATCAAACTTGTATCAATACCGCTGGATCATATGATTGCATTTGCAAGCCTGGTTACGAAGCACAAGGAATCACGTGCATAGGTAAATCTTCAGACCATTGGTACATTATCAAAATAATATCTGCAACCTTTTTTCAGTCATTTTAGCTTGGCATCATTTCTTAATACATAGACCATATACTTTTGCACTATAAGCTCTGATTCTGTGGGGGTCACGACTGGAAGCGGTCCTTCTTATTCCCATGCACGTAGTTTGGCTTATGTTACTTGATTCTGCGCGACTCGATCGCGATACCAGGAGGTACTGTTTATTATTATTCATATGAAATAGAGTGTGATATTGAGTGACATCAAAATGATAAAATTGATATTCCCACGAGGGATACGATTTATATCAACACTGGTGGTGTCAAATTTAGACTTTTTGTTCAGCAAGTCTCAATTTCTCTATTATTTTTCATTGAAGATTTCATATAATAAACAGAACATTACATGGCCGCTTGGAGATACGAATTTTATCTTCTCGTGTGCGCTCACTCGTGAGAGATAATATCAACACTCGAAGGGGCGGTGGCGGTGGTAGTATAATTACTATTATTATCGTCATCATCAACATCATCATCATTTTTTGCTTTTTTTCGGATTAAACCACCCTTGGTTTCCGAGATAAACAAAACCCATTTCAAAGAAATTTCTTGTAGCTGGTCCGATTGTTGTGAAAAGCATTGTTTTCTGTTGGTGTAGATATTGATGAATGCGAAACTGGTGCTCACGACTGTTCTGCTGACCAAACCTGTGTGAACACTGAGGGCTCTTTTGAATGTAGATGCAATAATGGTTCCAAGATGTTTGAAAATAAGTGCACGAAAATTGGTAAGACAACCCATTTGTACAGTTTAAATAAGTCAATCAATCAATCATAAATGGATGGATGGATGGATGGATGGATGGATAAATGGATAAATGGATGGATGGATGGATGGATGGATGGATGGATGGATGGATGGATGGATGGATGCATGGATGGATGGATGGATGGATGGATGGATGGATGGATGGATGGATGGATGGATGGATGGATGGATGGATGGATGGATGGATGGATGGATGGAATAATATCTAATACCGTCTTTCTCTTATGTTCAGATGCAGATTATGTTATCACTGTGTACCTGGGTGCCTTCACTAGTGCTGGTGCCGGTACTGCCAATATGTTCATTCAACTCCATGGATCTCAATTCAAGAAAAATATAGATTCTTTAAAAGTAAAGCTCTTCGAAGCCTTTGAAGAAGGAAGGTAAGAGAAATTGCAAGCTGCACACGAACATCGATTCATATTTGTTTGATATGATGTCATCAAGACATGTCATCATACTCTGGCTCTAGACCAGTTTTAGTATGAATGGGAAACATACGGTACTGACTTACAGCACGTATACGACATGCCGTAACATTGGAATAGCTTCGCATTGTCTTTCAATAATTCATCCAATCACAACTCGTAGTTACGGCTACGGTAAGATAAGGTACAGCTACAGAACAGCTGCAGTGCTTTGTTACTGCTAATCCCCACCGCAAGTACAGAACTGAAAGCAGCATGTGAATGCAATACGGCTACGAATTCGCCAGACGTAATTCAAAGGTTACGTAGCATCGCACAATGCAACTTATTTCAGTCCGCTATACAAGGAACTGTGTAGAGAAGCAAAAAAAATGTCATTGCAGCTAAATACTAAACCTACACCAAGTCTCTGGGTAAATCAGTCAAAGAAAATTCCGGGGGAGAGGGTACTTCGGGTCGTTTCATACGGGGATGCTCCTCCCGGACTCTCGACCCCTTACCCTTTGATATACCAAATTTCAGCAAAAAGTTACCCCTTCTATATACTTTTTGCCTGAAAAGGTACCCCTTTCATATACTCTAGAACAAAAACTACCCCTTTTTATGCCAAAATTCACAAATTCCCACCCCTTTTCCTTACCTGCGGCCTCAAAAACGTACCCCTTTCGGGCGGAGCATCCCCGTATAGTCAATTATAGGGAGTACTATACCCCCCCCCCCCCCCCCGGGAGAAAATTCGAAGCGCTTCGATCTGGAGCTTTCATCGCTCCATCTAAATGAGCACTATAATATAGCTGGCATTTAGTTTATCTATGTATTTCTTGTATAGTGCTCATTTAAATGTAACTTTTCAATTGGAATTTCAGTGTTAAACCAATGACGTTTAATGGTAAACTGCCAAATATGGATTCGCTTTCCAAAATAACGATGAGTCATGATAACACAGGATCTTATCCATCATGGTACTTGGTAAAGGTAAGAGAAAAATAGATATATGTTAAAGCAACGGACAGACCAGACCAGAACAATGTGTAATTAAAACCCTTTTCGATTTTGAAGGTCATTGTTGACAACAAGACCCGACGAATGAAGTACGCCATCGAATGTAAATATTGTTTGTTAGGAGGGTCGTCGCCGTGGTCAAAGGACAAATGGGTAGGAAAAGAAGCTGAGCATTACTAGGTATTGAACATCAAGGTTTACGACAACGTAATATTATTCGACAGGATCTTGAATGAGTTGTCTAAATTCCCACAGATGTTTCCCCCCAGAACAATCCCTACACCCCAGCACATTATCTATAGTGTTCAATAGTCTTGGTAGAAGACAGCACAATCCCTACACCCCATGCAGTACATTATGTAGTGTTCAATAGTCTTGGTAGAAGACAGAACAATCCCTACACCCAAGTACATTATGTATAGTGTTCAATAGTCTTGGTAGAAGACAGCACAATCCCTACACCCCAGTACATTATGTAGTGTTCAGTAGTCTTGGTAGAAGACAGAACAATCCCTACACCCCAGTACATTATGTAGTATTCAATAGTCTTGGTAGAAGACAGAACAATCCCTACACTCCAGTACATTATGTAGTGTTCAATAGTCTGGTAGAAGACAGAACAATCCCTACACCCCAGTACATTATGTAGTGTTGAATGGTCTTGGTAGAAGACAGAACAATCCATACACCCCAGTACATTAGGTAGTGTTGAATGGTCTTGGTAGAAGACAGAACAATCCCTACACCCCAGTACCATTGCCAGAAATATGGGACATGAGCCTGCTCATACATGTGCAATGATGCGTTTCAGCTTACAAAATAGCCGCCGAGTCTTATAGGAAATGTATGGGGAATATAGAGCTTCCTCTATTTACGGCGAATAGGGTTTTATTTCCTCTGAGCTCCACATCGCGACAAACAACCCACCCTACAAGCTACTAAATAAGCGTAAAATGATCATTGAATCATGCGACACATTGGTTCCCGGACTACTTGCCTTCGAAAGGCTTCGAAAGCTCTAGATTCCATACATCGTCTATAAATCTGGCCACACTTGACCTCAAAATCGTCTTATTTGAGCTCGAAAAAATTTAAAAGTAAAAGAGCTCCACCTCGATATCACCAAACGAGTGTTTAATAAATCCAAAACCGCTCAAAATAGACAGCATGCCTTCAGAATGTAGGTTCCCAAGAAGCTTGAAGTTAGGTTAAATTTTAAGCGATTCGACGCGTTGTTAGCTCGTAGTTTTCAGTTAAAAATGACAAGAAACCACAGAGAACTGCTCCAAACAGCTTCAAAACCCCCTAAATATCGCCATTTTATTTTTACAAGCTCCTATTGACTGCTGAGATACAATAAGGAAGCTTAAAGTAACGATTTACTTTTAAAACTTGTTTCTTGTCCTTCATGGGCTTCCTGTGGTGAGGTTTATTAACAGAAAAATAATAGTTGTTCTTTTGATTGTCAAGTAACTATTTTTTGGCAAGAATTGTTTTACTAACATCATAGTTGAATATAAATATGTGCTTGGAAACCATGTAGTTATATTTTTCCTCTAGAAAACCACTTCATTTTCATTCATGCGTAAAACCGCTGACAATGTCCAATATTTCTGGCAATGATTATGTAGTGTTCAGTAGTCTTGGTAGAAGACAGAACAATCCCTACACCCCAGTACATTATGTAGTATTCAATAGTCTTGGTAGAAGACAGAACAATCCCTACACCCCAGTACATTATGTAGTGTTCAATAGTCTTGGTAGAAGACAGAACAATCCCTACACTCCAGTACATTATGTAGTGTTCAATAGTCTGGTAGAAGACAGAACAATCCCTACACCCCAGTACATTATGTAGTGTTGAATAGTCTTGGTAGAAGACAGAACAATCCCTACACCCCAGTACATTATGTAGTTTTCAATAGTCCTGGTAGAAGACAGAACAATCCCTACACCCCAGTACATTATGTAGTGTTCAATAGTCATGGTAGAAGACAGAAAAATCTCTACACCCCAGTACATTATGTAGTGTTGAATGGTCTTGGTAGAATAGAGAACAATCCCTACACCCCAGTACATTATGTAGTGTTGAATGGTCTTGGTAGAAGACAGAACAATCCTTACACCCCAGTACATTATGTAGTGTTGAATGGTCTTGGTAGAAGACAGAACAATCTCTACACCCCAGTACATTATGTAGTGTTCAATAGTCTTGGTAGAAGACAGAACAATCCCTACACCCCAGTACATTATGTAGTGTTAAATGGTCTTGGTAGAAGACAGAACAATCCTTACACCCCAGTACATTATGTAGTGTTGAATAGTCTTGGTAGAAGACAGAACAATCCCTACACCCCAGTACATTAGGTAGTGTTGAATGGTCTTGGTAGAAGACAGAACAATCCCTACACCCCAGTACATTATGTAGTGTTCAATAGTCTTGGTAGAAGACAGAACAATCTCTACACCCCAGTACATTATGTATAGTGTTGAATGGTCTTGGTAGAAGACAGAACAATCCCTACTCCCCAGTACATTATGTAGTGTTGAATGGTCTTGGTAGAAGACAGAACAATCTCTACACCCCAGTACATTATGTAGTGTTCAATAGTCTTGGTAGAAGACAGAAGAATCCCTACACCCCAGTACATTATGTAGTGTTGAATGGTCTTGGTAGAAGACAGAACAATCTCTACTCCCCAGTACATTATGTAGTGTTCAATAGTCTTGGTAGAAGACAGAACAATCCCTACACCCCAGTACATTATGTATAGTGTTGAATGGTCTTGGTAGAAGACAGAACAATCCCTACACCCCAGTACATTATGTAGTGTTCAATAGTCTTGGTAGAAGACAGAACAATCCCTACTCCCCAGTACATTATGTAGTGTTCAATAGTCTTGGTAGAAGACAGAACAATCCCTACACCCCAGTACATTATGTAGTGTTGAATGGTCTTGGTAGAAGACAAAACAATCCCTGCACCGCAGTACATTATGTAGTGTTGAATGGTCTTGGTAGAAGACAGAACAATCCCTACTCCCCATTACATTATGTAGTGTTGAATGGTCTTGGTAGAAGACAGAACAATTCCTACACCCCAGTACATTATGTATAGTGTTGAATGGTCTTGGTAGAAGACAGAACAATCTCTACACCCCAGTACATTATGTAGTGTTCTATTGTCTTGGTAGAAGACAGAACAATCCCTACACCCCAGTACATTGTGTAGTGTTCAATAGTCTTGGTAGAAGACAGAACAATCCCTACACTCCAGTACATTATGTAGTGTTCAATAGTCTTGGTAGAAGACAGAACAATCCCTACACCCCAGTACATGATGTAGTGTTGAATGGTCTTGGTAGAAGACAGAACAATCCCTACACCCAAGTACATTATGTATAGTGTTGAATGGTCTTGGTTGAAGACAGAACAATCCCTACACCCCAGTACATTAGGTAGTGTTTAATAGTCTTGGTAGAAGACAGAACAATCCCTACACCCCAGTACATTATGTAATGTTGAATGGTCTTGGTAGAAGACAGAACAATCCCTACACCCCAGTACATTAGGTAGTGTTCAATAGTCTTGGTAGAAGACAGAACAATCCCTACACCCAAGTACATTATGTATAGTGTTGAATGGTCTTGGTAGAAGACAGAACAATCCCTACACCCCAGTACATTAGGTAGTGTTTAATAGTCTTGGTAGAAGACAGAACAATCCCTACACCCCAGTACATTATGTAATGTTGAATAGTCTTGGTAGAAGACAGAACAATCCCTACACCCCAGTACATTAGGTAGTGTTCAATAGTCTTGGTAGAAGACAGAACAATCCATACACCCCAGTACATTAGGTAGTGTTGAATGGTCTTGGTAGAAGACAGAACAATCCCTACACCCCAGTACATTATGTAGTGTTGAATAGTCTTGGTAGAAGACAGAACAATCCCTACACCCCAGTACATGAAACTATGAAACAAATATTGTAAGACTGAGTCCAAACCAGCTTTATTCACCTGTATTACAATGTATTTCAATTCGAAGTGGGCATATTTCATTGCGCCCCATCTAGCCTTGCATGTGCCGTTTTAAAGAGCACGGCTCTCAAATAAGCGCCGCCCCGAATAAGCGCCTCAACCGAAACACTAAACATTTAAAGAGTGCTGCGGCAGTTAATCTAGTAAATACGGTATCTGATGTTAAATAGCTTTAATTAGTCAGTCAGGATTTTTTTAAATTTCTTGTTGGTTTGCAGTCTAACTTTCAAAGTTTGGTTTCCAAACCTTTAAATGCTATATACTTTATTATTTCATATCATAGAAATTGCAGCCAATCAGAATGCAGGAAAGGTGGTCCATATTTCTCGGTATTCCACTCTTACCCTCTGATGTTTTCTATGGTATGGGATAAAATATCTATATAAAATGCTTCTTAATGGTACACCAAAAAATATCGCATGGGGGTTTATTTATAGAGCAATTTTCGTATGAGTGGGAAATGATACGCCATATTCGTAGCCGTACTGTAGCCGTAACTGCGCGTTGTGATTGGGTGAATTACTGGAAGAAAATGAATAGGAAGCCATTTCAATGTTACGGCATGTCGTACCGTGTGCATGCTTTAAGTCAGTACTGTATGTTCCCCACTCAGACGAAAACCAGCGTTCTGGTGAGTAGTGGAAACTCGTATTATATAACTTGTACTAGTATCTACAAGTTTTTCTTTTCAATAATCTTTTGCATGCACTGATAAGATAATAACAGCAGAATGCTATACTGTAACCAAGGAAACGTATACAATAAAGATGTCATATCATATAGTTTGTCAGGAATATTTTAAAAATTGTACAAACAAAGCCTTGTTACGCAGCTTTTAGTGAGACCTTTTGATTTTGTGCCATGATACCTCAAGTGGTGATCATGAGTTTGACATAATAATTTATATTGACATATATAACATCTGAGGCTTCCTTTATCACACTTACTGGGATTATCTTAATTACTGCCTCTTCATGCTCTTTGCTTTTGCTGCCTTTTCTATTTGGAGGCCTCAAAATGTTTGAAGCCAACTTCAGGGCTGTTCTTTCTTTATATATTATAAATATATTAGTGAAGATAATAAATATTGATTGAGAAGTTGCTCATAAAAGTACTTGATGAGCTATAATTCCTATTTTTTCTTTTTATGAATTGTTCTTTTTAGCTAAGTTTTCACAGTTTAGATGAGCACTGCATTCATTTATTAATTAAGATTTATTTGTTGCATGAGCCCAAGATGATTGGCAGATCAGAAAAGACCAAAATCCAAACGAGGTTTTGAAATGAGGCCGGGTCATGAAGCAAGAATTTTCACTGTAAATACAGACACACAATTCATCCGCTGTAGTCCCTTCAACTTTTATTTTTATTTGGAATTAATAGGCATTACCTATTAAATTCCTTTAGAAATTGTACTCGAGGTCGTGCGATTTCCTATATAAATTTCAGTGTAGTTCACTTTCCACCCAAAAAATTCTTATAACTTTACATTTGCTGGATAAAATCCTTTGTTCTATACATATATGTGTTCATATATTCTATAATCTATAATTTTTTTTTCGAATTGAAACGTTTTCTAATGCTTTTGAAGGCTTAAAATAATGGTTTTTCTTTCAGTTTTTTCTTCTGGGTTCTGGTAAAGAAGTGGTCACGCTGTAAGCGGCGTTATTCCGAGTCACACAATTGTCACGTTTTTAGCACTATATATACTATTTATGGGAGCTCCGCTTTTAGGCAGTGCCTAAATCTATATATTTCGTAATCTATGAGCTTCACATTGAAAATAATCATCCACAGCACTACAAATGCGGATAGCTGTCTAATCCCTTTGATGGCTTCTCTCGTATGTATCCATAAAACAGACTTAGATAGTTTAATATTTAGTAAATAAACCCCTCCTGGCGGGTGGGATATCGACTGATAATGTCGGAGGATGAGAAATGGTCTGATAAAAAGAACATTTGGCCGAGAAGCGAAGCTTCGAGGGCAAATGTGATATTTTGAGGACCATTTCTTATCCAAGGACATTATCAGCCGATATTCCAGTGAGCCAGAGGGGGTTTATTTATTTTATAACCCAACGACTTCACTGGAATGGATTCAACGAACTGCATTGACTCATCATCTCCAGAGTTTTCAAAAAAATAATTCTCTCTCGTCTCCAAGCTGGATATAAAAACAATTATTTTGGTAAATGAAAGCTGTTTGACATTGAATTATTCCATTGTTTGACATTAGTTGTCGAATTTTTTGTTGGTTTTTAGTAGTTTATAAAAACAATTTCGAAAAGAAACCAAAAACTTAATTGTTCAGTTCACGAAACATGGATGCTTACCATTGAAGACATTTACAGTATATTTTCCTGATTTTTTCGTGTTTCCTTTCTCAACCAGTTTTTGTATTTTACTCTCATTTGTTTGTAAAAACCGATTTTCTTTGTTTTCATTTGTTTGTAAAAACCGATTTTCTTTGTTTTCCGTGTTTTTTCTTTTCTTTTTTAAAGTTTTTCTTTCTGCTGGACGAATATCACTTCGGACGGGGGATATCGATAGATACCCGTCCTGCACGTGACCCATTTGAACCAATGACAGCGCGCGAAAGTTCATCGTTGGGTTATAATACTAGATCTAATCCGCTGGAATCATGACGGTTTCTTGGCAACGAATAACATACTTTTCTTACGATGAGATCTAAGATTTAGAAAGATAAGTTTAGAAAGTTTGAAAACAAATGTATTTATTAAAAATTAACTATCGGATATTCTGTGTTTATGAAGTAAACCGAAAACTGAAATTAGAGATATTAAGTTCGAAACATCAAAGCAGCTCAATTTGGAAGACAAAACAAAGAAATCAATATCCTTAGAATTGGAAACCTATTGATTTCTACTTCAAATTGAAGAATATGCTATTACTTACGACTTGAAAATACGAGCTAAATTTAAAGGGTGGCTTTTTACACAATTTTCAGTATGTATTCATCCATATGGTTGGTCCTTGTAGTGTAGTGGCTAACACGTCGGACTAGTATACCGAAACCGTGGGTTCGAGTCCTGCCAAGGGCATATGGTATTTGTCTCATAATTCTTTGTTCTATTATTCACATCGAACGCATTTCATTTCACTCATATTTATGTCGGTCGTATTTTTGTTTAAAACAAAAAAGAGTTATAAAGGATAAAATCAGCTTCAAATGTGCTCGTCTTTTCTGCAGGTTTACGCGCACGTACATTCTTAGAAACAAATTGCAAAAATTCAAAAGAAGGCTACAAAATCGGCGGTTCAGAAAAACATATCATGGTCAAATAAACCGTACATTGTACACAAAAATCACACGAAATAAATTAAAAACATTGCAATTTATACTAATTTCGTAGGTTTTACCAAACAATTTGTTAGGATTTTGAAGTTGTCAGTGAAGGCAAGATGATGGTGTACAATATGGGTATGTCATGGCTATGTTGTCAAACGTGAAAAAAATTAAATTTTCAGGTGGAAGTTCTAGTGGATTGTTACCTGGTTGATTTGTTTACATAACATATTTTGATTCTTAATTAGTTAACAATGAATATTTTGCTTTTTCCAGGGATTCTTACCTTGGTTAGACTCGGCGGTAAGCTTTGTCATTGTTAAATAAACCGATTGAATCAAAGAGGAGAGTAAAGTTTTACTATATATGGCTAATAGATATTACATGAACATGAATAAAAACAGCGAGTGTTGAAGAAAAACAGATTGTCCCTTGACAAACAATAAGTGCTGGTTAATAACATGGATCAAAGAAAGTCATCAGGTGGGCCTTGATTCTCAGTATGAGATTCGAATACAAGTTAGTATTTGAGAAGGTGCGAAAACTGCAGATGTCATTCCAGAAGAAAAGATTGAGTGGAACACATCGAAAATACGCGTATAACTCTCATCTGAATTCAAGCGCTTATACTCGTAGTACAGTGCCAAAAATCCTCGTAATCCTAACGGTACTATCGTATTCACGAAAAGAAGAGTTTTATTTCCAATGGACTTCAATATGGCTGTCAAGTGTGTTTTCTTTCTTACCTTGCTGCTTGTATTCGGTAGGTCACTTGCATGCCTGCATACGTTGAGAAGCTTAAAAGTACATTCTTTCTTGAGATAAAACAAACTTTTCAAGGCCAAAGAAAAAAATGAAACTTGGTTAAAGTTTTGTTTAAAGATGAAAATAATCACGTAGGAAAGAAATCCTGTCTTATATCTTAATTGAAAACTGAACAGACTTTATCAATTCGCATTCTGTTCATTTCAACATTACAGTAATGTTAGACTCCTAAACTTAGACATGGTACATTCTGAGGAATACAATATGGCAAGGCACTGCTTTCCTTGGAGATATCCTTTGATCATTTCCTAGCTTCCTATCATCTTAGTGCAGAGAGAGAGTCTAACTCAGTGCAGAAGGATTTTGATAGACAATTCTTGAATCAGAAATATATAATATTAGTTTCAAAACCATAGCGAAAATCTAATGTTACCATTTTACTAAATAAGTAAAGAAAAGAAACTGGCTACAGATAAAGAAAGTGGCAAAACCCTAACATTTTGCACTGCACTCTATATTTTTTCTTGGAAATTCCTAAAACCACAGGTAAAAAGCAATCTTTTGAGAAAGTTTGAAAGCACGTATTATTTGAACTTTTCAGTAGCCGAGAAAAAGCGTTGAATTCTTTGTTGTTGATGCAAGTCGTTAAAGAACGATTTTCGGTTTATTAAGCTAACAAAATGCTAAATTTTGAGCCTATTTTTAAAGCTTTCTTCAAATATTATTAGTTAGTTTTCTAAAATAATGTTTAAAGTAAAGTTCCTGAGAAAGTTACTCAGTTGTGAAGATTGTAATATTCAACTCCAGACACCTAATTTTTCTTTTCATTTCAGTTTGTAATCAGCTGTTAGATTTTGTATAAAATTAGCTTTGTAAGAAAGTTTTCTATTTACTTACCCTCTTGCTAAACTGTAGTCAGTCACCTTAATTAAAAATGTGACGCGTTTATTCACTCAATATTTTCATTTCTATCTTATACTTTTAAAAACAGGAGAAGTAAAGGCATGCAAAGTCATGGAATTTAAGACACTTCTGAACAAAGCTCTGGTGAATCATGTCATCAAAACACTTAATACCAGGAGTGACGGAGAATGCGAGACAAAGTGCTATTTGGATGATCGCTGTATCTCCTACAGCTTTAATAGAAGTGGGAGTGGAGAGACAGGCTTGTGTGAGCTGAGTGACTCGGATCACTTTATGCATCCTGAAGATCTAGTGGACAGACCTAGTATCATCTACAGAAGTGCTAAGGTAAGACCATTGTTTGATTGTTTGATATATCTGAAAGGAAAATACGAACACCGGCTAACATAAGAAATAGGTAATCAGCCATTTATATTTCCTAGATAATACTTCCTAAAATATGTGAAGGACGTATATACTCTCGATAAGGCCGTTGCTTCGACAAATGCTGACAGCAAACCTACTGCCTTCGTTGCTAGGATTTAGAGAGAGAAAAAAAGGCTAAATTTGCATAGTTTTGTTTTGAAATAATATTTGACGGCCAGCGAGCGTCTCGCGCGCCATTGGGATGTCAAAACAAGATTCCATGAAACAGCTTTGATATTTCTATAGATAAATAATTTGTTTTAATGTTGAATGAAACATGTTCTTGTATACAATATTACTAAGATCTTCTAATAATAACTCGATAAGCTAAAAAATAAATCCCGAAGAACATTTCCAAAGGCCAATAACTAACAAAGAAAACTATTATTTAGCAGTTATTCGCCGAAGGCGAAGTGATTATCGATGAATATTTACCGAGCGGCGAGTCTTCGAGCTGCGAGGTAAATATTCATCGATAATCACTGAGCCTGAGGTGAATAATTGTTTTAGTATAAATAAAAAGGTGATTATTTCAAAAAAGAAATTTCCTCTTCGCTTACTGTGACAAAACGACTGCTGACAGCCATTTTGTCCGAAAAGGTGATTATCGGCTGATAATCCGAGATAGAAAACCAATCAGAGCGCGCGATTTCGTATAATCACCTTTGTATTTATACTAAATTGCATTAATAAGTCTGACTCTTGTTCTTGCATGTGAAGCTCAACTGAATGTAAGTATTGACTAAAAGTAGCTTATGAATGATATTTTTCATATATAGCCCGGTGAATTTATAATGACAATTCAATTCAATAAATCAACCCCACTTTTCCCTGCTGAATTTCAAATCCCTCCCCGGCTTTAAGTTTCTCTATTGTTTAACCGGTCTCTATCATATATACAGCCCTATGAATAACAAAGAAAACCTAGTGAATTGGGAACTAAACCCAAGTGTAACCCTTTATTCTTTTGAATATTGCAAGAAGGCTATGCTAGTTTCTATTGTGTGCATGCTTGTCAATGATGTTACGGGGGGAGGGGGGTTGTTGTACTCCCTATAGTGAACTACACGGGGGTGCTCCGCCCGAAAGGGATACCTTTTTCAGGCAGGAGGTAAAGAAAAAGGTTTACGTATAGAAAAGGAAGGGGAAGCTAAATTTACTATTCAAAGTAATGAACTTGCACGTCGTTTTACGCGGCGATCGATATTCATATCTAACCTGCTTCAAAATTAAATTATCTAAAAAGGGTACTTTTTCAAGAAAAAGGTATATCGAAGGGGTACCTTTTCAGGCAAAACCTAAGTTATATGAAAGGGGTACGTTTTTTGGGAAATTTGGTCTATAAAAGGGTAAGGGGTGGAGAGTCTGGGCGGAGTATCCCCGTACAAAATGTTTAGGATTACTCCATCATGTGTGTTGTCAGATGATGTTACTCTGCTTTATGGTTTTGACATTTTGAACAATAAACATTTTTACCCACTTTAAACTTTCAGAATACTTGTACTTGCCCTGTTGGAGGTAACTTCAAATGCCGATTCAATTTTGCCGTTGGGACACACCGATGTGAATGCAAACCTGGTTTTACTGGATCAGATTGCAAAACAGGTTAGGCAAAACGTCTTTTTCAGATAACATGGTCTAGACTATAGAAAAAAGAAAACAGATATATACAGCAATGAGAATAAGATAAGAAAGAAAAATTTTAAAACAAAACTAGTTTTGATTATACGGCGTTTTTCGATGTGATTCTGATCTAATACGTCTATATAGTATATCTATAGTGGTAACCATATTAAAGAACATTTCAAACCTAGTATTCCATTCTATCCAGGCCCGTAACCAGGGGGGAGCACAGGGTGCACGTGCACCCCCCATCAGACCAAAAGGTCCGCTTTTTATCAACATTTGTTTGTTAAAGTTAATAAAGATCATTATTATTATTATTGCTTGAAAATAAAAAAAAAATACAGATTTAATGTAAATCAAAAAATTAAACCACTATCATTTCCCAGTTTTCTCCATTTGTTTCTTTTTTCCAATAATGTGTTGGGTTACCTGTGGTACACTACACTTAGGTCCATTTTTACTTGATGTGCACCCCCCCGGTAAATGTTCTGGTTACAGCCCTGCTATCGGTATTTTTTAATCAACAGATATCGATGAGTGTGATTCCAATCATTGTCAAAATGGAGGATCATGTCAAGACCAAGTCAACTCATACAACTGTAGATGTGCCAAAGGATTTACTGGGGTCAACTGTCAGACAGGTTAGAACCAGTTGATATAAATATAAATGGCATGCATCAATAGATTATCACAAATACATTAATGACAAATATATCTTTAATCAGATATCGATGAGTGTGCTTCCAATCCTTGTCAAAATGGAAGATCATGTCAAGACCAAGTCAACTCATACACCTGTAAATGTGCTGCAGGATTCGCTGGGGTCAACTGCCAGACAGGTGAGAACCATTTCATATTAAAGTGAATAGATTGGTACAAATACGTTAAGGGGGGGACTTACCTATTTGCCAGCCACGGTTGCTATGGAAAGGATTTAAATCTCTAAAAGGTTTTTCTTATATTATAACTTCATAGATAAAATCAATTTGTGAAATGGATCATTTTCTGATATGTGCGATGACGTCATCTCTCTTACGCAATTTATGACGTCATAGTTCATTAAAAATTAAAAAACAAGCGTGCATTTGGTCGAATTGACTCACAAATAAGCGAAATCATAGCGGATATGAATTGAAACAAAGGTAAGCATTATTTTTGAAAACGGTGAAAAGGCCAGGCTACCAAGCATGTTGAATTTTTTAAATCTAAATATTTTGCCACTCTCTTAACGTAGAGTAAAATCCATGCTTAACTTTGTTTCAATTCATGTCAGCTATAATTTCGCTTATTTTTGGGTCAAACGGATCTATTGCACGCTTGTTTTTTTAACTTTTTATGAAATATGACGTCATTAATGATGCAAGAGTGATGACGTCATCACACATATCAAAAAATGGTCCATTTCACAAATTGGTTTCACCATGAGCTTAAAACATTAGTAAAACCTCTTAGGCATTTTTAAATCCTTTCCTTAGCAGCTGTGGCTGGTAAATAGGTAAGTCCCCCCTTAATGACAAATGGTAATTGGTTACATGATTTTTATGATAGAGAGGAAAAAATAACGGACCCATCGAGGAGAAAATGCAAAAATTATACGGGTGAAAAAAACCAAGGAGATGCTCCTTTTGCTAAACTAACCAACTAGTTCCAAGGCAGAAAGGTGGGGCACGGGCACCCTTTGACGATCTCCTGAACTGATCCGTCCCAGAAACTTCCAAAAACCTTAGCTTGCCTCTGTTTTTTAGAAAAGGGGGTCTCGAGGCATGCACAAGTACCAAAATTAATTAAAGAAATATAAGTAAAATAAATTTTACATATTGTGTTATCAGGTGTATGCGAATGTCACTGATTACATCAGAATAGATTAACTATCTTAACTATATGCGTAGCCTCGACATTAGGATAAATAAATGGCACGAGGAGAGTGACAGCGTTTTTAGATAGTTAACCACGGAGTCCACGAGTGAAGTTTAGTTATGAAAAGAAAAAAAGAATATTGAGTTAATTTATGGATCCGCTACGGAGACCATTCGGTAAGTCCGTTATAGCGGAGCTCCCGCTTGATTACGTCATCACCTTGTACATACATACATACATACATACATACATACATACATACATACATACATACATACATACATACATACATACATACATACATACATACATACATACATACATACATACATACATACATACATACATACATACACACGTCCGTCCGTGTACCACTTTGCACAGGGTTCCCGCGCGCTTTGCTTACTCACAAATGCACAGAAAAATTGCAATAATGTAGTCAAAGATGGATCAAGAAGAAAAAAGGCTAAGACTTAGTAAAAAGACTTGGTTCTTTGAAAAAATATATTTGACGGCCAGCGAACCTCACGCGAAGTCAAAACAAGATTCCAGTTTCATAATCATATGAATATTTTGACATTTTTATAGATAATTTATTTTAATGTTGAATGAAATATGAAAAAGGAATACATATCACACCAAATATTTGCTATTTATCGGGCTTTTCCAGCTATTACTATTATACAATCGCAAAAATTATGAGCTTGTTTTTTTTATGGATAAGCTTTTGTTTTTGTAAGATATTTCGCTCGATGATAAAGTTAAGAATAAATCTGAAATTTTTTTTTTGAAAGACCAACTTACTAACAAAGAAAATTATTATCTTGCATTAATGAATATGTCTCTTTTTACGTGTGAAGTTCAAGTGAATGTAAGCTTAAGCTTATCAGTAATATTTTTCGAAAATTTTCAGTGTAGTTCACTTTCCACCTAAAAAACTTACAACTTTGATTACTAAGATTTGCTGAATAAAATCCTTTGTTCTATACACGTATTCATATGTTCTACAATCTATAATTGTTTTTCTTCGAATTGAAAAGTTTTTAATGCTTTTGAAGGCTTAAAATAATGGTTTTCCTTTTAGTTTTTCCTCCTGGATTCTGGTTAAATCAAACAAAGTGGTAACGCTATAACCAGCGTTATGCCGCGTCACACAATTGTCACGTTTTTAGCACTAAATATACTATTTATGGGAGCTCCGCTTTTAGGCAGTGCCTAAATCTATATATTAGAACATATACTTTTGCACTATAAGCTCTGATTCTGTGGGGGTCACGACTGGAAGCGGTCCTTCTTATTCCCATGCACGTAGTTTGGCTTATGTTACTTGATTCTGCGCGACTCGATCGCGATACCAGGAGGTACTGTTTGTTATTATTATATGAAATAGAGTGTGTTATTGAGTGACATCAAAATGATAAAATTGATATCCCCACGGGGGATACGATTTATATCAACACTGGTGGTGTCAAATTTCGACTTTTTGTTCAGCAAGTCTCAATTTCTCAATTATTTTTCATTGAAGATTTCATATAATAAACAGAACATTACATGGCCGCTTGGAGATACGAATTTTATCTTCTCGTGCTGATATTATCTTTCACGAGTGAGCACAGCTCACTCGTGAGAGATAATATCAATACTCGAAGGGGCGGTGGCGGTGGTAGTATAATTACTATTATTATCGTCATCATCAACATCATCATCATTTTTTGCTTTTATTCGGATTAAACCACCCTTGGTTTCCGAGATAAACAAAACCCATTTCAAAGACATTTATTGTAGCTGGTCCGATTGTTGTGAAAAGCATTGTTTTCTGTTGGTGTAGATATTGATGAATGCGAAACTGGTGCTCACGGCTGTTCTGCTGACCAAACCTGTGTGAACACTGAGGGCTCTTTTGAATGTAGATGCAATAATGGTTCCAAGATGTTCGAAAACAGCTGCACGAAAATTGGTAAAACAACTCATTTGTACAGTTGAAATAAGTCAATCAATGAATCATAAATGGATGGATGGATGGAGGGATGGAGGGATGGAGGGATTGAGGGAGGGATGGAGGGAGGGATGGAGGGAGGGATGGAGGGAGGGAGGGAGGGAGGGAGGGAGGGAGGGAGGGAGGGATGGAGGGAGGGAGGGAGGGAGGGAGGGATGGAGGGAGGGAGGGAGGGAGGGAGGGAGGGAGGGAGGGAGGGAGGGAGGGAGGGAGGGATGGATGGATGGATGGATGGATGGATGAAATAATATCTAATACCGTCTTTCTCTTATGTTCAGTTGCAGATTATGTTATCACTGTGTACCTGGGTGCCTTCAATGGTGCTGGTGCCGGTACTGCCAATGTGTTCATCCAACTCCATGGATCTCAATTCAAGAAAAATATAGATTCTTTAAAAGTACAGCTCTCCGGAGCCTTTGAAGAAGGAAGGTAAGAGAAATTGCAAGTTGCACACGAACATCGATTCATATTTGTTTGATATGATGTAATCAAGACATGTCATCATACTCAGGCTCTAGAGCAGTTTTAGTATGAATGGGAAACATACGGTACTGACTTACAGCACGATACGACATGCCGTAACATTGGAATAGCTTCGCATTGTCCTTCAATAATTCATTCAATCACAACTCGTAGTTACGGCTACGGTAAGATAAGGTACAGCTACAGAACAGCTGCAGTTACTGCTAATCCCCGCAGCAAGTACAGAACTGAAAGCAGCATGTGAATGCAGTACGGCTACGAATTCGCCAGACGTAAGGCAAAGGTTACGTAGCATCGCACAATGCAACTTATTTCAGTCCGCTATACAAGGAACTGTGTAGAGAAGCAAAAAATGTCATTGCAGCTAAATACTAAACCTACACCAAGTCTCTGGGTAAATCAGTCAAAGAAAATTCCGGGGGAGAGGGTACTTCGGGTCGTTTCATACGGGGATGCTCCTCCCGGACTCTCGACCCCTTACCCTTTGATATACAAAATTTCAGCAAAAATTTAAGTTACCCCTTTTATATACTTTTTGCCTGAAAAGGTACCCCTTTCATATACTCTAGAACAAAAACTACCCCTTTTTATGCCAAAATTCACAAATTCCCACCCCTTTTCCTTACCTGCGGCCTCAAAAACGTACCCCTTTCGGGCGGAGCTTCCCCGTATAGTCAATTATAGGGAGTACTATACCCCCCCCCCCCTGGGTGAAAATTCGAAGCGCTTCGATCTGGAGCTTTCATCGCTAAATCTAAATGAGCACTATAATATAGCTGGCATTTAGTTTATCTATGTATTTCTTGTATAGTGTTTATTTAAATGTAACTTTTCAATTGGAATTTCAGTGTTGAACCAATGACGTTTAACGGTACACTGCCAAATATGGAAAGTATTTCCACAATAACGATGAGTCATGATATTAACACAGGATCTTATCCATCGTGGTACTTGGAAAAGGTAAGAGAAAAATAGATATATGTTAAAGCAACGGACAGACCAGACCAGAACAATGTGTAATTAAAACCCTTTTCGATTTTTAAGGTCATTGTTGACAACAAGACCCGACGAATGAAGTACGCCATCGAATGTAAATATTGTTTGTTAGGAGGGTTGTCGCCGTGGTCAAAGGACAAATGGGTAGGAAAAGAAGCTGAGCATTACTAGGTATTGAACATCAAGGTATGCGACAACGTAATATTATTCAATAGGATCTTGATTGAGTTGTCTAAATTCCCACACATGTTTCCCCCCAGAACAATCCCTCCACCCCAGTACATTATGTAGTGTTCAATAGTCTTGGTAGAAGACAGAACAATCCCTACACCCCAGTACATTATGTAGTGTTGAATGGTCTTGGTAGAAGACAGAACAATCCTTACACCCCAGTACATTATGTAGTGTTCAATAGTCTTGGTAGAAGACAGAACAATCCCTACTCCCCAGTAAATTATGTAGTGTTCAATAGTCTTGGTAGAAGACAGAACAATCCCTAAACCCCAGTACATTATGTAGTGTTGAATGGTCTTGTTAGAAGACAGAACAATCCCTACACCCCAGTACATTATGTAGTGTTAAATGGTCTTGGTAGAAGACAAAACAATCCCTGTACCCCAGTACATTATGTAGTGTTAAATGGTCTTGGTAGAAGACAGAACAATCCCTACTCCCCAGTACATTATGTAGTGTTGAATGGTCTTGGTAGAAGACAGAACAATCACTACACCCCAGTACATTATGTATAGTGTTGAATGGTCTTGGTAGAAGACAGAACAATCTCTACACCCCAGTACATTATGTAGTGTTCTATAGTCTTGGTAGAAGACAGAACAATCCCTACACCCCAGTACATTATGTAGTGTTCAATAGTCTTGGTAGAAGACAGAACAATCCCTACACCCCAGTACATTATGTAGTGTTCAATAGTCTTGGTAGAAGACAGAAGAATCCCTACACCCCAGTACATTATGTAGTTTTGAATGGTCTTGGTAGAAGACAGAACAATCCCTACACCCCAGTACATTATGTATAGTGTTGAATGGTCTTGGTAGAAGACAGAACAATCCCTACACCCCAGTACATTAGGTAGTGTTCAATAGTCTTGGTAGAAGACAGAACAATCCCTACACCCCAGTACATTATGTAATGTTGAATAGTCTTGGTAGAAGACAGAACAATCCCTACACCCCAGTACATTAGGTAGTGTTCAATAGTCTTGGTAGAAGACAGAACAATCCCTACACCCCAGTACATGAAACTATGAAACGAATATTGTAAGACTGAGTCCAAACCAGCCTTATTCACCTGTATTACAATGTATTTCAATTCGAAGTGGGCATATTTCATTGCGCCCCATCTAGCTCTGCATGTGCCGTTTTAAAGAGCACGGCTCTCAAATAAGCGCCGCCCCCGAATAAGCGCCTCAACCAAAACACTAAAATTCTAAAGAGTGCTGCGGCGGTTAATCTAGTAAATACGGTATCTGATGTTAAATAGCTTTAATTAGTCAGTCAGAATTTTTTTAAATTTCTTGTTGGTGTGCAGTCTAACTTTCAAAGTTTGGTTTCCAAATCTTTAAATGCTATATACTTTATTATTTCATATCACAGAAATTGCAGCCAATCAGAATGCAGGAAAGGTGGTCCATATTTCTCGGTATTCCACTCTTTCCCTCTGATGTTTTCTATGGTATGGGATAAAATATCTATATATAATGCTTCTTAATGGTACACCAAAAAATATCGCATGGGGGTTTATTTATAGAGCAATTTTCGTATGAGTGGGAAATGATACGCCATATTCGTAGCCGTACTGTAGCCGTAACTACGCGTTATGATTGGGTGAATTACTGGAAGAAAATGAATAGGAAGCCATTTCAATGTTACTGCATGTCGTACCGTGTGCGTACTGTAAGTCAGTATACTGTATGTTCCCCACTCGTACGAAAACCAGCGTTCTGGTGAGTAGTGGAAACTCATATTATATAACTTATACTAGTATCTACAAGTTTTTCTTTTCAATAATCTTTTGCATGCACTGATAAGATAATAACAGCAGAATGCTATACTGTAACCAAGGAAACGTATACAATAAAGATGTCATATTATATAGTTTGTCAGGAGTATTTTAAAAATTGTACACGCTTATTACGCAGCTTTTAGTGAGACCTTCTGATTATGTGCCGTGATACCTCAAGTGGTGATCATGAATTTGACATAATAATTTATATTGACATATATAACATCTGAGGCTTCCTTTTCTTACCTTCCTCCTCACAACTACTGTCAATAGCAGCAGTCATTTGTGAAAATAATTTCTCTTCTTGTCCATTTTGGCATAAGTCAAGAGCCGTCTACTCCAAACATCTGTTCTTTTCAAATTGTTCTTTATCTGGCTTGCCAGGTCAGGATTCCCTAACACTCTTGAAAAGTCAGCTTTTATCTATAAACAAATATTTCAACATACTTAAACAAAAAAAATATACCCCTCTCTCCATCGGTGCTATGTTAATTATATACTTAATTCTATACTTAATATCATGATTGAGTCAGTTTGTTTTGTTCACTGGTGGTCTTTGTCCTTCATATTCACCCACGGTGACTTAATTATCCAGGTTGATATCTAGTTATCAACCTGGTGCTTAAGATAATTCCGTAGTTTTGCATTGCGCACGTGCTACTGCGCACGATTTTAGCCAGCGAGAGATCGTGCACATTGGCTATTATTACGATTTCAAGATGGCGGTCGGCTGGTAAATAAAACGGTTTGTTAAAAATACCCAAAATACAGAAAACAAACCAAAACAACCAGGAAATTATCAATCGAAGGTATCTGACATTGATATGAGAGTTTTGTATAAGTTTAGAAAGATATCACAGTCTCTTTTATATTTTTTTTGTGTGTAAACTCTCCCTAGTCCTTTTTAGATCACTACATTCCAAGGACAAAATTCATATTTTAGGGAGCTGTAGCGCGAAAACGAGCACGGTGACCTACCTTTTTTTATTTCAATAAATATATAAGGAATAGGTTTACCATAATATATCTTAATTTAAACAAAATTCCATGTCCAGTTTTCGAGATATTCTCAAAAACATACTGCGGAAAACTGTTTCCAGATCGATATTAGGGAGAACATCGAAGTTGAAAAGTCCCTGTTTTTTACAACGACTGCATTTTCTGGAAAATTTTCGGCATCCAACTGTTGCTTTGCTTCATAAAAGAAAGAATAACGCAAATAGTATTATATTCTAAATATCAAACAAAAACGGCTATTCATAGAGACCCTACAATTCGCAGAGCTGACAGATAAATTATAAATGATTTTTTAGGAATGAAATAAATTAATTATTAATAGTTATCGCTAACAATTTTACCTTACAAATCTGCTGTGTTCATTTTGTAGTTTGTCAGCTGCTGCTATCTAGTAGCATAGACGAAGAAATTATCCTTGGAAATATAAAATATATAGAAAGTATGAAATTCAGCTATCGGATGAAGAACTGTCTAGTAATGGTTTCTCTCCTTGTTATCGTCCAATCTACAGGTAAGATGACAGTAAATTTGCCGTGAAAAATTTGAAGAAATCATAATAGCCCAAAGTTGTACTTTGGTTGAATTGCAAATAGGTACTGAAACATAGTGTAAATAACTTTTTAAGCCTTAGTTTTTGGTAAAAAAATTCTTCATTTTGATAAATGTATGCTCTTGATAGGCATGGCTAGCGAGTATTAGTAGAAGAACTAAAACTTGGATGGTTATCATTAATAATAATAATAATAATAATAATAATAATAATAATAATAATAATAATAATAATAATAATATTATTATCATTATTACCTGAGTATAGATCATTAGATATCAGTGATCAAAGCCGTTTCATTTTTCGAGAAAGAAAATAAAAATAGCTTTTTTGATATTAAAAGAGGAACAACTTCAGCATCAGCAGATAACACAGCTTCGGTCCTGATCATGTACAATATCCTGCTGTGTATCATGCTATAATTGCCAAACAAAATAAAAGCCAGACATAGAAAGTAATTCAGTTTCAGCCCAGAGGATTAGGGCTGTCCACAAGTTGCTCGGCAACTTTTGGGCAACTTTCGAGCAACTTTTCCACTTGAAAGCAACTTTTTCATTTTTGAACAAGTTTTACAGTTAGTTTTATTAGTTTTATAAAAATTATTCCCCTCTCACGCTTTGATCACGTGCATTTATTACCCGCGCGGGAGTTATTGAGATTTATTTCCCTCCACGTGATGTACTCACGACCAATAAGAAAACGAGTTTAACTAGAATATATAATAAACATTTTTAAAATGCGTTTTTTTTACAGTGTTTGAAATATAGGCGGTTTGACAAGGAATATACCTTTTAAAGTTTCGTATGCAAATTGCCCATTTCAGACCACATGACATTCCCTTGAGAAATGTTCTTTTGTTAAAATATTTACACATGAAAGAATCAACTCCCAAGAGTGGCATCACATGGTCTGAAATGGGCACAACAAACAACGAAGCTGAAAAGATCTATTGACTTCCACCATATTCCTATGACGCTTTCTTGACAGTAAAAACGCTTCCTATAACCACGTGATATCATGACGTACTTCCCCACCCCCACTTCTCCGCGGTAAAGAATGCTTCGATGTTTTTACCTACACTTAGCCAAAAATAGTTGTAGTAAAATAAAGCTTTATTAGTTCTTTGAATTCATTTATTATATAAAAAAAAAAAACAGAAGCGAATGGAGAGTGCAAGAATTGGGTGTTCCTCCCGAAGGAGGAAGGATATTATCTACGTCATCACAGTATTGAGAATTTAACTGACGTCACACAAGACCTGTGCCAGATCACGTGTTACATGTACAAGTCATGCATGTCGTATAACTATTGTACGAGGTCTGCCACGTGTGAGATAAACGATGCAGATCAGTACAGCCACCCTGAGGACCTCGTAAGGAAAGCGGGCTCAGTGTACGTTGGTACCGATGTAAGTATTTCATCTACTGTTTTAGTTGAGAAAATATTTGAGATATGGTTCCTGTTAAAAGGTTTCCCCTTGAAATAAAACAAATAATATTAAAGCTTTACCATGCAGCTGTCTTTGATAATCTTCTTTATCAAGTATCTATCTCAGTGGCATTGAGTAAAACAAAACACTTTTCCAATGCATGCGCGCGATTCTCCATTTGACATCCCTTTTGACACAAGTATTTGTATTTACTAACCTTTCTCAGTTGTCTTTGATAATCTTTGTGCTTTTGGTCCTCAGAATGCCTGCAGGAGTAACCCGTGTCCTCGAAATGCCGCCTGTCAACCCAACTTTTATACCCAGAGCTACTCATGCCAGTGTTTTCTTGGTTTTAGTGGCCCGAACTGCACAGGTAAGCGGAGCACCATACTTAAGAAAAAATGATAATCCATGGAGTTGATTTTTCATGGCTTGATTACGTCATTCTGTTGTCCATACATACATACGTCCGTCCGTGTACCAAAATATGCGCAGGGTTCCCGCGCGCTTTGCTTACTCACAAATGCACAGAAAATTGCAATAATGTAGTCAAAGATGGATCAAGAAGTATTTTTTCTTATTTTTACAAAGCCAAAAATACGTTTAATCGGAGTCATGTCTGTCTTAAAGTGAACAAAAACAATTTTTTTAGCGACTTACGATGAAGTTTCGTGACCACCGCGGTGGCGGTGGCGGTATTTCTTGTAGCTGGTCCGATTGTTGTGAAATGCATTGTTTTCTGTTGGTGTAGATATTGATGAATGCGAAACTGGTGCTCACGGCTGTTCTACTGACCAAACCTGTGTGAACACTGAGGGCTCTTTTGAATGCAGATGCAATAATGGTTCCAAGATGTTCGAAAACAGCTGCACGAAAATTGGTAAGACAACTCATTTGTACAGTTTGAATAAGTCAATCAATGAATCATAAATGGATGTATGGATGGATGGATGGATGGATGGATGGATGGATGGATGGATGGATGGATGGATGGATGGATGGATGGATGGATGGATGGATGGATGGATGGATGGATGGATGGATGGATGGATGGATGGATGGATGGATGGATGGATGGATGGATGGATGGATGGATGGATGGATGGATGGATGGATGGATGGATGGATGGATGGATGGATGGATGGATGGATGGATGGATGGATGGATGGATGGATGGATGGATGGATGGATGGATGGATGGATGGATGGATGGATGGATGGATGGATGGATGGATGGATGGATGGATGGATGGATGGATGGATGGATGGATGGATGGATGGATGGATGGATGGATGGATGGATGGATGGATGGATGGATAATATCTAATAATATCTAATACCGTCTTTCTCTTATGTTCAGTTGCAGATTATGTTATCACTGTGGACATGGGCGCCTACAAAGGTGCCGGTACTCATGATATCAATGTATCCATCCAACTCCATGGATCTCAATTCAAGAAAAACATAAAACCTACAGTAGAGCTCTTTGGAGTCATTAAACAAGGAAGGTAAGAGAAATTGCAAGCTGCACACGAACATCGATTCATATTTGTTTGATATGATGTTATCAAGACATGTCATCATACTCAAGCTCTAGAGCAGTTTTAGTATGAATGGGAAACATACGGTACTGACTTACAGCACGTGTACGACATGCCGTAACATTGAAATAGCTTCGCATTGTCTCCCAGTAATTCATCCAATCACAACTCGTACTTACGGCTACGGTAAGATAAGGTACAGCTACAGAACAGCTGCAGTGCTTTGTTACTGCTAATCCCCACCGCAAGTACAGAACTGAAAGCAGCATGTGAATGCAATACGGCTACGAATTCGCCAGACGTAAGGCAAAGGTTACGTAGCATCGCACAATGCACATTATTTCAGTCCGCTATACAAGGAACTGTGTAGAGAAGGAAAAAAAAATGTCATTGCAGCTAAATACTAAACCTACACCAAGTCTCTGGGTAAATCAGTCAAAGAAAATTCGAAGCGCTTCGATCTGGAGCTTTCATCGCTGCATCTAAATGAGCACTATAATATAGCTGGCATTTAGTTTATGTATGTATTTCTTGTATAGTGCTCATTTATATGTAACTTTTCAATTGGAATTTCAGTGTTGAACCAATGACGTTTAACGGTACACTGCCAAATATGGAAAGTATTTCCACAATAACGATGAGTCATGATATTAACACAGGATCTTATCCATCATGGTACTTGAAACAGGTAAGAGAAAAATAGATATATGTTAAAGCAACGGACAGACCAGACCAGACCAATGTGTAATTGAAACCCTTTTCAATTTTGAAGGTCATTGTTGACAACAAGACTCGACGAATGAAGTACATCTTCCAATGTATATTATGTTTGTCAGGAGGGTTGCAGCCGTGGTCAAAGGAGTTACATCAAACAAATGGTGAGGATTACTAGGTATTGAACATCAAGGTTTACAACAACGTAATATTATTCGACAGGATCTTGATCGAGTTGTCTAAAGACGTTAAAAAAATGTTGAACGGTCTTGGTAGAAGACAGAACAATCCCTACACCCCAGTAAATTATGTAGTGTTGAATGGTCTTGGTAGAAGACAGAACAATCCCTACACCCCAGTACATTATGTAGTCATTGAATGGTCTTGGTAGAAGACAGAACAATCCTTACACCCCAGTACATTATGTAGTCTTGAATGGTCTTGGTAGAAGACAGAACAATCCCTACACCCCAGTACATTATGAAGTGTTGAATGGTCTTGGTAGAAGACAGAACAATCCCTACACCCCAGTACATTATGTAATGTTGAATGGTCTTGGTAGAAGACAGAACAATCTCTACACCCCAGTACATTATGTAGTCTTGAATGGTCTTGGTAGAAGACAGAACAATCCCTACATCCCAGTACATTATGTAGTGTTCAATAGTCTTGGTAGAAGACGGAACAATCCCTACACCCCAATACATTATGTAGTGTTCAATATTCTTGGTAGGAGACAGAACAATCCCTACACCCCAGTACATTATGTAGTGTTCAATAGTCTTGGTAGAAGACAGAACAATCCCTACACCCCAGTAAATTATGTAATGTTGAATGGTCTTGGTAGAAGACAGAACAATCTCTACACCCCAGTACATTATGTAGTGTTGAATGGCCTTGGTAGAAGACAGAACAATCCCTACACCCCAGTACATTATGTAGTGTTGAATGGTCTTGGTAGAAGACAGAACAATCCCTACACCCCAGTACATTATGTAGTGTTCAATAGTCTTGGTAGAAGACGGAACAATCCCTACACCCCAATACATTATGTAGTGTTCAATATTCTTGGTAGGAGACAGAACAATCCCTACACCCCAGTACATTATGTAGTGTTCAATAGTCTTGGTAGAAGACAGAACAATCCCTACACCCCAGTAAATTATGTAATGTTGAATGGTCTTGGTAGAAGACAGAACAATCTCTACACCCCAGTACATTATGTAGTGTTGAATGGCCTTGGTAGAAGACAGAACAATCCCTACACCCCAGTACATTATGTAGTGTTGAATGGTCTTGGTAGAAGACAGAACAATCCCTACACCCCAGTACTTTATGTAGTGTTGAATGGTCTTGGTAGAAGACAGAACAATCCCTACACCCCAATACATTATGTAGTGTTCAATAGTCTTGGTAGAAGACAGAACAATCCCTACACCCCAGTACATTATGTAGTGTTGAATGGTCTTGGTAGAAGACAGAACAATCCCTACACCCCAGTACATTATGTAGTGTTGAATGGTCTTGGTAGAAGACAGAACAATCCCTACACCCCAGTACATTATGTAGTGTTCAATAGTCTTGGTAGAAGACAGAACAATCCCTACACCCCAGTACATTATGTAATGTTGAATGGTCTTGGTAGAAGACAGAACAATCCCTACACCCCAATACATTATGTAGTGTTCAATAGTCTTGGTAGAAGACAGAACAATCCCTACACCCCAGTACATTATGTAGTGTTCAATAGTCTTGGTAGAAGACAGAACAATCCCTACACCCCAGTACATTATGTAGTGTTGAATGGTCTTGGTAGAAGACAGAACAATCTCTACACCCCAGTACATTATGTAGTGTTGAATGGTCTTGGTAGAAGACAGAACAATCCCTACACCCCAGTACATTATGTAGTGTTGAATGGTCTTGGTAGAAGACAGAACAATCCCTACACCCTAGTTCATTATGTAGTGTTGAATGGTCTTGGTAGAAGACAGAACAATCCCTACACCCCAGTACATTATGTAATGTTGAATAGTCTTGGTAGGAGACAGAACAATCCCTACACCCCAGTACATTATGTAGTGTTGAATGGTCTTGGTAGAAGACAGAACAATCCCTACACCCTAGTTCATTATGTAGTGTTGAATGGTCTTGGTAGAAGACAGAACAATCCCTACACCCCAGTACATTATGTAGTGTTGAATAGTCTTGGTAGGAGACAGAACAATCCCTACACCCCAGTACATTATGTAGTGTTGAATGGTCTTGGTAGAAGACAGAACAATCCCTACACCCCAGTACATTATGTAGTGTTAAATGGTCTTGGTAGAAGACATAACAATCCCTACACCCCAGTACTTTATGTAGTGTTGAATTGTCTTGGTAGAAGACAGAACAATCCCTACACCCAGTGGATTATGTAGTCTTGAATTGTCTTGGTAGAAGACAGAAGAATCCCTACATCCCAGTACATTATGTAGTGTTCAATAGTCTTGGTAGAAGACGGAACAATCCCTACACCCCAATACATTATGTAGTGTTCAATAGTCTTGGTAGGAGACAGAACAATCCCTACACCCCAGTACATTATGTAGTGTTGAATAGTCTTGGTAGAAGACAGAACAATCCCTACACCCCAATACATGAAACTATGAAACAAATTTTCTAAGACTGAGTCCAAACTAGCCTTATTAATCTGTATTACAATGTATTTCAACTGATTCGAAGTGGGCATATTTCATTAGCTCCCAACTAGCTCTGCATGTGCTGTTTTAAAGAGCACGGCTCTCAAATAAGCGCCGCCCCCGAATAAGCGCCTCAACCGAAACACTAAAAATTTAAAGAGCGCTGCGGCGGTTAATCTAGTAAATACGGTATCTGATGTTAAATAGCTTTAATTAGTCAGTCAGGATTTTTTTAAATTTCTTGTTGGTGTGCAGTCTAACTTTCAAAGTTTGGTTTCCAAATCTTTAAATGCTATATACTTTAATATTTCATATGTTTTGCATGCACTGATAAGATAATAACAACAGAATGCTATACTGTAACCAAGGAAACGTATACAATAAAGATGTCATATTATATAGTTTGTCAGGAATATTTTAAAAATTGTACACACAAAGCCTTATTACGCAGCTTTTAGTGAGACTTTCTGATTTTGTCCCCTGATACCTCAAGTGGTGATCATGAATTTGACATAATGATTTATATTGACATATATAACATCTAAGGCTTCCTTTATCACACTTACTGGGATTATCTTAAAATGTATAATAACAACCCTTGGCTTCGCCTTGGGTTGATATATCTCATAGCCACCTCGGTAGCGGTATAGATAACCTTTACATAATGCACTCATTTGTAGCTGTTTTACACTTACAGCATGTTCTGAACAGGGGGAAACATCTTCACGATTTCATTAAGAGGTTGTGTTTCAACAAGAACCATCTCTCTCCATGTCTTCTCCATCATTTCTTTTATAGCTCCATGGTCTTTTCTCACTTTATTCCATTCCTGCTTCATTTCAAGAATTAAGTTCTTCACTTGCTCTTCACTTTCATTCTGATGTCGGTACAACCATCCAGGCTTTCCGTTTTGAGGGTTGGATTACCTGAAGTATTTTGTTCCTGGCTTTCTGTCTTGGGCTGTTCTTTTTCGTTGCGCAACTTTGACATTTTGTCGCGAAGGAATCAGAAAGAAAAAAAGAATGAAGGTATTTTATGACTGGTTTACCACAGGTAACCCAGTAAAAAACGAAGGTATTTTATAACTGTTTTACCACAGGTAACCCAGTAAAAACGAAGGTATTTTATGAATGTTTACCACAGGTAACCCAGTAATGATAAAAATACTTTTCAATACATAAAATGGGAAAAAAGAAATGGTTGACGCCAGGTAGTTGTGGAAATCTGAATGCAATGTAAAAGACATCAGTCTGTGAGGGGAGAGTGATTTCATTACACCTGTCAAACAAATATGTATGTATATATTTCATTTTATTTCTTCAACTTTTACAAGTAAAAATTAATCTTGGGGAGTAACACTAATAGAACCCCTTCATGTGATGTCAAAGCAGCTCATTTTGAAGGACAAAAAATAATTTCAGTCTCCTGAGAATTGGAAACCAATTGTTTTGTTCTCCAAACTGAGTTGTACTCCGATGTGTAGCAAAGGGTCTATAGCCAATAATGCACCTATCCATGTCTGGAATAGACCATTTTTGAATTTGTACAATACAGCAGCTGTGTTCCAAAATTACGGACTTACAGTATTTACTCAGGGTTAGTTTTAGCCTGATTTCAGCACTTGACATTCACAAATACCAACGGTAAAGTAAAGAATGCACAACTTTAACAATATAAACACTTTAAAATTCCACAGAGCTTTACTGAAATGAATATTCTACACAAAATTGAGGCCAATCCTGAGCAACTGAGAATTTGAAAAAGTAATATTTTGCATTCCTGAGATTCCAAGAGAGGGATAATAGACTTAAATGTCATATTACATAGGTGCCACTGCCCCCCCCCCCCCTTTCAAGAACAAGGTACTAACACTGATATGTGCATAATTGCAATATCATCTCTTAAATTCTATCTAGATCTCTTGTTGAAGCCAGCAACATTTCTTACCTAGGAATTAAAAAAAATCAGACTCATCAGTCTACTGCAGATAGGGGATTTGCTTCGCCTGACAGGAGGCACAACAATAGTCTTCCCCTGGGAAACTGAAGTCTTTTTCATGTAAATCAGATTCAATCGTTCCTGCCCCCTGTCATGACTGTCACTATGGGATAGTGCAAAGGCTATATTGTAGATTATACTATTTAATATGATGATAAAGAATAATTTTGAGATGTGAAATGGTCAGCTAGAATTGTTTATTAAACAAACTTACTGTTGTCAAGGCTGCAAAGAGTATTTGTGCTGTGTCTGCACCTGTCTTCTCTAGCTACAGGATGGTAGAGTAAAAGCACTTTTATTATATGAGACTGAGGATGATGATATTTAATATTTAAGGTCGATTTACATGGTATGATTTTTCCTCACAACTGCTGTGTGCAACATGCTGACGACACAAACAGCTCCATGTAAATCGACCATACAACTTGCTCACAACTGTAAATGGCAGCTAAAACATGGCGTAAGCATGTTGCATGTGACAGTTGCATGGGAAAATTGTGCTTTGTATACTGGCCTTATTTATACAGGGTTGTACGAGCCATGATTTTCTGACACAAATACTCCTCCCCTCTCCCTCTGAGACATTAGGGACCTTAAGATCCACAATGAGAGAGAGGATGGTGACTCTGGACGATGATAGTAGCACATTTTCAAAACAGTTTTTATGCACATGCCATCGTCATTGCCGTCCTTGCTAGAATGTCAGTTGGTTTCACAGTCTGGCATGAACAGCAATGGCAAGGAAGATTGGTGCATGCATGAAAATTGTTTTTGAAAATGTGCTTGCATCACGTTCCAGAGGGTGGGGGGGAGGGGGGAGGGGGGTTTCAAGGGACCCATTGGATATGCCTCTGTATCTGTTGTACACTTACAGATTCCTTCATCTTTGCCAGTTGTTTTACTTGGTCTAATCTATTATCCAGGAAGGCCCAAGTATTTTGGAAGTCTTCTGAGCGATCTTTCACCATGTAAAGCTCTGGTAAGAATGAGTCATTAATAAATTACAAGGAGGAATAAAGTATCTCTCAAACTATGGAGCAGCATTGTATCATCCATATTCCTTTAACCATCATCCATATTTCTTTCTTTGCTTGGGATCCCTGTAAATTATTTCAACACAGGTAGCCCATAAAGATAAAAGTAAGCAATGATAATTATAATGGCAATGACAATACATACCTGTGGCTCCATAAAGTGCTGCTAAAGTAGCACGCTTGGAGTACCAGTTGATCTAAAAAAATGAAAAAAAGCTGTCATTCCCTAGAGTACTATTTCTTTAGCTAACAGTGAGAAGACACACAAATATGGATACAACTGAAACGAAGAATCTTATTCTCAAGAGAATGACACATGGTCTGAAATGGAAAAACATTACACCCAGGTAAAGAGGGCTATTTATGAGACTTACATCAGTTGATGTATCCCCAGCATGGTACCAGATATCATCAACCATATATGCTACACTCTTTAAGGCATCTGGGGCATTCTGAGGCATAGCCATCAATCTCATCACCTGAAATAGTATAAGATATTTTAATATAATTATGGTTATAGCACGACTTGTTGGCAGGGGTAATACACTGTCAATCAACTCTTGTTGCAGTGGACACACTCAAGACCATCACTTGGTGTCTGTATGATAGGGAGCATCTGTAATAGCAAGAGTTATTTATGGCCATTTATTTGTTTATTTATTTATCTTTATTTATTCACAGGGCTCAAAATAATGGTCGGTTAACAGTCAATGTCTGGCCAAATTTGGTAACTGACCGGTCAAATACAGTTTTGAATGGACATGTTGACTGATCATATTTGAAAAAAATAGAAATATCATACGCCGGATATCTTGATCGGCGTATGACTGGCCCTTACTTTGAGCCCTGATTCAACTTTACACTGTACAGTCTCTGAGGTGGACAGAAAGCCTTACAGGTCAAGGACCCAAGGAGGCAACCAGTAGATCGAATTAGAATTTGGAAGTTGATGTTTGTGGAGGGAGGAAAACCAGAGAACTTGGAGAAAAGCCCTCAAAGCATTTTGTGAGAAGTGAGAGTTCTTATTGCTACACCACCCATGCTTCCCTTGTCAATATTTTCAGCCAGGGATTGTGCTCCTGTCGGCAATAGTTAGGTGTCCGTAATATCAGGGTGTTTGCAAGATGAGGGTTGACTGTATAAGATTGAGGTTTTTATTTCTGGCAATTATCCTTTTGTTAACTCCATAAAGAACTATTTCTTTGGTTGCAGGATTTTTTGAGTCTGGAATTATCTACGTTATTCTACCTGTGTCCAGCTGTCCATGTATGGGATTATCATCCTTAGCCGCACTTCTACAGCATCTCTAACAATCACACTTGTTCTTCTTCTCCTGAAAAATGAAAACCTTTTTTTTTTAATTTTTGAATAGCCCACTTTGGATATTCTGGTTGAGTGATCACGCACAAAGCAATTCAAGAGGAGACTCCAGGGAAACAAAAGAATTATTAGGATTACTCCATTGTTTCCCAGAGCCTCATGCTTTGTGCGCAATCACTCAACCAGAATATTGAAAGTGGGGTATTGCTTACTATCAATCATGTGACTTTTCTGGATTTGACTGGGGGGCAACCAACGGTTGACTGGGGGGCAACTAGCGATTCTTAAGTCAAATCATGTCAAAATAACTCCTCAAAGTATTCTATCTGACTATTTGTACAACATGAAACCAGAAAACAAGATACACACAACCTCCAACATTCTCCAAGCCAGTGAAAACGGAGATACTACCAGAAGTGACGTCTATTGATAGTAAGCAATTGCTATCTTTTCTTAAAATCATTAAATACAGTCAAACATTAGGTTGAGGAATGAGAATGAATAAAAAAGTATAAAATAGCTGTTATTATGGATGCATGCGAATGAGATTCTTTTGTTTTAAGATTCAATGATACAAGTGAGTCTATTGGGTTGATACAACGTTTGATATCCCATTCGTATCTCATATGCCTGCATCCCTAATAACAGCTTTTCAAGAACAAGAATATTTAAGAACTTACGGAGCATCTTTATCCTCTTCTTCTCTCCTGGAATTTTCCACTAAATAATCTGCTAGTCTTATATTACAGTCTTCAATAAAAAACAAAGCCAAATCTCCACCACCACGAGGAAACATTTCTTTAACCATGGATGATAACCCTAAAGTTTCTGCACCAGCAGATATACTGTTAGAACTCCAGCCAAACTCAGGAACAAAGTTCAGTGAAACTCGGAGGATTTGACTTTCTACATCTTCAGGTTCTGTGTCTTCTGTATGGGATTCTTCGTGCTCAACTTGGTCTGTTTCTGTTTCAGATGAACTGAAGGTAGACAAATAGATTGTTTTTGATATATCTTTAAAATAAATATGTAATTGAAAAGTTATGCAAATGATAGTGAATAAAGTAAGGAATATGTGAGGTTGGATGCAATATTTGGTTAGTGCAATGCTGGCTAACCAGGTAAAAGTCAAGAAATAGGAAATGCATGCACAAATTGTGTTCATTATTAAAGCAATAAACAGGGCATCTGAAAAAGTGCAGAGAAAAAACTTGGGAGAGTGTGTGACATGCTACGATTCCTCATGCAACTTGTCTCAAGAAAAAAATTGTTGCAGGTTGCATGCATAATTTGATTCAATGGTGAATGAATGATTGGCTCGTGCACATGTTCTAATTGCAAGTTGCACAACCATGTCATATATAATTTTTTCAAAAATTGTTGCAGAAAAGAGTCAGTTCTACTTTTTGTGCAGCAAAAGAAGAAAAAATTCAAGCCACGCGAGGGGAAGTCAAACATGAAAAAACACTTGTGCAACCTGCAATAATTCTTTTCACGAGACATGTTGCATGAGAAATTGAGGCGTGCGACATGGGCTTACGAGCTGGCCACTCAATGAATTGGGTTGTCAATTAATGCATGGTTAACCAATGGTTGACAGGTCAACTGGCATGGGTTAATTACCAAGAAAGACATGCAAAGTTTGAACGTTAACAAATCACAATACCTGCTATTATCACGGGTGTCTTTGCCAAAATTATCATCTGTATGGATTCTTTGCAATCTAGACAAACCTGAAAATAAATGATACACTCTCATTCAAACAGTGGAATTTTGTGGTTGGATGTTTTTCTGCTGACAGAACTGACAGAACAAATGACCGAGGGCAGAAATTATACCCTTATTTTGCGAAATTTTTCGTCGTTGGAAACAATCTTAAACAACGACGTTGAGCTATTCAAAGGAGACGAATTTTTTCTTACACGATGAGTTACAACAAACGAAGTAGAAGCAAATTACATAACAAAAATAACACAAAACGCGATCACAAAAATGGTGGAGTTTTTGCACGTTTTCAGCTGATTTCAAAATCATTAACAAAAAATATTGAACACATATTAACTATAGGTTATTTGGATTATTAGGAATCATAAAACATACCAAAGAGCCCCACACGAACAGCGTTAAGCTGTTTTGAAAACACAGATCGAACCAAACAAACCGCCATGTTGGATGATTCCCTGGACTTTACCCACAACACACCTCTACCACAGGGATCCCAATTTCGGTCTAAAAATGCCATTTCCAGGGTGAGAATTTATTTAAAAAAAACCCCTCCTAGCAATTTAATTCAAAACTTATAAAAAAAGTTTAAAATTTATAATGAGGTTTCCATAACTATATTTTTGGTGTTTAAAATGCCAAATGATTTCTTTAAAAAGATTCCACAGGGATCCCAACAGCCAAGTTTGTAAGAACACGTGAGGGGTAGCAAACATGACTGAAAGTTGAGTTCAAATCGTTTTCTGTTCTGTGTGTTTTTTCTTCTAAAATCATGTCTTTATTCAAGAAGATGGTAATTCCAGGTGTAAAGCGTTCTAATTCAGAGTCTGGCAGCTTCATCCCTGCCAAGAGAACTCTTTCTCGTTCAGTATCGGTGAGCAATGGCGCCAAAACAAATGGCCACCACGTTCATCAACCCCAGAACCACCTCGCACAAGAAAGGCTAAAACTTCCTATTTACACCGCGAGGAGAGCCTTAATAACCGAAATACGAAACAGTGATAATGTCGTGGTCGTTGGAGAAACCGGCAGTGGAAAAACAACCCAGATACCTCAGTATCTATACGAAGCAAAACTCGCCAAACATGGAATGATTTGTTGTACTCAGCCAAGACGAGTCGCTGCTATTAGTATTGCTCAGAGAGTTGCGAAAGAAATGGGTGTTCATGTTGGAGAAGAGGTTGGCTATACTGTCAGGTTTCAAGACGTTACTTCGGGTAGAACTAGAATCAAGTATATGACTGATGGTATGCTGTTAAGGGAGTCGATAGGAGACCCTTTATTGAAGAAGTACTCTGTGGTGATTTTAGATGAAGCTCATGAAAGAACTGTTCATACTGATGTACTGTTTGGCATTGTTAAGAGTGCACAGAAAAGAAGGAAAGAACGAGAAATGCATCCCCTGAAGATTGTGGTTATGTCTGCAACGCTGGAAGCTGAACATTTTTCATCCTATTTTAATGATGCAAAGGTGTTGTATATTGAAGGGAGACAGCATCCTGTAACTGTTATGTATACTGTAGGGGATCAATTGGATTATATTCATGCTGCTCTTGTGTCGGTGATGCAATTGCATCAGGAACAGCCACCAGGGTAAGTACCTACCACCTCTTATCTTTACTAACCTAGTAACTAACTGTACTAACTTCACTCCTACGAACTAACACTAGACCAGTATTCTACCCTCCCCCACTTAGGACAAATCTATATAGGTTGATAGATCCTGCTTTTGTATTGGTGATGCAGTTGGACTACCATACCCCTCCCCTACAAATGAATATCCTGCAATTGAGGAACAAGTCAACCTCTCTCGATTTTGACATTCACCTCTCTTCTTTTCTTTTACTTCCTTCACTCATGGCCCTGTCAGAGTCTCAGGGAGGTTGGCTTGAGCAAATCTACATGCCTGAGTGAATTCTTAGTCTATTATGCACTAAATAGTTAGTGATTGTTTCACGGGTATATGGCGTGCACTCTATAATGAAAACTGTACGAAAATAGATAAAATTCATAGTAATAGCATATTAATAATAGTTTAATAAGTGTAAATATCTATAAGCATATATTAGAAATATAAAATGACACATGTCTATATACTGTGATATAAACACGCTGGGAGCTGTAGAGCAAGAGAGACGTTGTAGAGAAACATGACATGTAGTTGTACTGTACAGCTCCCAGAGTGTTTATATCACAGTTTAGTAAAAATACAAAGGTGATTATACAAAATCGCGCGCTCTGATTGGTTTTCTATCTCGGATTATCAGCCGATAATCACCTTTTCGGACAAAATGGCTGTCAGCAAAATCGCGCGCTTTTAAAAAATAAAATATTTTCACTTTCAATGTTGTTTCCTTCTTTCTTTTTTGAAATAATCACCTTTTTATTTATACTAAAACAATTATTCACCTCAGGCTCAGTGATTATCGATGAATATTTACCTCGCAGCTCGAAGACTCGCCGCTCGGTAAATATTCATCGATAATCACTTCGCCTTCGGCGAATAACTGCTAAATATAGACACAAGCTGACCTTTTTTATTACTTTTATAAAATATTTGAGATCCACATTCAAAATGCTTGAAAGAATGAGAGGACCGAAAACATGCTCAGCTCAAAAGTTTTGTTGATATTCTATAAAAGCAATATAAAAATATTATATAACTAAAATGAAATAATATATACCTAGTATGTATTTAGAAATTGCTTTAAGAAATCAACAGTCCCCTTCGCAGTTCCCTGCACCATCTTGAAAGGTAGCTGTGCCTTTGCATCGAAGCAAGACATGTTAGGTGACCTTGCAATGATAGAGACTTTTTTAACACCTTGGGCAATATTTTATTATTCACATGTCTCTATCATCGCGAGCTGACCATTTGTGTCGCTTCGATGCAAATGCATGGCTACCTTTCAAGATGGTGCACGGAACTGTGTAAGGGACTATTCCTAGATTTTGACTCTACTAATTGGATATAATAATTTGGAATATTTATCCTATTGTCCCTATAACTAAAGAGCTTGCCCCATGCCTCCATGCCTCCAACCATTTTCTTTGGCACTATCTATATTCTTGTGCAATGATTGACATCGCATCCCGATTAAGGCCATGGCCAGTGGAATTGGCATGTTCTGCAACCTTGGGCAGACTGGCACTCTTATTCAAACACACACACTAGCCATGTGATCCTTCTTTCTTGTCATCAGTGACCTTCCAGTTTCTTATGGAGCTGCAGTCTTTGCATAGAATTTGATAAACAACACCTGTCTATTGCCTGGATGAATTTGGTCTTTGGGCCTAGATAACACTTGGCTTAAATAGTGTTGCTACTGGTTTAGCTGCCATCTTGATGTTGGGTTTCTTTAGCAAGGATTCTTTCAATCTTTTCAGTCACTCCTCCTGCCAGTCCACTGAGCTGTTCCTTGTTCTTGTTTGTGGATTTTTGGTTCTTATAGGTACCTCTTGATGTCAATGCCCTTGGGTATCCAATTGCCTTTCAACACCTGAAGGGTTCGTGTTCTGATACTTTTGAACTATCATTGCCTAGGAGATTTTCAGCTCTGGAGAAACGTGTTTGTACCACGGCTGCCTTGTGTTTTGGAGCATGATGACTGAAATAGTTCTGATATCTGTTAGTATGTATCTTCTTCCTAGAAGTCGTGATGTCTAGATCTCGTTAGCCACATGAGTTCTCGTTCACCACATGAGTCTAGATCTCGTCCACCACATGAGCTCTCGTTCACAACATGAGTTCCATTTCCTTTCAACAAGTTGAGAATATGTCTGTGTTCTGATGCTCTTGGACTATCACTGCTTAAGAGTTCTTCAGCTCTGGCAAAAAGTGTTCGTACCACGGCTTCTGTTTTGGAGGATGATGACTAGAATAGTTCAGATAACTGTACTATGCATCTTCTTCCTCAAAGTCGTGATGCTGATGGTATCATCTTCATAAATGTGAGGGTTAAGCTGGTTCAAGTGACTGTGAAATATTGTTATCTCATCTTTATCGATGATGCAAATGATGTCACCTTACTAGCGTTTGAGAACTCGAGGTGGCTTTGGATACGACTGTTGTAAGTCGTTACATGTTATAACCCTGAAGATGACCACTATGGTCGAAAGCTTCCAGACAATGAAATAAACCTATGAAGCGTAGTTCATACGTTTTTTTATTCCCGTCTGCATCCTACGTCCAAGAATACCATGCAATTCTTTATATCTAATTTTGTAGACCGATCACTTTTGGTTTTCTTGATGTGTGTACGAAAAAATAACAAAAGCGTGTCACTCTGAAAGAGATGACTGTTTACCTTTGTCACGCTTCAGCACGTGTATATATTATTTCTCAATATATGCAAAAAAAAAACCCATCGTTCAAGCAGGTATTCCTAATATTAAAAACAATGAAGACGGTCTTGAAAAGTACTGAACAGCTTTTCCAGGCTGCTCCAAAAACTATTTGCCATTATGGTTTTTCGGAGGAAAAACTTAACGAACATTTCTGTAATGGCATGGAAATATATATACGTACTTGAAACTTTTCCTCAGTTATGAGTAGACAGGTATTCAAATATGAATAGAATTGGAAGCCGTTGGGTCAGTGAACCAGGGCTCGAAATACAAATGGCCAGACAGTTTTTTATTTCTGGCACCATAAATAATTTTGGTGGAGCAATTTTTTTTTTCCTTTCCATTTTATTTTCCATTTGGGAGTTATAAATTGTATTAGCGTGCCAGTAGTCCAATTTGACCGGCATATGGCCGTCGGCAGGCCGCTATTTCGAGTCTGTTGATCCTTGAATACGTATCTAAGCTTCATTTCCGTTGAACTTTGCAGTAGGTACGTTCAAGAACAAACACATCCATCAAAGGCACGTCATGCGCCACAGTCATCAACGGCTTTTCATGACGTCAGCAGGTTCACTGCACATGCGAATCAAAGGCTTTAGCTTCTTTTGTTTCGCTCCATTTGATTCCCACAAGCTCAGACAAGGGCCCCCTTTCTTGTATAAATACACTGAGCATCCTTTGTAGGATGTGCTCGCTTCGGCAGCACATATACTAAAATTGGAACGATACAGAGAAGATTAGCATGGCCCCTGCGCAAGGATGACACGCAAATTCGTGAAGCGTTCCAAATTTTTTTCAATTTCTAACTTCAAGAAGATCGTCTTTTCGCTATTTTTGCTCTAAAATTGAAGAAAAAAGGCAGGAAGGTGTGAAAAAGAGAGAAGACTTAATGTGTCCGTCTTTTCTTACTTGCAAATGTATTTCCTACGTTGTGTGGTGCGAATCTAGAGCAAATGTATACATAAGTCTAGAAGAAGGTGATCAGAAACAGAAATAAAAAAACGAAACCTCGCAAGTTCAACGTTTTTGAGCCCGCGATTTCGTAACGGAAAAAAAAAGTCACGTGTCACGCTGGATTTCACACGGATACGAGATAAAAATGCTTCCAATTTAACGGCAGAAACAACAAAAAAGGGTACCAGTTACCGTAAAAAGATAGAAAAGAGACCAGCAAAAGGTAGAATCAGAAAGGAAGCGATAAAGAACGATCTCCAAGGATAATTTAAGTATAAAGAATCATTTTCGACAATGACAGACGAGAAACCTTCTCAAAATTGACCACTGGACACAGGTCAAGAAACTACAGAATTTCAAAGAAAAATCAGGGAAAAGTTTACTACAGAGGATTATAAACCAATTATTGAAGCGTATTACATAATGGATCACTAGAAACAGATCAAGAAACCACAATTTCAAAGAAAAATCAGGAAAAAGGCTACTACAGAGGAGTATAAACCAATTATGGAAGCGTATTACGTAGCATCCATCCCATCAGTCAGTCACCAAGGACCGAGGTTTATCAGATATGGAGAGAAAAGAACCCAAATACTAGAATAAATCTTGAATACAACAAACTTGCTAATGTAAGAAAATGTGTTAAGAGTCAAAAACGATTATCAGAAAAGGACATCCTTGAAATAAATAAAGAAGAAGGTGATGGAGAAGACACCAGAACAAGATGGTGCAAATACAACAAACTTGCTGATGTAGGAAGAGATATCGAGAAAATAAATAAATAAATAAAGATATCGAAAAATAGAAAAGATTATCAGAAAAGGACATCCTTGAAATAAAGAAGAAAGTGATATGATGAAGGAGACACCAGAACAAGATGGTGCAAATACGACAAACTTGCTAATGTAAGAAAAGATATCGAGAAACAGAAAAGATTACCAGAAGAGATCATTGAAATAATCACTTTCACAAACACTAAAATAAATCTAATCAGAATGGATAAATTAAAACTATATTTATTAAATTGTAATAGTGATGCAGTTAGACTACCCTATCCCCATGCACCCCACATCAATCATTCAAATATCGTATTTACTCGTGTAAGCGCCGCCTCTGAATAAGCGCCACCCCCAAATAAGCGCCGCGGTCCCGTAAAATGTTCGCAGATGGAAAATATATAAAAAGAAACAGTTATATGTTACTTCCAATTTTTGAATAAGCGGCGCCTTGAATAAGCGCCGCATTTGAGGCGCAAAAATAATAAGCGCCGCGGCGCTTATTCGAGTAAACACGGTAAATATCAAATATTTATACTGAATATTTTATCATGTCTGTCCCAACAGAGGAGACATTTTGGTGTTTCTAACAGGGCAAGATGAAATTGAATCATTGGCAAAGCTAGTGGCTGACTGTGCTCAACACTGCCCACCAGGTAAACGGTTAATGTTCACAAAAAATAATGTTGCACAACTCCTTGATAACATCCATCAATCCATCTATCTTTCTTTCCATCCATCCATCCGTCCGTCCGTCCGTCCGTCCGTCCGTCCGTCCGTCCGTCCGTCCGTCCGTCCGTCCGTCCGTCCGTCCGTCCGTCCGTCCGTCCGTCCGTCCGTCCGTCCGTCCGTCCGTCCGTCCGTCCGATTGTCAATCATTCAATCAATCAATCAATCAATAATTCTCTTTGACACACTCCGAACTCATCAGAATACATTTATTTTTCTAACCACACAACTCTCGACTCGCATGTCGAAGGAAATGGTGAGAACCGTGGAAAACCCTCATAGCAAGGTGGACAACACCTGAAAGTTAACTAACTCTATTCACATGTCGTGTCCAGGTAAAAATGTTCAGACTTTTCTACATTATCATATTTTTTTCAGATTGTCCCAAGTTAGTTGTGTGCCCGATGTTTGCCGCACTGCCGTCAGGTCAACAAATGAAAGTGTTTCAACCAGCTCTGCCATGGACTCGTAAGGTTATTCTATCTACTAACATTGCTGAGACATCTATAACAATACCAGGAGTTAAGTATGTCGTTGATACAGGATATGTGAAAGCTAAAGGTATGTATTTCAATACCCTTGCCTTTCTTATCTGGTTTTCTTCTTCTTGAAAACCAAGGTTTTATAGAATAAGGTTAGGGTGCCTGTATTGAAGAAGATTGGGTAATTTTGGAGGGGATGAGGGAAGTGGTGAAGGGGATGGAAGTGCCATTTATCCTTTTGTTTTTCTGCCTGTCTGTCTGCCTGTCTGTCTGCCTGTCTGCCTGTCTGTCTACTGTCCGTCTGTCTGCCTGCCTGTCTGTCTGTCTACTGTCCGTCTGTTTGCCTGTCTGTCTGTCCGTGTACTGTCTGTCTGTCTGCCTGTCCGTCTACTGTATGTCTGTCTGCATGTCTGTCTGTCTGTCTGCATAACTGTCTGTCTGTCTGTCTGTCTGTCTGTCTGTCTGTCTGCCTGTCTGTCTGTCTGTCCGTCTACTGTCTGTCTGCCTGTCCGTCTACTGTCTGTCTGTCCGTCTACTGTCTGTCTGCCTGTCCGTCTTTCTGCCTGTCTGTCTGTCTTTCTGTTTGCTGGCTGGCTGTTTTGATTGTGCTATCCTATTTTCGGTACTCTCTTTAATAATTTATTGTCCTCAGTGTTGACCACTCTGTATTGTCATTTTTCTCAATGCCATAACAATTATCTTCCAGGTTTCCATCCCAAGACAGGACTAGACATGCTCAAAGTCCAGCCAGTCTCCAAGGCACAAGCACGACAAAGACTGGGCCGTGCTGGGAGAGAATCGAGCGGCTCCTGTTATCGCTTGTACACAGAAGAACAGTTCGAGGGACTTAAAGAAACGACCATACCTGAGATCCAGAGATGTAGTCTCTCTTCTGTGGTGCTGCAGCTGATTGCTCTGGGAATAAATGATATTCTGAAATTTGACTTCATGGACAAGCCTACTGACGGGGCTATTGAAAAGGCTTTGAACGAGCTTGAAATACTTGAAGCAGTAGAGAAAAGAGACGGACAATACAAGGTACGATGGCTTATCATGCAGTGTTCTGACTGAGGAGTTTTAGTTTGGATGAAATGTTATATGAGTAACTCCCAACTCCCAGTTGCTCAGTTGGTTGGGCACTGGTCTGCTGTGCGAGAGGTCGTGGATTCAAATCACCACCGCCGGACCCACACTAAGGGTCTTAAAATATCTGAGTAGAAAGTACTGCCTTTGCTTTAAAAAATCTGCAAATGAACCCATGACGTCCCGCACAACAGACCGGTGCCCAACCAATTTAGCAACTGGGAGGGTAATGTGGACTTTTACTGATTTATGATGATGATGGTGATGTATGATGATGATGGTGTTTGTGATGGTGAGTATTGATGATAGTGATAATGATTATGACTAACCATAATATCTTTTCTCTTTGTACCTCACAGCTTACTCACCTTGGACATAAAATGGCGGCGTTTCCCCTGGAACCCAAGCTATCAAAAGTCATTCAAGAATCAGAAAAGCTCAACTGTACAGAAGAGATCCTAACCATTGTAGCACTTCTCTCTGCCGATGCTATCACATATACACCTCACAATCAACGAGACCGAGCGAACGCGGTGAGGAAAAAATTCCTGTCTTCCGAAGGCGATCAAATTACCCTTCTTAACATCTACCGGGCTTATAAATCATCTGGAATGAACAAGAGTTGGTGTAATGATCACTTCATCAACATAAGAGTCATGAAGATGGTCAGTGATGTTCGCAAGCAGCTGAGAGAGATCTGTACACGTTTGGACATCAAGGTGCAGTCATGTGGTAGAGACACTAGTTGTATTCGACAGTGTTTGGCACGTGGTTTGTTCATGAATTCAGCAGAGCTACAGCTTGACGGGACGTATCGGACTGTGTCTCACCATGAGGTGGTAGGGATCCATCCGTCATCTGCGCTGTTCTTGTCTAAAGCTCCTTATGTGGTCTACAACGAACTCATTCATACCTCAAAGTGCTATATGAGGGACGTGTCTGTGGTATCACATGATTGGCTGCTCGAGGCGGCGCCCAAGTTTTTCCAGGAACACCGAATAAAACCACCACCTACAGCTATTACATCGTAACCATGGTGATAAACCGTTACCATAGTGACTATATTAATTAGCTGCTTGAGGTGGCCACAAGTTTTTCCAGGAGCATCCAATAAAACCATCACCTACAGCTATCACATCGTAACCATGGTAATAAACCGTTACCATAGCGACTACATTGTGATACCGGTTACCACAGTTTTCAAGTTGACACCTTAAAGTGATATGTGTAGCGTTACCATGACGATCTAGATCGAGTGAATAAACAGCAGGTAACCATGGCGATTGAAAGCTGCTAAGTGGAAGGAGGGGTAGGGAAGGTTCACGTGACCCATAAGTGTTCACGTGACATAAGTGTGTGTTCACGTTACCCATAATTGTTCACGTGACTCATAAGTGTTCACGTGACCCATAATTGCTCACGTGACTAATAATTGTTCACGTGACCTATAAGTGTTCACGTGACCCATAATTGCTCACGTGACTAATAATTGTTCACGTGACCTATAAGTGTTCACGTGACCCATAATTGTTCACGTGACCCATAAGTATATATAGATATATACAGAGAGAGACCACTGAAACCGATTTTCCATTGAATTTTATTACTTCCTTTCTCTCAAATTATGTTTTACAATGTTGACGCACAAAAGGTTTGTAATTCATCTAACAAGAAACTGTTAAACGTCTAAGTGATCAGCGTGATTTGTCGCTAGAATCAATGTTTTACAATGCTGTTTTGCTGAATTTTGCCTTCCCTATGCAGTGATTTGAAGTAAAACAAATCCTTTCGTTCAATAACCTTTATTGATTCACCGCGATCTTTTGGTAACCGACTGCCGTCGCTCAGCGACGACCAGTCGGTTTGGAGTTTATATACAACATCTGGATGACCTAACGACTAATTCCGACCCACGACCAGTCGGTTCGGATTACGAGGATTTCATACAACAATCGTGGATACTTATCGAACGCTTCTAACTGAGCAACGACCAGTCGGTTTGCCAGGTTGGTACATATTTACTACTTCAGACCAACGACCAGTCGGATTACGAGGAGTTTATACAATAATCGTGGATGCTTATCGATCGCTTCCAACCAACGACCAGTCCGTTCAGATTACGAGAGATTTAAAACAATTACTTGGACCATTATTTGCTAACGTGATAGAAGAGGCGGTAAAACATGTACAAAACAAAAAAGAAAACACACAAAAACAATGAAATCGAGAGTGAAATCTCTTTATTGAGTAATCTTTGGAATATTAAAATAGCAAGTGCGGTTCAAATGACCAAAGTAAATGTTCAATCAAATAACATTCTTTTCATGTGCGTGCGTGGGTGTACTGAAAAGCCGCTCAAGTTGTTTTCGAGCACCAACAAAGTTCAACGGTACTTCACAATGACAACTATTGGAGTCTTTATAAGAGGAAAAACAGTCATTAAGGATTTGTAGTACTTGGTGAAATAGCAGACAATGTTGACGCTATTTTTGCCACGCATCTAACAGGACACTAATAAACTTTTAATGATCAGCGTGATTGGTTACTAGAATCAAACAATACTGATGTCAGATTTTGTACTCTTTGCGGGCTAGATTTTTATCGTTGTATTTGCGATTAGGCGTATTCATTCTACAGGGCATTGCTCAAATATGACTACATGTCGATAGTTTTTGATATTTATTGAATACCGCGTAGCGCACTTCATTATTAAAAAACTCCTTTTTTTCTTTGAAATGTGCGAATTATATTGTTTATTGAAGACACTTTATAGATATTAAAGAATGTATATTTGAATTATGAAGCGTTTTACGTAAGGAACAGAGCTGATGTTTTAAATATATATCGGTATGAAATTAGATTTGCGACGCACTGCACGACTGCTACATTGTCTGTTTGTAAAGGGTTTTTTGTCGGATTCTGTTCTGTGCAATATGCACACTTTCGTTTTCCTCATCACAAGAAAAACGTAATCCTGGAATAAAAACATATTGACTTGCAGACGCGAAAATGAGTAAAACAACAAAAAGAACAACAGCTACACTAACCGAACAGAACAACGGCAATAGCAACTGCAATACAACAAAAACAACAGCAACAACAGCAAGCTTATAAATTCCACTAAAAAGATACTGTAACTTCGACCCTGTTGTGTTTTGTTTTCTGTTTTTGTACGAGTAAACGCGTTGGGCATTACGTATTATTGACGTTGTTTTAGTAAACAGTTCCTCCGCAAAGGGGGATGACAAACCAGAGGCTCTTGTCATGTTTAGAGGCAAAGATCTACAAACACAGGTGTGATTTTCGTGAGGAGGAACACGTAAAGTATTAAGTAGCTTTAGATTCAGTGATCGTGTACTTGACGTGATTTAATAATCTACTACCATAGGGGATTAACACACACATGCCAAACAAAACACTTTATTTCGGTAAAAGTATCATTTTTTTGGGGAGTTAAGAGCTGAAGGTCGAGTCACTTGTGTTTTTGAAGTGTTTGGGGAACTCAAAGAAAGGAAGGAAGGAAGAAAGAAGGTCACGAAAGAAAGAAGGAAAAAAACAAAGACTAAGAAGAAGGAAAAGCCAGAAAAAAAGAACGAAAGAAAGAAAGGAAGAAAGAAAGAAAGAAAAAAAGAAAGAAAGAAAGAAAGAAAGAAAGAAAGAAAGAAAGAAAGAAAGAAAGAAAGAAAGAAAGAAAGAAAGAAAGAAAGAAAGAACGAACGAACAAACGAACGAAAGAAAAAAAGAAAGAAAGAGAGAGAAAGAAAGTAAGAAAGAAAGAAAGAAAGAAAGAAAGAAAGAAGAGAAAATGATAACGAATGTATCTATGAGAAAGAAAAAAAGGAAGGTCTAATCTTGATTGCCTCAGAACATATGCTTCCTTCCTTTTCCCCGCAATCCTTGAAAAGATTTCGTCAGTATAAAAGTACTTCGTTCAAAATCAGAATTCCAAGCTTTCTTCGCGAAGGGAAAACAAGAGATACAGTTAGGATAAATGCGATTACCTTGGCTTTTGTTCTCGCTCACTTTAAAAGACTTGCACTGACATGGAATATATCTTATACCAATGTTACTAAATTTACTGCAATTTTGTTATATTTTTATAACAAAAATATATATATTTTTTTTACTTCAAAATGGCACTGGAATGGTATCTTACATTAATTTCATAAAATATATTTGTTTGTCGGAACAAAAGAAGGTGAAATGCTGGTTTTAACAAAAGTATTTGTAGACATTTTAATCGCGTGCTTATTCATGTATTAGATATAGAATTCAAGCCCTAAATTATATTATAATACAGTTCGCTTTGCGCAACTTATACGAAAGCGAATATCACTGTGTTATATATCGTATTGGTTTTATTTTTAAAGTTTATGAAAAATTCCTTCCACTATATTTCTTTGCTAAGCAGCGCCCCATCAAAATTACCGCCACCTTGCCGGCTTCGTCTATCGTTACCAGCACAATACGATCTAACTTCAAGCTATGCGTATCACTAGCTGTTGCTAGGAGACGGTCTCATTCGTAATAAGTTTCAATTCCCTATTCAAATTTCCCAAAATTATTTCCTTACTCCTTCACGGAAACGCGTAACCCACGAGTCTTCTATATTTTATTGTATTTTTCAACTCTAACCTTTTAAAAACTAAAGGAATGTGAATATATTTTGACGAAATACAGGTCATATTTTCAAAATAGACCAAATATACCTATTTATATCCAACACAACAGATATAGATATATTTATATCTTTGGGTATGGTTTGCAAATACAATAGATATACGCAAACCAAGGCTAAATATCCAGAATAGTTGACCTTACTAATACGATCGTACAAATACTTCTTTATTTCTGGCGAAGATAATTGAATGATAACTCTGTGTCTTCTCGGGGTTTCCTGGCATGAAAATAAAAATTACAAATAGATTAAAAACAAATTATGTTTCTAAATTATAATCAAGAATTTGTCGCTGGAAGTCGCGACTTAATTCATCGAGAAAAAAACTTACGTGTTTTTCATGTTTTTGGGAAACCTTTCAAGTGCTTAGAATACCATTTCAGTGCTTCTTATTTGATTCTTTTGACTCCTTTTCTTTAGTACAAAATTTTCTCCAAAATAAAACTTCAGTACGGTGATTTCATATTTTGGCTTATGTATTTTTATCATTTATTCAACAATTCTGTAGACAAAGCAAAAAGTTCTGATAAAATTATTTTGACTATGGATTCTCTGCTATTATTTTCTCTTTCTTTTTATGGTGATTTAAACTTTGTATTATGTAATATCGCAGTGTATATTTTTTTTGTTTTATGTCGTGTTTTCGGAAAGGTACTTTTAGGTTTACTTCCCTAAGTATTTAGTATCGTAAAACCGAATTTAATGAAAGAGGAAATGAAAAATGGGAGGATATTTCCCAAAAATTATAACGAAATCATCATCCTTGATAATGGTTAGAGGCAAAGTCAGTTATATTTAGATATGGTCCTTCTGTGATTGAACATAGTTTTGTGGTCTTTCGTATTTTCAGAATCACTATGTTATTACACTACAGCCTTTTTTTTTTACTCAACTGATATCCTAATGGAGTACTAAGTATTTGGATAAGACCATGAAAGATCTGCCTGCCTTTCAGCGTAGAATTGAACAAGCAGATTGAAATTCTCTTCATACGTGACAACCTCTCTAATAATACTGACAGCAGCTAAAAATAAAATTGCAAATTTTGCCCTCGGAAAACATTTACCAGCTCAACGTCACGAATGATAAATGGTGCTTAGCATCCACCGTTAAGAATTATTTTTCTTTCATATCAATCAATACCAACCTACCTCAAAATACTCCAACAAAAATACTATATTTTAATTTTTTTATTTCCTAAAAAAATTATATTTTTTTTACACAAGGGTTCGATTTTTGTCTTGAATGTCATAATTACACTATGTAATATTCAGTTTAGAGCTCTTAGAATTCCAAGGTTTTTTTAAGTTTTAATTTACAACCGAGAATGGTTATTTAGAACCCCACAAGAGTAGTGTAACGTTACCTCAATCTCTATACAATCTTTGTACAAATATCTCCGGCTCTCAGCATCCCTATATTAGCGAAATAAGTTGTAATTTCCTATTCAACAATATTTCATTGTTGACTTAACGCTAAGTCTTATATCGCTTCGTCGTGGGCAAACGAAATGAAAAAACTGTTCGGAGAGATTTTTCACTATTAAAATAGTTTTAATTTAATTTTTAAAATAAAAAAAATCCGTCGTTTTTAGGGTTTTATCTGTAATTGTGTTATCTCTGTTCGTTGTGATTGAAAGATGGCGAATCAACTATAGATCTGTAGCCATGAGCCAGCAATAAGTTTGGTTTCTCTATCGCCGAGTTCACGATCTATTTTGTCAATTGAATCTTGCTTCAAGAGTTTTGCACGGTGCCTTTGTTTGCTTTCCTTAAGCGACGTCAAGATATCATCTTCTTCGTTGTCTTTTGTTGTAGTGATAGGCGAGGGAAAATAGTCGGGAAAAAGTCCTGTAACGTCTTGCCCAATGCCTCCAAGTTTGGACCGTTTTAGGAGCCCCATTCGCCATCTTCTCTGTGCTCTTAGTCTCGCTGCCGTAGCTGCGTCTTGCTCTTCGGAATTCTCCTTCTTTGTCGCACCACACTCTTGACATTCTGTTTTGTTGTGTTCCATTTCCCCCACGCTTTCTTCAGTTACTTTTGAACTTTTGTTCTCTTCTCGTTTTATGAGTTTTGTATTGTTATTGTTTTCTTCATGCGTTGCGTGGCTCGTTGTAGCTTTGTCTATGCCCGAATCACTCTGCGATGAAACTACTGTACACGAACTTTTCGACAACTGAACTTTGACTTTTGAAGGCATTTTATCTTCTTCTTGCTTCTTCTTTTCAACACATTCCTCTTTACCGCAAACTTTGTGTTCTTTTTTATCAATAGAATATTTCTCAGCCCCTTTCGTGTTGGCCATTGTGTGGTTTTCTGAAATTCTGGAATCTCAACTTGACCTCTTCTCAAAATCCAATCTATTTTGGTCAAGATCCTTGATGTTTCAGTACGCTAAATGAGAACTACGTTGTCAATGCCCGCTGTGATTTCTTCAAGCTCAAGAAAACGCCAAGTAAACCAAGCTGTTAATTGATCAAGGATGGAAGCGACATCGAGTTATATATTATATTTAGAATGACGTCATGGGTGTCATTTGGCAAGATAGCCCATCGTTACAGGGCTGCCTCCTTCGTATTGTATTACAACTATCGCATCGATCTACCCAATGCGCGTCAATTCTATTCTGTTTCCTATTTACCTGTTGTGATCGGTTTTATTTTTCCGAAATGCAATCCCCTGCATTTTACACGTAATTCCTTGTATATATTCTAAAAATAGATTATATATGTATATATCTTTTCCGTGGGATTTCCATAGTGTTCAAAACAAATCGTAGTTCCTGTAACAGTGATAGAAATGCCCTGGCTTTGGAAACTCGAGAACGATGGCAAACATCGAACTTGAATTTCATTTCTTTAATTCTTCTCCCATTTTGTATAAACATACGTCTCAGCATCTTCAAAAGTAGATAATCCAAAACTTATTGTTTTTAAATTATAATTCTTATTTTTCTCTTGTCATTTAAATAAAATTTTCGCAGAATAATTCTCCACACGAAGCTTCTAGCGATTGGTAGATATTTGTATTCATGCATCAGTTGATATGGATCAATTTCATTTCTTTCTTCAGTCTTCGTCTAGAAGATAGCTCTGAAATCGAAATACTCGCCACAACCAGAAAAAAAATTCATTTTGAATTTAATATTGTACTAATGACTTCACAAGTATTTTGTTTTTACGGTCGATATGATCCTAAATTACAGATCTTGGATATTTTTTTTTTGTAATCCCAGCTATATAGCATTCTTGCCAAATGGAAAATCGAACTGTTTTCTGTTCAAAGTGGAGACCAAGAAAGGGATTAGGATCTGCTCTCATTCCCTAAGTATCTAGCTAAAAGGATTGATTGTTGACTGGCTGGTCAACAAGTGCTATTCCGAACTGAAAACTTCCTAAGATCTAAGTACTGAGTGTGTCACTATAACGGCGTGCATGTGTCAAACGCTTAGTACAAATCAATCCAGATGCTCTTCATTTTCACACTTCCACGAGGATTTGTGAATATTTTTTTTACCCAAAGACTTCAATGCATTAAGACCTGCAATTTCCATGTCAGAATTTCTCATTATTATTATTACTTTTAGTAGCAATTATCTACACTAAAGTATGAGCAGGATAGGATAGAAATTAAAATTGAAACTACGGAAATGACGGCAAATTCAAAAATAGAAATTCGGAGAGAGAGAAAAAAAGTAAAAATTGAAATATGAATAATATATTTTTTTCTAAAGCTGTTCCAAGAAAGTCTATTTTTTTTCATATTTATAATCATAAGTTATTATGCATACATATGCAATGATAACTAATAAAGCTTGAGAATTCGAAAGAGCTAGACAAAGGTGAAACGAAGTCTTTTCCTTCTAGCTGGAATCAAAACCAATAGCTTCAACCTTTTTTTTTCTAAAGCGGTTCTAGAATGGTTCCCCCTTTTCCTTTCAAGTCGCCGTTTAATGAGTTGAGCAGACAGACGAGACCTTTGCTCTATCGTTTGCTGTCTTGAAATAATATTTGCATTTAGATTAACAAAAAGAGGCCCTGCTGTAACTTTCGACCTATACCGTTTTATGTTTCTAGTGCACGTATTGGTAACTATACTCGATGGCCCTTTAGATGAGCGTTTTATCTTTTTTCTCGATTATAACTTGCTTCCTTATATTTCACTGAAAACTTGCTACCTTAGAACTCTTTTCAAAGGAGAAATTGATGTGGAGTGGAGAAGCAACGGAGAGATTGAATCTGCGATCTAACTTACCCAAGGTGTTGTCATAGTAACGTGCAATAAGATCCTGAAAAACAAGATACAAAATCATAACACTTGCAATAAAAATATATGAATTGTCATTTGTTATCAATCTCAGTGGATTATCTTAACTACATTGATAATTATCACTAAGAACACGGAGAATATATCATATATCATACATGTGACAAGTCTAATTCTATATTCGAATCAATGTTTTAGGATTGTTTTGATACTAGTAGTAGTAGTAAACCTTTATTTAAGCAGGGTAAAATCCTATCAGAATACAAAGTACTCTGTTCTCAATAGGAGCCTTATTATATTATACTGAATTATTATATCTCAGTTTTATACTTACTCTAATGTTAATGATGGTGGTGGTGGCGGCGATTGTGATTGTGTGAAGAAGATGATACATGATGAAGATGATGGTGATGCTGATGATACTTGATGATCAATATTGTGATGATGATGATGATGATGATGAATGTACGTGATGAAGAAGATGATACATGATGAAGATGATGGTGATGCTGATGATACTTGATGATCAATATTGTGATGATGATGATGATGATGAATGTACGTGATGAAGAAGATGATACATGATGAAGATGATGGTGATGCTGATGATACTTGATGATCAATGTTGTGATGATGATGATGATGATGAATGTACATGATAAAGAAGATGATACATGATGAAGATGGCACGGTGGTGGCGATGGCGATGGTGATGTATCAGTATTGTGATGATGATGAGAGTACATGATGAAGATGATGCTGATGCTGATGATACTTGATAAAGATGGTGAATCATGATCATGAATAAGAAGATATGATAATTATGCATGATGATGATGATGATGATACATGATAAAGATGATGATGCTGATGGTAATGATTTTAATGGTCCATGGTCATGAACAAGAAGATATGATAATTATACATGATGATGATGATAGGCGACGAAGATAATGGTGATGATGATATAATGATGATGATGATGATGATGATGATGATGATGATGATGATGATGATGATGATGATGATGATGATGATGATGATGATGATGATGATGATGATGATGATGATGATGTTAATATGATTATTCTGGGGATATAATGATAATCAACTGAGTCAGCACTCGTTCAATAACCCAGCAACATGTTTTGCACACGGCTATGAATACTTCTTGTAGATCTTTCTCGTTTGCCTGTTTATTGTGTTCTATTTTGCTCGATTTCCAATTAAATAATTATACTTATTCATTTAACTCAATATTCAAAAAAACAGCTGGAAAATTCTGAACATGAATTATTAGTTTTCATTTAGTTATTTTCATTTTATTTAATTATATTTTCATTGTTACCCATCCCAAGATAATTCTGGAATTTCTTAACTAAGGGAGCTAGGAAAAATATATCTAACATCAATATTTTAATATTGGTTTTCATGTAGTTATTTTCATTTATTTTTGTTTTCCATTGACCCATCCCAAGATGATTCTCGAAGCTACAAAAAATATATCCAGCAACCATATTTTAATATTAAAATTTCCCTAAGCTGGAGAGCTTAACTAACCCATTAAAACTCAATGAATATCATTTGGTATTTGTCAGATCTCTGAGTACCTGTAATGGAAATATTCTAGTATGTATTTCAGTCCAAATCTCTGCCTTACTATTTCCTTACAACGAGATATCTTACTGTGTTTTATCTGTTTATCTGAAATAACTGCTGAAATTTGAGAATCAAATTCTCATTTCGAGTTCAAACGAGGGGAGTCGAGGATTATGTAATTGATATATTTTTGTCTCATGCACTTTTAAAGAGAAAGAAAACAAACTTTATTTCTAGATCTCTGATAACATTGATTTTCTATTCAGGTCTGACTCTTGAGCAGATATTGTTTTCGTAGTACTAAGCAAGTTTTTTCTTTCCAATAATCAGTCTGGCTTTAAAATGTACTGCGCATGCTCGGAAATTGGCGGGAAACTGGCCGCGCGCGAGCACAAAGCAAAACGCTATTCTAAGAATTGTTGAAAAATTAAAACATCCTCCCCTTATCACTTCCCTATTACATATTTCAGTGTGAAATGATTTATTTCTCCCACTCAAATTTCGCAAAGAAAAATCTAAAATGTCTCTCAATTTTCTTTCGATCGAAAAATAGTAGTTTCCGACAGTTCTCGACAAGTTTCCGACAAGTGTTCGATTTTCTATTTTCCCCCGAGCACGTGCGCTACTACATTTGTTTTTCACCTATGTCCTCCGGCAATAAAAAAATAATGCATGATGATAATCGGTTCATGACTCAATCATTCTTACTAGATGATTCATCTAGAGTTGTTTACTACCTGCATCGCATACATTAAACAACAACATTGATCGTAGTCGACTGTAAAATGCTTGAATGAGACTAACATTTTATTTTCTTTGGTTACTACGTTAAATAAATCACCTCATACCCAAGATATTTCTCGTATCGGCTAATATAATCAGGCAAATTTATTCATTGTTGATGTGTTTCGAGAAGATTACCATTCATGAATGGTCTAGGCTGGTTTCTAGAATTAAAATTTTTAATTATGTTTTCAATCAATTGGGGAGACTGTTGTTAATGGTTTTTAATTGAATCAGGCGGGGGAGAAAATAAATATGCTGGAGTATTTTTAGCTTGTGCCAGAACCTGCTTGTTTTGTTTTGTTTTTCTATGATTCAAGCTTCTATGAATGGAAACAACAAGATGGCACCAACAGCACAGCACAGCACAGCACAGCACAGCACAGCACAGCACAGCACAGCACAGCACAGCACAGCACAGCACAGCACAGCACAGCACAGCACAGCACAGCACAGCACAGCACAGCACAGCACAGCACAGCACAGCACAGCACAGCACAGCACAGCACAGCACAGCACAGCACAGCACAGCACAGCACAGCACAGCACAGCACAGCACAGCACAGCACAGCACAGCACAGCACAGCACAGCACAGCACAGCACAGCACAGCACAGCACAGCACAGCACAGCACAGCACAGCACAGCACAGCACAGCACAGCACAGCACAGCACAGCACAGCACAGCACAGCACAGCACAGCACAGCACAGCACAGCACAGCACAGCACAGCACAGCACAGCACAGCACAGCACAGCACAGCACAGCACAGCACAGCACAGCACAGCACAGCACAGCACAGCACAGCACAGCACAGCACAGCACAGCACAGCACAGCACAGCACAGCACAGCACAGCACAGCACAGCACAGCACAGCACAGCACAGCACAGCACAGCACAGCACAGCACAGCACAGCACAGCACAGCACAGCACAGCACAGCACAGCACAGCACAGCACAGCACAGCACAGCACAGCACAGCACAGCACAGCACAGCACAGCACAGCACAGCACAGCACAGCACAGCACGCCTTATAACTGAAGTAAAAACACTCAACGACACTCCTCATCGCCCTCCCTCCCTCCCTCCCTCACTCCCTCCCTCCATCTTTTCCAATCTAACTACGTGCACGTGCATGCCAATGGGAAAAGATTCCCAGGAAGTCAGAGACCCCATGTGTAGTTCGCGTGATATTCAGTTGAAAACGAGAATATATGCTATAAATACGACAACTATTCTGCAATTCGGTTATCCATAACATATGATTAGGCTTGGCTTACTGACTTTGAGAACGTGTTAATCATTTAATAAAAACAAATGAATCGATAACCAAAACTGATGGAAAAAGAGACAATACAAAACAAGATAAAAATGACAAGCTGCACTTAGCGTTCTTTGTGATTTAATCTACAAAACAAAGAATTTTTCCCCCAATTCAACGTACCGAAAACAGGTGTACGATAACACGCGAACAATTCGTGCGAACTAACACGTTTAAAAACACTGTATAAGAGAGCACTGAACAGAAAGAAATACAGCGAAAATGCAAGAAATGTTATGGCGAGAGTGAAGTCTTTCTAACAGTTATGTTTTTCACTTTATATTATATTTTATATAGCTTAAATAATTCAATCTTTAAAATTGTGTCTCGAAATATTGCATATGATTCTTTTTCTGCATATGAAATGTTTCATGATTTAATAGTTTTATATATTTTTTGATTCTCAAAAACTCAAGCTTTCTCAAAACACTGAACTCGCTAAAGTATCATTGATATCATGTTGGCTTTTGCGTTTGAAATATTTTCAGAATCAAGTGTTTTTCAATAAATATTTTCTAGAATTATTGCTTTGTGAGATATTGGCGTTTCTTTTAAAATTATCATAATTTGAAAATCAAGGTTTTGCAGAAGATATTTTCGCTACACTCGTTCAAACATGATGTTGGCTTTTTGTATTTGAAAATTATTTTTTTAAATCAAGTGCTTTTCAAAATAACTCTTTTCTAAAACGATTGTCTCATAGGATATCTGCTTTTCAGTCTTGCTTTTAGAGTTTGGAAATCAAGGTTTTTCAATGCAATATATTTCACTATATTTTGATATTATATTTCTTAATGCAGCTGTGATAAAAATATACCCCATCAAAGTTTTCCCCAGAAACGTTGACAAATTTTCGTACGCTAAGCTTTGTTTACATCTGAGTATTTTGACTTCATCGATCGTGCGTTATACTGAAAATGAACACAAAAACAGTCTCGATTTTTCAAGACAAACTCGTGTTTTCTAAGCAATTAAACTAGAATGGCTGATATACACCTGATTGCAAAAATGTTGTCATAGGAAAATAAACTTTAAAAAAAATAAAAATAACAAAATAACAAATAGGAATTAATTAAAGATGGCGACTTAATTGAACCTGTTAACGTTTTTGATAAAGTCCATGAGACGGAGTTTCACGTAGAGGAGCTTTCTAGTCAAGAACAAGAAACTTCCTGTTTCGTAAACGTAGTTTAGAAGACAGTCTTGTATTAACGTGTAACACCTCTTTTGAAACGTTTGCCTCACAACAGGAATCGACACCAGTTTCAGAAATAAGTTTCAGTATGTAATATGGCCTTTGTAATGGAAGAAAATATCATTAATGGCTGTGAGTAAATCAATTAAATAAAATGAAAACAACTGCTTTTGTGTTTGTCTTGAATCTTAAGAAAAATCTATTAAATTTGCCATTTTTAATTAATTCCTATTTGTTATTTTTAATTTTTATAAAGTTGATTTTTCTATGACAACATTTTTGCAATCAGGTGTATATATTTTTTTGAAAATAAAAGTATTGGAAAACAACTAAATTCTACTGAACAGAACTATTGTTGCTGTTTGTCTTTCGACATATACCAAAAATCCCGGCAAGATTTTCCAAAAACTTTGCTTTCGAAAAACATTAATAGTTGATATTTATGTTTACTAATTAGTTATTGCAAATTTAAGCGATGTCAAAATCAATATTTTACAAAGCAATTGAAAAAATCTTGGATAGCGAAAGAACGGCAAAAACTAAACGACGAAAATGATCATTTGCGTTACAACGTTCTATAATGGTCAGCGGTAATAAGCAATAATACGTGCGCGGACATTGATAGCGTGCGAAACCAGAGGGCTGTGAATGTCAGCTTAGAGACGTGATTAACGAATTTGTAAGGATTTGAAGAATTATATTCAAAGCACAATATCTAATATTCTACCAGTTTTTTTTCATTTTTTTTCATTTTTTACATGTTTTTTTGGGTGTGTGGTTTAGACTTTTCAAGGAAGCGCGTGATGATAAAATGGTTGCTTTAGGTCAAGACACTCGCTAGGTCTCTTTTTATTCGATGCTTTTGAGGATCAAGGATTTGTAGCGGTAGTTCACTCGCCTCTCATCACCCTTTGGGTCTCGGGTTCGATTCCAGTACTCGGCATCACCTGTGAGTAGAGTTTGTTAGGTCTCTCCCTCGATTAGAGGGTTTTTCTCCAGGTTCTCCGGTTTTCCTTCCTCTGCAAAACCTAACACGTTAAATTCATTCTGTGAGTTGATCGTGCTCTAACTTAGATCAGCCCATAGTTGTTTCTAGGTATCGATAATATTTGGTTTGGCGTAGTTTTTATTTTAGTTTTTCGATCAGTTCTGTGCTCTTTTTCTTCAACAAATGAAGTAGCACAAGACCATTTGAACGTGCGACTATGGAGTATTTTATTTTGCTCCGGTTTGTTATCTTACTAACGCTAATCCTCCGTGCATGCTAGCAGACCAGCGGTTTTTTAATCTCATCAGTTTGATATCAGTTTATTTATCACCGAGTCCTTTCAATATAGGCACGTCAAGACATTGAGGAAGTCAATAATCTTGCAAAACGATTTTTAAAACTCGACTGAAAACAAACGCTTGATAGGCTTTAGTGTGTAGGGAAAGCTTCACGTGTATTATGGGGTTGTGAATTGACTTTACTTTTGCGGTGTCGTGTGTTTATTTCTGGACAGAGGGGAAAAAGAGGGAGTTAGAGGGAAAATGGGGAGGTTGAAGGGGCGGCTTGCATGATATTATAGCAATGATCGACATCGCGCAAGGAAACAAATCACAACACTAGCTGTTCAGGCGCTAAATCATGCTATTTCATAGCAGAGAACATGGGATCACTATACCACCTGTGATTAATATCGAATGTTGATAATAAGGAAGCCAGAAATCTTAGCTTTTCATATGCTGTATATAGCAAACACCGCCGTTATCACGCTTTACGAAAATCGAAAATCGTTTTCATCACAGCACGCGGGATCTTCATCACGATAAGATATTAGATATTATCGGTGGATGGTAATCAACAAACGTGTTAAGTGCCTGTGAAATAAACTCAATCCCCTTCAACGTGACGTCAAAGCAGCTCAATTTGGAGGACAAAAAAAAAAAAAAAAAAAAAATGTCAATCTCCTGAGGATTGGAGTCTATCATTTTGTTCTCCAAATTGACCTGCATTCTGACGTGCTGAAAGGAGTGTATGTCATGGAAGCTATTCCGTTCAGATGCATGATGGCACACGCGTAATTGAAAATCTATACGCCTATATGTCAAAACTCAGTTTAGCCCAACATCAATATAACGCGTGTTCTGACGGATGTTTATCAACCGAACACTACATACGTGCCTTTAGAATGTCACAGAAGCTTTTCCGCGCGGACGCATGATGCCTATGTGAATGTCAAAACTCAGTTTAGCCCAACATCAATATAACGCGCACTGTGATGGATGTTAATCGACCAAACGTGCTACGGGAATAACATAGAAGCTATTCCGCGCGGATGCATGATGCCGCACGCATTATCAAAAACATATATGTGAATGTCAAACGTATGGCCCAGCATCAATATAATGCGCGCTCTGATTGGTGCCCGTCAGCTCATTGCGTGTATTCAGAACTTAATGAACGCCGCCAGCAGGGTGAACGATTTCCTTAAGAATGTCATAACCTAGATATATAACAGCAGGTTGGATCATATTTCAATTTACAACCTGTTAATGGAAAAAGAGAGGATGTTTTTTTTTTTTGTTTGGCCCAGGAATAATCAACAGTGTGGAACCGCGAGAGACTGGTACGTAAAGTGAAAGACAAGAATAGTTTTTAATGATTTATTGGATGGAAAGCAAGAGAGACTAAAATGCGATTGGTGACCGGAAGCAGGCGTAGGTCACAGCTGGATATAGACGTCATTTCCGGTTTCGCGTTGGATATTTATTAGGCAAATAGCAAGGTACATGGATGGTCAAGTGCATGGATTGCGGTGTTTGCCTTTCACTGTAGTTAAGAAATACAGAACCGGCTCGAAAAAGCTAAAGAAAAAGACTAATAAATACAATACAAAATAATATCAAATTATATACAAATAGACCTCTTTTAGTTGGGCGTATTTTTTTGTCCATTTCAGACTACATGTCATTCAAGCAAAGCAAAAAATCTTACTCTCAAAGAAATGACATATGGTCTGAAATGGAAAAAAACAAAACCCAAGCTAAAGAGCTCTATTGTTTGACTGCTTAAAAGCATTTGAACTTTTCTCTTTGAAGATGTTGTTGATCATCCAGGAGTACATCTTAACACGAAAACACGTCATCTGAAGTTTGACGTCATTTTTGACGAAAAAATTATAGTAAACAACATAAAGTTGTGCCGAGTGTTTTAATATTTTCCATATAATCTTTCACTTGAGTACTATTCCAGGAAATAACTAAGGAAGTGCATGACGAACAAACCATTTCTATTTCGTATTAAACCCTTCAGTTGTGGACGCAATGTTTTTGTATTTTTACGTTTACGTAACTCTGTAGGCGAGAGTTTAATGCATACCAGTGTATTAACTCGAACGTCACTGCATTAACAATGATAACAAACAATGTAGTATACTATACTATATACCAGGTGGAATGAAATCAGGAAAAAGCACTACGTGTTAAGTAGACGAGTCTATAAGTTACTCATCTAGTTAACTGACTCGATGAGCTTCGTCAAGTTCGCCGCCCGCGCGAGCGTTGGTGTTAAACGTATCGCAAAAAATATCTATGTCGTCAAAACGTAAAGCCTAGGAATGATTTTACAAGTGTTTACTAGTCTGAGTATCAATTAAACTCGTGGAAAGACGTCATTAGACATTTTTATATTTATGATTCATTGATTTGTTAATTCGTTGCTATGGCGACCATGCAGGAACGCCTTCGCATTCTAATACAACAACAACTTGTTGTTCATCAGTTAGTAAGTTGTTTTTCATGTTTAATAATAGTAATAATCGTAACTTTGACGTGAAGTTCTATTATCGTATCTGAATTATCTGTTGCTTACGTAGCTTTCTAGCTATGGATACAATTAAAACGAAACACACTGACGAAGGCACGCCGAGGATTACTATGACAATATTTATTTTCAAATATGACAATATTTATTCTTACTTATTCGCTAAGTAAATTTTATTCAAACGAAAATAAACTATGACTGAAAAACACAATCGAAAACAGATAAGAAATACCTGCTTAAATTCGAATTTTTGTAATCCAAATATTTATTATTTATAAGCAAACGCTATAAAACGTCTGATGGCTAAAACTATCAAGTATATTTGTCTAAAATAAAAGAATAAAGAAATCTTTAAAAAAATATTGAAAACTATAAAACGTCTGATGGCAAAATCTTTCAAGTATATTTGTCTAAAATAAAAGAATAAAGAAATCTTTAAAAAAATATTGAAAACTATAAAACGTCTGATGGCAAAATCTTTCAAGTATATTTGTCTAAAATAAAAGAATAAAGAAATCTTTAAAAAAATATTGAAAACTATAAAACGTCTGATGGCAAAATCTTTCAAGTATATTTGTCTAAAATAAAAGAATAAAGAATTCTTTAAAAAAATATTGAAAACTATAAAACGTCTGATGGCAAAATCTTTCAAGTATATTTGTCTAAAATAAAAGAATAAAGAAATCTTTAAAAAAATATTGAAAACTATAAAACGTCTGATGGCAAAATCTTTCAAGTATATTTGTCTAAAATAAAAGAATAAAGAATTCTTTAAAAAAATATTGAAAACTATAAAACGTCTGATGGCAAAATCTTTCAAGTATATTTGTCTAAAATAAAAGAATAAAGAAATCTTTAAAAAAATATTGAAAACTATAAAACGTCTGATGGCAAAATCTTTCAAGTATATTTGTCTAAAATAAAAGAATAAAGAATTCTTTAAAAAATATTGAAAACTATAAGACGTCTGATGGCAAAATCTTTCAAGTTTATTTGTCTAAAAGAACCCATAACTACCACTGACGTCACAGCCTTGCTTTTAGTTTCAAAGTGTTGATATTCATGAGATTAGGAACACATATATTTTCCCCCTTCCGATATGACACAGAGTTTGAAGACAAAACACATTAGGATCTGACAAATACACCAACTATGAATTGCTTCCCGGAAATATATTGAAATCTTGACAGCCGGGAATTTGGCTGTTCTGGTAAACAGTGGGTTATTTTTATGTGTGTTGATGCACATTGGATGTATTTTTTTCAATATTATTAGCGATTTGATTGACAGATGATCATTAGATCGGGGGCCGGATTTCTGTTCTTTCTTAACTTGCTAGAGAATCACGTAGTGAGAAAAATTAGTATGTCAACTAGATTGATATTTTTTGTTTTAGTATTAGTATTCGCAGAAAAATAGCTTCTACAGCTTTTATTCTAGAGTAAAAATAAACGAATGAATGAATGAATGAATGGATGAATTAAAGAATGGATGGATGGATGAACGAACGAACGAACGAACGAACGAACGAACGAACGAACGAACGAACGAACGGGGCTCTGGCGAACGAACGAACGAACGAACGAACGAACGAACGAACGAACGAACGAACGAACGAACGAACGAACGAACGAACGAACGAACGAACGAACGAACGAACGAACGAACGAACGAACGAACGAACGAACGAACGAACGAACGAACGAATGAATGAATGAATTAATTAATTAATAGATGGATGAATGAATAGTTGCATAGATGGATAGATGGATGAATGAAAAAATAAACATGAGAAAGAATGGATGGGAAAACGAATGTATACTGAGATAAGTGATCGAGTCGAGTAGATGTTATCAATGAATTATATAGTTACATTTTATGAAGCAGTATTCTGCATGGAATGAATGACATTAATCGCAAGCATAACTAAAAAAGCAAATATAATATTCAGCCGGCACAAAATTGAATTTGAAGGGAAAGTGATATCCTTCTTCTGGGCGGGCTTCCTGTGTTTCACATCGTATATATAAGTTATATACCTCTGTCCATTTTTTCCCCTTCTGACATGAAATTAAAAGCCGTTCTTTGTAAGAGAGCCGTTAAGCTACTTTATTTAGATTCTTAAGATTTTTCATAATTTTTTTCATTTCATTTTTCCATTCTCACACACTTATTTTAGTCTATACACTCCTTGCAGCACGTCGGAATGCAGCTCAATTTGGAGAACAATACAATAGATTCCAATTCTCAGGAAATTGAAGTTCTTTTGATTTATCATCCAAATTGAGCTGCTTTGACGTCACGTGGAAGTGGTTTATTATTATAAAACAGAAATCTATATTGAAATCTATATAGTGCCAGAGCCCCCCCCCCCCCCCCCCCCCCCCCCGGCCCCTTTTTTAGGCAAAGTTTTATTCCCGCTATTTTGCTCTCTTTGTTTTATTTGCTTCGGCGATTTTGGCGGGCTTTTTTTTTTCACTTTTCTTTTAAATTCATTTTTCAGTTCCTTCCGCCACCCCTGCACTAGAGAAGAGATAAAGGGGAAATACTTTGAATTATTTTGTGTTAACAATGAGCCAAAGTTAAGTTAGTGAAGGATGAATTTTAGCTGAAGTTAGAGAACTACCATTACTGCTATTTTCATAAACATGCGAACTCGGTAACTGCGAGCTGCACGCTGAAATTTGGTTTATAGCTTCCATCAATCAAAAATAATCAGTCTGTACCTTTTATATTTATGATTGGCGGCAGTGAAAAACCAAATTCCAACGAGCAACTCGCAATTACAGAGTTCGCATTTTATGAAAATTGCAGTAATGTCCAAATATCAATATCAACTATACTATCCTCACAGAGCTTGTCTCCATTCAAGTCATCAATAACCTTATCAAACCTAGACTACTTGTGACGTCACTCGGCCCTTAGCACTTTACTGGCTTTATGAACAAGTATATTTATAACGGCTCTGTCATTATTCTCTTGTAAGGTCCGTGGGAGGACAGGGATCGACAAAAATAACTATAACAAATGTTTCTTGACATAATAACCAGTTATAAATACTATCTTGTTACATTATGATAGCTATTTATAATCAGAACTAAAAGAGAGATGACGTTAATCTATTGTATATAACCAGTCATAAAAATATATCTTGTTACATTATGATAGCTAATTATAATCAGAACTAAATAGAGACTCGCGATGACGATAATCTATTGTATATTAACTCGGTATATTGTCTACTGCCAGGGGCCGGGTAATGACAATAACAATGACAATTAAAATATGTTTACATGTTGAAAAATAGTTTACAATGCCGTTTTTTTTCGGTGTTAGCTAACTGGAATAACCAAAGGTGGCTATACGAGCCAGTGAGCTATCTATATTAAGTAGCTAAAAACTTTTTTAGTCATAATGTAAACGATGCATTCGAAAAAGAAAAAAAGAAAAAAAGAAAAAAAAAAAAAAAAGGAAAAAAAGAAATGATTTATGAAACGGAAATGAATATAAAATATATGTATTTTTCTATAATTATAGCACACGAAAGTAAAGAGAGGTTTGGAGAATATTAATCTAGATACGATTTCAAGATTAATTACATAGAGACAGAAATAGCACAGTAGAAGTGTGCTAAAATAGTCTCTTATTCAAATATTTATCGGGTAATGGAACTTTTTGTCAGATGATGGGTTTATTTCGTCTTCCTCTATGATTTATATCAGTGATATCTCATATTTTTGAGATTTCTTCGCACCAGTTTCATGGTGTTAACTAATGTATGACTCAGATATGTGATTTTAATCTGCTTAGCTAGGAAACCAGACGTTCATCAAGACAGTCAGGAAATAGGAAACACTGAGCGGATTGGTTTTTAGCAGTGTGACATTTCTGAGACTTAAAATGTATTGGATTAAATTGTCACTGATAGATTTCAGGTAGAAAAAAGTACTTGAACACTGGGCCGGCCATAAAAAGTCACAACGGACTGTGATTGGTTAGAAAAATTAGCTGGATTCTTTTGTAAACGAATCCTGCCGTCCTAGCTCACGTAATTTTTGCTCGTTTACGAATAGTTTTCGCCTATCCACACGTTAACGCAAAAACGATTCTGAAACAGAAATTACGCATGCAAATACCAGCAACGTAAGCGATCTTTGCACGTGGAGTGTGCCTTGTGACGTCAGCGATTTCGAAAGTATTTGTTTACACCGCCGTCCGCACGAAAACGCGTCAACGGCATGACGAAATCCCCTCCGTCACTGAAACACTAGCACTCTTTTTTTTTTTATCTATTATTACTTTCAGACTTCGCGTCATTCTCCTGGTACTATTTCCGTTCAAAAAGTTTCAAATGAGAATGGCATCACTAACATATTTGTCTCATTTTATCACGCAGAAGTAACTCGTAATTTTGCTGATTTTTTTAGATTAAATTCATTTATTTGTTTATTAGCAATGTTTAAACATGAAATGTATATGTGATCGTACCATACTGAATGGACTCAGAAAAAATTCTGAGCCCCAGATGGGAATCGAACCCACGACCCTCCTTATGCTAGTCGGAATGTTTAAACAGGCGGTGTCCAAGTCAGCTAAGGCTGGTTTAAAAGGAGGCCTGTAAAACAAAAACGTAGTCATCGGGAAAGAATCGAGGTACTTTACCAATCTAATGGTTTTAATATTGCACTAGTTTCAAGTTCATTCATGCAGTTTTTCTCAGGTGACGAAGTTTTTGATCCTTTCTTTCTTTTTCTTGTAGAATACAACGAAGAGTCTGGTCAGCGGTTGTTTCCATGGGAATCGTAAGACAGTTCCTGTTGGCTTGCTTCCTGTGCGCGGCAGAGAACCTGTGCGTGTGGACACGGATGAAGAATGATTGCGCATGCTCATAGTCTGTATGTAAATTAGTCCAAAGCGTCTTCGGTGCAGATTTGGCTCTTAAACTTGACTTCTAAACGAATTTTACAAAATGTGAAGCTTTTAACTTTAAGAAGTCCGCCATTCTGAAACATACGCATGCGCAAAAGTTTTCCCCTAGTGTTTGTCGTGTATGTGTGAATTTGCGTCGAACAACGTTTGAAAATAACAAACCGTCCTCAGTCGCGCAGTCCAAAAGTTGTTAAAAACATGATTTGATACAATGTTAAGCTACAGGGTACTACTGAATAATACGACCGACTCTTCACTTGACGATGCGCACTTTATTTGATCATGCAGGGAGTGATTGCTCAGTCTACCAAGCCAGAGGCTCACGACAAAAGGCAGATAAAATAGGAGTGATATAAACTGAAAATCAACTGAAAGTCAGATTAAATAAGAGTTTAAAGTTTAATTGTTAAGAAGAGATGAAACATGGATAACGCCGAGAAAACCCATCCAATGGTTATCATACGAGTGGAAAACATACGGTACTGACCGTACAGCACGCACACGGTACGACATTCCGCAACTTTCAAATGAATAAGAACTCACCATGCATAAGAATGCTTTTCATATAAGTGGGAAACCGCATACAATACTGATATACGATACCTACACGGTACAACATCCCGTAACATTGAAAGGGGTTTCCCAAATTCTTCCAGTAATTCATCCAATCACAATATGTAGTTTAATACCGACGTCTATACGGTAAGACAGGTACGGCCACTGTACAATACAATTTTTCGTATCGTTTCCCACATTAAGTGTATTCAAAGTGCAAGGGTTATGCATGACTTATTCGGTTATACAGAAAAACCAGCCGACCGGTGATTACAGTGGCGACTTGTATAATTTAAATCATCTTATCACACGGCTCGTCTCATTGACTATTTCATCTATTCACCTCAGTTTTTGTTTGTAGTTATTGCTTCCTAAGGAACGGATGCACTCTTAACAAATACAATGATCATCAGCGTTTCTGGATCCGTGCGTGTAATTGTAATTTCTAATGCTTCCTGCAGATCTTTTGGTTCTTTTAATGACTTCCGGCAACCGCCTTTAGGTGAAACAGAATGTACAATGAAACACTAGAGTGCGCTCTTAGGGCTTTTTGTCTGCTCAGCTGAGCTGTTTTATATTTGGAAAACAATCAAAAGGAATAGCACTTTGCATCAAAACATTAATGTGATGCTATATCTTTAAAAATTATCACTTTAGTAGCGAATGATTTTAGTCCTAGGTACCTTATAGAACGCACGCTCTGCTGAATGGCGCACAAAGTCAAGACTAATGGCACTGCATTTGAATAGACCATTGTGGAATTCGTGAAATACCGCTCTTTTCTCCTTGATTATAGACACATTTACTCAGGGTTAGCCTCATTTTAGCGTCAGAATAATGCACAAATTCTTCGTTTTCACGGTGTATTAAACAAAAGATTTCTTTATTAGTATCCATTGTTAAGACCACCAGCATGGTCGCCATGTCTTTGTATCGATCTCGGGGATGGTTGCAAACCATCAATACCAACGGTAAAGTAAAGAATGCGCATTCACTTCAACAATACAAACACTTTGAAATAGACTTCTTTACCTTCGTTGTTTGTTGTGCCCATTTTAGACCACGTGATGCCACTCTCGGGAGTTGATTCTTTCATGTGGAAAATTTTTAACAAAAGAACATTTCTCAAGGGAATGACATGTGGTCTGAAATGGACAATTTGCATACGAAGGTAAAGAGGTTTATTCCACGGACCTTCACTTGAACACATGAATATTCTACACAAAATCGAGGCTAACCCTGAGCAACAGAGAACTCGAAACTGGAATATTCTAGGCATCTGGCCGTTGATTCGATACCCAGTTGCAGACGCCACATTTAACCGCGTTTTTCTGATAACTTGTTCTCTCTCTTTTTACCAATAGACTTTTCTTTGGGTGTTCGGTTTTACTCCCATCTTAAAGATCATCACGTGAGTTGAGAATTGTTGGCTTCAAGATGACTATTTTTAGCAAAGAGGTGTGCGTCATTTTGTGCGCAGACCCGATCATTCCAAATACACCTACTTGCAAGAACGTTGTCATACAACATTTGAGCATTTGTAGTTTAGTGGATTAGGAATAAATTAAAAGTACAAAAGAAGATCATTGAAGCAGAACTATTTCTTTTGTACTTTTAATTTATTCCTAATCTTGAAACTACAAATGTTCAAATGTTGTAAGACAACGTTTTTGCAAGTAGGTGTATATTATCGATACGAATGACGAACATATTACATTTATTCCTTTTCAAAATATAAAAATTAAAAGCATCAGAGAATTGCAATGAGTGAATGGGATGAAATGGGATGAAATAGCTTCAATGAGCGAATATCTATAGCTATAGCAACCATGGACACAGCGTACAGGACGGCGCCATATTAGACACATATAACGAAAGAGTCATCTTACTGTCTAGCTTCACTGGCTTTTGTTAATTCAATCTAAACCATCCTCATTTGTGCGCGCCGACATGTCCTTGACTGTTTTGCTGTTTATGGCGATGTTATTACTTGTCTGTGAACCTTTACAATGAGTTAAAAAGATATCTGGCAAAATCATTTTATCGATAAGCAATAAATAGAATCCTGATAAATTTAAGAACCCTGTTTTCGCGCCAAAGCGCATGAAACGTTTCCCATCTACATTAGAACGCGTGGATCGTTCTAGCCGTCCAAGTGAAGTGTTAATGTTATTTCTGTACATTTCTGTTGATTTCGGTCCCAAAAATGCTAATTACACTGCCAACAGGTGTAGATTGCTTGCGTTCACAACTTGATCTCCGTAGTCTCCGTCCACACTAAAGCACTAAAACATCTATCCGGCGTTTCCAGATTGTTCTACTTTGGAGAGTGTTTTCAAAAACATATCGCTTTTAACGACCGAAAATGCCGTTTTAGTATGGACGGGAACACTGGCGTAGGGAGGGGGAACGAGAGGCACGTGCTCCGGGGAAACAATGGAGTAATCCTAATATCTTCTTTTGTTTCCTCTGAGCTCGAGCCTCGCCTTGATTTGCGTTGTACGTGATCACTCAACCAGGACTGATATCAAAAGTGGGTTCGAGTGAAATTACTAAAAACGTGAAAAAAAAAATTGCTTGTTAAAGTGTAATAGTCAAATAGACACAAAAGAAAACAATGGCATTAGGGTCTACTAGAGTGTATTCTAGAGTGGTTTTCATTAACCCGTGAAACAAAGTGTACGGGTTAAAGTATAATAATCAGATAAACACAATAGAAAACAAAAGAATTAGAGTGAAGTAGTGCGTAATACGCTAAAGTGTATTTCACGGGTTTATGAGAATCACTCTATCATGGATTTCGTGATTTCATTCCATTAGAATGTTTCTAAAATACAGACTTCAAAATCGATCAAGAGAAACGTTGTCATTTGCCATCATTGTGCGCACGTTAAAAATATCTATTTATTTATAAACCTCACGACCATCAGAGCTTAAAGCACAAATAACAGCTACGAAAATGATGAACAGAAAATGAAAAAAAAAAAAAAAAAAAAAAAATTATGCCGGACCAACACTACACAGGTCCCATACAAAGGTCAGTCAAAGAGGCGTCAAGTTTATATATCAAAAAGTGCCGGGCGACAAAAAAAGTAAAAACGGCTACTTTTGTGATCTAAATATAGACTGAAGTCAGACATGAACTTGAACGTGGCCTTGGTGGTATCGTAATAACTAAAACCCGGGGGATCTGTATGTATGCTGAAGGGCCACCATAACCGTTGAAAACACATCGCCCTGTACACTTGTTAAAATAACACTAATTTATAATCATCGCCAGAGCCGCAAGCCTATGATCTTAATAATAATACATGACATATAGTATTATTCCAGTTTAGCAATAAATTCAAATATAGCATTATTTTGGTTTCAAGGATTCTGCTCGACCAAACTTTTTGATTTTGTTTTTCACGAACGGTTTGATTACGTTATTCATTTTTTTGCTTCTTACGCACTTGTAAAAGTGTTTAGTTGATACTAATGTAAACACGGTGAAATGTTTGTAAAATATTATGAAACTTTTCTCTCTGCGGATGGACGAAACTACTGACCATATATCACTATCGAGGTCATTTTCGACTTGAATACGATGGTTTAGCAATTCTATTTGCAATAGACATCGTGACCTTGGATGTAATGTTTTCCCATTTCAGCGGACCACGTTTCATTCTCTTGAGAATAATTTATGAGATTCTATATTTTAGTTGTATCCATGATATTCGTGTGTCTTCTCATGCGCAGCCATTAAACAAAGAAATACTACTCTAGGGAATGACATGGGGACACAACGACCTAGTTAAGTTATAGTAAGTTCCTAGAAAGTCCAACTATCATCTTGATTTAATTATCCCAAATGTATCAACCAGCTGTTTAACGCTTCTCAGACAATTTTACTAACAATTTTAAAAATAGACCGCAATCATCTCACTGGTGGCCTTGCATGATAAACATATTTGAAAAACGGTTAACGTCGCCATGCGACAATACAATCATCACTGAGACTGATAAGAATCCCTTCTGTACAAAACGTCCAGGAGGGACTTCTGAAAACGTCTTAAATATATCTATTTTTAAGTTGAGAAAAAAAAAGAAAAAAAAGTTATCTTTCTTAGAATCGTTTTTTTTTTTTTTTTTTTTTTGAAGATTTTTCTTAGAATTTTCTTATTTCTTAGAATCACTGAGTTTCTAATTCAAAAACTCGCTCTCAATTTATATCATTATGTGTATTTTCTTCTTTTATCATAATAGTAATAATTATGTATTTTATCACTTGTCAGCTTGTGTGATTATTAATGAATCGTTTTTAATCTCACGATAATCGCCTCATTATGTACTATTTATTCAAAGGTGACAAACGATAACATTTTGGTTAATTGCTCTACTTGATTTGCTTTGAGACATTTGAATCTTGACCGGGAAAAGTCTGGAAAAATAGTCAGTTATTATGGGTTCTGTTTGGCAGTGAGAGAAAGGAATGATAGAAAATATAAGATGAAAAAATAATGAAAAATACGACAAAGAATTGATAAAAGCATAAGATAAAAAAATAATGAAAAAGTAGAGAAAGAAACGATGAAAAATAAGACAAAGATATGGTGAAAAATAAGACAAAGAAATGGTGAAAAAAGAGGGAAAAAAAGGTGGAAAAGAATGACCTAGGAGAAAATAAGGTAGAATGATATTCATTAAAGACTTAGAGAGAATAAATGTTAAAGATAATTAAGAATGAAGTGAAGAAAACAAGAAAAAGGGGAAGGATGGAAGGAAAGAAAAGAATTAACGAGAAGAAAGAAAAAATCAAGGAAAAATATCATATTTGTATGGATTTGAAAATGTTACATCAGGAATGCATGAGGCGGGAGAAACTCATTTAAAATATATTAATTTTGTTTTTCCATTCAGTTTTTGTTACGGGTTTATCTGATTTGATAGTCACAGATCCCCCGGCGCTACTTGTACTAGACTCACGTCATGATTTATGATGATGAAGGTTGAGAAATGATGGCTTGAAACAAGAGACCGCCTCAGGGGAGAAATGCTAAGACACTGAAGAAACTGGAAAAGAAAATAAGTTAAAAAAATGTTTTTCTTACTTTCCAATTAGGATTTTACAAACTTGATTTTTTTTTTCTTTTCTTTCTTTTACCTTTCCTTTTGCCTTTTTTCTTCATTTTTGTTTTGTTTTGATTTCTTTGAAGAAAGAATGCACTACAGCAGGTGGATAGACGAAGAAATAAATGAACGAAACAAAGAAAAAAAGAAAAAATAAGAAAAGGAAGAAAGAAAAAGGTAGAAAGAAAAAGGAAGAAAGAAAAGAAATGAAAAATAATACATTCTTATTTTTTTCAAAACCAAGGAATGAAAAGAACTAATGAATGAATGGCTAAGTGAATAAATAGATGATTGAATGAAATGGATGGATAAATAGATGAAAGGATGGATGAATGAATAAATGAATGGATGGATGAATGGATGGATGAATGGATGGATGGATGGATGGATGGATGAATGAATGAATGAATGAATGAATGAATGAATGAATGAATGAATGAATGAATGAATGAATGAACGAATGAATGAATGAGATCAGTGGATGATAAATTGATAGATAATTAGATGGATGGCCAAATTATGATAACTATTGAAACACACTTCCCTCACTTCGTACTTGGGTGATCAAGTCCTCGCATCTCGCCAAACAAATTGAAATGACAACTAAATATAAAACAATTACCCATCACCGGCCAAGGTGATAACCACTCTCCAGACCAATAAAGGAAAATTCCTCCATTCCCTGGGGCTAGTATAGCAATGCAGTCCTTCTCTACACACACAAAAACCGTAAGAGGCCGCTTCGTGCCTTTCTAGAATTCACACACACACACACACACACACACAACTATGAATAGGATGGAGAATAAGTCTGTCTGTATGTATATGTAAAACTTACTGAAGACCACCGTTACTTCAAACACCTTAGTTAATCAACCTGTGCTTGAACTAAGAAATAATTCTTTGATAAATTCTTTTCATTGCTAAACACCAATATATCTTCAAATTTGCTCGCCACAGAAAATGATTACATATATAAAGTTTTCTTGTCGTGCCGCAAAGAGGCGATTGCTTTTTTCTTGTTCCTTGGAGCGTTTTCGGTGAGACATCATTGTGTTCAATGACTGTTATAGTCGAATGATAAATCAAGGGGTTGTAAATCAAAAGCTTTCAAGTTGAAGAATAACCTTCGAATTTTATTCTGAAGGGCTTTTGTTACATCTGATCAGTGTTTTCTTTATTTTAAAGATATTAAAAAGGGCGCCTTTTAGTCGCTTTCCTTTCTCATTTGAATTTCTTTTACTAATTACATATTTAAAGTGTTATTGTCAGTTCTGAATCTATCAACTTCGCTAGAAAACCTCAAACGTGAGAAAAATCCTCATTTTTAAATACTTTACAGGTGTAAATATATGCTATTATAAATTTATAATTCAAAAGATGTGCTAAAAGATGATTCTTTAACTAAATGCAATGGTTTGTCATATTCACAATATTATATTCCTAAATCCATCTGTTTGACCACAACATTGCGTTAAGTCAGGCAAATCTAGTTCGTAAAATTCTTTTTTGTAAATCAAGCATTGAGGCTGCGCTTTTGAGCAATCAAACTAGCTCTCTGCGAAACGAAATGTTTTTCTTCTTCCAATGTAACACTTTTTATCAAACTATTGACTCGATATTAATGTATGAGACGAAGACGTCGACGAGTCTATTTACTCAACAAGTCTAGAAATTTATATTTTATTAAAAGCCTAAACCTATTTTTTTAAAACAAAAGCTTAGATAAATACTTATCCATCTTTTACGGAACTAACGTGGCCAAAGAATTGCATCCACGAGTTAACGATTTCTTTAGCGTTATTTTTATTTCGCGCTTTCTTTTCCTCTTCTTCCCAAGAACAGTTCTTGATCGCCTGTTTTGCAAGGCCCATTTCCTTTGTAGGACTAACAGCTCTCCATGTTGACTCGAAGCTAAGCTTCGTAGCTGCGTCGTTTTTGGGGAAAAAATCTGGAAATAGAGAACCGCCGTCATCGAATTCAACGTTCCACCCAGACGTACTTTTTAAATTTCGCATTGTAAATCTTGAACTGGCGGAGCGAAAGAAATCATCGCTATCCATATCGTGAGGAAACTTTGCTTTGAAGAACTCAGACGCGTCGATGTGGTGGTGAGAGGACGATGGAAGCTCGAACCTTTTCTCGACTTTTTTAATTTCATTGCATTCGTCATCATTCTCTTCTGCCTCAGCATTAGCTATCGATGCAGCTGAAGTTTTCTCAGTCGATGAACGAGTGATACTATGTTTAGAAGTGAATGTCTTTACGCTTTGAGATGTCGATTTAGTAGAAGCACTTTTTGAAGACACAGAAGTCGTTTTCGTCGTGGTGCTGTAAGCAGTTCTCGTCGTAGAGCTTGCAGAATATAATGCCGACCGACCAAATTTTCCTTTACTCATAAAACTACTACTAGTATTACTATTCCAAGCTCTATCCGCTGCTTCCTGGACTTCAGAGATACGAGAAAAAGCATCTTTATCGAATATACTTGTTTGTTTTGATACTGTTCTTGCTAAGGATTTGTCTGAAGAAGACGACGCCATCTTGCATTTGACCGAGCTGCAAGCACTATTTATAACTGTATTTTTCTTTCTTTCTTTAAACAGACTCCAAAAAAAAATTCGTCTGTGCTCACGAATTTAAGCATATTGATTTGACTTCAACAGAATTCCGCTTTATGTTTTATGAGTGTATTTGCCTCGATACCATGTCATCACTGACCTGGTTACCAAGTGACCAGAAAATTACCTGCATTGGATGAAACACCAAGTTTCTGGTTCAGGTTTTTTTCGAAAATTTTAGTTCAAATTAGGAATTATCCACTTAATAACATTGTCTATGTGTTTTAACCATTTCTAAAAAGGATTTCTGTCATCTTTCTCTGCGCCAAAAAATAAAAAACACAAAAAAGGCCATTTACAGTTGAGTTCAACAAATGAAATTTAACATTGGATTAAGAGCTGTTTCCACGTTCGTTTCAATTGCTATGGCAACCAACGTGTTTACATTTTACCACTCACGTTTAGGTTTTATTCTCAAGAAGTTAAAAGCCTTGCTTTGGATTATAAAAAAAAAACCTCAACCGTGACTCGATATTATTGTCCTTTCACATTAACATTTAGCCTCGAGTAGTTCCCAGTTGTCAATGCTTACAATTCTGATTATTTCCGGGTTAATTTCATTGATTTTATAACTGTAGGGAATTTTGCCTTAAACGAAACGTGCCACGGGAATATACAGCGCGACAAAATAGAAAGTATTCGACAATTGTTTTTCCATTTCAAATAAATTGTAGACTAAACTAGCCCTAATGGGTTCAAAATATTTTTTAAGAGTTGAGGATGATTATGGTATGCTGTAAAAAAGGGTTGGGCGTCTTGATATAAATAAATTATCATCATTGGCCATGTTGATTTTGATCTTAGAAAATAGAAAAATTGGTAGGGTGAGTAGATGTGATTATGTGAAAAGGTTTCTTTTATTTGTTCTTTAAGTTTTGTTTTTTTCACAGGAAAACCGTTTTGACAATGCATGACCATTCCATCCATGCATCCATGCATCCGTGCATCTATCTATCTATCCAACCATCCATCCATCCATGCATACATCCATATTTTTTTACATTTTAATTTCTTTCTTTCTTCCTTCCTTTTCTTCCTTCCTTCCTTCATTCATTCATTCATTCTTTCTTTCTTTCTTTCTTTCTTTCTTTCTTTCTTTCTTTCTTTCTTTCTTTCTTTCTTTCTTTCTTTCTTTCTTTCTTTCTTTCTTTCTTTCTTTCTTTCTTTCTTTCTTTCTTTCTTTCTTTCTTTCTTTCTTTCTTTCTTTCTTTCTTTCCTTCCTTCTTTCCTTCCTAATTTCTTTCTTTCTTCTTGATAGTTCTTTCTTCTTGATAGGCATCACAATTGAATTTCACAGCGCTGGTCTTCAGCAGCTTTACTCAATACAAGGTCAGTTCCATTGTCTAGGCATTAGTAATGCCTACAAAAAGTAACCAATCACCAACTCTAGCTACAGCTCGAATTACTATACCAACTGCCGAATCAGGTCGTGCTTCCCGACACATCATGACAGGTCTGGTGCGAAATTGTATGTGCTTTCGGGCCTCAAGTCATCATCAGTGGTCTAAAAAAAAATACATTTTTTTTTTGTGTAAACGCAATTAATAGTTTTCTTTCTTTCTTTCTTTCTTTCTTTCTTTCTTTCTTTCTTTCTTTCTTTCTTTCTTTCTTTCTTTCTTTCTTTCTTTCTTTCTTTCTTTCTTTCTTTCTTCCTTTCTTCCTTTCTTCCTTTCTTCCTTTCTTCCTTTCTTCCTTTCTTCCTTTCTTCCTTTCTTCCTTTCTTCCTTTCTTCCTTTCTTCCTTTCTTCCTTTCTTCCTTTCTTCCTTTCTTCCTTTCTTCCTTTCTTCCTTTCTTCCTTTCTTCCTTTCTTCCTTTCTTCCTTTCTTCCTTTCTTCCTTTCTTCCTTTCTTCCTTTCTTCCTTTCTTCCTTTCTTCCTTTCTTCCTTTCTTCCTTTCTTCCTTTCTTCCTTTCTTCCTTTCTTCCTTTCTTCCTTTCTTCCTTTCTTCCTTTCTTCCTTTCTTCCTTTCTTCCTTTCTTCCTTTCTTCCTTTCTTCCTTTCTTCCTTTCTTCCTTTCTTCCTTTCTTCCTTTCTTCCTTTCTTCCTTTCTTTCTGATTCCCGCCAAATCGTTTAATTTTCATTTTGTTAATAGCCGTACCATTTAGCACTAATCAGTGCACCACTATTTCGTGGGTTTATCGTTCACCGTAGTGCATAGTACACGTTCGATATTTCTTAAAATTCCATCTTATTATCGAGATATCAGTACTTCACGTACATGTGTTTACGTACTTTTGGCTTACCACATGATTGGCAGTTCCTGCTATGAATACCACACAATGTCATGCATGTTTTGACAATTTTGACAAATACAATTTACATTGATTAAGGAAATGAAGTTGGGCAGCGGTAGTGCACTTGCCTCTCACCTCTGGGGTCTTTGATCAGTCCACAGGTTGTTCAGGGTATTGATGACATCTATAAGGGTGTTATTCACTGTACTATTCTCTTGTTGTTCGTTTTATTCCTTATTATATTTCTCAATTTAATGCTAAAACATCGATACATCGAACGTGGTGTATTTAACTCCAGGGAATAATGATAACTGGTCTGCAGTCGACATCATGTGGATACTTTTACTTGGAAAAGATCACGTACTAGTATATCACTTTATTTAATGTGTTATGGGGGCGAGGGATTTGCCTGTTATGATATTGTATTTTAGCATTGATGGAGTTAATTATTGATAACATATTGACCAGTTTAGTAGCGGCTGAGACGAGATTTATGTCATCGATAATATCCAAAGTCTTATCATTATGGACAACTTTATTGAAAGCTATCTTTCCAAGAGTTTCTTACAACAATGCGGATCTCAAAGCCTAGGCAATGTTGCATGTTTTAAACTATTGTAAAATCTAAAAAAAAAAAAAAAAGATAATAATTTTATGGTAAAACTAGTCACAAAATAAACGACATTTTGGTGTTCATCTAACACTATTATCAAGCTCAAAATGATATAACAGATGTTTGAGTTAACAATGAAATATGAATATGTTATATAATATTCCCAATAGGGTTGTTCAGATAAACAGTTTAGCCTTGATTAATTGAGTCCGTTTGTATGTTGAGATAATAATAATAATTATTAACATATTATTATTATTATTATTATTATCATTATTATTATTATTATTATTATTATTATTATTATTATTATCATTATTATTATTATTATTATTATTATTATTATTATTGTTGTCGTTGTTATTATTATCATTATTGTTGCTATTATTATTGATATTCAATTGGTTTTCCATCTAATGTACTGAAATTCATGTTTTAAGTCAAATCTTCAAAATAATGTGCAACGAAAATAGAATTAGAATCATTGCTTTTAAAAACTTACAAGTTTTTCGTCAGAGCCGAGAAAATCTAGTTATCAATCTGGTTTCCAGATCCTGCAACCTCTGAGCTGATAAGTGTGAGGGCATCGCGATCGCTAACTCACAGATCGAATTAAAATTTAGCTGATTATAATTTTTGGAGGGAGGAAAAATCGGAAAACCAGGTGGAAAAACCTCAAATTAAGGAAAAAAACAAACAAACTATACTCACGAAAAGTCCAGGAACCCGAGAAACGAGGTGATCACGAGAGGCAGGTGCACTAACGCTACACCACCCTTGATTCCTTTCTTCTCATCACCCTTTATCTTTTCCCTGTATCCTGCGTACATTTACAGACATGTTTCTGGTCCCTTCCGTGCATCCATTCATATCAAGACAACTCACCCGGCATCCTTAATCTTGCCTATATTTCCTGACCCACGCTGCGGTCAATACCACAACAACTACGTACTGAAACTCACGTAAGCCGAAATATTGCAGAATTTTATCATCACAACTGACGTATCAAGAAATATTGGTTAACAATTAACCAGGAACGTGCACAGCTAACGAACAATACAGAATACATCGAAGTTCTTTATGGCTTTCGAAAAGTGTGTCATGCGTCAAAGCTTAACCAAATTATTTTATTATTTTTTAAGTTGTGTCAAAAGAAACGTGTAAACTGTCACAAGGAGTACTGGTAAATAGCCTTATGAAAAGGATGTTATATTTAGGTCTGTCAGATTTGAATTGAATTATTATTATTAACCTCAAAATTGCAAACAAACGACAAAAAAAAAAAAAAAAAAAAAAAAAAAATTATAATAATAATTCATAATGGTCGGTTTGTTTGTACTAGGTCTTTAAGACTTTAAGCGAAGTTTTATAATGTCTAACGCGACCGCGTCCACTGGTTCGTAGCACTCTATTCTACTTCAAATTATAAGCCATGCACTTTTTATAGTTAGGGCGATTTTTCCTGTATTTTTTATACGTATTCTAACATTTTATAGTTTAACATTTTATAATCAACATTTATATATGATACATGTATAGTATTTAGTTCATTATATTATATATTATTATATTTATTATTGTAGAATATCTATCTATCTTAGCTTTTTATGTGAAATCAGGTGTGAAATTTTTAAACTTTTAAAGCGTTTTAAAGAGTGTTTCAAAAACCAAAAAAATTAAAGCTTGGGATCCCTGTGTTCAAATCTGGCGCATGCGCAGAAAATGTATACATGTTCCGTGCATACACATTTGTTACAGTTGTTTCTTGCATATTGCTTATTATCAAAATCAAAAAATGAAATGTTTTGTCCTCCAACCTGAGTTCCTCAAGAGTTCAATTCAATACCATTCATATACTATCCTTTACCTTAATGTGTTAATAGAGAAAGAAGTATGTACGTACGGGTGGCGTGCGCTGCTTATTGGTGCACATTTCGATTCCCAACCTGATGATCATGATGATAATGATGACGACGACGACGACGATGATGACTGATGATGATGATGATGATGACGACGACGACGATGATGATAATGACTGATAATGATGATAATGATGAGGATGATGAGGATGATGATGATGATGAGGATGATGACTGACAATGACTGATGATGATGATAATGACTGATAATGATGATAATGATGAGGATGATGAGGATGGTGATGATGATGATGATGATGACTGATCAATGACTGATGATGATGATGATGATGACGACGATCATGATAATGACTGATGAGGATGGTGAAAATAGCGATCATGATGATGGCTGATGATTGGATGATGCTGGATGATGATGATGGTGGCGCGGATGATGATGATGGCTGATGATGATGATGCTGGATGATGATGATGCTGGCGATGATGATGATGGCTGATGATGATGATGCTGGATGATGATGATGATTACTGATGACGTTTGTTTTCTCGTTGTCTTCATTTTTCTTTTATTCTGGATGCTATTTATGATTATGATTATATCATGGATGTACAGATGATGATGATGGATGTTGTATTGTTGTTGTTGTTGATAATGATGACGATGTGTTCCCCCATGAACAAACAGAACCATTTTTAGACATAAACACCCATGCATATAACAAACAAGATCCAGCCCATGAACAATATATATCTTATCTCCCTCATCTGACCCTTCCCCTCATCAACCATTTCATTATATATTCTACCATATCCAAGCAACGTCAGCCACAAGTCTTGTTTGTCTTTAGTTCTACTAATTTCTCTTTAACAAACCGTCTTCGAGATACCATCTACCTTGGCGGGTTTAGCGGCCTTTTATTAAACCCATTCCCTTAAAATAGTCACAATTAAACACACACACAAAATCAAACCGAACAAAGCAATGACTAATTATTTTAGGGTTATTTGTTCGCTTGTTGGGAAATATATTTACGTTTGTCTGGAAATAAATTTATTTTCCTTTTCATTGGCGGCCGCAATCCTTAATGGCTAAGAAACAAAACAAGATTATTTCACGTTTGTTGAACCATATGTTTTCGTTGAGGTTGTAAACGCAAGTGAATTTGTTTTGAAACCAACCGATCTTAAAACCCGCCAGAGTGACCGCAAGAACAGATGGGTAAAAACGAATTTTAGCTAGCTAAGAATAAGCATTACGCATGCTAATTGCACTGGGGCTTACGCGTAGCTTACGCTATCTGTGCTGGGTTTTCCATTGCGAGGATAATATCCAACCAGGTGTTAGTTCTAACACTCAAGTGTATCAACCCAAAAATCCCTTACTCCAGAAAGAAAGCTAGAAAATCTTTGGAAAAATTAATTCCAATAATTGTCCCTGAGTCATTGAAGTATTTGATGCACTTTTATCATTCTAATTTTATCAATGTGATGATTCCAAGTTACTCCCCCGCACATTTCAGTCTATCAAGTCACTGCCGAATCTAACTCCTCCAGTTCGACGATGCCATTTCTCAGGAACAAGATTTTCGTTGAAGCTCTGGAAGCCAAACAAATGGAGCTGTTGTAAACATCTTCCACATCAAAACGGTTAGTATAATATGTATGTACACTGTAATGATTTAGAATATTTAACTTATTTTATAGTTAACGTTTGTTTATAGACGTGGTCGTAAAGATTGTTGAATGAATTTCCTTTATTTGAGAATATTTTGCAAAACAACAGAAACATCTGCCTGCAATTTTATTTCTTTTTTCAAAACAGCTCGAAAAAAACAAAGAAATAAATGGAAGCAGGAAAATAAAGAAATATTGAAGATTTTCTCTTGAAAACTTTTATTAAATAAAAAAAAAAAAAAAATAAAAAAAAAAAAAGAAAGAAAAGAAATATCGCGTGAATTCATTTCATGAAATTTTAATACTACCATGAAAGCACAAATCCCTTTATTTTTATTACACTTCACATTTTAGTGTATTTATCCTCAATTTTTAAGCTTCAAAAATGTGGTTTGGTTCAGGAAACCAGCGACTTCTATCGCATTGCCCTAATTTCCAAGTTGTTTGGTCGCGAGTGTGTAGCCAATTCGACTACCTTATAAAACAAATGATGAATAGACAACCTAGTTAATTTTGGCCGTGTTTATAATTTTTCTCTGATAAATTGGACATCAGGAGTAGCCCGGCGATAAAGGTTTCGATCATTGATATAAATAACTAGGTTGGTTTTTTGAAAACAATCTTTACGTTGTAGGCAAATATGGAAAGTATATGTCGGTATTTTTGTATTGTCATCGATCACTTGAACAAAAGGAAAAAGTAATAACGTAAATGTTTTTGTAAAATATTAGTCATTTGTATGTTAATGTTTTCTTTAATTTGTATTTGTTTGATCAAGTAGATATGAAGATAAATGTGAAGAGAGAGAGAGAGAGAGAGAGAGAGAGAGAGAGAGAGAGAGAGAGAGAGAGAGAGAGAGAGAGAGAGAGAGAGAGAGAGAGAGAGAGAGATAGCACCTTTATTTGCGTACGATAGTTTCATAAGTATATACAACACTTCGTTACATAAAAGTCGTACAATATAAAAATCATAATTACAAACAATACATGATTGAGTTTTTAAAAAAGTACTAACTATATATAAATATCTGATTACATATAAAAGTTGAAAAGAGAGAAAAGAGAGAGAAGAGAAGAGAGAGAGAATTCTATGGTAAACAACCTGTTTCTTTTTTTCAGTCGTCTTTTCCATTAAATTTAAATTTAAATATATTTTTACCATTTTATTAATTATAATTAATCGTATGTTAAAAAACTCAATGAAGGCTCATTGTCGACACTTCTGGCGCCAAACCTGACCAATCCAAAGGCTTTGAAAAAGTTGCCTTTGATAAGACTTTTCTATTGATTTTATTCCAGTATGTTCGATTGGGTATATATATGACTAATAAGAATAAATTACTTAGTGTAGCTTTCAGCAGCGTTAAAACTACTCGTTACATTTGCCTACTACCGCCATATCTCTCATGTTTCCATTATTTAGTACCGCCTTTTCCTCGTTTTATTATGTAGAATATAGAAGATATACCTAGAAGCAAAGTCTTTGATTATTATATGAAAACAAAAATGCGATAACTTTACTCGGTTAGCCTCGCTTTAGTGTATAACAGCAGGAAAAATATTAGTAAAAATATCTCAATTCTTTCCTTTTCTTTTCTTTTCTTTTCTTCTTTCTTCCTTTCTTCCTTTCTTTCTTTCTTTCTTTCTTTCTTTTTTTCTTTTCTAACATTTATTTTTGAGAAAAAGTTTGGCGCTACTCGAATTTATTATTATAATTATTTATTACCTTATATTTTAAGAAACATTCTTAGTATATTTGCAAACCGTATGAACCTATTTATCCAAATATCCATATATTCATTGACTCTAATTAAAGCGGAAGATATTTTGCTTTCGTTTCAAGTTATCAAGCGAAATTCACTGTACTTTTGAAACACGTCAACGGACTTGCCGCAGATTGTCTGGCAAGCAAACAGTGATCGATATCTCAATATCTAGAATTCAATCTCAATCGTTCCAATAGCAATATTCCCTTCCTAAAAGCTCTTTTCTAATTTCTAAATACTTAAAGCCGAAGAGATAAAAAAAGCTGGGAAACTGAGTCATTGTCTGTTTGTTACTTTGAAAGGTAATTTAATCGTAAATCACTATGTATGCTTATTGTAAAAATCTGGGAAACGATTTACAGCAGAACGAAAATGTAAATTGTAGTCTGCGATTGACTTACATGTCATAACAGACACTTGTTCGCTGTTCAACTCTCTCGACTAAACCTTGCGTGAGTAAGAGTCTCAAAATAATGACTTGGCTCACAAGACAACGACACACACGTACAATAAATATAATATATATATTTTAAAGAAATGTTATATATAAGTAGTATACATAATTACCTAGTTATATTTAGCTGTGTAGTAAGATATATGTATTTATATTGCAAACATTTACAAAACCTAAAAAAATTGATAACTCAGAAAAAAAAGGTAGAAAAAGAATAGAAAAAGAGCGAGAGAAAATTTCTCTTTTTTTTTCAGCGAATTTTTTATTTTATTTTTCAAATTACTAATTTTCAAAAATTAATAACTGAGAAAAAAAGACAGGAAAAGAATAGGAAAAGAGCGAGAGAGAATTGCTTTTTTTTTTCAGCGAATTAAAAAAAATTCGCTTTGAATTTCGATTAATATTTTGACTTGTTTTTACATTCCAAACTAGCCAGAGGTTCTGCAAATAACTCCTATATAACATTGCTTACTTTCTTAGACAGCTAATCCACTGTTCGCTAATAAGAGCTAGATCAGACAGTATTTTCCATTAACAGAGATTCATTTTAGTAACGTAATCTGTAACTGAAAGCTATAACACTATCAGGAACTTCCTTGTATCCATTACGCATGCGCGCAACATCAATCAGAGTCAAGATCATTAATTAACGCTACTTCTGTGCCTTCCATGTTGATCGACTCGGAGATTGAGTGTCGTTTTATCGATGATTGAGAAACGAAAACTGCTTTACTAAAGGTAAATAGATTGTAAAAAATCGTAAAAATGCATCGTATTTTGTGTTTCAGTCTAAAACAAACGGACAGTTAAATTGAAGTATTGGAACTGTTCACTTATCTTTGTATTTACGGATACACAAGGTACGAGAGTATTTACCTAAAGAGGCATTGCCGACGTTAATGTTACTTTATTGAGAATTAAGTTCAATGATTTTTGACGGAAATTGCTAAAAAATATTCTTGGACAAAAGAGAAAAACATTTCTCTTGAGAGACAATTATTTTAAGGTTTAATTAATAATTGCCTGAAGCGATGATCCGTAATGAAGAAAAGAATGGATGAAATAAGACGTTAATGATAACGTTTCATGAGTTTGAGGATTCGTTTTTCTGCCAAACGAGTTGAAACATTTGAAGTACGAAAATTGGAAGAATGAATTTATTACTTCAATGGAATTGTCTTAAAATTAAGATAAATGTGATGTATTTGAATCTGGGTGTGTTAACTTGGTCGAGAATGAAAACTAATCATATACCGACTCTTAAATATTCATGTAGTTATCACAAAAGGACACTCATGGAACTCCTTTCTGTCATATTCACACTCGGTGTACATTTTGTTGATCAAACTGCGAATCTTCTAAAACAACATATATTGTTTTTTTTTTTTTTTTTTTTTTGTTTTAAGAAGAATATTAAATAGTTTTTCTAGAAAAAAAAAAAAAAAAAAAAAATCAAAAATCAAAAATGGTTCGAACTTTAGCGAATGAAAGTCAAACGGAATCAAACAACCAGACTGAACGTATTTTCTATTTCAATTGACGGTAATTAAATAGTATTTATATATGTGTATTTCATTACGTTCTGTTGCTAGGCAATATACGAGTGTTTTATATGCATGCTATAAAATGAATTTAGATAGAAAGAAGATAGAAAGATAGATAGATAGATAGAAAGTGTTTCAGCTTCTCGTGTATGGCAAACGTGATTTAAAAGTCAGTTGAAAAGTGAAAGAAATTTGACTTATAAATTTGTGAAAAGGAATGGCGGCAAAAAATCTCCAAGTAGTAGATAAACTTAACCAAAAAAATATTTGTTTTTGGTGCGACGGTTTGTAAAAGGTTAAATTAAATGCAGGGAAACGATGAAAAGTAACGTGGTAATATCTTTTGTTTGCCGAGAAAAAAAGCGATGATATGGTTAATGTGTCTGAAAGGAAAATGACGCACACGGTAAGGTTGTGGTAAGAAATAACGCCGTCCTCTAAACAGAGGGCTGGCCCTGAGATCGAGTGTTCGTGTTCTTCCACAAAAAGTAATGAATACGGTAAGTCCGCTCTTACGTTTGCTGTCTGTCGCTCAAAAATAGAATTTAAAATATACGAGAGTGGTTGCTGGCTCTTACCAACTGTTTGAAGCATTTCGTTATATTGCCTTTCTGTTTTCTGATTGGCTTGTAATTTCTTAACATCCTTGGTGACGTCAATCGATGCTTTGTGTTGAAATTGGTTATAGAAATAGATGGAATAGAGTTGTATGATGTTTTGACGCTAGATGTGAAAGCAACTTGAAAAACGAATTCTGCATTACCTTCAATAAAGCTGGCCTCTCTCTGTAAACCTTATTCGAATTGCAATTCCATATTCACAGAATATTGATGCTACAATTACAACTTATTTATTAAAAAAATGTAACTTATTGAGTTAAAAAAATTATTACCTTCTTCTGTTTCATAATTCGACCATTCGCAGAACGATGTTTCTTTTTGTTGGCTAATAACGGTAGATTATAAACAGATGTAACTCATACAAGCAAGAAATCTCATTAGTTCAAAATTGTTCAAAAACTGAATTCGATAAGAACTTGCTGCCTGCTGCCCACACTAGCCATTTAAGGCTCGCTTACTGTGTTGCTTGTTTAGAAGAAGGTCCATAGTTTGATCCTCAGTGACCTTACACACTTCTTTTAAGGAGCAAGTGTGTCTTGGTTGGTTAGTGTACTGCCTAAGCAAGAGGTCCATAGTTTGATCCTCAGTGACCTTACACAGTTCTTTTAAGGAGCAAGTGTGTCTTGGTTGGTTAGTGTACTGCCTACTTAGCAAGAGGTCCATAGTTTGATCCTCAGTGACCTTACACACTTGTTTTAAGGAGCAAGTGTGTCTTGGTTGGTTAGTGTACTGCCTACTAAGCAAGAGGTCCATAGTTTGATTTTGAGAGAGAATGAATGAATGAATGAATCACTTTTATTTATACACGGTAGTTCCATAAGTTCTTTACATGAAAGCCGTGATAAAAGAGTCTGTGTATACATACAATAAGTATAACATTAAATATGAAATAAAAATTTCGAATTATATAATAAAAACATTCAAAGTTAATTGACAATTTGTTGGCCCAACAATAACTTTTTAAAAATCTCTTTAGATTTTGATGACTTTACATTATGAGGTAGCGAATTCCAGCAAGAAAAGAGAGAGAGAGAGAGAGAGAGAGAGAGAGAGAGAGAGAGAGAGCGAGCGGAGCAGAGATAGGGCTCAACTTAAAGTTCCTTCAAATTTTTCAATGGAACTATCGACGTTATATATCGGCCTTTTCTCAGTCACTTATTTTTTTTACTTTATGCTGTAAAAATAGAATCTATGTTTTTCGATTACCATAGCAACTACCACTTGGATTAATTTGCTTTTTTACTAAACACAGGTTTCTATGACCAAACAGTTAAATAACAACTTCTCAATAAAAATAGGTTTTCACCAAGGCATGACGTAAGACGCTTAATGTTGACGGAAATAATGACTGAATCAACATCCGACGCTCCGTGGCCTTGTGCTATCTCATGTGACTTTAGACTCGCGAACGTGAGTGAAACACTAGACAAGTGTTTGGGCCTGCAGCGTTGATATTATTACGATACGCACTTAATCGTCTGTATCTGTCTGTATGACAGATAGTTACATACGTAAGGAAGAATGGAAGAGAAATGAAAAGAAAAAAGAAATGAAGAAGAAAGTAAGAAAAGGGTAGGAAAGGAAAAGATCCAGATATGAGGTATTTGACAAAATATGAAATGAGAGTGTGATATTAATGATATCTTGAGGTGAAGAGAAAGAAAGAAAGAAAGAAAGAAAGAAAGAAAGAAAGAAAGAAAGAAAAAGGAAAGAAAAAAAAGAAAGAAAGAAAGAAAGAAAGAAAGAAAGAAAGAAAGAAAGAAAGAAAGAAAGAAAGAAAGAAAGAAAGAAAGAAAGAAAAAGGAAAGAAAAAAAAGAAAGAAAGAAAGAAAGAAAGAAAGAAAGAAAGAAAGAAAGAAAGAAAGAAAGAAAGAAAGAAAGAAAGAAAGAAAGAAAGAAAGAAAGAAAGAAAGAAAGAAAGAACGAACGAAAGAAAGAAAGAAAGAAGAAAAAGAAAAAGAAAAAGAAAAAGAAAAAGAAAAAGAAAAAGAAAAAGAAAAAGAAAAAGAAAAAGAAAAAGAAAAAGAAAAAGAAAAAGAAAAAGAAAAAGAAAAAGAAAAAGAAAAAGAAAAAGAAAAATTAATTGACACAAAAACCTCTGCCATAGAGCTCAGCTATTTTTGTTTACAATCATTTTTGTTGACACTGAGTTATTCGTCTGATGTAATATTCATGATAACACATTGAGCCAGAAATGCTCGAATCTTTTAAATTATTTTTGATCTCCTAGGTAGGTTTTTCTCCTACACTAATGGATTTAAAGAACACTGTACGCCCTTTCCTAATGTCGATATTCTATCATCTCTCCCTCCGGCTAGCTGTAAAACCTATGCATTTAAGGAACTTGTTTGCCAATGATTATTTCAGAAGGTATAAAATGCGAAATTAACCCCAAAATAGTAGTGTTCTTTTCACAATGACGAGGTACATAATTGCACTTTGTAAATTACTTAACTTGAAATGTGTGAAAGAGTGTCATGTGAAATACTGGGCTTGCAAAGAATTATGACTGCATCAGTTAAAACTGGAAAGAGTCTTATATCAACGATGTGAGGTCACTGAGGATCAAACTATGGAAATCTTGCTTAGCAGACAGAACACTAAATAACCAAGCCACACTTGCTCCTTAAAACAAGTGTGTAAGGTCACTGAGGATCAAACTATGGACCTCTTGCTTAGCAGGCAGCACACTAACCAACCAAGACACACTTGCTCCTTAAAACAAGTGTGTGAGGTCACTGAGGGTCAAACTATGGACCTCTTGCTTAGCAGACAGCACACTAACTAACGAACCAAGCCACACTTGCTCCTTAAAACAAGTGTATGTGAGGTCACTGAGGATCAAACTATGGACCTCTTGCTTAGCAGACAGAACACTAACTAACCAACCAAGCCACATTTGCTCCTTAAAACAAGTGTGTAAGGTCACTGAGGATCAAACTATGGACCTCTTGCTTAGCAGGCAGCACACTAACTAACCAACCAAGCCACACTTGCTCCTTAAAACAAGTGTGTAAGGTCACTGAGGATCAAACTATGGACCTCTTGCTTAGCAGGCAGCACACTAACCAACCAAGCCACACTTGCTCCTTAATACAAGTGTGTAAGGTCACTGAGGATCAAACTATGGACTTCTTGCTTAGCAGGCAGCACACTAACCAACCAAGCCACATTTGCTCCTTACAGTGCCTATGACACATCTGACAATATTCTCAGTATAGATTCTACAGTTCTAAGTTGTTCAATGACCAAAAAAAAAAAAGTTTGAGTTATGCATCTTGAAATAATTAAGGGTTTCCATGCCATATGCTAATGACTGTGACGTCAGGGGAGCCATCATATAATATACGAAACCTAACTGGTAAAGATAAATTAAATTTGGAAAACATCACTGTTTTACATATGGCTTTCATAAAAAAAATTTTGCTTATTATTTTCCGCACAGTAGTCAGGGTTTTGAATTACAAGGAACAACAAATGAACATAAATGCCTCCCTCCCTGACATTATAGTCATTAGCACATGTAATTTTTTGGGGCCAGTCAACAGCTCATCTCATGTAGAATGTATTCTGAGAATATTGTCAGATGCGTCATAGGCACTTTGAGACCAGAGTTAGAGGTCACTGAGGATCAAACTATGGACCTTTTGCTTAGCAGGCAGCACACTAACTAACTAAGCCACACTTACTCCTTAAAACAAGTGTTTGAGGTCACTGAGGATCAAACTATGGACCTTTTGCTTAGCAGGCAGCACACTAAGCAACCATACAACACCAGCTATCTTTTGAAGTACATCAGTTGTTTCTTATTTTATTTCTCTTTTGCTGATGAATCGCGTAATACAATGTTGAATTATTTATCAGAGGCTTTATAAAACTCATTTACAAACTAACTAATTCCCCTGTGGAGTCTTTCATAGCAATGACAAAGTTCAATGTCAAATTAGAGTCGCAAAAAAAGATGAGTTTTTTTCTGCATAAGGTAGTGTGTGTATGTGAAGCGCTAGCTTTCACAGGTTGTCTTGTAAAATCTGGATCAATGAGCTTGTAACTTGAATCGTCCGAGGTCTGGAATAACTGAGTGTTTTTAAAAGCCAAAATTAGGAAAGATGTGCTGAAGCAAGCCTGTTTTCAGCTGATATTTTTAATAAAAAATTGAACGATTTTCTTAGTACTTTTGTCTTCAATTTTAACTTGGCAATGCGCTATGTTCTACGCAGCACTAAATACTCAGAAAAAATCTCTTTATTTGGAATAGAGAAAAAATATCTCTCAAATCTTAAAACCCAAAGTGATATTTTAATCTCTACTATAAGCTTTCCTAAAGTATTTATATCCGTTTTAGTTTCTGCAGAAATTTGAGCCGGTCTGACGCGTCTTTCCACTTTTTGCGACATGTTTCAAAGTAAGACGATTTTCGGCCTCGTGGCAACTTAATTGACTCAACTAAATCTGTCTTATTTCAGTCGGGAAACGTTGCTAAAATAATTGGCAGTCTCTAACCCTTAATTAGACATCTTTACTGGATGAAATGATGTCTAAAGTGAGCCTTTTGTACTCAAAGAAAAAAAATAAGTGGATGTTATTTGTAGGCAATTGGGAACGTCTGGAGAAGGTGGTTTGCAACTCATTAAGAGCCGAAAAAGAAATACACTGTTTGTATTGAACGAATCAAGTTTTTGAGGATTGTATTTTGCAATTCGTGACTCGTGTTTCCCGCTTTTCCTCGTAGAGGTTGGAGATTATCTGCAGTAAAGCTTCTTGTCGTGAGATTTAAGAACGCGCGATAAAAGCTTTTAAAAACTAGTTTCAAAACGGTTTTAGAACGATTTATTCTCCCCATCAGAGATTGTTAATGCGAAAAGCGTGAGTCATTGAAGGCCATACCGTGAGTATCGTGACAATGTAAAGATGATTTCATAGATAATCAACCACTACTCATCAGCCGCCATTGTTCCAGCTACGTCAATCCTACATCTTGGTCCATGGTGTAATGATATCACCATGGTAACCAGTCATTAACATCACGTGCGAAGGAAGTTTTTGGGAAGCATTGAAAATATGAATCGAGTGAGAGATTATGACAATAACTTATGAATTTCTCTGGAACATTCTTTATTGACTTTGCAGACATAAACGTATATTGTTATCGCCCATGTTCATTGGCTTATGTTGTCAGCTTAAGTAACATTCAGTCCGAGGCCTTCCCAGGCTCCACGAGCATTTTCCGATCATCAAAACAACCCGACAGTACTTGCTTGCGTAGTATCCGTGTGTGTGTTTGCTCGGCGGTCGCGTTTCTGCCATGTGAACAATTGTCTGAAAACATCATTTTCCCCATCTACTGAGATAATTTCAACTGTTTATTCTCTGGCTGCATGTGAGGAAGGCAAATATAGTCTACATTAGCTTACGGTATGTGATAATATTACATATTTATTTCTTTTCAAAGACTTTGTATTCCAAGGCCATTATTTTGGCTCTTACTAGAAAAGCGTGAATTCAAAGATTTTCTTTAATAGCTAGTGTCTAGCAAATGAAATCCATAGTTTGAATTCTCCAGCATTCTATATGAGCCGCCATAGCCCTTAAATTCTACCTCAGCTGTTCGATGTTCCGGCATTAAATTCGACCATTTCTCCGCTTAGCACCAACGTGGATTAACACAAATGAATAGCCTTTTGATAAAATAAACAAAACGATATACCCACGCCTCTAATTCATCCACAGGACAGGACTTTTTGCCTAGTATAGTCTAAGTCTAACAGGCGTTTGTCTCGAAGGTTTGAAATTTTCGGGTGTCCCTATTAACAGCGTCTCAAATCAATGTTTGCAAAATTCAGGTTTCAAGAAACTTCTATTTTATAGACTAATAAGACAAGAGGTCACTCTAAAAGCAATCCTTGCTTCAACAAAGGTTTCTTTTTCTACGGCTTAGATAATCTTCGAGAATATCCGGATTATAATTGCAAAAAAAAAGACAATTATGATTGAAAGTTTAATGGAATGAAAGACCTGTCATGAAGAATGCCTCACGCTACAAAAGTAATAAAATATCATTTCAGCTCAACTTCATTAAACTTTCAATTCTTGACATGTTTTGATAAGAAATACATCGAAATTATCACTCTGTATTTTCACAATGTCGGGTTTTTTTATCAAGGTTTTTTTTCATAACTTTCATAATATTTATTGAAAGGAAACTCGTAGACCTCAGTGGGGTAGAAACTTTGGAAGTCATTTCGGAAGGGAAATGAAAATTAGTTACAGTTAGAGCATCGTAGACAGGTGTAGAGAGCCGTAAAGCCAAATTTGATATCAAAGTTAAGGTTGAAATAATGATTCGTGGGGTGAGTATGGACGCGAAGTTTAGAACACGTACCAAAACAAAACAAAAACATAATTTTCGTTCTTGATTGATGACCATCTTTAGAATTAATGAAAGTTTGTTTTCTTTGCTTTGTGTTTACAGAAAAGGAAGAAAGGTAAAAAGAAAACTAAAGAAAAAGAATAGAGAATACTGAATTTAAAAAAAGGTATGTATTTCTAAACATAAATGCTTTTAATGAATGCTTCTTGGTATAATTAAAACTGATGGCTTCACTTAGTTGCCTAGGTAACGCAGCAGCTGACCAAAAGAATAGATGTCACTATTGAATTTTGCGGCGTATATTTATTTTTCAAAGGAAAAAGTAATCAACTTCAGGGGAATATATTAAAAAAAAAAAAAAAAAAAAAAAACTTAATCTATTTAATTAAAGTTTTGCCAATCACAATACACAGAAAATATTTTGTCAGAATTTGTTCAGTTTGAACTTTCTGTTGATTGGATCGCATGGCATGGCATGGGATGGAGGCTCTTGGGAGTTCCCGCTACAATGAAGGGTTATTTTACCGTTACTTATTGTGTTGTGTTGTGTTGTGAGTGGCCCCTTTCACGGATGACGTCACAATGATGCATTATGGGATTGGAATGCGGAGAAGACAAGCCCAGAACACATGCTAATATGCTGCAAAAATGTTTTCTTGTCTTGTTGTTTCTAATTCTCGATTCCCCTTATTACCCTTGATACCACTTCTACAGAATCCTTTTCGTAGTTCCTTTTGTTGGTCTAATTAACACCATTCTTCTTTTCCATGCCCAATGTCTGTCCGCATTTCGATCCCACAAGGCTTTGCGATATATCTATTTTTAGTAACCGTAGAAAGTGCTATTGTGAGAGGTAGCCTTACAGATGGTCATGATGGTTTCGATCTGTCTGCATGTTCAGGGATCGTTACGTCACGACATGTAGATTCAGTTGAGTCAAGAAAGTGTGACTTGGTAGGATAGATGTCAATACTAGTGATATGAATCCCTTACCAAGAGAATAGAAGGACAGAAGGAAGGCTTAACCGCCATGTTGGCTGACATGACAAAAAGTCAAGTCAAGTCAATCAAAAAAAAAAATTGAACCAAAAAAATTGAACCAAATCCAGTCGAAAATATGACCGTAGTGCATTACCGACGAAAGACCAAATAATGATTAAAAAACAACAACAACAAAAGGAAGAAAAAAAAAAAAAAAAAAAAAAAAAAGAAAGGAAAGAAAAGAAAACCCCGTCTAGCTCTATTAATGTAAAAAAAAACCTTCAGTATGCGGACCTTTGGGGCATGTGAGCGTGGGGTGTGCAGCCCTTTAGGTACGGGTCTGCGTCACACAGATGCAGGGACGGTGCATGTAAGCCGTGAAGTGGACACACCATTTAGTCACACTAGCGTTTTCTATTATCTAAACATCATAGAACAATGAATTCTTTCCCTCAAGTAGAGGATGGAATGCCCATCGTTCACTCCTGGCCTCCCTACCTTAGTGTCTCCTCCGTGCCTCGTGGCGCATAAGGTATCCCTATACCTACGTCAAAGTAATCACATAAAATAGGTCTGGGCAAAACTTATTACACCTAAAAGACCAACAAACGAAAAGAGCTAGAAAAATCTGTTTCGGTCATCTGTACTCGCCCATCTCTCTTCGCCTTATATCTTCACCTGTTTCGACTTTTTTCTAATCCGTGTAGTTTCAGCTTTGAATACTCTTAAAAACAGACGGCACTGATGGAGAGAGGGGGTAAAGTGCGCATCGTCGGCTTCCATTGATACCAGTCACGTAGCTGAAGGAACTACCGACGTTAAATAAAGTTACTTTACCTTTACCTTTTTTTTAACCTTTGACCACAATGACCAGAAACGCGGGCTCACGTCTGGAAACAAGAATGTAGTCGACTTGTTTTCCGACAACGGGTTGAAAAAGTTAGAGGCAAAACCAATTAAGATCCTTCCCGCTGACTTATATAATAACGTCGAGTTTCCAAGGATTTACTAGAAATAAAGATTGTGACAGCTAGCGCCTAACACGAACCACAGGCAATGATGTTAGCTTATCTTTCCTTTATGCTATTCAAATTATTCTTGGGAATTTTAGCGGAGACGTTATTATAAAGCGCGTTAATCAAAACATGACAAAGTTTGACTTAGACTTGATTGGGTAGTTGGAGAGTGACTTGGCGGGGATTCCAGATGTAGGATTACTGAGCGGAGAGAGAGTTCTTGAATAATAACAAATCTTAAAGAGAATTAATAATGATGGCTTCTACTAGCATGGATTAGAGAAAGACAATCTGAGGATTTTTTTGACACGCTTTTATTTCACTCAGAATAAAAATAGACTGCATGGGCCGGAAAAATAAATGAAGTAAATAGATCGATCAGAACACTGGCGATAGATCGATAATGTGACCGGATCCGCTCATAACAGGGAGATGATAAATGCTACTATAGTAATCGGCTATAGTTGACACATCAGAAAATTTACAGAGGGGAGAGAGAGAGAGAGAGAGAGAGAGAGAGAGAGAGAGAGAGAGAGAGAGAGAGAGAGAGAGAGAGAGAGAGAGAGAGAGACAGACAGACAGAGAGAGAGAGAGACAGACACAGAGAGAGAGAGAGAGAGAGATTGGATTAATTTGCTTTTTTACTAAACACAGGTTTCTATGACCAAACAGTTAAATAACAACTTATGAAAAATATTAAAGAAAAAATTTCAAGGGAATATTCGAAGTACGAGACAGAGAGAGAGAGAGAGAACGAGAGAGAAGGGGATTATTATGGAGGTAATGGAATCACATGTAGATTTAACGTCAGGTTGTATTTTCTTAAGCGAGGAGAGGCACGTAGTCACAAAATCTTAAATCGAAGGTGGAAACGTTTGGCGGATCTTGCTCTTCCGATCACTGCGTATTCTCGTATACAAGTGATTCAGGATGATTAACCAATAGGTTGAAATAAAGGTTTTTATTCTCTCATATATAGGAGTAAACATGGCGTCGTTTGACAAGGTCCATACTTTTTCACTGTAATCATTTAGCGATGATCTTGTTTTTGATGATGATGGCGATGATGATGATGATGATGATGATGATGATGATGATGATGATGATGATGATGATGATGATGATGATGATGATGATGATGATGATGATGATGATACTGGATGAGGATTTTGTTCACGGAGGGTGCAGGGCACAAAGTCAGTCAAGGAAGGGGGGGTTCAATCCTCAGGATCAAAGAAAGAAAGGCATTATTTCGTGTTGGGTATCTTCAAAATAGGGGGACAAACTTGCTCCGGGGGAAGAGAAGGTGCGCACCCCTCCGCGGATCCGCCTGATGATTTTGCTAACGTTGTTGATGAAGATGTTCCTGCTGCTGGTGATGATGATGATGACCATGAGTATGATGCTCGCGCATATTTTTCCCCAGATGTAGAATCTGTATGCATAAAAGGTATGAGTATGCATAAGTCATTCACAAAAGAATGAAATATCCTGTTGGTTGACATAACAAAAGAAGCCAATGACACATTGGTTGAGTTGATCCAATATGGCGGCCACTAAATCTGTAGCTTCCTTTAATCATTTCGCCGTGACACTTCAAATAATATGCAAACCCCGAGTGTCTTGATCATGAGGCACATGCCATTCACACGTCTTTACTCTCTGCATGAGTTTAACCACAGAAAATTCCACTCCGCGGGTACTCGGTGACAACTGTCGACCAGAGATTCAAAAATTTATCAAACGATTCGAAGTTTTAGTCAAATCGTGAGAGATTTTCCATTTGTCAGGAATTTAAGAGCAAATAGGTTAGTACAAAGGTAAATTATTCTGCAAATAAAGTGTTTAATTGTGTGAAGTCTGCAGAATGGCATGATTTGGTTGTCCGTTTTTATTCCGACAGTGTTGTGACGACGAAGCAAAGTGGAAAAAAAAAAAAAAAAAAAAAAAAAAAAAATCCCTTAAAAACTGTTTTTTTTAAATCTAAAATCAATTTGAAATGTTTTTGCTACTGAAAAAGTGTAGCTATAAGATGTGACCTGATAACAGAGAAAAAGCTTTGTAGTTTGATCCTCCGTGATTTTACACTATTTCAATTTCTCTGTGTCAGTACTTTAGCTTTAAATTCCCTTAAAACGGATCACTGTAGAGAGAGGGGGCACCGTAGAGACAAGATACTAGCTAAGGAAACACAACTATTGTCGTAAAATACATCTTTATTGATTTAAATGAAAAATTAAGGCGGAATATTCAAATATCATTTGTGTTGCTAAAGAAGTTTGGGTTCATTATTGTTTTGTCTGGCCGAAAACAGATTGTTATAAAAATTGACCCTCGCTTTCCACTTACTTCTATTTTATTCTCAAACAATTACATCCATTAAGAGTCTTTGTGCAACCGCTGCTCACCTCTCCCCTGTCAGTAGGAAATTGTAGAAATTGTTGGGAGGATGGGATCAATATAGTATAGATGTTATGTGATTTTAAAAGGAGATAGTAGAGTAGTTGTGCTTTAAGGTGTTTAGGTGCGCTGAAGTAAGAATGAAAGTAAGAAGGCCGGTTAGTCTGATGCTTGGGATGTTAAGAATTCATAAGATTAAAGAAAAATACACATGGAATACACACAACCAACCAATAAATACCAACGACAACAGCAACAGCAACATCATCAACAGCAACATCATCAACAGCAACATCATCAACAGCAGCAGCAGCAACAGCAAAAATAACTACAGCAAACAAAAAAATCCAAACAACAACACAGCAGCCACAAAACAGCAAAAACAACCACAAAAATTCCCAACAACAAAAGCTGCAACAGCAGCAGCAATGCTCAGCAAAATTAGCAGCAGCAGTATCAACAAAACAAAAAATGTACAGCAATAGCGAAAACAACAAAAACAGCAAAAAATAAAAAATAAAATAAATAAATAAATAAAAATTGCCAACGACAATGACAACAACGGAGCAACCAAAACATTGAAAATCAACAACAAAACATCATTTTTGAAGCAGACGTGTACAAGATTTTCTTCAATGTTTTCTAAAACTTAAACGTTAATCATTCGCTTTCACTTATCAGAAACTCCATAATGGTATCATAATCTCGCCGACGATTCCACATATATTATATTTATATGTATATATGCAGATGCTAGTATTCTTGCCATCTAGTTAGGATTTGTCTCAGACAATTTAATGTCATGAGTGCTATCACTAATGGTATCGAATCGTATATACCTTTAATCGTAGGTAACCATGGTGCTATCATTTGCCATGAAGAAGATCTTTTGTTTATCATCGTCTATGACACAGCAAAATTTACCTTTCCCCTCATATATTATGCATAGGATAATTATTTCTGGAAGTGAATCTCTTATATCCTAAAAAACCATTTGCGATACTCACTTAGTATTGTTTCGCTTTTAAGTTAGGGTTTTTAAGCTTATTTTTGGGAGGATATACGGTGTATATCAATAAATGGAGAGCTTGAAGACAGCAGAGTTTGACGAGTACATTGGAAGAAGTCTCCTGCTAGACGAAAATAGCCCGCCTATTCAACGAACAGTTTACACAAGTCGTAACCTGTGACAACACCATGCTTGTTCATCCTTTACTATTTACTCTGTAACAAATGAACTTTACTTTGAATTCTAAAGCCATTTAGTAGAAATATTCCATTCCAGTAAATCTTGGTTCTTAGCGTCTTTAAGAATATTTATTCTGATTTTTAAGTCGCTTTAATTTTTTCTCGCTAACGATATTAATTACCCACAAAAGGATCCCAAAATGTGGTCGATATTTTAAAGGTTTTTTTAAAGGATCTTAATTTACTCTTCATCAATATACTTGCTTGGTGAGTTTGTTTTTCGCCACCTGTATATGGTACATGCGCAGTACAGAATCCACACACACACATACACACAGCGAAGTGGCCTTCGTTTGAGAGATCATCAACAACACACGTATTCACTTCACGGCAGTACGTTTCCCTCGACGGAACATAGTTCCTCTTTTTCTGTTACTTAGATCATGATCACTGGCGAGTTACGGGAAAATAAGCCTTACTGGTCGGCGGTTGATGCCAATCTTTGAGAATCGTGGGACGATTAGAGCGAACCTGGAGTGAGTGTGATCATTTTTAGCCAAAGACTGATGCTGTTGGCGCTATCACTTTCAATTTGGCTGTGAGCCATAAAAAGGGCATCTCAGACAAGCTGGCAGCGAAATTCCAAGGTGTATTTAAGATTCCTATCTAAAATTACTGCCTGAAATTGCTTTCTTTTTTGCAGTTTCAAAATGCACAACGCCAGCGTGGCTACCACTCCAAGTATGAAGAAGCTTGTGACGCAGGAAAATGGTGAAAAAGATGCATCCACTGTTTCAAAAACTATATCATCATCTACAAAGAAAGTAACATCGTCTAAAGTAGTCACGAAGACTACGTCAATTACAAAGACTTCAGGAATAAACGTTCAGCAGTTCAAAACATCAGAGTCTTCAAAATTATTTTCAGAAGAATCATGGTCTTCAGCAATCCACGAAGGAACATTTGGATCTACACTTCAGCATCAGAAAACATTAAATTTTGAAAGTTCATCCGAAAAACAAGAACACACAGATTTTCATAAGGGGGATATTCGTTTTGATGAACAACGCGCGCTGCATTTAAAGCAGGGAGCACGGCCTAAGACCACATCATCAAGTCTAATGCGTTCGCCAGGGATTAGTACTAAATTAGAGTCAAGTTTTGAGCTTCATCCCGATATTCACCTCCCGACTTCTCTACATCATCCATCGCCAACAGCGTTTAAAATCAAGGAACCCGTCTGGCAAGAGGGCTTCTCCTTATTTCCGGAATATTTCCCAGATGTGTATTCAGCGCAGAGTATGAGAGAAAGGTTTCAACGGTCCGTTAACGATGTCCCTGTCCCTGTCCCTGTCCCTGTCAAAGAAGCGAAACTGCTTACTTGTTCTTCGAAGCAATATTCATGGGAAAAGTTAGATGGAGACGAGGAATCTGAGGCACAAAAGATTGCTAATTCTTGGCTGCAAATCTTTGGGGAAAGTGAGCCTCGGAAAGCGAATTCGAACAAAGACATCGATAGAAAAGCAATCAAGAATTCATAAGGAATGGGGAATATCGTCTTAATTTGCTTGTAAATGTGCGGGAAAAAGTTAACTGGAATATGTTGTGGAATCGAATATCGAATTTTAGCTGCAGTTTCAAATAAATAACTTTGTGGTGTGTTAAAATGGGAGTGATCAGACGAAGAGAGCACAGACTTCACAACGGGATATTTTTTGGTCTATGAGTGTGAAGTACAACATGCTGTGAAGATTTGATGCGGGTACATCCTTCGTACAATAGTACACCAATTTTCTACAAAACATTGACACAAATACGTTAGAGAGAATGACTAGATGTAAATACGTTCCATAATAATATGGCATGGATGCTTCTGTTGTGAATTAATCAGAGTAAAACAAAAACGTCATTCGAGCCGTTACGGTAACTTCCTCTCCAGGAAAGCCTCATTTATCACAAACCAAACGTCGATAATTATTTTCGAAAGGCTATTTTCGTCCTCAATTCATTTTTTTCTGGATACTAACACCAAGTCTTGAAGTCTGCAAACCCCCAAACTGTCTTTGTCTAATAAATCTTGCTAATCCTATACAAGCTTGAGCAATCATACTGGCTTAGCATTTGATATAATAACGTTTAGCTTCAGTTCAAAAAGCGAAAAATGGCTTTTCATTTCTGGAAGCTTAATTGTTTTATCGAGAACTTAGCCGTGAATAAACACGGTTACTACATCTGAAGTCGGCAAATAAACAACAAAAGCATATTCTTTTCACTTAGGATTTCAAATGGATGTCTTAAAAGCGTTTTTTTTTCTTCTCTTATTTATGAAACGTGCAGACGGAAACAACGCTACCGGATTATAAATCACACAAAGCTATTTTTCTTGGTTGTGTCTTAGAAACGCTGCCCAATTAATTTGGAAGAGGAAAAAGGATAAGATCACTGATTTTATCCGGGGAAAAATATGATTTTTTATGATCCTAAATTGACAGCAAATGGAATATTGGTGAGGGGAGTGACGTATTTTTTTTGCTGGCGAGAATTCTCGACTAATCTATCTTAAAATAAGTTTTCCATCAATGGCTTCTTTTATTAAAAAGGATGATCTTTTTTTTTCTTCTAACGAGCGATAGAAGATATTATAATGAATCTATTCAGGTTTTTTTTTTCAACTTCAAGTCATAAGGTTAATCTCATTTCAAACCAAAAAGAATTCATTAAAAACCGACTTAGAAAATAATATCACTATAGAAATATATCTGACCACATTTTGAGGTAGACTAAAGCTGCTCTTCTAGAGATTTAATGAGAGTCGGTTCGCTCCGTTTTAAAGCCTTTTTCCCGTCCTTTTGGCTAAACTTTCCTGACATGTAAACAACTTCCTCGGTGTGCGTAAATGAATCGATTGTGATCGTCATATTTTTGGCGGTGTTATCCACGCTTCACGGCAATGCAGCGCTTTTGGAAACGAAATCCCGTAAAAAAAGAAATGCTCTGATCAGATTACAAATACAGCTGTTCAACAGAGAGGTTATTCGAAACAGGATCAAACAAGCTTTATATTCCTGCCCAAGCAAGCTAGAAATTATAAGTAACTTAGAATATGAAACAAGTGGAATAAAATCATCTTGAAAGCAAAAACCAAAATGACAAAATGAAGGAGGAACACGGAACGTGGCTTGAGAAAAACACGCCCTTGAAAGCTTTTTAAAGTAGTTTAATGAAGATATAAGTGGGGAATGGTTTGTTTTGTTAATGATGTACTCGATTCAATATTACTGGCTCATTAATTAACCATGATTGACATGTTTTATTGGAGGCGAACTGGGGCAGTAGCCAGCGATTATCTCGTAAGATTGGTCATTTTTTGGACCAACGGTGAAGATCAAGTATATTGAGTTGGTTTGGAGGATGACAATTTGGTTTCTATGGCGCGATTTTTATGTGCTATATCTGACGAGTCTTGTTTCTTCAAATCAGTCACTTAATTATAACGCGTAAAAGCTTCAGGATTTTGAGCCTAAATACACGTTATCTACGTGGGTATTATTTACGCATCACGTGTCCTATCTAACCGTCCGTTTCCTTGCGCGCGCATTGTTTGCCAAAGTAGAAATTTTCTAATTCTGACACTAACTGCTGTTAAAATAAATAATTTCTCTTGACCGACAAAAGTCATAGTTAAGGTTTTGTTGTTTTGTTGCGCAGCGTAATTTTCTCAGCAACTTGTCTCTCAATGCTTGATAATTTAGTGTCGCAAGTCGCCGAAGTGATCTTGATGTGTTACACTGCAACGCTATCTCAGCAACTTGCTGAAAAAAAATATGCCTTGGTTGCTGGAGCGCACGCCAGCGGGTACTCCGTTGTTCCTCTCTAAGCAAAATTCAACACGCTAAATTCCAATTAAATTCGATCTGTGAGTTTGATCAGCCCAGAGGTTGTTTCAAAGTTCGATCTGTGAGTTAGCCGTGCCCTGACTTAGATCAGCCCAGAGGTTGTTTCAGGGTTCGTTCTGTGAGTTAGCCATGCCCTGACTTAGATCAGCCCAGAGGTTGTTTCAGGGTTCTATCTGTGAGTTAGCCGTGGCCTGACTGAGATCAGCCCAGAGGTTGTTTCAAAGTACGATCTGTGAGTTAGCCGTGCCCTGAATTAGATCAAAGTTAACTATGATAAGATCAGCACAGAGGTTGTTTCCTGATCAGGGTTTGATAAAATGAATGTGGTGTTTTGTGTCCAGTCAAATACACTATTCTATCAGTATCACCGAATTTCTTGTTACCGATGAGCGTGTTGAGGCGTTTTTTTGAAATCCCTGTCAAAAAGAAGTCTAAACCAAATTGTAAACGATTCGTAAACTACTTTCGATCTCTTTTGTTCATTTTGGTTAACAAAACAAATAGCCGACCACGTGCTGGGCTGATGATCGGGGCTGCATGGTTCAGTCCTTTCCTTTTATCTCTGAGTACAGACAAATTACGAAATGATTCATCATTTTCGATTTTTATCAACTAAAAGCCTCAAAACAAAGACTGATTTAGACATTAATGATGTCCGACACCCACACGTTGGGCTTCATATCTAACTGTCATTTCATAAGGTGGCTTCCGTTACCATTCAAGACATCCACTGGAAAAACGTTCCGAATAATTGTTAAAGTTATAGAAATTATCATGCGCATGAAAGCTATAACACTTCCTTTCGATCTAATAATAAACAAGATTGATCGCGCATCGATTCAGTTGTAGAAGCGTGAATAGGCCTTTTCGGCTTGGGCCGTAATCTGTTCTCATTGTAGACCCCGTGTCATTGCCAGGAGTATTATTTCTTTGTTTAACGGTTGCGCATGAGATGACACATGAATATGAATACAACTCAAACAAAATAATCCTATTTTCAAGAAAATGAAATGTGGTCTGAAATGGGAAAACATTACGCCCAAGCTAAAATGGTCTATTGTGTAAAGCAACAACAGGTAGACCAGGAAGACGTATGGACAGACAGACAGAATGGAGAAAGGAAAAATTATTATAGACGGATATATAGACTGTAAAGAGACTGGACCTTACAGACAACCAGGCATTCTGAAGGACAGACAGACAAGTGGATAGGCAGGCAGGCATGCAAAAGACAGACATGCAGACGGACGGACAGACAGACAGACAGACAATCAGACAGGCGGGTGGCCGAACAGACAGATAGACAGACAGGCGGGTGGCCGAAAAGACAGACAGACTGACAGACAGGCGGGTGGCCGAACAGACAGACAGACAGACAGGCGGGTGGCCGAACAGTAAAATCGCTTATCTAAGGACTGAGAAATTTGAAGCAAATAATCAGGCTATGTTTGATAATATTTTAAGATGGCTGACATGAGCCTCATTATCATTGACTTACTTACTTATTACTTAATTATGGCTCTCTGCACCAGGAGGCGCATAAGGTTATTAGTTTCTGTAACATCGTTGTTCTTACTGGTTTAGTCTAGTCTCTACCTCACTTATAACCTGTTCGGCATGGGTGACCCAACCAGGGGACTATGCTCCTGCCGGCATAGCTCAGGAGGTCCTTGACACACAACAAGATAGTGATCCATCCAGAGTTGTCAGGGAGTGTTCCTGCATGTCTTCTTTCACCGCCTTATGGTCGATCACGGCTCATGCGACATTTTTATAGTTGCTGAAATACTCGGTAATAGTGACATTCGACAACCGTTTTTTCTCTATTTTACTCCTATTTTTTTAAAGAAACTATACTTCCCTGCCATTATATCACGTGCTTGTGAATGTAGAAAGCAACAGGGGTTATGTCAAGCAACACTAGCTAGCCGTATTGGGTTATTTCAGCCATTTCATCACGTGCTTGTGAATGTAGATAGAAGCAGGTGTTATGTCACGCAACACTAGCTAGCCGTTAGGTTATTTCAGCCATTTTATCACTTCATCCATTCATCCATTCATCCCTTCATCCATTCATTCATCCATTCATTCATTCATTAAATCATTCATTCATTCATCCATCCATCCGTTCATTCATTCATTCATTCATTCATTTAATCAATCATTCATTCATCAATCCATCCATTCATTCATTCATTCATTCATTCATTCATTCATTCAATCAGTCAGTCAGTCAGTCATTCATTCATCCATCAATCCATCCATCCATCCATCCATCCATCCATCCATCCATTCATTCATCCATCCATCCATCCATCCATCCATCCATCCATCCATCCATCCATCCATCCATTCATTCATTCATTAAATCATTCATTCATTCATTTATTCAATCATTCATTCATTCATTCATTCATCCATTCATTCATTCATTCATTCATTCATTCATTCATTCATTCATTCATTCCATCAATCATTCATTCATTCATCCATCTATTCATCCATCCATTCATTCATTCTTTGCTTGTCGATTCGTCATCAGTCATCATTCATCGTCTAGGGGATGGTTGGGTGGTGGGTCGATAGCAACATCATCAACATTACTAACTTGATCTGACCCAAAAACAATATTTTTGCTTATGATCCCACTTATTCATCGATTATCGTATATTCATTTATTCACGGGCTCGTATATATTCATGATGAAATATTCAAATATTCATCCATTCTCTGATTTATTCCAGTTCTTTTCATAGTTACCTTCATTCTTTCATTCGTAAAGACTGAACCAAAAGAAACAGAACGAATAAGAACATTTTCAATTCTTCCAACTCTTGAGACTACACATGCAAGACCCCAGAGGCTAACGCTCATTTATCATTGTAGCTTTTGTAATCAGCTTTTGTTTGATCTCAGTGGGGAATCTACCAGGAAGCATCAGAGATGACACTTCAAAATACTTATCGATCCTCATGTAACAAAGATAAACATACAAGCGTGGGCGCCTGTAGCTTTTGCATATATAAACGAGGAATTATTTAACAAACAAGCTTTCTTTCTGAAAAACAATGCTTCAGTTTAGTTAATAATTTTCTAAATCGATAATTTGGAATAAAAATATTTGACAGTCAGGTTGAGGAAATGCTTAAATAAACTCTTGGACAGCAAAATGCGAAGGCTTTTTCTCTGGGTTCTAGCGATCTTCAGTCAGTTTTCCTTCCTCTGCAAAAATCAATTTCTAAATTCCAATTGGAATTTCAGTGGATGAAAAGCTACTCAGTAGAGATGCCACTGCTAAATCCTATTTAGATTTCTAATTTATTCATTCACTAAATTTTCGTAGAAACGAGAGAGTGAGAGAGAGAGAGAGAGAGAGAGAGAGAGAGAGAGAGAGAGAGAGAGAGAGAGAGAGAGAGAGAGAGAGAGAGAGAGAGAGAGAGAGAGAGAGAGAGAGAGAGAGAAATAGCACCTTTATTTGCGTACGATAAATTTGGAGAGAGAGAGAAGAGAGAAAAGATAGAAAGACTTATGTAAAATATCAAAGAAAAGGGAATATTTGAAGTACGTCTTCTTAGATCAACTTAAAATTATTTTGTAAGTGTTGTATAGACTATTCAATCTTATACGAGCATTTTTAGGTTAAAAACAAAAGAAGACGTCACAAAGGAATGGCTAGCGGCAAATGTAGCATGGAATTGAAAATATCTGGAGGATATGAGCATTTCTCGTTAATAGTTACGCGTTGCTTTTTTATGATGGTATCGGAGAGGCTTCTGATATAATTACATTTTTAGGAAGATAAGTCACCCAAGGACCAAACTGATACTGCAGCTGATGTTTTAATCGACGTTTTTCGTATCTGTTCAAAACGGACAAACGAAAAAGAAAACGAACAAAAATAAAGCTACAATTGAAAAGACAGACCGACAGACAGACAAACTGACTGAGTGACAGACAGACAGACAAACTGACTGAGATACATAAAGACACAGTCAGACAGACAGACAAACTGACTGAATGACAGACCGACAGACAGACAAACTGACTGAGTGACAGACAGACAGACAAACTGACTGAGATACATAAAGACACAGTCAGACAGACAGACAAACTGACTGAGTGACAGACAGACAGACAGACAGACAAACTGATTGAGATACATAAAAACAGTCAGACAGACAGACAAACTGACTGAGTGACAGACAGACAGACAGACAGACAAACTGACTGAGATACATAAAGACACAGTCAGACAGACAGACAAACTGACTGAATGACAGACAGACAGACAGACAAACTGACTGAGATACATAAAGACACAGGCAGACAGACAAACAAACTGACTGAGTGACAGACAGACAGACAGACAAACAAACTGACAAACTGACTGAGTTACATAAAGACACAGGCAGACAGACAGACAAACTGACTGAGTGACAGACAGACAGACAGACAGCAGGCAAATATGGAAGAATAAATGGAAGAATAAATAAACGTATGATTAGAAGAGTGAAACAAGCTAGTTGCTAAGAAACCTTCAATCGAATACCTGTACTCACGTGGTTGCAACCGCTGGTCCGTCATAAAACATTAATCAAGTTCCAATATTTGTGCGCACTGAATTTGTGTGCGTGTCTTCAATTCCGTACCGTGCCGTGCCCCTTCACAGACCCTAACGAAATTTGGCCACTTTGTTTTATTCCGAGAAAACAAATGAACGGATTTTATTTTTACAAGAGTTAGTCTGCGAGCAGGCTCTCAAAGGGACGGGAAGGAGAGAGAGAGGGGGGAATTTTTTGCCTTTCGCGCCAAATATGCCGCCATTTTTGACTGATTGACGCGAAGCAGAAATAAAGTCCTCAGTCCTGCCAGCAAATAATAAAAAGAGGGAGGACTTGAGGTAATATAATACAGTCCCTCCTATTCGTTTGCTAAAAGGAAGCTTTCTACCACAAAACGATTAATGAATCTAAGAGCCCGCCAGACGATCATTAAAATCTTAGAGCTGCGCTTCCTAATGATCAGACAAGCCATATCACCCTTTTAGCGCTCAAAAGCACAATTGCTTTTATATTGGTGCTATTTAGGTAGCAGTCTCAACAAATCACAATCTACCATTTTAATACCTTTATTGCATTATTCTTTACTATAGGCAATTACTTTTTTGTTCTAGACTCGACGTCGTTTGATAAAAGCCGATTTATTTGGGGTTTCAATCCGTTATAAGTATCTTTAAAGAACTGAATCGATCTTATTATAGTCAGCGTATTGGGGTTTTCGTCGTGGATCAGAGTAAAACAGGCGTCAATATTCTTTTATTCATGTATTTGGCCAGGAAAGACGGTTTGTGGTTTTCTGAATAACTGGCTCTTAAAGACAAGCCGCGAGGAGAGCGCGAGAGAAAGCGATAAAGATAGGGATAGAGAGGTATAGAGAAAGATAAAAAAAATAGAGAGAGACGAGCCTAAAAGCATGCAAACGGGAAAAGCAACACTGACAAAACCAAAAACATAAAAAATCAAAATTCACAAATTTCAACATTTTAGGCTTAAAAGTAAAAGTCAAAAATAAAGTATCCCCCCCCCCCCCAAAAAAAAATAAAAAATAAAAAGGAAATGTGCGTTCCGCGTCCAATATATATGATAAAAATCCTGGCTTTGAGAAATGGCAGAGAAGCTGTCAGTGATAGAAGCACTTGAAAAATGCAAGTAAAGAGAAAATTCAATCCAAAGATTATATTTTACTAAATTAAGAGATACATTTTATATTACCTTAGTCAGTTAAGACCGTGCCACACGCTACGATTTGCAATTTGTCTCGCGATAAAAGTGTTGTAAAATGAATGAGTGGTTCGTGCGCGCTCTCTAATAGCAAGTTGCACCACAGGTAGCCCAAGCGTAAAGTTAGTTTTCTGGTAATAGCGTCGGTCTGTTGTGCGGGAGATCGTGGTTCGAGTCCCGGCCGGACCAACACTCATGGCTAACTTTGTAATCACATCTACAAATGGTTAGACTTTCAAGTCTTCTCGGATAAGGACTTTAAACCGTAGGCCCTGTCTCCCAACCCTTCCTTAACTTGTAAATGGGGGACATAAAAGAACCTGTTGAATTATTCGTGTAAGAGTAGGGGATTGTCTCCCGGTTCAAAAGCCTATCCAAATTTGGAGGCATACCTTATTATAGGAAATTAACGCACCATGAAATTAACGCAAATTTCAAAAAATCGCGTTAATTTAAGCCGTGTTCATTTCTTTTAATGTTGATTTCCATATCATTGATACTGAAAGTGGAACGTTAATTTTCACGATATCAAGTTCTGGTAACTTTATCTTTAATCTACTTTTGAAAAATTATTTATTTTAAAACTGAAAATTACAGCTAGTCACTTAATAACAAAATTTCAGTTTTTGTCGGAAATTATATTTCCGTTTTTATTCTACAAGCTCTTCATTTTCGCTTTCAGATGAGTTATCTTTATGTCCATCGCGCTAATTTCATTTAATTGGGAATTTTGGCTTCTCTTTCGTGTTAATTTTCTTCATTTGAAAGTTGATAGTTCTTTGATCAAATTTCAACCGTTCTTTTTCAAGAAGTTCCTGGGATACCGGATTTCAGTCGATCGCTGAAACTTTGCAGATATGTCGACCTATATCATCTCAAAAAGGATGTCTCAGCTTTTTGATGTCTTGTCTCGTTTATACGTAAAAGAGGTAAAAATCACGTCAATCAACTTTGGGAACAAATGCGCATATGATTATTCTATAAAATATGCGCAATATAAATAATAAATATTATTATTATTATAACAAATATTTTCTCAATCAAAGCATTTATCAAAAATCTGAGACAACGTTTTGGAGATCAATCTGTGCTCTTTACATTGATGTAAATTTTTTTGCAAGTCGTAACAATCCAAGTGTTCCGGGAACTTCTTGAAAAAGTGCGGTTGAAAATTATAGAAAAATCATATTTTATAATTGTACAGTTGATTTATCGGGTATTACCAAGTATTCCAAATTCTGCACATTGTCTCGTGGTGTGAGTATTTGACTACAGAATAGTCTCCATAAGTTTTGGTCAATAAATTAAGTCGATCGTCCATACTCCCTGGCAAATTCATAAACCCATTACAATAGAACACCTGCGTTATATTTCCAGACAACCGCGGACAAGTCCAGATGTCTACGTTTACGCCTTCTGCATCTCTTACTGTTAGCCCCAGCTTTGCCATGTCGATGGGTATATACCAATGCCCGCCCCCCTGGAGTTCTGGCTCCGGGTAGAAATGACTGATAGTTGTTGACCTGAGAGCTGCTTCAAATATTGGCAACTGTTCAGATGTAATGCAAATATCAATATCGTGGTCCCAGGGAAGTGGCATATCACGGCCACGCTGGATAGCTAAAAGGTCTCCAAAGGTTAACCACCATTCTGTCACGTTCGAAGACTTCGCGAATGCCGCAAACTCGTTCAGTTTGGAGCACATTGCACGTGTCGTGCTTGGATGCTGTTCGCACCAAAGACCATTACTTGAAAGATAATATATAACGAAACATGTCGAAAGCAATGTAGCTACTGTAAATGACGCACGCGTCGAATGCTTTATTTGTCTATATTTAAGACGTGCGACGAATACAGCAATGAAAGGAAGTAATCCTAGAAAAAATATGCTAATTCCATGCTTCCCTATTCCATATTTTCCATGTATACCACGGTGGATTAATACAGGAATTCCTATACACAAGATTCCAAAACATACTAATACCAGTGTTTGTTGCCGGTGATCTTGAACTGCTTTCATCCACATTCTAAGAGAAAACGAATACAGCTAAGAATCCCATATCACAAAATAAACTCGCGCGCTGATTGGTCCGAGATAACGAATATGTGACGTAGATAGCGAAGGATTCAGCGCGGAATCCAACGCTTTCAAAGCTGAATTCAATGAAAGATCTGGGATCCCGTACAAAAAAATTTGCTTTTGTCTTATTATCACTTGATTTTCTTAACGTATGGCATTAAAAACAATAATAAAAAAAGAAGATTAGTTTGCAAAGAATATAAATGGAAATAGTTAACTTTGATAAAAAGCGAATTTTGCTATAAAAACGAAGAATGTTTGATAGCAGTCTGAAAAGATGAATTCGATGAAAAATCAGGAAGCCCGCGTTTTGTTTTTCTTTCTCTTGCTTTTTATCTTCATCCGAGTCGCCGTTAGAGCAATTATTATTTTGTGATATGGGATTCAAGAAAAATTCATTGTCTGACTCGTGACTCGTACGATATCGTTTTTACTCGTGAAATTCATCGTGGAATTCCCTCGTCATGCAATGAATTTTTCTGTAATATCCATTCACCTGGGTTCAGACCTTTCTTTACAATATTTCAAAAATGTTTGGCGAAGGTTTTGTTGCATGCTGCATGTTGCATGTTGCTTAACAACCTTGAAATGAATTTTATTCATATGTAAATCAAGTCAGCACAGAAGAAGATGTGCTGGAAAAATGTGGAGATAAAATTTTGGGATCTCCCGCCATGTTGTTGTGATCGTGACCTTTCTCTGCTTGAATTCACATTACCCATACTATGTTTCGGTCTTGGTAAGGAACATGCAACAAAACTTTCACCAAACTTTTTTTTGAAATAGCTGTAAACTGATATTAAGAAAACTGAACCATTGAACAGTGTAACACGCCTCAAATCACTTATATCACTTGCCTTGAAACAACTCGAGTAATCAGCCAATGAAGACACGTATTCTTGACGTTCTAGAACTCTTTGGTCTGTAATGAGAGACAAGGTGTACGGAAAATTAGGTACATACTTCATAGTCGAAAGCCACTAATGCATCAAAAATATACATGTTAAATAATAATTTGAACGGCTTCAACCAAGAAAACCATACGGGTAAACTTGAGTAGACTGCGAAATTTTAAAAGAAGAAAAGTTAAATTAACAGAATGTTCCAAAGTATAAAGGAGGAAAACCAAACTTATAAAGCCATTTATGAGACGTCTAAGATATAGTGTGATACTTCAGTTTAAGATTAGGTTAAAATTGAGATCAGCTAGAGCAGTCATTGAGCTCGAATGTAACATTTAATGTAGCCGACTGGAAGCAATGAGGTGCAACGCATACCAAATTCGGCAATTTGTTCAAGATAAATATTTATTATTAGCAGCAACACGCTTCTAAAATACGATTTTTTCTATTCATGGTGAAGAAAGAGGATATGTTTTACTATAGGTAAAAGAATATAGTTAGATCTGTATAATTTCTATATTAAATGTTAATAAATAGAAATGAAGCGCAGTGCGAATTTGCATGTAACCCGTCACATTTATTAGGTAACATTAGCGCGTATTGTAAAATTGCACCTAAATAGCGGTCTTTTACCACAAGATACGATTATCAGTCCGTATATATGCCACATAGCTATACAGTAGTCGAAGTAAATCAGTAAAGGAGAATCGAATACATTTAATTTTGATGATTTTCTTTCTCACAACTTTGTGTAACCATGTAGCGTATATTTCTAATACCACTTATATTTATTCAAAATAAGTTATGAAAACTGATCTATAAATCGTAAATTTTCCATAGAATATAAATTATACTTTTTCCAGACATTTTGGTGTAGATTTGATGCTGATGGACCTTAATGATCGGGAACAGTGTACAATTGAAATTTTCTGTTTATAAATTCGACACGTACAAAACATACAATAATTTTTTGTCAACATTTCGTATTTAGGGTATTTCTCCTAGTTACAAAGCCTTGATTTCTATATTACTTTAGGATGCATTTGTCGTTTAATTGATTGATATAATGCTACCAAATCAACTAGTCTAGCTCTAAAGGTGAATGTATAATTGTAGTTGGAAGTTTGCTGACTTATTTTCGACAAACGAAATCTCATTTGCATATGTTATAGCTTTGTGCAAAAAAATGTAAGGGACTGTTAAGGCTATTTTTAAGAAGAGCAAAGAATATTTTATAAAAATGTAAGTCCACGATAACTTATCTATGATAAGCAAGTTCTTTGCTGCTTTTTTGAAAGAAATCGGGATGTTTTGTCTCTAGAAATCAAAGTTTATTTTATCGGATGTGTGCTTACACCTGTTTTTTTTAATTCAAAAAGGTTACTTTAGATTTTTTGGTGCTGCTTCATAAGGGCTTGAAATTTTGTGAATATTGAATAGCAACTACATGACTCGATAAGTTGTTAAAAAGAAACATATATTATAATATTATATTATATTATATTATATTATCATATATTATAATAGGGCCTTGTTTATGTTTTAAATTTTCTACATTAGTCAATTTTGTCCTTCTTATCTATAAATCCTATATTTCTAGAGCAAGATATTCATCTGACAAAATATAACAACTTAAGAAAAGCGTTCAGTAAACATCATGTGAAATTTAAACTTTTATTAATTTGTATTATTATAACTTTATAGGGCATTGTGGCGCATTTTGCGGGCTAAAATACGAAAATCAGCGGGCTAAAATAGATTTTAGCCCGCTGCCATCAGCCAATAAGAAATGTCGTATTTTTCAAAATATGTAGTCGTTTATTCCTTTTGTAAATGCCCTAAAAAGTTATAATAATAGTAATAGAGGCGATGTTCTCTGGCATAAATATGTTTTTGGCCCTTCTCAGTGCTCATTTTAACCCTCGCTTCGCTCGGGCTAAAATGAGCCTGAGTCGGGCCAAAAACACATTTATGCCCTCGAACATCGCCTCTATTGTTATATTAATATATTGTCTATATATTGTCTATAGCAGGCGCTACACGTTTTACTATAAGTCGACCGCGATTTTACTGAGTTGTTTGTATGTTTGCTTATTACAGAAAGATTATGCGATCTGTGAACATATGAAATTCATTTGTGATAAATATCTTATAAGTATTTCATGTTTGAATAGTAAATTTCACCGTTTGAAAAGAATAGCACGCTGAGTAATTACCAGGCCCCACGCGGTTATTATTAATTATAGCTATGTATAATGCAAATTACTTATCACATAAACAACAAAAGTTGTAATTACGTTATTTCGTATCGATATCTATCATTTTATAACATAAATAGTACGTATTTCATATTATCAAAAAAATCTTCCTTGTGACGCTATTGGGTGCCACCTCATTGCTTCCAGTCAGCCATGAGAAAGAAGGGATATTTCTATTGAAGTGTACTGCAAAAAAATCTTTAATTACCAGCTTTTAAAATCCTTGTATGAACACAAATTTACAGTTACACAAATCCCCAGTATTCGATATCTCACAACTACTAGTTACATGCTTTTTACATATTTCTAAGAAATTTTATAAGATTCCCAAACTTTGTCAGATGGAATGATATTTTTTCCCAGATAATAATTAAAACTATATTTACAAAACTATGAGTATGTACTGGGAGGTGGAGGAAAAAAACCCAAAGGGTTAAAATATTTATTCTGCACCTTAGATATATATACAAAAAATACAGGGCATATAGGGAAAATAACGATAGAGTAAGTAAATATAATATATGCGAAATGAGAAAAAGATCAATTAACTTAAAGCAGGAAAAGAGAAAAACAGTTCAAAGGAATTCACAACATAAGTAAATAAGATTCCTGAAGTCACAGTTATTTTTTTTAACTGTTTATTTTTTGAAAATTACATGCGAAAAACTAGTTTTTGAAGAGAATTTTAGCTTGAAATAGTCAACGAGGTCTGACCAATTCATAGTTTGGTTTACCAATACTCCCCCTCCCCCCTCCCCCCTCCCCCCTCCCCCCTCCCCCCTCCCCCCTCCCCCCTCCCCCCTCCCCCCTCCCCCCTTCCCTTCCGACCAAAAAACTTATAGGAGAATCATGATACAATATAATAATATTAGTACTATGGAATTTGTAGAAATCCTTGCCTTATTTAGGTGAGTGAATAAATATTTCCAAATATTAAAGGCCCCTATTATTTGGGCAGTTTCTTGTTGCCCCGTGACATAGGTCATACTGGTTGAGAAGTGGTGTGACATGTAACGCACCAGGGTTTCTGTACGGAAAAATCGCTATAAAAATTATCAGTATAGCTACATTACGATCGTTGAGCGCCTATCTTTACTGCTTTCTTGTTTATCATCTAGTAACTAAGTGTATGTACACGGAATTATATAATTATTCTCTTCATTTGTAATCTAGCTTAGAATGGAAATTTTACGCTTTCAAAATGATTGCATATAATACTTATAAAACTCATGAGTAATTTTAATTAAAATGAGGAAAACACAATAGAAATCATTGTCCGTGGAGGAGGTTGTATGTCTGATACAAAATCGCCCTAATTTGCATCAACTTTAACTCCAATTTTCTCAGCCAAATTCAATTTTATCTTTAAAATTTTAGTAGAACATGAATGTATACACCTATACGTTTCATAAATAATATACAATATGAGTGGCCGTGTTGTATCAGATATACAATCACTCGCCTCACTCGGCTCAAGAGATGCAAACCCAGTCCATATTTTAGCCCATGCCACTTTCTATTATCATGAATGGTTCACTACATCTAAGGACTTACTAGGTGAAATGATTTGCCAGCTAAGATCCTCAGGGACTTAAAACTTCGGCACGATAATTGAGGTCGTCATCCAACCGCCATTTTGTCTTCTTTGTGTTGTAACTTTCACAGAGATTGACAGCAAAAAAAGCTCATTTTCATCACAAAATTAATCCAGTCTCGGAATTCGAAGACCACATCCATGAAATGAAGCTTGAACTTAATATATTTCGTTCAGAAAATACACCGAATTAGCCACATATACCTGGTAAGTGCCGGCATATAAACACTCGATACAATGCTTTTAAACTCGTGTTCATAAGCAGAAGGCTGTCAGTGCGTTACTAGGTTTGACCAATAGCAAGCCGTTGTTTAAACAATAGCCCTAAGGCAAACAAAAAGTATTTCACGCACGAGTTAAAAAATATTTATCATAAATATCAAGGATCTTAAAAGCTGGTAATTAAAGACATTTTGCAGCACACTTAAATAGAAATATCCCTTCTTTCTCAGGGCTTACCTAAACGAGAGCTCCCCCACTCACCAATCCTCATACTCTATTATTTCTTACCAAAGTGTTCCTTTTGGGTTCAAAGTCCCCCTTTATTAAAAACATTTTAAATTCTAGTAAGACATTAGTGTTGCGTTGACCTATAAGGCAAGGATTTCTACAAATTCCATAGTACTAATATTATTATATTGTATCACGATTCTCCTATAAGTTTTTTGGTCGGAAGGGAAGGGGGGGGGGGGGGGGAGTATGGTAAACCAAAGTATGAATTGGTCAGACCTCGTTGACTATATCAAGCTAAAAGTCTCTTCAAAAACTAGTTTTTCGCATGTAATTTTCAAAAAAAAAAAAAAGTTAAAATATACTTGTTACTTCAGTAATATTATTTATATATATTGTGAATTCCTTTGAACTGTTTTTCTCTTTTCCTGCTTTAAGTTAATTGATCTTTTTCTCATTTCGCATATATTATATTTACTTATTCTATCGTTATTTTCCCTATATGCCCTGTATTTTTTGTATATATATCTAAGGTGCAGAATAAATATTTTAACCCTTTGGGTAATTTTGTCCTCCACCTCCCAGTACACAGTCATAGTTTTGTATATAAAGTTTTAATTTTTATCTGGGAAAAAAATATCATTCCATCTGACAAAGTTTGTGAATCTTATAAAATTTCTTAGAAATATGTAAAAAGCATGTAACTAGTAGTTGTGAGATATCGAATACTGAGGATTTGTGTAACTGTAAATTTGTGTTCATACAAGGATTTTAAAAGCTGGTAATTAAAGATTTTTTTGCAGTACACTTCAATAGAAATATCCCTTCTTTCTCATGGCTACATTAAATGTTACATTCGAGCTCAAAGACTGCTCTAGCTGATCTCAGTTTTAACCTAATCTTAAACTGAACTATTACGTCCCATAACTTTATAAGTTTGGTTTTCGTCCTTACTCTGGGAAATTCTGTTAATTTAAGGGAGCATTCATTTTTTAGGAGGGGGGGGGGGGGGGGGGGGGCGGAGGAAGTAGACGAATCAAATAGAAAAAAAATGCTAGCCCCCATGGTAAGGAATTGAATATTTCGATAACCCTCCACTTCCAAATATAAAAATTTCCTAGCCCCCCCCCCCCCCCCCCCCCTCCAGAAAAAAAAAAAAAAAAAACAAAAACTTTTTGACTTTTTCATCTTATTCATGACCCCCCTGGTTTAACGTTCAAAAAAATGTAACCCCCCTTTTTATCTAGTAATTGTTTTAATAACCCCCCCTAATTCCCCCCCCCCCCACCCTCCTAAAAAATGAATGCTCCCTAACATTCCTTTTTTTGAAATTTTGGAGTCTACTCAGGTTTACCTGTGATAGTTTTCTTGGTTGAAGCCGTTCAAAACAAATAGACAACTCGTGTATGTCACGCATGTCCATCTTCTTGTCTAACCTCTTTGGACCCCCCCCCCCCCCTTACTTTGGACCCAAGTTTTGGACTATTTTTCTTCAATAACACGACTTAAAGGAACACAATTTTCAAAGTTTAATTTGTTTGCTTTTTAAAATGACATTTCTGTGGCGGCGTTTGGTTTACATTTGTTCTGTAGAAAGTATGGAAAGGTCTTTGCATGATTTAGGTCTCGTGACGTGACCTTGAGTAATTTTTGTTCCATCTCCGGCGTAATTATAATCAAGTCCATAACTCGCTCAAATTCGACTAAAAAGACTTGAGACCTTCTCCAACGATGAGATGAAAGACAAAGAACATTTAGTTATAATTCAAATGTGATTTATTATATTTTTCATAAGATGAAATAAATGAATAGAATGGGATTAAGCAGTGGCTCTTCTACAGAGAACGTATCCAGTTCTTACGCTTTTTTCGCTCCACTAAAATTTTCCCTGACAGTTTTTCCTTCAACATTTTCTATGGAAATATAAGCAGGGGCGTAGCTAGAATTTTAGGGGGCAAAACCCAAATTCAGAACATGAACCAAAAAGACGGGGAACCAAAAAAATATTTAAATATATATAAGAAACAGCCAGAAACAAAAAGAAAGAATTTTGAAGAAGTCTATGAATACATATTCTGTAACACTAAACTTCTTGATGTTCTAAATATAGGAAAATATTGACTGATCTGATAATCATTATTTTACAGATAAAAGCAAGCATAGTGTATATTAGGGACAAGGTCAAAACAATTGTCCAAAATAGGGACTCGATTTTATTGATTTAGGTGGTGGGTACCGGTAGATACCCCCTCCCCCCTCAGAGATCTCTTGAAATGTTCGATACTGGGTGTCCATAGTGACTATTTCTATCCACAAATACGTTGTTTAGCATACATGGAAACAGACAGTGCATTCATTTCTGTGATTTGACTTTTAGTTTTGGAGATATTTGAGTACCAAATCCAGGATTTCACTTCCAGAGGTGGTGGGTACCGGGTAACCCCACCCCTCCCCCAGAATCGGGTCACGTAAGATGACAATTGCTTTGACCTTATCCCTTAGATTGAAGAGACTTTTTAACGTTTTCCCCCTCCCCAAAACCGCAATGTATTATGGACAATGTGAAAGTAGTCTAAGTAAAACGAAAAAATAACCCGAACCTCTGTTCAGCGGACACCTCCATTAAGCCGACGTGGGCACAGAAATACAAGCTTATTTGTCAAATTCTTTTGATAAGAAACATCATAAAGGGACAATGATATATTGAATTTACTCGGTCCGTTGTAAGTTTGATTGACGGAAACTAAAACCGTGTGGAGTCGGTTATATAGGTCGCAGAAATATATTAAAAGCGCTGTAATAGCCTTCTTGCACGTGACACGTGACGTCAAAGCAGCTCAATTTGGAGGACAAATCAAAAGAATTCCAATCTCCTGAGAATTGCAACCTATTGCTTTGTCCTCTAAATTGAGCTGAATTCCGAATATTGAATTTGAGTCGTGCAGGATGGCATGCTTACCAGTTACCGTTTTAGACTTATTTTTCATTTCACAGAAACCCAAATTAAATTTCCTTAACAATATTACGAGGCGCGCCGTTAAATAAGGAATCGTGGACGAGATTCCTTAAGTCAAGTGAACAATCCCTTAATCAGCTAAGCTCTTAGGATGGAAAGCTCTGAATATCAAGAAACTGGGTTGATCCGGTCATTGATGCCTAGCCACAAGGCAAAGGCAACTCAGCAAGGCTTCCTTAGGAATTCGTGTGTAATATTCTTCATAACGATAGCCTAATTAACCACGTTCGCCGGCGCACAGAATGCCATTAGGACCTATTCGGGTCTTCTTGTGAACAGACGTTCGCAATGTTTGAACACTAATTCTCAAAATAAAAGTCGTTTTCTTTGAAGGTGATCGTAATAGCGGCTTTCTATAGATAGATACCGAGTTTATGCGAGGTGGCACGCCTCATAAGATTTCCTAGCTCTTTAAAACGTTTGTGAACCATTTTATCTAATAATAAAATGGTATTGTATTTCATTGAGGTAAGCTAATGGCCATTATAGGACGCATGTATTTGCAATTTTTCATTTATTGAGATTTTAAAAAGTGAGCTATATTTAACTGTACTTATATTTAACAACCATCACTCCCCGTACGGGGCACTTCCTTACAGTTCGCTCCACACACACTACAACTTCATTCTATATTTACAACACTCAACCCACTTGTTTGCTTTTTTTTACCACGGAGGGAGGAAAGCTAGAGAACCCGGAGAAAAAACCCTCGTGGCAATGGAGCTAGTGAACAACACATCAAACAATTGAAACTCAACTCACATATGATCCGGCCAGAGCCAAGGCTTGAACCAGGACCACTATATAGGCCACCTATGATATCCTTGCTTGCTGACGAGTCACGATCTATTTGCGCGAGATAATTGACGTTTTTAATGATTGTGCACTGTCTTGAAAAATCGTGCATTTCTGCACGTTTCTAGTAGAAACACGATAGAGCAAATCCTCTAATTTTTACAAAATCTTCTCATAGCTAAACAGGTGATATTTTCTCTTCTATAAAAATAAGCTGAACATTTGAGGAAGGAATTTAATTTGAAAAATGAATAAAAGAATGAAATAAATGAGAATGAGAAGAAAAAAAGAAAGCAATAGAAAATGGATTATACAGTGTAAAGTGGAAGAGAGACTGAGTGAGTAACTAATGACGAACTAGAAAATAGGACAAGGATAATTGAACTGTAAAGGAATACCAAAAAAAAAAAAAAAAAAAAAAAAAAATGAAAGAAAGAAAGAAATAAAAAAAAAAACAGGGCAAGAAGAAGAAATGAAAACACTGATGGAAAAAAAAAATGTTTAAAGGAAAAGTAGTCGAAAAAATTGAAATAAACGAGTCAATTAGCTGAAGAATCGAAATTTCAAAATGAAATTCATACTTTTATCTGTCATTGATATCAATAGACTTAATTTCCTATCTTCACCCGCAGGTCCAGACGTTGCCAAAGGTTACCCATGTGCTCTATTTTCGCAACCAATAGTTCAACCTATGTTATTTTAGTTTTTTAGTTCTTGGCTGAAAGATGATATCTTTTAGATTCAAAAACCCTTCAATAACTCATGATATAAGAATAGTTTGAGACTTGAGTTGATAAAATCAGTAGATCAAACATCTGCTTGTTGCAAATGGAAAGAAACTAAGTTTGTAAGCGTTACCAGCAGAACTAGAGATCTGTGTTCGATTCCGCAGTGTTCTCACAAACGTGTTCACATTTTTATTCAATCCTGGTAGCTTTAGGTGTAAATGCTCTTAAAACGGAGCAATGATGGAGAGGGTGTGCAGTGCCCACCGTCGGCTGTTTTGGGTGTAGCGCTGTAGTCTATGTGTGTGAGTCAGTTGAATGATGGGTGGCATGCGCTGACACGGCGCTGCACCGCTGTGTAGTTCACACCCAGGGTCGGCGCAGGTTCAATTCGGTTCGATAACGGGTCGAGCTCACTGAATCAAGTTGTACGCCATTGTGTTTATGTGGATTTGCGGAGATGACTTTTCAATCACATTTGCATTGCGCGTGTGTACGTTTGAAGTTAGATCATGGCTGATCAGTTAAGACAAATTATATTGAAGACAGTTTGTTTTTTTTGTGATGGGAACGAAAGTGTTAAACAATAACAAGGCTGCAGGGTAATTTCGTAAATAAAATTCCATCGAAGCAAAAAAAGTTATAAAAATAACTTTCCAAAAATCGCTTGGTCCGAGAGTCTATTCACGGTTGACTTCACGGTTGCTTTATGGAACCCACGAATAACTTCTGGACTGATCTAACAAGTCCGCAGGACACGGCTAAGAATTCCAAATTCATTAAGTTGGAGTTTGCAGGATCTCGCTTGTATATATTGTTTCACTATTTATTCCGTTCTCCAATCCCTGTTATCAGGCACGTTTCATTAAAAACTTGCCACGAACAAACCCCAGAGCATCGCTGCACGACTAGCGTTACCACGGTAACCACTACTCAAACAGCGGTTGTTATAAACTGACGCACAAGAATACGCAAGCAAACTATTAGTAATTATAATCAAGGGAGAATGATAATTTGCTCACACTATGGATAATGTTATTCATAATTAATATAACTACTTTTCAACAAATAGATCTTTTATTATTTACAATGATATAATGTACAAATATTTTTTCCCATGACATTTATGATCACACGCATAATCCTGGTCCGATTCAATTTGGTTAAACCCGTTTGACTGGTTTGATGAACCCGTTCAAGAACGCAGCTGAAAGCCATTCATATATCGATATATTGAAGCAAAATTGGCTTAATTGCTTTTTGTTTCAGAATCTAAAACAATTCTACGTTTCTTTGATATAATTTGATATCTCTTGAGGAAGATTATGAAGGTTTTTGCCGGGGCTCACCGACGCTTGTTGCACTGGTTGCATGCAATTTAATTTTCAAGTTTGTAAGATGTGTTACACAAAATCCGCGAATATTTTGAAAACATAAATGATTATAATGAAAATAACGATGATGGTTATATGAAGGAGAAGAGGGAGATAACGACGTCGTCAACGACGACGACGACGACGACGACGAAGAAGAAGAAGAAGAAGAAGAAGAAGAAGAAGAAGAAGAAGAAGAAGAAGAAGAAGAAGAAGTACAACACAAATGCAAAAAAAGTCAACATTAATCAGAGATTTTTACAGACTGCCTACTTAGCTAAGGAGGAAGAAATCATAAACCCAGTAGTAGAGTTTCATTCATAAAACAATAGTGACTCAATACTGTAACATTTCCCCCCGCAAAACTACGCGTCGGACCTATATATACAGCCGTTTTCAGCACCTATATCAAAGGTTGCCGAACATGCATGTAATTAACTTATAAACATAAATATCCGTTCGCGTTCTCACAAACATCTGGCATGCATAGATACATCTATAAATATATATAGCAACATTATAATTTAAGGACATAGGTAACAATATATCTGTATACAGCCGTCCTCAGAAATCTATACATGTATTCTGGAACGATTATTTCGATCATTGTCATCACTTAACAAAGCAATCCGTCTGTTTTATCGTATTAGCTGCAACATCTTCCGATAGTTCTTTTCCTGTTTACCTTCCAAAACGTTGGCTTACAAAACGCAAGTGTTTGTTGATTGGTCCGACGTGTCTGGTGTATGGGTTAGCAAGAAAAGGCTACAATTTCCGATCGGCTTATCGACGTCGTACCTCTGTTCAGGGATAATTCTGCATCACTGGTGTCGATAAACGTAATCCCAGAAAATGTCTGTGACGCGGCTTCAGTTTATAGTATGTTAATGCATGGCAATTATTATCGATCATAATCTTCTTTTTCTAGGTGTTTTGAAGCCACTTTTGCCACCATTCACTGACGCCAAAATTCGAATAGCACCATGGCCATACCTCAGTCGTATTTTAAAGTTCATTAGCCTTGTCGAAGCAGATTGATTGAGTTTGTTTTAGGTTCGAACCTCTTGAGGTCTACTTCTCATTTACTTTCTTTAAATCATTTCCCCTCTAAATTACTTTCTTGAAGCAGAAATATTATAGTATTCACAAAAGATCACGTTCGAGGGCCAGTGGTTGTGGAAGTTTCATTTGCCCATCGCGCGCTGTTCATAATAAACCTTAATTGCATGTCAGTAGAACATCCAAAAGCTCTTCACCTTAATACCACTTGTCCGCGTTTTTTCTTCTCTTCATAATCTTTCCATTTACTAAAATATGTTATCAATCAATTCACTCGGTGTAATGAATTCAGCCATTAGGAGAATGATGTTAATCTATCCAAAAAAATGTAGCCATGACTGAACTTCGGCGCCTCTACTCTTGTTAGATTCTCTCATCTCTTCTTCCCTGCAGTTCATTTTTTTACACTGTTCCCTCTTTTTCTCAATGTAGTTTTTAATTCCTACTTCTGCCGGAACATTTTGGTCAAAATCATTCACGAAATCCCGTGGAAAGAAATCCCCAAACCCTTGGAATCTTGTAGCGTTTGGTGACGGTTTTGGAACTCCTGTCTTGATCTGTCTTGGCTTGTTATTATTGCAATGATTTGACGGCTGCTTGGATCCTTTTGTAAAATAACTGGCAGTGTCAAATTGGCTTTTACTCTTGAAGTTAGCACTTTTGAACTTCAAAACTTGATTCTCTGTTCCCCATTCAGGCTGAAACTGTGTCAACTCGCTCAGTAAAGACTGAATATCTACTCTGCATTTTTCTTGGTCTTCGCTTTGAAATTCCCTTCCATCTTCTTGTATTTCCACAATAGTAGGAAGAACTCTGAGAATCTTTTGTCGTTTGCCGACCAGCCGAAGCGATCCCGATTTTGAAATATTCAAAGAAAAGCACTGAACAGTAACGTTCTGTTGATCTATCGCCAAAGTGAAGCGACACATCTCGAGCGAGATGTTGGCGGCGTTGTTTCTGAGTATACTAAAAACGATTCTCCCAATACACAGGCTTTTATGTGTCTTTGTTTATCAGATATATCACGTTGTCGTTGTCATGGTTCGTCCAATGACGAAGGCACTACTCGCCAGGCAATTTCTTTTTCTGTGAATAATTCAACAAGAATGATAATGATACTAGTTTAGTCATCGCATGCTGAGCACCGAAAAACTCATAACCAGGCGGCTGGCAAAAATAGAAATTATCATCTAATATGGAATCAGTGTTAATTAAAATGAACTGTCCCCTCCTTTCTTTTATCTTGAATGACTCTACATCAGCTTTTCAAAGCTTCAGGGATATTTCTTTTCGTGGTTTTGAAGGATATGACGGTGTGATAAAAGAAAACTTTTCACTGCCGAAATGAATAAATTCAGGCTTCAGGATTAGGCGCCTTCACGTTTAACTCTGACAAGCGTCGCGTAGGTCCTTTTAAGGGCAGAAAAAAATATCATCAAGCTATAGCTATGGAGCTGTTCATTTCCAAGTACAACCTAGGAAAACTCGTGGATATAAATATTACTCGCCAAAAGCAAAAAAAAAAAATGTCCAGCAAAAGAACAGCTTTTACACGACAGGGCAAAGGGGATCTTGACTCACAAATGGCTCCTGAGCTTCTTGAGTTTTTTTCACAGCCAATCAGAATTCGAGGTTGTCGGCAGGATTTTCATTACAAAGTTATTGGAAACTTAATACTTTATGTCCCGCCTCTTTACAAAATCTTCTGAATGAAAATAGGTTTTCTTAAGATTCCGGCTAATTTTAAAATCAATTATTAGATTTTTTTTACACAAAATTAAAGCTAAAATTAAATCCCTAGAATTCAGCTATAAAAAACCCTAGCATTTATTAAAAATTCAAAATTATTAGATTTTCTCACTGAAAATTAAAGCCAGAATTAAATTCCTTGAAATAGCAGCATATTTTAACCCCCCGGACGCAGAAATGTTTAGTTTTTTCCTTGATCAGAAAAAAAAAAAAAAAATCGTTCAACTTTAAAGTATTCTCTGCATGGCTCTAGCTTTCTATTTTATTACTGAGGCCAATTAAATGAACCAGATAAAACCACATTTTTATATATGCATCTGCATTAATGATTGTGATAATAATCGTAATGAAAATTGTAATAATTTAGCCTTTTAACGTTTAGTTTTTTCCTTGATCAGAAAAAAAAAAAAAAAAAAAAAAGTTCAACTTTATAGTATTCTCTGCATGGCTCTAGCTTTCTATTTTATTACTATAGTGATTGTGATAATAATTGTAATAAAAAATTGTAATAATTTAGCCTTTAGCTTTTAAATTTATTTCGGAAGATTAATACCATTTTTTTTTTGATTGAGTCCAACCATATGACATTTATACTAACAAGAAATATAACGACCAATACACAATATCAGTCTAAAAAAATAAGTCTGATTTTTTAATGCTTAAGGGTCCAAAAAGATGGAAAATAATACTATTTTGTCTGAGGAGGTACTAAGATGTGATGAAAGTTGAGGCCAAGTTACTTAAAATACCATCTCGGGAAAACCATTTTAAGTTCCGATCTGAGTTGTATTTAATTTCTCCATCATCACAGAGAGAAAAAGGTTTTTACCTTGAAGATATAGGAGATATTTATTACTCAACTCGAGATTGAACTCAACTTTTTTAGTATTTCAATTTGAGATCTAAGCCGAGTTTTAGTCGGATTTCACTTTGTTAGAAATTTATATACACAGTTCCCAAGGAAACAGCTTCGTCATCGCTTGCTCATTTCTATTTAAGATAGCCACTTTAGTCATTGTCGCCAGATGTTAGGCTTAAAGCTCTTCAGTGCTCTTTTGATTTTTACATTAACTTTTTCTTAGATATATTTATAATAAAAAGCACTTAGTTAGTACTCATGTTGTTATTCAACTTGGATCAAATGAATTTGTGTCGTTGTTTCTGATCTCAGCACATTATCTCATATCAGACCACGTGACTGTTGATTAGACGTTTTTGCTATAACGAACATTTTCGAAATCTCGTGCTTGGAACAAAAGATGTACGAATTCTTTTGTGATTTTGTTGTTTAAATAATAGTAGTATTGGTAATAATAATTAGGCTGAATCAGCGTTTCACACGAGCAATTGCAATGCCCCACATTTATAAAAGTCGTATTATCATTACCAATACTACTATTATTTCTGAACAACAAAATCACATAAGAATTCGCACATCGTTTGTTCCAATAGTACGAAATTTCGAAAATGTTCGTTAGAGCCAAAAACGTCTATTTTGGGCAAGAATTAACTTCCTTTCATTTTTTTCGAAGACTACTCAGATTTACTCATATTTTTTCATTTCGTTGAGCACTGTATGTGAATTAAATGAGGTTCAATAATCTTTACCCACCCTATGTTAATTTCCCCATAACTGAGATGCCGTGATTCTACCCTTGGGTATCGCGTATTTTGCTTGTTATCAGTACTAGTGAAGATAAAACGATGTGATAATGTTTACAAAACAAGGTCTAAGTAACCATTTCCTTGTTTTATGAAACTAGTAAGGCAATATCCATGACAGATAAAAGGCAAAGATATCCACGGTCCCTGCCTGACCGGCGTCCTTACTCGGATAAGAAAAAAACTATGCCGGAAAAACAATCATGAAATGGCTTATGAAAATGTTAACTTATCGCAGAATCTTCTCAGGATTTGGTTTTTCTTTATGCAGAAAAGAGTATTTCACTAATAAGTAATATCTGTTGGTTATAAGAACGTGTTGGACGCAGGCGACATTGTGTCTAGGTGACAGCCAATCATGATACATGATGATATGGCCATGCAGGGCAACTTGAGAAGAAAGCACATGGTCTGAAAGCCTTTCGTATTGTATTTTTGTTCTAAGTGGAGGATCAAAACATAGACTTTGCAGGGCTGGAAATTAACATGCTCAGGGTTGCTTTTGCTCACTTTAGTAGGGGAGGGCCAAAGACACGTGATTCGGTGAGATTTACCATGCCTTTGATCTGATGAAGAAAGCTACCTGAATCGTCTGAAACGTCAGCATTGTTACGAACTTTGTTCACGGAATTTACGTTTCCTTCCTATTCATTTGTTGTATTCAATACACCAACGCAGTCCCAACTAGTAACCCCTAGTCATAATCAGTTCTTCAATAAACTTTTAATCTCCGGTTTTCGACTCCGAACTAATTTCTTTAAAACTGACTCTGATGTTTTTCTTTTTAATTTTTTGTTTCATTTTTTTAAAAGAAAAGGTGGTTTGACTGATTTTGTGCAAAGAGGAAGAGGAGAGAGAAAGGAAGAAGAAGAAGAAGAAGAAGACGACGACGACGACGACGACGACGACGAAGAAGAAGAAGAAGAAGGAACTAACTAATTTGAAGAAAACGAATTCCTTCGAACAAGAAGAAGTAGAAGAAGAAGAAGAATTTTTGAGAAAAACTTGTGCAGATACAAATCGGCGTTTCGACGACATCTGGTCATCAATATCAAGTAAAGCGGTGAACGGAAATGAAGAAGGGAAAAAAAATACTCAGGGCTGTGCCAGGCAACCCCATTGTTCTCTCTCCAAAGGTTCTGCATGTAAAAGACGTGATCTTCTGAAATCAATGTATCTGCCGCATCATTTAATGAATTTGAACACTCAAATACACACCTCGGGCTTCCTGTGGTAATACGCTTGCGAAATTGAGTACATTGTTTGTGGACTGAAAATCCAAGATTCTTTACCAATATTGTTTTCTCAGGATTTTTACCTTATCTAAACTGTTAATGCTACAATATAGGCTCAATTGTGGTTGAGACTATCAAATTGCGGCCAATATATCTGTTATTTTGAACGTCTGCAAATAGGTGTAAATTCTATAATGTCTGGTTTGCCATGTAGATAAAGATTTTCGACCAATATCTAAAGGTAACTCATATCTTTAAGATTATTCAGCTCACGTACTAGGAAATAACTCTGACACAGGGTTTTGTTGCTGGAAGGAAGAAACTCAGACGGCGAACAAAAACCATCTGATGCAAAAAAAATATTGCTTGTGTATTGAGCCATGGAGCGTCTATTATTACAGGAGAAGTGGGTGCACTTTAGCTTGGCTAGATGTTTATAGATGGATTATACTTATTATATACCCAACTTGGAATTGGAGTAAGGCTTTTAACTCACTTGTCATTTCCGTGATTGACGTATATATGTTTATAGAATGACTATGTATATAATAGATGTATATGTAGATGTACAAGAGTTCACATGTAGCCTACAACAACAACAACAGCAACTACTACTACTACTACTACTACTACTACTACTACTACTACTACTACTACTACTACTACTACTACTACTACTACTACTACTACTACTACTACTACTGTTGCTGTGGCTGCTACTAATCCGGGGGGGGGGGGGTAACTTCGGGTCGTTTCATACATGGATGCTCAGCCCGGACACTCGACCCCTTACCCTTTGTTATACCAAATTTCAGCAAAAAGGTACCCCTTTTACATACCTTTTTGCCTGAAAAGGTACCCCTTTCATATACTTTTGAAGATGAGTTACCCCTTTTTATGCCAAAATTCACAAATTCCCACCCCTTTTCTATACCTGCGGCCTGAGAAACGTACCCCTTTCGGGCGAAGCATCCCCGTATAGTCAATTATAGGGAGTACCACCCCCCCCCCCCCCCGGGCTACTAATACTACTAACATTAAACTTTATTTAGACATGCGAAAAATGTATCAAAATATATTTGTATGAGTCAATATACCTGGGTACCACCGAAATCCCAATATATTTATATGAAAACTAAGTCGGACTTCTGGCTTGGTTTATTACTGACTCTCGGTTTCAAATTGCTCAACTTGGAACTCTTAAATCAACAGATTCAAAACTGAATCCTGGACGGAAGAATTGTATAGCTTATTTCAGAATGAAAATAGAACAGTTACATGTCAGTTACGTCATTCGTCATTTTTTTGACCACACAGACAAGATTGAAATACATTCAAGCACTCATTCAATAGAGCCTCGATCGCCGGCAAAGAAAGTTAAAGTGCAGCTACCTACATTTTCAATAATAAACACTTCATAAAATATATTTTTGCACTTCAGATATTTTTTCCCGCCAGTGGCGTCCGTCTCTTTTTTTTCCTTCTACGACACAACCTTCTTTCAAAAGATCCGAGTACGTGAGTTGAATAACATTAAAAAAAGCAATTAACCTGGTAGTGATATTGGCCGCGAAAGCTGATATATAGATAGAAATCTATTATACTAGATCATGATAATACCACAAACCTATTTACAGACGTTAATGATAAGAAAACACCATATTTCGAAGAAAATACACGGAAGCATATTTCATAGTGTTTCCACAAACTCAATCAAATTTTCAAATCTTCCTAACTTTTATGTGTTCTTTCTCTAAATAGGGTTTGTTTGTAAATTAAATCAAATTTGAGAAACTCGGTACCAGTTCCCTGCTCGTTTTGTTATTACCGCCAATTTTTTACCGCTAATTTAATACCTGTGTATCTTTTTCAGAACAGAACAAATACTATGTGATTGTTTCCTGTGTCTGTAGAATAACAAAAGTACTCATTTCATTTTTTCATTATCACATAGAACACAACAACATTCAAGGTGTCCTGTGCACGCACGAACCAATCACGGCGTGCTTTGATGCTTAGCCAAACGGCCCTAGCTCTAATAGTAAGTCTCTTCCCAATTCAAAACCACGCGTTCCCAAAAATTTAGAGAAAAAAGTTGAAGTATACATTTTGTATAAAAAAATTAAGTAAATGTTTGCCATGTATTTCCTTGAATTCCGCGAGATATATGACTTTTAAGACTTGGGCGAGGGCCGCTCGAATTACAACAATCCTTTATGCGCTTAAGCCGCGGCTACACGAGCGATTTTGTTCTTGCACAGGCGACGCGATTTTTTTAAAATCACCAGCGCACGTGAAATCGCACGTGTAGCCACCCTTGCACAGGCGACGCGACAGCTGAAAAAATCGCGAAAAAAAAGTTGCGAGAAATCAAGAAAGTTGGAATTTTCGCAACAAACTCATGGACTTTGTTGCTCGTGTAGCCACTTAGCAGCCTTTTTCTTGCACTCGCGACGCAAAGGTAAGCTAAAGCTTATCCATCTAATAAAGTGCAAGAACCAAAACAAGGCTTCGTTTCGTTTAGAAATGTTGGCCGTTATGGCCTGCATTTGTCGCCCGTCTAGCCACCACAGCGCGTTGGTGATTTTAAAAAATCGCGTCGCCTGTGCAAGCAAAATAAATCTCTTAGTGTAGCCGCGGCTTTAGTTTTTGGTACAGCTGTTGTCAATTGATAATCACTCAGGGGTCAACCAATCGGCTGTTGTATCAAACCACATGATGACAAGTATATATTGATTCAAAGGTCAGCCAATCAAATGCGCTGTATCACACCACGTGGTGACGTCTATAAATTCCATCAGGGATCTCCACCATTCAGATGCGCTGTATCACACCACGTGGTGACATCTATAAATTCCATCAGGGATCGCCACCATTCAGATGCGCTGTATCACACCACGTGGTGACGTCTATAAATTCCATCAGGGATCTCCACTATTCAGATGCGCTGTATCACACCACGTGGTGACGTCTAAAAATTTCATCAGGGATCTCCACCAGTCAGATGCGCTGTATCACACCACGTGGTGACGTCTATAAATTCCATCAGGGATCTCCACCAGTCAGATGCGCTGTATCACACCACGTGGTGACATCTATAAATTCCATCAGGGATCTCCACCAGTCAGATGCGCTGTATCACACCACGTGGTGACGTCTATAAATTCCATCAGGGATCTCCACCATTCAGATGCGCTGTAGCACACCACGTGGTGACATCTATAAATTCCATCAGGGATCTCCACCAGTCAGATGCGCTGTATCACACCACGTGGTGACATCTATAAATTCCATCAGGGATCTCCACCATTCAGATGCGCTCTATCACACCACGTGGTGACATCTATAAATTCCATCAGGGATCTCCACCATTTAGATGCACTGTATCACACCACGTGGTGACGTCTATAAATTCCATCAGGGATCTCCACTATTCAGATGCGCTCTATCACACCACGTGGTGACGTCTATGAATGCCCAGGGGCCAGCCAATCAGATACGCCGTATCACACAATGCGGTGGCATCTATGAATTCAATTAGGGATCAGCAAATCAGACCCGCTGTATCACAGCACGTGATGAACAAAAAAAAAAAAAAAAAAACACTAGTGCATTGCATAAAGTTAAAAAATCAGATATATTGGGCTTCCTGTGGAAATATTGAGTTAAACATATGCGAATACACAGGGTTCCCATGGAGAACGTTGTCTATTCTTAGAGAATAGTTCTTGGAAACCATCACAACGTAAAAAGTTAAGGCATTTCCCAGTCATCAAGACCGGGATATGGGCTTTTATCACACGGCGGCCATCTTAATTCTCGTGAGAGCAAAAACCTTTGTTGCGAATGTTCTGAAACGCCTCAAACCGAGGGCAAGGGGACCCAAGGGAATCAAAACCTATTGTTTATACCAATATGGCCGCCACGTCATAAAAGCGAATCGTGTCGCCCCATGAGAAGGTACCGAAACAACGGAGCCGTTTCTAATCCCTGATTGTAAACGTGCATGCCAATCCATGCAGCTGAGCGGTGAACCCGGTGCGCAAAGAATGAGTGGACAAAATCGCCGGCCCTGACGCAACTACTAATCAATGCTTTAAAAAACATTCAATAAGGTAATTCTATGGTAAAACCTGTTAAAAAAGGGTTTTTTTCCCAGCTAATAGTAAAATATTTTATCTTTCAAAACAAAAACAGCCGTCCGACCGCGCGAAATTTGGTTTATACGAGAAACGGGGGCAAAACAGCCAAACGTGCTGTGATTGGCTAAATCAAAATTCACCGCACAGCTGGATTAATGCAACATTAGGTCGATGAAGGATCGACTGCGAATTGTGCATGTAAAGTGTACATGTCAGGTATTGTCTACTAAGGGTTTATTATCTTATATGTCGTCGTTCAATCCGTGCGCTCCGATGCAGAATTGTGTGATGGTATCAATACCGTAATGCAAGAACTTTTGCCATTAATGAAAAGCTAAGGAAAGGCTGAGCTTCATTACAGACTCAGCACAATTTGATCTTTATTCGATTTCCACCAGAATTTCCAGCTGATCTGAAATAGTGACGTAGAAATGACGTCATTTATTACTGTAAAGTACCAGCCGTAGCTTATGTGTCCCTTATGTGTCTGACTATATTGTATATTATATGATTATCTTGCATTATCCATATTGTATCAGCCAGCAATTCAGTTTTCTCTAACTGCAAGTGGCCGAAATAAACCATATTATCATCATCATCACCATCATCATCATTATTATTATTTTTGATTTATTATTATTAACTAGGCTACCAAGGGAGACAAACTTTTCTCGATTCTGATTGGCTAAAATTTTGTCTCAGATCAGGTGGTTGATGCCTTCGCATGCTTGAAGCACGAAATAAATTTAAACAATATTTTATTTGGGTTACCTGTGGTAAACTGTTGATAGTATTGACTGACCACCCTTTCCCTCCCTATCACTCAGTCTATCTCAAAGTTGTTCTTAATGACGACAATGTTGATGATAAGTGATGCAATCCCATCAATTCAATGATCCGGCGGTTGTGTTATAGGATTCCCGTTCCGTGTCAACACACTATCTAAATGCACCTGTGTAATTGTCATAAGTTAGTGCAATGTGAGTTGTATAATTGTAACTAGTGTGCATGCAATAAGAATAAGTCTAAAATTAAAATAAAAAGGTAGAAAAAGGAAGAAAGAAAGAAATTAAGAGGAGAGCTGTTCGACTTCAAATCAATAAAGTCCTCGAAAATAACTGATATCAATATACTTTTTTCATTGGGTAAATAAAGTAAATTTGAGCTTCACGAGAAATCAACTTTAGGTTTGTTTTCAAGCGAAAATCTACACGTCTGACAGTTTAAGATTTAATCGAAACTTTATTTGCAAAAAAGTCACAAAATTTCCATGTTCAGTAGACAAAATAAATAGAAAATGAGCGTCAAAATCAAATAAATTAAGAAGCGAAATCAAATATGCTGTACAGACCGCTTTCAATTACTAGGTTAATCAAGGAAAGTGACTTTCATCACGAGCAAGTTAGCAATTGTAAATTAGTGGTGTGACAGAGTTATTCAACTCGAAACAAAAGCCTCATAAGTACTGTACAAAAGACGTCTTACAAACTAAGTCTTGTTCTTTGTTCTTTTCTCGTTACCTTAGCAACATTGTTTGGCTACCATCCACTGTTTTTTTAAACGTTATTAGCATAAATTAACTCGCAGTTGGATAGCTGTAAAAACCCGTCAAGTTTGCTTGTACATCTTTGTCGAGAAATTGGGTTCTTGTTGTCGTTTATTTTGCAATGTTTACTGGATGTTGAGACACCGAATTCAATGTGAAATATCTTATCCGTGAGTCTTTCTTAATCGGCAGTACGAGGACCGACTTCGGCGATTTTTCGGGTAGTTATTCCGGATTTGATTCTCGAACGGGACACTTCAATTTTCAGAGAACAGTGGTAAGAACTTCTCTATCCTACACACTGATACAAAATACATCCTTGAAGAAGATTTCTAGAAAGGAAGTTCTTGGATTGGCTAGACATTTTTCCAAGGCAACGATTGTTGGAATGATTTACATGTGACTATACTGATTGAAATCCTGCTCGATGAATACATGAGACTATAGAAGTGTTAACAATGGAAAGCTCGTAGCTTGTTATATGTAAATTTGATTTATTTTGATTAACGTCTCAGTGCATTGAGAAGAGTTGGTCAAGCCTTATCATCAAGAACTGAGTACAAGTTGTTGCATAATTTGACGGGAAATACGTCGATTTTTATCTAAGGACATGACGGCGAAAACGGTGCTCAAAGTCGACAACATTCTCAAGTTAGATGACATCATCAGAGAGAAAAATGAGGCTGATCCGCGAGAAACAAAGGAAGAGCAAAAGTCTTCACGAGATGATAATCTATCAGATAATTCGGAAAGAGGTCCAAGATTACACAGGACAATGTCTGATCCAGTATCTTTTACGAGCGAGTATCTCAAGAGAGCCAAACGAAATCGATGTGCAGAGTGTTTGTATTCAAATCGTTTCTGCGAAAGCCAACACAAACATACTCATTTCCCAAACGCGAAGCAAATCGCTCATAACATCTACCCAGACTTTCTCACAACAATTCCTAACGAGTCAGGGAATTTTGGCGAGTTGAAGAAGAAAATTAAGCATCGTGTACTGGAACATAGCTACAGCAGTTGTGTGGAACTGAGTGATAGCAAAGGGCCTTCACAGAAATCACTTATTGAATGGTATGGCAGGGAATATGGTATAAGTGTTGACCATTCATGTAAAGAATCTACAGAAATTGCATAGAAACGAACAGCAAAATATTGACTATTGGTTTAAGACGTGTAGGAAGTCTTGGAACACTCCAAATCAAATAATCTATTTCTGGATAACATCTTCAAACGTGAAAATTACAATAATGAATGAAAGAGCTGGTATGGTATTAAAAATTGAATAGTATTCTTTATATAGTAATTTCTGTTAACCTGCAGAAATTTCAAAACAAGAAAAAAACCAGCGCAAAATCTTATCATTCTATCACTTAATGTACTTTATATTTGAAGATAATTCTTTAATTTTGATTTTTTAAGATGATTTTCATTAGTACTTTGAAGAACGAATTGGTGTTTTTGAGGTTGACTATCAAATACTTGTCCGTAGGGGATCGAGGATTATGGCTTTAATTTTTTATTAAGTTGCTAGACAAGCCACGACGATTATTCCCTTGAAAAGGATTTCTGAAAAGGAATCGAAGTCTATTGAATTCTATACAGCAAGACAGTCAATGCCTCTGTTGGTTATTCAGTATTCGTTGACAAAGAGACAATTATCGGAGCACATCATGTATAGTTATCAGTTATGCAGCTAAAAATAACAGCCTTCCATCCGAGGACAACCGTCGTTACCATCGGTACGTAGATTTGAATAATGTATAATGACGGAATTCTAAGTTAAGTTTTGAATTTAATCGTAAATTCTAAGTTTTTCATGATGCATGGCTATGTTGGTAACAGCTTGCTAAGCAAGAGGTCCATAGTTTAATCCTCAGTGACCTCACACACTTGTTTTAAGGAGCAAGTGTGGCTTGGTTGTTTAGTGTTCTGCCTGCTAAACAAGAGATCTATAATTTGATCCTCAGTCATCTCACACACTTGTTTTAAGGAGCAAGTGTGGCTTGGTTGGTTGGTGTGCTGCCTGCTAAGCAAGAGGTCCATAGTTTGATCCTCAGTGACCTCACACACTTGTTTTAAGGAGCAAGTGTGGCTTGGTTGGTTGGTGTGCTGCCTGCCAAATAAGAGGTCTATGGTTTGATCCTCAGTGATCTCACACACTTGTTTCATGGAGCAAGTGTGGCTTAGTGGGTTAGTGTGATACCAGCAAATGTAAGAGGAACATAGTTTGATCCTTTGCGATCTCACACTCTTTTATCAGCTTTTTTCTACTCGGTTTAGCTTTAGTTTTAAAGTTCCCTAGAAATATAGATCACTATTTGATAGAGGGGTGAAGGGGGCACTTCTGCAGCGATCATAGAAGACAATGAGATACTAGTTTAAGGCAGAAGGAGCTTGCCACGTAAAATTAGCCTATATCTTTTATAGACCGTATTAGGTTGCGTGTCATTCCCTAGAGTATAATTTCTTTGTTTAAAGGTTACGTATTAGAAGACGCACGAATATGGTTACTTCTCTAAATTAGGTTAAGGATCTCATTCACAAGAGAATGACGCCTCGTTTGAAATGGGGAAAATTACGCCCAAGCTAAAGGGGCCTATATATAGAATCTACTAAAATCATCCCATAACCGTATGGTTATAATAATAATTTTGGTTAGAAATAGGCCTTCAATTGTTCGAAATATTTTAGATAGTCACAGAACCTTGCAATTCGGTTTACAATGTCCATCTTCAATTTGCAGCCACTATATTGCTTTTAACAAATGGTTCGGCTCTTTTATAATCCTTGGTTCTTCTTTTGAATAGACGCATCAAGAGTTCCGCGCTACTGCTCTAAGCGCATGCTCAGGGGGATTAAAGTGGGATCAAATTTGTAAAATATGCTACATTTTAGTTGTATCTTTCTTGTCAAGTACATTTTTCACTAAATATTCAAGATCGCGTACCGTTAAGCGAATTCTAAATCAAATATACCGAAAAATTGCATACTATACAAAATATCATCCCACTTTTTAATCCCCTGAGCATGCGCATTGAGCAACAGCGCGGAACTTTTGATGTGTCTATAGTGTGCCTTTGTTTTCCTATTTTTTTTTTGTAGTATCTAAAAAATGCATTAACAAATTAATATTTGGACAAATCCATTAAGCTAAGTCTTTTTCAGATGGCCTCCTGGCCCTTTTTTTACGTATATACTGAGCTATTGTTTTGTGCTCAACAAAAATGTGAATGAGGTAAAATAAAACAGAGCAATTTGATCCTAATTCGAAATGGGACAATATTGTAGCAGGCAATATTTCTTTCAGACATTCAATAAAATATACTTTTACTTTAATGCAAGATTTTCCTCTTGTTTGTTGCTTGTTAATGGTCGCAAATGCTCTGACAAGGGAAACGTTTCAAAGTAAAATGAACAATGTTATTATATTTGGAGCAGGAAAGATCTCAAAGTGCTCATAACACCTATAAAATGCTTTTGTAATTTGAAATCCCTTAAAGAATGAGTAAGAATGGTGCGTACTCAATGATGACGTAATCAGTGGAATTAATTGGAACTTAATTTGCGGAACAATGAATAAAAGTGTTTCACATGTCATTCGAAACAGAAAAACAAACAAAAAAACAGTCAAAACCTATTTTAGAACCATCACTCCCTGTACTAGTCCAGCTGTTATCGACCAAGATTGTTCAAATTTATGATAAAAGCATGAAACTTTTACACATTACTAATGAGCCTAAGGGTAACATTTTCTGATATAGTGCCAATTCAAATTAAGCTCCGTAGATGAGAACTGCGCATGTCAGAATTTTACCAGCATGGAAACGAGGCTGGAAATAGAAAACCCCCCTATTAAAAGTATATAGTTCAGGACAATTTGTGTAGAAACCTAACTAACATGAACCATTGAGGCGTTTTTCTGTAATTTTGTCTTTATTCGAGGCTAAATATGCCGTCACGTGACTATTGTCATAGATACTCACTTTCACGTGCGGGTACCCTGTGGTAAAATGACAAATATAAACTTTTCTCGTGTTTTCTGCCTCATAACTGTTAAAAACGTGTTTGTCTTACACCTTCAAGGTTATATCCTTCCCTGATATGACACCTTCTTATATATTTTATCAAGGGTCAAGAAAACGATTGTTCTTCATGATTTGGGAAGCCTGTGGTGAACACTTGATTTACACTGTTTTTTTGTTCCTAGCGGTGAAACTAGCAATTCTCACTTGTCTTTTGTTAGTTCTATAAACAAACAATGTTCTGTTTGATGCTTGGCTCATGCACAAGACATCCTGAAACAAATTTCAATATCTATTGCTGCTGACAGTTACCACCACAGTTGCACAAGCCCATGCATGTCAGATTTGTTTTTAAGCATTTACACTGTCCCCTGCATGAAGCTTTGCATCCACATCGGATAAGCTCGTAGCATGTGTTCTTTGCTTGTGGGAGAGCTGTCCAGTATGGCGTCAATAGATTGCCTTGTCGCTGCCATCCCCATTCTGATGGACTTGGAAGTATTGGTTGAGGGAGGAGAGTCTGACCCCATACGTGGCCACCTTGGTAGACCCCTCTCTTGACGTGCTGCTCAAGTGATGCTCTTGTAGGGGGATGTTCTCAAGGCTTCTAGACTTCTTTGAAAAGAGCTCTTGTCTCACTTCATTCACCTTTGTCAAGTTGGTCGTGCGACCATACATAAGGGCCACAAACCTCTCAAGCACCGCCATACTTTCTTCGGGGAGAGATGCAGGGGACGCTTTGAGGACCTTGAGGACTGGTGTCAGTTCTGGAAAGACTTTCCAAACCCCGATAAAGAATTCACCTTACCAATGTTCCACGCCATCAAAGGATGCGATACCGTCTCATTCTTTGCCGGGAGAGGTAAAAAGACGGCCTGGGATGTTTGGAAAGTCCTGTGGCGATGAGGTGTGCTGGGATGTGGTTAGCTTTCATTCCGGATTCTCGTACTTGAAGAAATCGTCCAAGTTCCCATCCCGGACTTGACAGGCTATATATAGCCGTGAAAACAAAGAGCAGTCCTCCTTCAAAACCTTAACGTTGGCCTTGTCTTTAGACACAGTCTTTGTGCTTAGGGTGCTCAATGTCGGGAGATTATTTTTCTTCAGTGGATATGTAATCGACTTGCTTCGTTCAACGAACCGCTCTTTTACGAACAAATTGAATTGTTCCTCGCCGATCTTTTTCGCATTGCCGACAGTTCTGACTACAGCATCATCCATGATATCCCTGGAGTGTATTGCCATGAGGTCTTGCCCTTCCTAAAGAAATGGGTTGCCAAGCTCTTCAAATGATGAGGACGTCTTTAGCGCGGAATGTACACTGGACACCTGGTTTCTGCTTGTGGTGGTCATGAGATGGTGGTCTCTGTGGACGAGACACTACCGGCTTCGAATTCTAGAACCATTCTGGATTGCTCAAGTCTTGCCATCATCCATAGTCGTAGAGCTGCTGGATTCTCGGTGAGCTCGACTGCCCCTTCTTCTCCCTTGACCACAGCATTCACCTGCCCGTGTGCATGATCTAGTGCTATGGACGAGAACAGCTTGTTGATCTTTTGCACAACAAAACAGCCGTCAATGAATTGTTTGTACACAACTGGATGCTTGATGGAGAGGGCCGGCGCACATGTCGCGGTAGTGCACGGAGAGCAACCTGGCTTAGTTGGGATGATCCAGTGCAAACATCCAAGGTATTATGCGTCGTATGGCGTTGACATACAAGGGAAAGTTTGCTTCGCGGAAGGCTCTCACCAGCTGCAGACACATGAGCTCTAGCTCGAGTACAGTAGACCAGTACAAAAATTGGGGGCACTTCTTAGCCATTCTCTCTTTCCATTCTTGGAGTAACACGTGACTCTGACCGTTCTCTTCCGCTTTCGCTTGGTATTCACTGTGTGCTTTGCTCAACAAGATATAAAGACTCGCAGCCGTCACATTTGGTGTGCGCGTCGAGTACGCGTTAAATGGTTTGCAGTGAGAAAGGAATCTGATACCCCTTGCGTCGCAACTCCCGCATTACACATAACCTCTGCTCATCCACTTCCACTCAGTCACTTTACAAGCATTTTAAAGGATGCCATTTCTATATGGAGTCTTTCAAACATGACTAGAAATTGATCTTCGCTGTACTCATCAATTGACCATTGAATTTGCTTGGCCAGGACGAATAGTGGCTGGTCTAATGCAATGACTGGGGTTTGTGAAGGATTGACATGTTGTACACCCACCTTGACTACACTCATACTGTGTGCTATCATCGCCAATGAATGAGCATTCTCTACAAACATCGGCAGCAGAGAAATAATTGCAGGTTGATGGGAAGATAGTGATGTTTGTGATGCTCGGTATGCCGCCCATGAAACAAACTCTCTAGGAGAAAGTTTCTCTTTTGCGATAAGTTCCTGCGAGCTGCTAAGCCAGTCTTCTTCATTGTAGGGAAGCATTAGATGTCAACGTCTCTGCTGATACAGACGGAGGGAACAAATCACTGGGTGGTATCGCCACGGGTGAAACTTCACTGTATCTAGAAGGTAGCGGAGATATGGTCTTAGAAGTAGTTGGTTTAATTGGATCAAAGACAATATGGTACCTCTAGGCAGGTATATGACAGAAATACCATTTAGTCTCTTCAAGTATTCTACACACAAGGTAGAATAAGTTTTTTTTTCTTACAAAGAAGGGCCAAAAGTAGCATTTACTTAGATTAGAAACTTCATTTTGTGTCTTACCTCAAACAACTGCAAGTAAAAATAGTGGCTGCCATCTTGAAAACCATGAGTACCCTGGGCTCTAATGCTAAGAGTAAAACTCATAAGACCTAGTTGTTTTTTTGATTAAATATGGTATTTCCCTGCTAAAACAAGCTATAAGTTCCTTTAGCATGCTATCATTTCCTTCCACTGGTACCATATTTTTCTATTAGTTTTGTTCTCGTAAAACACGAGTTGAACTTGAACATGAACATAACTGATTTACGCTCCTACACAGGAAATTATCCGAATTTGATGGAAAAACACAAAATTATTCTCAAAGGACAACAAAATCAGCAATGCAGCAACATTTTCATAATTAACCAATTGGGTTTGCTAAAGTCGCAGCTAAGAAAACACTAAAAAGTAGCACAATGTCATTTTACCACAGGGTACCCGCACGTGAAAGTGAGTATCTATAACAATAGTCACGTGACGGCATATTTAGCCTCGAATAAAGACAAAATTACAGAAAAACGCCTCAATGGTTCATGTTAGTTAGGTTTCTACACAAATTGTCCTGAACTATATACTTTTAATAGGGGGGTTTTCTATTTCCAGCCTCGTTTCCATGCTGGTAAAATTCTGACATGCGCAGTTCTCATCTACGGAGCTTAATTTGAATTGGCACTATATCAGAAAATGTTACCCTTAGGCTTATTAGTAATGTGTAAAAGTTTCATGCTTTTATCATCAATTTGAACAATTCAGGGTTTTTTTGGTCGATAACAGCTGGACTATGCGGGGCTCTTCCGGGAGATTCGCTCCAGACGCACCACCACACGCAACGCTCAACTCGCGATCGCACGTTACTTGTCTACAGAGGAAGAAAAACCGGAGAAACCTGAGAAAACCGTCGTGGCAACGGAAAGAACAACACAGCAAAAGAAAAAAAAAAAAAAAAAAAAAACTGCGCTCGCTTGTCGAGGAAAACCGGAGTAACTAGAGAAAAATCCTTCCGGCAAGGTAGGAACAACACAGCACGGTCTTCCTGTGGTCAAGTAAATCAGTATAAATTATCCTTTATGGTCTCCTTATGATCAATGTCCAATATCTCGTTGCAGTCTCCCTGTGTTTAAGTGAATATGCAATGTCTCTTTTTGGTCTCCCTGTGGTCAAGTGACTGTGAATATTTCTTTTTGGTCTCCCTGTGGTGATGTGACTGTGCAATATTTCTTTTTGGTCTCCCTGTGGTCATATGACTGTGTAATATTTCTTTTTGGTTTCCCTGTGGCAAAGTGAATGTGCTATATATCTTTTTGGTCACCCTGTGGCAATTTTAATATACTTTCTATCTTGGTACTATATATTTTCTGGTATTTAATGTCCCAATCGTCGCTAGTAAAATTCTCGCCACCATATTGGTATCATAAGGGGGAGGGATCAGGTATATATTGGTGTCTCGCCCCCCCCCCCCCCCCCCCCCATCTGACGGAGTCTAACAAATTGTGGTCCGTGCATGCTCTTTTATGCACCATCTCCCTAAATTATTAGGACCACAAAATGCTTACTTTCTAGGAGTCCCTTTTCCCTAAAAAGTGAAGCCATCTATTATCAGTTGTATTTAGTGCATTCTTGCCAGGAGACTCTTGAAAGGGACCAGGGAAATAAACTAGAAAGGCTATTTACTCGAGTAAAAAAAGAGAGTTTTAAATATTAAAAGGACCTTTCATTCCCATAACAATTTTTTTCAGTTTAAATTTGAGGGGCACCTTGCATAAACACAATAGTTTTCATATGACGTGCCGCAAAGCGTCCCTCAAAGTCGAAAATAAGAAACAAGTGAATATTGCAAAGATAGTATGTAAGACAGTAAAAATCACAAGAATATACTAAGCAAGGAAAATCCATTTTATTATAAAGACGGTGGATATGTAAAAATAACATCTACCAGGATTATTCTTCATGTGATCTTTTATGATCGTTTATATTAAATAATTTTTATATAAAATTTTACTTTAACAATCGATGAAATTTTAAAATATGCAAATGCATACTAACAGATGGAAGTTAACTAGGAAAATATATGTATTTTATAAAGCTTATTTAGTGCAACAAAAAGCTAATAATATCGGTATAAAATCTACGTAACTAGGCTAAAAAAACACAGCTAAAAACTATCTAATATCAAGTACAATCAGAATATAATTCAAGATGAATTACAACTATATCTCATGAAAATACAACATGAAAATAAATGCTAATTGATGGTTACTAAAATATTCTGTTTCCTTTCGATAATTTTAGCAAAGCTGCGTCTGCATTATTTTTGCGAAGTTTTTTTATGTTTTAAAGGTATTTTTGTATCTAAAATATATCAAAGAATTAAATATTCACAAGAAAAAGAGAGAGGCATGATTAAGCAATGTCTAATGCTAATTCATTGTTACTAAAATATTCTGTCTCCTTTCGATAATTTTATCATAGTTGCGTCTAAACTATTCTTCAGATGTCTTTATGTTTTTCAAAGAGTATTTATATCTAAAATTCATATATCAAAAAATTAAATATTTAAAAGAATACAAGAGAATGGCATAATAAGGCAATGTCTGGTACAGTGAACCTGTGAAACGAAATATAATTGTCTTCGAATTGTATTTCCTTTTGTTGTCAGAAAAAAGAAAACGTTTTCAGACATTGTCAACTTAGTGTCACTGTCGCCAGTCTATCATGATATATAAAAAATATGGAAAAAAATCGTCTGTTAGTTGTAAGATATATTCGACATGGTCTTGCAACTCGAAAGGATTTTTGCAACCATCACGTTCGCGTATGTTCCAGATTAAGCTTTCCAACAATATATTGGTTTTTAACTTTTTATCAATCTGATTGCCAGATCCTTCAGGAATAAACAACTCTCAAATCTCTTCTGAAAACAAGGCAAACAGGAAAAGAAGAAAAAGCTAACCAACAAATAAAGTACACTTTTGATGTATACTTCATGCCATTTCTTTTGTGCTTTCCTATTAGCCGAGCCTTGCATTCAAAACAATTTTGAAAAGGTCTACGTAAATGTGACTGCCTTCAGAAATGTTTCATTCATTCTTTAGTTCTCTAGGATCTAACCATCCTTTTTGCAAGTCAATATATTTTCTAAGAGGTTCATCCCAGCCTACCTTCGCTACAATATAGCATCCAAAATATAGAACATTGTTCACTATTTAGTTACCCAAAGAATTTCATCCAGCATTCAAGCTTTTCCTTGCCTTCCTTCAGATCAGATGCTGACATTATCTGGTTTGCTTGAGACTTGTCTGTGGAATAGTCATCCAAAGGAATAACTGGTAAGAAGTCTGTAAAAGTCTTTTGCCTTCTCTCATTACAACTGTAATACTTTTGATCACTCTCTGTAAGCTCAGACTGACTTCTTCTCAACGTTCTTAGCGATTTTGGTGTCACGATTTCAGGGAGTGAAAGATCCCCACACGACATAGTCCTTCTTCTTTCCTTGGTGTAGTTCTCTTCTTTCTTCACTTTTGTCGATCTCTGGGATTCATTTAAGCTTTCTAATCTTTTCCCAGATTCTGTCATGTGATAGTTTTCTTCACTATGTTCAGCTATTGGAGCGAGCTGAGCCAACGTGCCTGTCAAGTGAAAGGATCTCATTCTTGGTCGCATCGAGAACGTAAACTTTGTGAACTCTGCTTTTTTCCTTATGGATTTATAACCAGTATGTTTACGATCCTCTTGAATAATTACCAGCTATATCATATAGCATTCCCCTTTTACAGTGTGTAGGTGTGAACTGGCTCACTTTCTTGTTGTTCTTGAGAGCGATGGCACGTTTTGATCCTATTAGAAAGTGAATCGCAACAATCTCTTTCCAATTCTGGTCAACAAACCTTTCACGGCAGGTTTATTTGTAAACTTAGATTTTTCAAGTTTAGAGAACTCGAGCTTCAAAATGACTGCAACAAGAACTAGGAACGAATATATACGTTTCGCATGTAGGCGGCTGTTTCCACAGACAGCCATTAGAATGACGTCACTTGATATGACGTCATACAAGTTAAGTCGTGTGGGCAGTAGCGTCATAATGAATATATGACGATGTAAAAGCAGGAACCGAGCCGGTCATGGACAGCGTTTTATATATTTTTGGAAATAACCGTAAAGCGTAGATTAAAATCTGCATTACGAAATTTCTGCGATATTCTTGTCCGAAATTAACACTTTATGTAGTTATTTATAGCTTGTTTACCTTTACAGGTTATGTCTACAGGTTTTTCCTCGGTAGAGTTCGGGTTTTTGAGGGCGTTATAATGGCGAACTAATTTTTCATGAGACTACGAGTTTATCAAGTGTTTGCGTAGAATCAAAATCCCGCCATTTCATTTCGTTCATAAGTATTCTGTTTTGTTCCCTCTTAGCAATATGCTAAGTATTTCGGAGAAATCCCGAACGTTCTTCAACGTTCTCGTATTTCAAGAGCATGCGTGTTCAAGGTTCTCGATATATTTTCTAACTTTAGTATTTTTATCTAATATTCAATCTTAAAAACCGAATAAGAACTGAAAAAAGATTGAATGAAGGAGAGAAAAAAATGTGGAGAGAGAGAGAGAGAGATAGAGAGAGAGAGAGAGAGAGAGAGAGAGAGAGAGAGAGAGAGAGAGAGAGAGAGAGAGAGAGAGAGAGAGAGAGAGAGAGAGAGAGACAGAGAGAGACAGAGAGAGAGAGAGACAGAGAGAGACAGAGAGAGACAGAGAGAGACAGAGAGAGACAGAGAGAGACAGAGAGACAGAGAGACAGAGAGAGAGAGAGAGAGAGAGACAGAGAGAGACAGAGAGAGACAGAGAGAGAGAGAGACAGAGAGCTAAACTATCATATTTTTTATGCTAATACATATTTATTTTTTCTTTGAATTCAATATTGTTTTCTAACTGAAAGCCATCCATACAAGTTAAATAGAGAGACAGCCCTTAAAAAAGAGAGAAAATATAGTTAAAATACAGCCACTTGTTCTCAAAACCCTGTCACATAATTCTCAAGGCTCCGAAAATTGATGGTTATTGAATTATCATACGAAATATATTTCGATAATACGTTTTTATTCCCAATTGAACAGGATGACTACGGGGGATCTGGAACGATCTGGGTGAGATTTTGACAGAAAAACATTGGGGCTTTTTTTCTAATTTTATGACCATTAAATCGAAGAAAAATCGCTAGATTTCGAGTTTGTTCGGAATATAAGTAAGAACGGAGATGTGAATAGTGTATTGACACGGAATACTCATTCGACAAAGAAACTGAGTAGTTTGTTTATGAAATGATCAGGCAATTTACCCTCTGCAATATGTATTTTTTTTTCAAATAAAACAATCGAGAATTGATAACCAAATAATGAAGAGAAATCGAAATATTTGCACGACGAAATGTATGTATATCAGTGAAATATATTTCACGGAGGAATTTTGGTCAAACAAGAAATTATATTTTCGAGAAAGAACAAGTTATAGAAATAGATTTGTTTATTGTTTTCGTTCATTTGATATTCATATCGCTTATATCGACGCATATCCCCATCTTATCGGCAATTAATCCTACCGCCAAAACACTTCAAATCTTTCTATGATGGTGGATTCAAATTTTCCTTACATCATCGTGCCTCAGCTTGACAGATAACTGAATGCTGTATGTGTTTATGAAATTGATGTTAAATGTTTTTTGAAACGCGTTTTTTTCCTTGTTTGAAAGCCAGGCAGGTGTTGTTGACGTGACTAGTGATGAAACAAAGCTCCAATAGTCGTGAGCAAATCCGATTCTTCAGACTTTGGAAGGCTACCTTCTTTCTGATTGGTTAGTTCTAGATCAGACGATATATGACGATTGTAGGAATAGAACATACGTATGATCATGCTGAAGAGAGATTTGGAAATTCACACTTAGCTTATTAAATGTGTTTTCTCGAAGCTCTTCTCAAGCAAGAACTGAAATTGGGACTCAAGGTAAAAAAACCAAAGGTTATGAAAAAAAAATATAAAAAGTAGGGTTATTGAAATATTAATAATATATTTGTATATATGGCGTTATTTACAATATCAATTAAATTTCAAGTTGCCGAAGACTTCGATTGATGTTAATTCAGTATATAATTTTGACTCAAAGTAGTACAATACTAGGAATGCTTTCTGAGCTCAACCATATTTTTCAGTCCAAAAACATCTGTGTGTAGCTTATTTAGAGTGTATTGCCTTTCTCTACGCTCGATTATGGACATGGACACCTTTAGTACGTTTGAAGTGGGTAATATATTGCGTTTAAACTCAAGAGACCTTCTTGATGTTGTTATTGTATATGGGAGATTTATTCGTGTTTGTCCATATTTACCGTCTATACGCGCGTCCGCTCATCGATGAATCTAGCAAGTTCTAGATGATATATAAAGGTAACCTGAATAATATGTACGTGTAGTGTGATCAAATGAAGTATGCTTAATATTGACAAACCATTAATGTTGTCGTTCGGCCGTAAATGTGATCTCAAAAAACGGAGTATTTGTGAATGATATCTATGTTAGAGTGGTTTGGTATTATAATGACTATCGCAGTTGCGGCGGAAAAAGAATGATTTCAAGAGGGAGGGGTGGCTGCAACTTAAAAATACATCACACAGCTTTCTTTTTTTAGGTTTAACCTGAATTGTTCGTGATATTTTTTTGCAACTCTAGGGGGGGGGGGGGGGGGTAGTCACCAAATCACCAATAGGTTATGGCTTACCTATCATGGTTCAAAATCGTAATCATCATGCCTGGCTGAGAATCCAGCTGATCTGACGTAGAAGTGACGTCACTGCAAAACTGAGGTGTCATATTCAATTAGATGCACCGCTTTCTGGTTTGAGCGAAAAATAAGAACATTTTTATTATTGTGTCACTATTATCAAGCACTTATAAAAACTATTTTTTTTTTTCATTTGGTGGCCTGGAAATCTATAATGTCACGAACAAAAGTACCCGGTAGGCTCAGTTTGTTGAGCACCGGACTTTCGCGCGGAGGTCGTAGTTTGACTCCTGGCCGGACCAACACTCAGGGTCTTAAAAGAACTTAGGAGAAAGTGCTACCTTTGTAATTACATCTGTTACATCTACAAACAGTTAGACTTTCAAGTGGCTCGGATGACCACTTTAAACAGCGGTCCCGCGTCTCTCCACACTCATCTAACCCATATCAGAGGGACGTAAAGAACCACTGAGGACGTAAGAAACCCTGGCAGTGACCACCCTCAGTGCCTACACCTCATACCAACCACCTCTCATGATTGTAAAGCGCCTTTGATTATATACATATATGAGTCATAATTCATTATCATCATAAATCATTATAGCGGTCAGGCTACTAAGGACACCTAAGTTTTGCAAACTTTCTGTATGCTGATTGGCTATAACAATTTTTCTCAGATCAGCTCAGATCTCAGATCTGTTTTGCGTGTTTCTGTTTTGTACTGTGTGTGTTTGTCTGTCTGTCACAGCACAGTTTCTTGTCTGACAAGTAGGGAGTCTTCTTATCTAATCTCCTTACTTGGCGATACGTAAAGCACTATCATTAATCTACAAATTTAAGCTCCATGTCAAGATGCTGTCAAGCTTCTATCCTTCTTGTCCACAATGTTAAAAGCCTGTGGTGTCGTCCTGGAAACAAAATCTTCTAATGAAATAACATTTATAGAAAAAATCCTTCCTCGATTTAATATCGACTTACTTTTTAAAATTCTAGATTTCAAAAGATTGCTAAACATAATTGGATGTAATTCAAAGGGTACTAATACGATATTACAATCAATATAATTCTCTGTGGCGTTTTTGTAATGTCATCTCCATCGACTGGCTCTGCAGCTAATTCCTGGCTTACACTCCAGTTTTGTCTTAAAAAGAAACCTGACCAAATCATTATGAACCCTTAGAACTTAAGAACCTTTTAATCTAAAAAAATACGATTGTAACGGTTGCACGCTTAAAATACTATAACCGAAGTCGAAAAGTTATTTTCAAACGACGTTGATTGAATAACTTGTCTAAAGTACATATTGTTTTCACATTATGCAAATTTCAAGTAAAAAAGTCTGGCTTGTGTTTGTTTTGATCTCTAGTAAGACAAACAGAGGTTTCTCGTATTCCTTAGATTTCAATGAGCTTTAAGATCCTGATTACAGAGAATCGAGATTCGTAATCACTAGAAGCGCATCAGAATCGACCTCGGAGTCTATAACGTAATGAAGATCGAGGGATCAGTTGCACTAGTAACTGGAGGAGCTTCAGGTATTGGTAGAGCGGTTTGTGAGGCGATACTTGAACATGATGGAAAGGTTAGTCTGTAAACAAATTATTCTTTTGCTAATGAAAAGCGAAGCTAACGAAGCTAACGATTATTAGAATTTTCTGCGAGTTGCAAACTTAAGCAAAACCTCACGGTAGGGAAATGATTACTGAAGAATGTACCTTCTTTCGGTCAATGATAATCAAGTTTGAAGGAGTTGAATATCCCTATGTATTGATGCGCCTCTACCAAAAGACATTTTCTTGACATCCTACCAAGTAACCTAGTAAAGCTCTAGGAATATATTAACGGAGTCCAAAAACTTCAAAATCAAACTATAAGCAAAGTTTGGGGAAAAATGACGATAGGTTAATGGAAAGACAGCAAGTACTTTGGACACTAAGGATCGATAATTATAATATTCACGACTTCGAATTCTGAATAATCTGATAAGAGAACTGATCCATGAAAACTTGGCAGATGTCTGCTTAGAATCGTCATTATAATTTGCAACGGCAAAATGTGTTACAAATTGATGTTAACATCTTTGTCACTTTCAATTTATTAAATTTCTTACTTTGAAATGCTTACACTAAAAGTTATTATTGATCAACAACGAATTACTAAGAATTTGTTTTACATTCTGATGACAAATAAATATTGCTTTCAAATGCCTTTGTTTCCAAACAATATCGTTGGCTTACCAATAGTTTGAGTAATGAATTGAAACTAAACCAACTGACTGGGCTTCAAATGAAGGTATTGGAAGCCATGTTTTGGTAAAGAGGCATAGATGGGATTTGTTTACGTTCAAGCAACAGTTAGAGAACCAAAACATTTATCCAAGAACAAAAACATAGGAACAAACCACTTATCTGCCAAAAAATCTTGAGTACATATGTAAATTAGGCCACGGGAGTTATCTTTAATAGCATGGATTGTTAGTAGTAGTTTCCGCTGCAGAAGTTCGAGGTATTTTCTAGTTTCACAACTTAAAGACTTTTACTATAAACCGTATCATTCATGATAATGCAGCTTCCCAAATCAGGAAGAAATTTATCAGTTGAGAAGGAGGTTCCTTTCCTTGGGTAAAGTCTGCTTCCATTGTACCAGATGAATTCCAACTGAAGGAACTCAAGGTAACTGAGTTCCTATATTTAACTTCCTTCAGTTGAAATTCAGCTGCTATCCCAGAAAGCCGATGGCGCGCAATTTACCCGGGATCTTTCTCCATCAGCGTTCCTTTTTATGAGTATTAGGGGATATCCTGAGGACCTCTTAGCTCCGAAGGCCGCACATTAACCAACTAAGCTACGCCAGCTCCTGTCAGGAACTACCGACGTTAAATTTTCTTTTTCTTCCTAGGTGATTTTGGTTGATATCAATAAGGAGAATGGCGAACAAGTAGCCAAGCAATTCAACGATACTTATGGGACAGGCAAAGCTGTTTTCTTACAGTGTGATGTCTCAGTTCAAGAAGAACTCGAGGGTAAGTAAGTTGTGTACTCAGGAAAAACTAAACACTGTTTAGTGATATTCACTCATCTTCTTCGTGCCAGGTGGCACGTGACGCGGGCCTCAACCGTGATATAATGAACTCTAAAATCTGTTCTAGCAAAAGGAATACTTTCCACTTTTTTAGTTGATTTTCTTCCCGGAAATGTTGACATCTAACAGGAACACAATAATTCCACTAGTTAGGTCTCTTCTTCCAATAGCCAATGTGCAACCCGAATTTCTAGCATTATGATCGGAAACTGAATACTTACGCTTTTTTGGCTCCTCTAAAAATTCATCGGACCATTTTTCCTTCGACAATTTTTTCCTGATATTCCTTTGATTTCGCTGTTCCATTTTTGTAGGACTATCCGGAATGTTACTGAGCTTGCATGAGCAACAATCGCTCTGCATCCTCAAATTGCAAAGCGTAATTATTGTGGAAAAGTTGCACAGTTCTCTGCTTTTTATACAAATGAAATATCGGAGATGAGTAAAGTAAAATGACAAACTGCATAATTTGCAATGGGATACCAACTTGCCAAACCCATGCGCAGTTTCAACATATTCTCTTTCTTTTATTAGGTACGTTTAACAAAGCATTCTCACTGCATAAGCAAATCGATATCGTTTGTAATAATGCTGGAGTACTAGACGAGAAAAACTGGGTCAAAACACTGGACATTAATTTGGTAAGTCAAATAGAACTACAGCTAACTGTATGGATAAAAAGTTAAATTTTACACCGTAAAAAATATTTTACGGTGTAAAATTTAACTTTTTATCCATACTGTTTCATTAGAAACACCGACGCAGCCCATACTAGCTTACAGCTAGTTATCATCTCTTTACAGGTAACTGTATTTACTCAATATTGCGCGCCTCAAATGCGGCGCTTATTCGAGGCCAGTGCTTATTCGGGGCGGCGCTTATTCCAGTAAATACGTGCCATTTGATGATGTGAATTTAAACTATAGGCCACTTGCAGCACGTCAGAATGCAGCTAAATTTGGAGGGCAAAACAATACATTCCAATTTTCAGGAAATTGAGGTTCTTTTGTTCTGTCCTCCAAATTGAGCGGCTTTCACGTCATGCGAAAAGGGTCTATAGCTGACTCAAAACTTTGCAGCCTGCCTTTCTGAGCTGAAAGTATAGTATATTGAGCTCTCAGTAGACTTCTTCTCCCTCTATATATATATATATGCCATTTATTACTCGATTCGAGCATTTTACACTTTGTAATGAGACAGCATATCACAGTGAAAAATAGTGATAATGGTCAAAAATTAACATTAACTTGTATAAGAGACTGTGTGTGTTTTGAAAAATGTCAATTAAGTAAAGAAAGTCTACTTTGATTGCATTCCTCTTCTTCTTCTCTCCCTTCTTCGTTCATATTCAGCTATCCTCTTTTCGTTCACTTTTTCACACGTGGTTTTCACTAGTTGTCTCCATTCTGAGCGTTCGTTGACTTTTCCTCTCCATTCGTTGATGACACCACCTCTATGAAACCTATTGTTTTGTCCTCCGAATTGAGCGGCTTTGATGTCATGCGAAAAGGGTCTATAGCTGACTCAAAACTTTGCAGCCTGCCTTTCTGAGCTGAAAATCTTTCATGATGGTATATTGAGCTCTCAGTAGACTTCTTCTCCCTCTATGAAACCTATTGTTTTGTCCTCCGAATTGAGCTGCATTCTGTCGTGCTGCAAGGGGTATATTAGTAGTATAATGCCTTGTAGTATAACAATTAGTTACAATTATATTGTTTTTTGTTTGTTTGAAGAAAGCGGTTGTTCATGGGACAAAGTTTGCGATAGAACACATGAAGTCTGGAATCGTCATTAACACATCGTCTACTGGTGGTAGGAATGCTAATAAACCTTACTGATTGGTTAATAGAAAATGTTTGCGACAAGAGATTTAAAATTGGAAAATATTGATTGCAACCTAAGTAAATTAGTTGATTGCATGTCATTTTCTCACGCCTGTTAGAGAAGAGCTGAAACAATTCTTATATATATTCCGCTTATTGCTGTTCTTATCCCCACCGTCTTGTTTTGTTATCATGATATATCAACCACTGTATGCTGCCAAGTTTTTAGTTACGATGGTTCCTTGTTCTTGATGTCCTTTAGGTCTTTATCCAGCATCTTTTTGTCCTGTTTATTGTGCTACAAAGTTTGGTATCATAGGTTTTACAAGAAGCATTGCCCCGGTAAGGCATGACATGTACTCTATGCTTTATACATATATGCCGTCCATTCAGTTAGATATATCGACCATTCTATGTAGCTGGCGTTATAAAAGTCCTTTGAGGTGGGGAACGGCTGAGCGAGGATCAGGTAGGATGGGATGGGATAAGATGGGATGGGATGGGATGGGTTGGGATCGGATGGGGAGAAGGCTGGAGTCAGTGCACATTTTCATGCCTTCAGTAGCGTTATTGCTATTATTATTATTATTATTATTATTATTATTATTATTATTATTATTATTGTTATTGTTAGTTAAAACTAACTCCTACTTCCTAAACAAAGCATTTTTTTTTTCACTCATATAAACACGCCTTTTCTATAATGTTTTATCTACCGATGCAGGAAGCATTTCGGAAGAAAGGAATCCGCGTTAACTGCGTTTGTCCCGGAGGAACAGATACCCCACTTTATGAAGCATTTGAGAAGCAAGAGTTAACCAAGGAACAGAAAGAATACAAGGAAAAACTGCAGACACAAACGTAAGCTATTAGATGTAAAAATGGTTCACAGCACTAAATTCATTTTGCTTTGTGAAACGGCCTGGGATTATGTTAAGCAAATTTGATTCGTTTGATAAAAACTGAGACTCCTTTGATATCGTTTTGACATGGTTGCTAAAGCGATGCTGGATCGTAATGAAATCTGTAGATCACGAATAAAAGTTTGACGAATAACGTTGCTTAGATTAACCAACAAATGGGCGTACATGCAGCATGCGTCATCAACGACGAAAGTAAGAGCGTAAGTTTAAAAACAATTTGTCAAGGTCTTCCAATTAAAATTGAACTAGATTACGTAATGTGTTTATATAAAGAAATGACGCTCGAGGTTGTGTAACTGATCTGAAGTTGTTTTCTTCTTGACAGCCCAGATATGGTAGCAAAGTGCTTTATAGATTTGATCAAAGACGATAACGATAATGGACAAATAATGAAAGTGACATACGAGAACGGAGCAGAATATGTCGATTACCATGACGTAAGTTTTAGACATAGATATGAATGAATGTGGTTTTCACACAAAGCATACGTGTAAAAATTTATTTTAAAAATTCATTTGCCCAATAGTCTCCTTTACGATTCCCTACGCTATCTTGAAATGTATTGGGGCGGGCGGCCTTTTCATCGAAACGAGACGAACGGTAGCTTTGTGCAAAGTGTTAAGAAAAGATCCAGTCCGTCCGCCGAGTCTCCTGTATCCAATCCACGCAGCTTTCGAAAACATCCCAAAACGTCAACCTCAATCCAGATTGTTGTTGTGCACGTTGCCCCGGCAACATTGTTAAAGTACAATCAAGATCCAATTTGCCTCGTTGTGCGCAACAAATTTCAACGTGTGAAGGCGTCTGAAATTTTGTTGGCAATGGTGTGATGTTAACCTCCCTAGGCTAGAGCTCAATCCAAATTTAATGTTAATTAATTAATATTTCTATTTAAGTTCCCTTATCAATACCTATTTCTTTTTCCATAGACGGTCATATAGAGTACGGTAGGGAATCTCATAGAAAAACAATAGAGTATGAGGTAAGTTTATTTTAAGATATACCATGGAATAATCACTTCACACTCCACCTTTTTTTATTCAAGTGATTTAGCATCAAGACGAGAACGTATTTGCAAAGACGACGGTGCCAGCGCATTTTATCGTGCGCGCGCCATCCTTAACGTGGTTGACGTCCTCCACAGGACGTGAAATCGCTGTAAACGAAAACGTTGAGGACGGCGCGCAGATGAAACAAATGCGCTGGCGCCGTCGTCTTTAACGTTCGCGTTTGAAACTAAATCACTGTATTTATGTCCAGACTACTCGAAAGTCTGTAAAAAAAAATTCGGGTGACGAGATTGCTTTTTGACTGAACCGATGCAATAAAGAATAATTCCCAAGTTTTTATAATTATAATTCCTAAAAGCAGGAAATACAGGGTTATCTCGGAGGATGTGATAGAATCTTTGGTGTTTTAATCTATTTTCTATTATTTCTTTTTGTTTTTGACAGGAAGCCAAGCTTTACAGAACGAAATCCCTACCATACCTTCTAAACCTTTACCAAGGTCGTGTCTAGTTGTATGAGATAATAGCTATTTTTAGTACACCAAATTAGTAGACCCATCTTCAGTGAATTTATAAAAGTAAAAGTAAAGGACGATGGTTCGCCGAGTAACATTTTTAACATAGCGGCTGCATGGTGGTGAAAGGGGGTAAAAGTTTTTGAAATAAAATATCAATTGATTGAAGTTGATTTTAGTGTCACCAAATAAATCTGTATATCTGAATAAAAAAATGATAAGAATAAAATGTTAAAAAATGTAAAAAAAAAAAATAGAAAATAAATAAAATATTCATTGTTGTCTAGAAGTACGTACGTGGATTTCAAAACATGTGCAAGACCTGACATTATTCGTATTACCTTCTGCAGTTACTGCGTAATTTTATATAATCAATCCAGTTCACAGTTTAAGAATCGTTTTCAGTGCGCATTCGATTTAATCCCGGATTTCTCAATTTCGTTTGAGTAATTGAAACAAAAGAAGGTATGAAATTCGGGATAAAATCGCATGCGCATACGCACTAAAAACGATTTTTAAACTGAATGTAGTCGTGTTAGTTATAAAAACTATCAACAAAAGTCGATAAGTGATAATACCCTATCCCTACCCTACCCTATAATCCTACGTAATTTTGAGGCCTCACAATTGCAAACAATCTAGTGAATAGTTGAGTAGGGCTATAGCTGGGTTTCAATCAGCTGATAGAAGTTTTGGAATCTCATTATCTGCTCCAAATGGTGGTCAAACACTGACCACCATGTGCTGTCAACCAGAGAGAATTCTATTGAAAACTTGTGATTCAGCTGATGAACATTCCGCACGAGACAGGAAATGATGTCAAGTGAGACCCAGCAATTGTAGAAAGGAAAAAAGATAAGCAAAAACATGTAGGCTTTTTAATCTTTTCCCTTTTTACATTAATGGGTTTCCTGTGTCATGTAGCTGCCACCAGCTAAAAATAATGTACACTGTTTTATTTATAAAGTTCATTACAGTGAATCTACTTCTATCATCCATGAAATCAAATATTTCTATGATGTCGTAGCGTCATTATATATTGTGATTGTCAGCGTAGGTGTTGGAAGCAGATTGCGATGTGAATCGAGTTAGCGCAACCACTCTCAAAGGAGGCTTACAGAAAGTATGTCATAATAAAAGAGATCGTTATGCATAGCGGGTCTAACAATGAGCGCAAATTGTAGACTGACTTGACCAGAAAATATACGGCTCTTTCTTGGTGTTGCAGGACACCTGAGGCATGAACACAATAAAACAATAGCCAAGAACAAAGAACTTGGAACGAAACAATACCCTGCAATATAAAGAACTCTAACCTTGAATACATTACTTCATGCAACACCAAGAAAGACCCGAAAATACCAAATAAGGCATGCACGAGATTTGCTTGCCGGCATACCGGCATGACTTCGAATTCTCACTTCGCTGTCATCCAATCATAATACAGTATTCACGTGCACAATCACATGATTCCTTGATGGTACCATATGATTGGACGAAATGGTGTGAATGACTTCAAAATATCGCGTGCTTAGGAGCTTGATGACTTGTACCTTGCCTGCGTTCAGATTCATTCACAGAACGAGCTCAGATGGAACAGTTGGATGAAAAAAGGTAAGTTTGCAAGCAAATAAACCTTTCATTTCAGAACTTTTATGAACTTTCTTAAACTCAAGTTCTAGAATATATTTTGGTATATGATTTTGCCCTTAATATTTCGAAAGTCCTCCTCTATTCCAAGGAATTTCAATGCCGCAAAAACCGTTCGCTGGTAAACAGAGCTGCCCAAGTTCATGCTCAAACTCCTCCTCTCGTAGTTCGATGTACCATAAGCTTTTTTAATTTCGTATACAGGCCTCATAAGGAATTATACTATATGTTTTTACTTGGTGAAGAAAAATCGTTCTTAATAAAAGACAGAAAGAAGTACTTCAGATATTAAGACGCGTTTTTAAACCGAACTGCACTTTAGAAGACTAATTTTGCCTACCGTAGTGAATATTATTTACAAACTTTCACTCTTAGCTTTTTATTCAAAATTAAAATTGAAATGAGTGCATGCGAGAAACGTTTCCCAGTTTTGTCATGACCCATGCTAACATAAGCACATTTTATCTACCATTCCAGGTACACATGGCCTCAAGCAAGATTCCTGAAAGTGTCGCTTGGTCAACTCAAAGAGTCATTCATGTTAACACATGATGACTGTATCCTATACCGCTATATGTCTGTGTTTGTCTGTAAATAATGTTCATGTTGACACACGATTGATTCTTGAGCAAGTTCTAAAAATTGTTCCCCAAAACTATTTCATTGTTGTCACTTTTGAATTTGTTTCGCTTTACTTGCTCGGGATATCAGTGTCTTGTTAGGGAGAGGGCTGTGGGTTGTTCCTAAATCGAATATGGAACAGTATGAAACATATTTGACTTGCAATATGCATTTCTAAAACATTTGATACCTAAATTTGGTTCTTCGTCTGTTGCAAGTCAAATAACACTAGGACTAGGTTAGGATTAGAAGGGCTTTGATTATACAAAGCCCTAGGTGAAGCTACCACTCGTGAATCTAGGTGGGGTTTAGTGGTTTTGACTGGCATTGCCAGGGTCAATTGGCCAATCTTAGGTTAGCTTTTCAAATAGGCAACGTTGGATCGCTGGAGACGCCGACCTGGAACAACAAATCTACTCTCCTTTCTCTCAAATGTGTCTGTGTTATGATTTAGATAGCTGGAGGATTTGTTATTATATTTAAGCAGTGCTGGTTGGTTTGCACACATTCCCCTACACACACAAACTTAAACTGCGGTTAGCTAGGTCGGTCTTTCGGTTCTTATTTAGTTCAGCGCCGACCAGTATTATGTGACACGAGTGAGCGGCTACTTTTTCTCTCCACGATAGCGAGAGGGAAAGTGACTGGTTGCTTGGTTACCTGCAACATTAATAACTTTGACACAGCCAACGTTTGACCAAGGTCTTGTTTTTGGGTTCCCTTTTGTCGGCTCTGTAGTCACGAACGGAAAAGGGGCAGCGGAGCAGGCAAAAGGGAGCCTGGAACCTGGTCTTGGATTATGAAAAATTAAATGTACGGTATTCAAAATTGATATTGGCATTTTACATTTACTAAACGGAAAAAAATAGAAAAATTGGCATCGATTTAGATTATACTTCCTTTCTGTCTTTTTCATTCTTTCCTTTTTTCCTCCATCTTTTCTACTTCCATTCTCTCTTTCATTCTTCCATTCTTCCTTTCCCTTCCTCCCTTTCATTCTTTCTCTCTTCCTGCCTTCCTTCTTTCATTCCTTACTCTCATCAATCCTTTTTTCAGCTTCATTTTTTTCTTTTTTTTCTCGGAACACCAAACCTTGGCTATACATGTGTCATTGAAATAACAGTCCTCCAGATCTTAGCGTATTACTAACTCGTTCACCGAATGTCACGACAATATCTTCATATAGATAATCGATTTTTTAATGTAAATAACTTTTTCTGAGGTACGTCGTGGCATTCAACTTGCCTTCCAGTCTACCAAGAGCAACCAAACTCGGTTGTGAGCCCGCGATAGCTTTTATCAGTGGTAGCTTCTTAGCCTAGAATTCACTAGAACTTTCTATATATTTATCAATTAGTTTTCATTTATGTTTATTATGATTGTCTTTCAATGTTTGAATCAATATAAAGTTGATACAAATATTGATAATTGTTCACAGCAAATGTGTTCAATTCTGTCCCGATGTTTTGTTGTCAAAACACGGGGCTCAAAACATTGTTGTTCTTGAAGAACAGCATTCGTAGAATTTATATAAGTTACTTTTGGCATTGCTTCTCTTATTTCGGCCCGGTTTTCAGTCAACGTATTTCGGTTTTCTAGATTTTTCCGATTTAGGGTAATATTTTTCCATATTTATAGGATTTTCTAGGAATAATAGGTCGTATGTTTAGTAGTGATTGTGTGGGTGAGAGAGTGTGCAATTTATTTATAGTTATAAGTTAAATCCGAATGGAGCCCTAGGTGATACAATACTGAATAATAGCTTGTAAGGTGTTCTCGATTATCTCTAAGTTTCAATGTCATAGTTTATACATATATAAAAATATGTAAGATTTTTCCTACCTTGTTAACTTGGATACTATTTTTCATTTCCTAAACAAAATAATTATTAGGAATCATTAGTTTAATTTCTTTAATTTAATAATACTGAAGTTGTTAAGATTTTTTGCTAGATTAGAACACTGATTGTATAGGTTAATTTTTTTCCATTTACTGTGAAAAGTATATTATTAATAAAGTCATGGTTTCTTTAATAATTATAATTGAAAGTATTATCAATAAAATTTTATTCTGTGTTGCATGGTTGTGGGTTTATGGGTCCTTGGATATTCCCGAGCCGGTGGTTGTAAGTACTGTACCGTGGGTTTTCTGACCTATAGGTACTATTTAATGAGCTGGTGGCACAGCTCGCTTACTTCTTTTGTGATCTCGTGGAATATCCACTCCCTTTTTTTCGATTTAATTTCGGCTGCTTTCAATTACTCTTACTTTTCAGGATATTACTAATAAGCTTTATCTATTAATTATGGTTTATTAAATAAATACAATTGACAGTTTTATGAGTAAAGTTTCATCCTGTGTTGCATGGTTGTGGGTTTTTTGGGTCCTCGGATATTCCCGAGCCGGTAGTTGTAAGTACGGTACCGTGGGTTTTCTGACCTATGGGTACTATTTAATGAGCTGGTGGCACAGCTCGCTTACTTCTGTTGTGATCTCGTGGAATATCCACCCCTTGTTCGATTCGGTTTCGGATGTTTTTCGATCACTTTTTAGTTACTTACTTTGCAGGTTATTTCTCATTCGCAATTCTTACTTTCAACTTCTAACTTTGATATTACTAACTTTTTCCTTCCAGGGTTTTTGATACTAACCTTTTCTTTTCTCACTGCAGATGGCGAATTTACGTGCTCTTAAATTACGCATGCGTATGTTAAGTTAAATAAAATATTTTTGGCGCGAAATGTGATGTAATTCTAAAACAAATTTTCAGTTTTCCAATTGTAAAACATCGTTGTCAATAAAGCTCTAGGGTTGTTTTGGTTAGTATGAAGTTTGTACAGTTTAGTGACTGACTTATGTTGTGTAAGAATATTACCTTCAATAAACATCCGGCTTCGTGTTTTTGGTTACATCTAGGTGTCTAGTTTCTTATAATGTTTTGAAATACGTCTATTTATGTGCTCCAACAAATTTTACTAACTTTTTCCTTCCAGGGTTTTTGATACTAACATTTTCTTTTCTTGCTGCAGATGGCGAATTTACGTGCTTATAAAATTACGAATGTGCATAAGTAATATTTTTTGCGCGAAATGTGGTGTAATTCTAAAACATAATTTTAGTTTTTCAATTGTAAAACACCCTTGTCAATAAAGCTCTAGGATTTTTTGGTTAGTAAGAATTTTGTACAGTTAAGTGACTGACTCATGTTGTAAAAAATATAATCAATTATATTATATTCAATAAACGTCTGGCTTTGTATTTCTGGTTACGTCTTAGATGTCTACTTTCTTCATAGTTTTTGGTTCTTAATAGTAGTTGTCATGGGTACACTAACTTTTGACTCCATTGTCTTTCAGGTACTTACTAAATTTATGTAAATTTTCTCGTTTCAGACCGAGTCTACGTATACCCTTTGATGGACTGTGGAATCTTTTTCAGTTTCCTAATGGAGTTCAGTTTGAAGACAAAAACTAAAAACCATTTTTTCTTCAAAATTGAACTGCACATGTGCCGGAACGAGTACAAATGTTAATAATTTCTTTTTCTTTTTTCTTCTTCTTGATTTTAGAAGTGACAAGCTGTCCCTCGTTGGTAACAGAGGAACCATTTCTCCCTTGAATTACATACTGGTCGCTACATGACCGTCAGACGTAACCATTGCACTTGTAACCTTAACAACGGAGTAAAACTTTATTATTATCGATTCTTATGTCCATCAATTTATGTTTTTGTTCATCAGAAATTTACTTATTTTTACTCTTCTATTTGTGTTTAATTTTTGTTTATAGGTCAGTATCACACTAACTTCACTAGAGATTCAGCTGAAACTTCTGGCTTGGATTAGGTAAACTTGAAATGCGTTTTTTCGTAAATATTGATTCTTATGTCCATGATTTCACCAACTTTGCTAAGCCTAATGTGTATGTTTCTTTCTTCTATTCTTTCAGGTTCGATTAATGAAGTGTCGTCCGTCCTCGTTTAACATCATGCATCCGTTTTGAACCTTGAGTCATTAAAATATAAACCTAAACTTTAAAGCTACACTTCTAAACTAAATTCTAAACAAATTGTAAATTCTAAACCGTCTAAAAAAACTAAACGTTACTTTAAACCCAGCTAAGGTAAACTAACTTCCGTCTAAACTGAAGACAATGTTGTGATGTTCTTTTCATATATTGCAGGTTACGATGACACCGAGTAGAGATTGGTATACCTAGAATAGGAAGACTAGATCGGACTTAATTTTACTTAACGTTTTTTCGTTAGACTATATTTAGATAATATGTGGTTTATTTAATTTTGTTCTAGGAGAGTCTGTTCCGAATCTGATTTGTAAAAATAAAGTGGTGTAGAATTTAGCATTAAAAAATTAAGCATAAACCCTTGTCTCGTGATCTCTCTGTAGTTGTTACCGCTATGGATAATATGCACAGTTGTTACTTAGAAGGAAGTTACCAAGAAGGGGGTGCTGGGGTAGATGCACAATTGTCACTTATCGGTTACCCAGAAGAGGGTGGTGGGGATAGATGCGCAATTGTCACTTATCGGTTACCAAGAAGAGGGTACTGGAGATAGATGCGCAATTGTCACTTATCGGTTACCAAGAAGAGGGTACTGGAGATAGATGCGCAATTGTCACTTATCGGTTATCAAGAAGAGGGTACTGGAGATAGATGCACAATTGTCACTTATCGGTTACCAAGAAGAGGGTACTGGAGATAGATGCGCAATTTTCACTTATCGGTTACCACGAAGAGGGTACTGGAGATAGATGCGCAATTGTCACTTATCGGTTACCAAGAAGAGGGTACTGGAGATAGATGCGCAATTGTCACTTATCGGTTACCAAAAAGAGGGTGCTGGGGATAGATGCGCAATTGTCACTTATCGGTTACCAAGAAGAGGGTGCTGGGGATAGATGCGCAGTTGTCACTTATCGGTTACCACGAAGAGGGTGCTGGGATAGATGCGCAATTGTCACTTATCGGTTACCAAGAAGAGGGTGCTGGGGATAGATGCGCAATTGTCACTTATTGGTTACCAAGAAGAGGGTGCTGGGGATAGATGCGCAATTGTCACTTATCGGTTACCAAGAAGAGGGTGCTGGGGATAGATGCGCAGTTGTCACTTATCGGTTACCACGAAGAGGGTGCTGGGGATAGATGCGCAATTGTTACTTTTCGGTTACCCAGAAGAGGGTGCTGGGGATAGATGCGCAATTGTCACTTATCGGTTACCAAGAAGAGGGTGCTCGGGATAGATGCGCAATTGTCACTTATCGGTTACCAAGAAGGGGGTACTGTGGAGAGATGCGCGATTGTCACTTAACGGTTGCCAGGAAGGGGTAGTGGCTGTAGATGCGCACTTGTTACTTATCGGTTACAAACAAGAGGATGCTGGGTTAAATGCGCAATTGTCACTTATTGGTTACCAAGAAGAGGGTGCTGGGGGTAGATGCGGAATTGTTGCTCATCGGTTACCAGGAAGGGGGTGTTGGTGTAGATGTTTAATTGTTACTTATCGGTTATGAAGAAGGGGGTGAGTGGTGTAGATGCGCAATTGTCACTTATCGTTAGATTAGACCGTTTGAGCTTCGTTGTTTGTTGTGCCCATTTCAGACCAGGTGAAGCCTTTTTTGGGAGTTGATTCTAAAGCTAAAAAGGTATATTTTTGTCAGTTATCGGTTTTCAAGGAAGGGGTGCTGGGGGTAGATAGTAGAGTTGTTAGGGTACACGGAAGGACGAGGTCGTCGGGATCAATACGAAAACTGGAATATACATGAAAGATATATTTTATTTCTAAAAAAAGTTAGATATAAAAAGGTTACAATCTGTGTTTCAGATACTCGAAGATATGTATGACATACAATAGTATATATATAAAACATGCTTTGTTGTATTGCTTTTTAGTATTACATGGTTGCAGTATGAAACGAAATGCAAATTATATATTAGGCCTTTTTCGACGTTCGAAAGAAAAGGTATAACCGGTAACCATCTTGTTTTTTATTAGGGTTGTGGGACTTGAAGTTTGGGAAAAAAACTCATCGAGATTCTTTGTCTTTTCTGCAAAAGTCCCACAATATGCAGACGGAGTTCGTTACGAAGCTTCTCGAGACATCATTTTTGAACACAGAGTAAAGAGTAAAGGTGGGGACTATAGGACAATTTTCAATTCGCTACGAGAGTTCTATATCATGTGTTCTATTCGGGAAGCAAGTCGCAGGATCTCGTCCTTTGCTTGGTGCACAAGAAGCGAATTTAACACCAAGAATACTGAATTTTACAGTGAGTGGTTTCCGATACCAGGAGGTCATTAGTTCATTTGTATGTTGCTGCATGGACAGGTCGCTTGAGTAAATACACACGATGAAAACTTTACTCATTTTGTCCCTGCGACCTGACGCACGACTGAATTCAAGCTGTCAAACTAGCTTGAACCTGGCTTGGACATGTCGCAGGGGCAAAATTCTGCCAAGGTAACTAGTAATTATGATAAAATTATCATGTCATGAGGATTATACTTGAAACCTCATCTCTTGTCGTTACCACGCAACTTGTCGCCTAGTGTGTGTCTCTATAGCCCTATCAGTTTTCCCATATTAGTTTCTTATATTAGCCCAACCACGTTTTAAGGTATTCCGCGGTACCTGTTTTTATGAATGTAAAGTAACTATATTTAACGTCGGTAGTGCCTTCAGCTACTTGGCTGGTATCCCAAGAAGCCGGCGGTGCGCACTATACCCCCTCTCTCCTTCAGTGTTCTGTTTTAAGAGTATTCAAAACTGAAGCTACACGGATTAGAAAGAAGTCGAAACAACTGAGCTACGTCTGCTCAAACACCAATCATTCAATCAAGGATTTTTTTTTAAACAAATGAAAGTGAAAATGGAATGTACGTCTACAAAAGTTTGCCTGACTGATTGTATACAGCTAGTATTGCACATGACTTGGCTTTGATGAATGATATGAAATGGTCCAAAGAGGTGGCCAGTCTTGGTGTTGTTGTAGTTTGCATGATTCGTCAAGTATGCTAATTAGTTTTATGATGAAGTCACTACAATGTCTATAATATGGTACAACGAAACGAAAAATAATATTTAGCTATACCTATATATCTATCATCAATAAGATAGACATAATCTGTTTTTCTATTTCTAACCCCCTGCAATTTCTTTAGTTATATCCACATAAATGTATTTTCTCAACAAGTATGAAACAGCTACTTCGAAGAAAATTTGGTAAAGGTTTTGTTGCGCATGAGCTTGCTGCATGTAAAACCCGAAACGCACTATGGGCAATGAGAATGCAATTAGCGAAAGACCTATACACGTTTTCCACCCTTTTTTTCTTTTCTGAAATTATTTGTATATGATCCACAGCACATCTTCAGCATGGTATGCAACATGCAAAATACAACAAAACCTTCACCCAACTTGCTTTAGATATTCACATTGAAAAAAAAACCCAATGCTCAAGGCTACGGAATGACATGCATGTAGCCTCTATATTTGTGTGGATACATCCAAAAAAGAGTTATTTTTTCCCTTTTCAACCCTTAACTTCTGCATCTTTCGTTAGTTCAATTTCCAAAATGAGTTATTGATCATAGCTCCCCCGTCAATACATCGGTAATAAATTGTAATTCCCTCGTAGATACATCGGGAACGGATGGTTACCATCCCGAAGTTCTTTCGTTAATACATCGGTAATACATGCAACTTGTGTTCTGGTTCCATGGAAATATATTATTTGGTAATACATATTTCTTATTATAACTCATCTATAGCCCTTCGCTGGTTCTTGGTAAACAAAGCGGATATATTTTTATCGTCGCATATACGTCGGAAGTACATCGGATTTATTTCGACGATCGTCGATATAAGGTTAGTTTTTAGTCAAAGTACCGTACTAATGCGTCGGGAATACTTCGACATGGAGTCGCTTTCACGTCGTTATCACTTGTAGCATCACAAAATTCTCGGCAATGATTACGACATCGAATCATGTGTTCCTCACTACTATATATAGAAGGAGTGCATGCGGAGTTTATCTGCTTGGCATCTCACGTGGTTTGATGTTAATGCGAAGACCAGATTTGCTTCTTAACACAAGCTCTGGAAACAGATCCATGTCATCGATCCTGTCTTCGGGGTCAACAGACAAGTCAAACCTGTTTTATGAGTAAATTAGTCAGGATAAGTAGGATACTGTTTCAAATATTTCTTGATTTTTTTGAGTAACAAATATATAAAACAAATAACTCAGACGCTCTGTCTTCGAGGGCAACAAACAAGTCAAACCTGTTTTACGAATAACGTAAATGATTACTAAGTAACATAATGGTTCAAATATTTCTTGATTTTGTGAAGTAACAAATAGACACAAGTCACTCATACAGGCGCGCGTGGTGTTTTCCCATTTCAGATAAAGTGTCATTCCCCTTGGCCATGGCCAAAATATTGCTTGTTCGAGTTTCATCTGTATGAATGATTTACTCATTACAAGCGCTACTGATGAAGAAAAAGTAATTATGAAAGGAATGACGTGCTCTGTAATGGAAAGCAGGGGGGTTGGGTACACGAGGACGATGAGAGGACGAGTTAATGTTCATTTGAGCAAATGTTGAAACCTATACTTTTTTCAATATATAATATGCATGCATCTCGTTTGTCACTTGCAAAGGTTAATCCAGCGAACCGTGCTTCAAATAGTTGCCCGCGCGCGTACTAAACAGCAAAGTGATCTAGACCAGATTCGTGCAAGAAAGAAATCGACATGATTTCATTGTTTGTAGTGTGCATTTGTTTACATATACATCGCTTGCACGTGACGCCAAAGCAGCAGTTCGGAATGCAGCTCAATTTAGAGGACAAAACAAACGAACTTCAATCTCCTAAGAATTGGAAACCTATTGTTTTGTCCTCGAAATTGAGCTGCATTTCGAACTGCTCCAAGGGGTATATAAGGCACATGGACTTTGCATTGTGGCTGTCTGGAGTAAAATGCAGCTCGCTTCATGTCATATCTAATTAAGTGTTGTGACTAACTGGAAAAAAGTGTTGAAGTGTCTTTAGCTTACACACTTTAATTATTGTATTTTTGCAAATGGAAAAGCGCTCTGAGCGTTAAGAGGGAGAAAAAGAGATAGAAAATCATACTTGAAACTTACTTTTGCAATACCATGACAACAGTTGTCTTGATTTCCTCAAGACCAAAGTTCTTGCCAATACAAATACTGTAGAGACAAGAAAGGATTGTTATTAGAATATAGAACTCAGTTTCAAACGTTCGATTATCCTAGTATATAACGTCTGCCTGTAGCTTGAAGTCGTCTTTTTGATGGAAACGAATTGATATGGGGAAAAATCCAGAACAAACAGAATTAACAGTAAGTAATAGAGGTTTTGCACCATCACATGATGGCAACCATGTCAGATGGCAGGAACAATACAATCGTTTTACATAAAAAAATAATTCAATTCCCGCGAGTAAAGAGATTTTATTGGTCTGCTATCTAACATGGTCGCCGACACGTGATGGTCCAAGACCTCTATTGAAGATTTACAATCGTTTTACAAAAGAAACAATTCAATTCCCGAGAGTAGAGGAATTTTCTTGGTCTGCTATCTAACATAGTCGCAGGGAGGTGATGGCCCAAAACCTCTCTTTGCGCTAATATGATAAGAAAAAACGAATAATATAACGCAAATCGTTTTCGAAATTCATATTCATCAGAATTCGTATTTGTTTACTTGACAAGACTTCCAGAATGAGATAAAATACTAAACGTACGTTGGTCAGTATACCAAGAAAGGCTAGTAGAAATGTAAATCTTTTGCAAAGTTCACTCAAAACAGAGAACGGGCACGATGTCATGATGTCATGCACGCAAAGAATTCGTATCACTCATTCTCTAATAACGACTAAAAGCATAAATATTAGAAGACCTCATAGTCAGTGTTATAGAGGTCACTTAGACATTCATCAAAATACTTCCTATTCGCTTGTCAACATATTCTTTTCGTTATCAGCACTAATAAAGCCCTGTTGATATCCTTTGGCAGCCTTTCCAGCCCGCCGGGTGGGTATTACTGAAATCAACGAGTATGGACTAATTTGGTCGTGAAAGGGCGTTAAATGAAATACTTGAACTATAGTTGGCAGACGTAGGTTAGATTGCGCAGAGTATAAATAATGGAAAAAACATATGCACTTTGATAGTTTTAATCATTTTAAAAATAGAAGAAGCAGAAGAAGAAGAAGAAGAAGAAGAAGAAGAAGAAGAAGAAGAAGAAGAAGAAGAAGAAGAAGAAGAAGGAGAAAGAGTAGGAGAAAGGCAGATGTAGAAGGAGAGGCAGAAGATGAACAACAATAACAACATGGTCATTAAACTGCAACCAGCTGCTTGAAAGAACAAGTTTAGTTTTTAATGTGGGCAATAAATTGCAAGATTTTGATGTGTATAAATAGATATTGACCCGTTGCACATGACGTTGAAGCAGCTCAATTTGCAGGACAAAACCAAAGAATTTAAATCTCCTGAGAGACGTGCTGAAAGGGGTTCATAATAAGGTTTCCTTATTTTGTGTCTTAAAACCCAGTTACCAATGCGCTTTTCACCATGCATTCAGTATTCATTAAGGCCCGGTTTAGATGTCGAAGTTCACGTGCCTAATCTAAATAACGCAAATGAACTCAAACAACAGGTTTTGCTCATTTGCATTAGATTCGGCATATGTGAACTTCGACGTCTTATCCGGGCCTTAAACAACCTTGATATAAATAATAAAAGGTCTGTGTTGACTTACCGTGGTCCAGCAGAGAATGGAATGAAAGCATACGGTGAACGAGCTTTGCAATTCTCAGGCAGGAAACGATCTGGATTGAATTCCTGTAAAAAAGGAAATCATATATCACAAACTTTTGCTCCAAGACATGTACTGTAAGATTCTTATTATTGTAGAATATCATTTCTTATATCATCATGATATCTGATGCAAGAATACAAGAGTTTTATAATTTTTGGTGATCGATATTCTTCACCTTTGATAAGACATGGCACAAAGTTAAAATCCATTTGGCAACTGTTATATGTACTGCTATTTTATGTTGACTTCATTGCTGTGCTTCTATTATAGCATTTTGGTTTTGTCTGTGGCTTCATAAAATAGGGCCATTTGCACTTTGATAGACTCCTCTTGGTTTTCTCCATTTCAGACCACGTGTCATTTCTTTGAGAATAGGGTTCTTTGTTTCATTTGCATCCGAACAAAGAATGACACGTGGTCTGAAATGGGCAAAACAAGAAAAAGTGGTCTATTTATATTCCATTTCTTACCTCGGGATTTTTCCACACGTGAGGATTTCTGTGTATTGCGTAAATGTTTGCAAGGACAAATGTTCCTAAGATTAAGATAAATTTCTTGTTATTAGTTGAAAAAAATAGAAGAAAAAACACCAATGTACAAAGAAAGGCGAACACAGACCATTTGTTAATGCTTACAGTTTTACGAGAGTGTTTTGTCTACAGGGATGCGCGCGCATGCCAAGCACTAATCTTTTAATAGCCATTAAGATTGGTCGTCCATAGTCGCATTTTCCCTTAGCTTTTACGTATGTTTAGTCACTCGTTTTGCCTACCAGGATGCGCGCACATCGCATCGCAACATTGTCGAGGGATAATTTCCAGAAGCTGCGCCTCTACCATCCCCTTCAGTAGTCCCTTCCTCCACGTATTCAATAGAAACCAACAACATGATAATACTGCATTATGATTACTGCATTATACCAATATGGTAGCTATGGAAATAACCACCAAGTAATCTTGGTTCCCTTGTCCCACAAAGAACGTCTGCAAAGGAGCCTAACGATCTACAAGGTATTTCTATTAAATTTTGATACCTTCTGGTACGTCTACTCCATCGATGTTGTATGTCTCGTCCAGGGTTCTTGCGATAACAGGAACAGGGGAGTACAGTCGCATGGATTCCTTGATGCAGCGGTACAGATATGGCAGGTTTGAGATCGCTTCCCTAAAAAGGTACGAGAAAATTAGCAATAGACCTTGCAATGCATGCTTTTTGGCCAGATCAGCAAAGTGGTTTCATAAAAAGCCTTATAATACAAGGTTTGTAGGCATAAGAAAACAAAATTGTAGAGACAGGCCCGCCATTCTGACTACATTGCGGCTGTAAAACTATGAATTAATAGCAAACTTTACAAAGGATGTTTGTAACAGTTTCAAACAGGTTTCGCGCAATCGATCATCAAGCTTACTATTATTAATGACATGTTTAGTTCGTAAGGGTTATTCAACAAAGTCAATTCCCCTACTACTACAACCAATATAGCAAATAAGTATGAAGCATTTTTTTCTTCACATCAAAATTTTTGATCCAAGGGGTACAAATTTTCTCAAGAAAAACATTTTATTCACATCATTATCCATGGCACCTGGATACCATAGAATTATTTTCAGCAAGTATGAACTTACATAGTGATGGGTTTGTTGTTGTTGAATGCCTCGTCGATCTCCTGTTGGCAAAGCTTCTGGTGTTTTACGTTTAATGCCAAGCTATACAGCGTCCAGCACAACGCTAAAAAATATCAAGGGAAAACGCATTGCAAATAAATAGCAAATTCAAATAGCAAATTCAGCAAATTCCGGGGATTCGTTTTGGCCTTGTATTATGTATAGACTTCTTACAGCACTTCCGATCGCAGCTTAATTTGGAGGACAAAACGATAGCTTTTCAATTCTCAGGAGATTGAAATTATTTTGTTTTGTCCTCCAAATTGAACTGCTTTGACATCATGGGTCTATAAACATTTGGCTTTTTTGCTTCTTATTCATAAAATTCAGAAAGTCTGCCATGAAATTTGATTTATTGACTGATGAAGTACGAATACATTACAAAAGAAGAGTGTTCATCAAAACACAAAATACTAACCGCTCCCTACTGTGTCGTGGCCAGCAAACATGAACGTGTTGACCTGGGCCCTGATCTGGTCATCTGTCAGTCCTCGTCCGTTTTCATCCTAAAATAATAAATATATATTTCCAACATTTTTTGGGGGTGCCAAATACTCTTCTCTTGTGGTTTCCAATGTGAGCACGCAAACTTGAAAACTTGACAAGTCATGAAACCAAAAATTATTCCTCAGACTCGGTATCACATTGTAGAGCGAGTTTGTTAGGTCTCTCCATCGTTTTATTTTGCGGTTTTCGGTTCCTCTCTCCGTAAAACCTATTATGCATTATTTGATCTGAGAGTTAGCCATGCCTGACTTTGAACTAACAGCCCTGAGGTTGTTTCGATCTGTGAGATAGCCCTACTTTGACTTTAATCAGCCCAGAGGCTGTTTCAGGCTATCGGTAAAATAGGATATTTATTTTCAAAGAACCATCGAATTTTCTTTTATTCTATTATTGGTCCAAGTTTCCGTCAGCTTTGAAAGACTGCGCAAACCAAGTAAAAAAGGTATTTTGATAACAAGAGCGTCAAAAAGCATATTTTGTGTCGTACCTTGGCTACAAGTAGAATGTCCAGGAAATCTTGGTAGAGATGTTTCGCAAACCCGTTCACCTGAAACTAAAGACAGATTTACTCAATATGCAAGGAATGTACACTGATTTACTTCTGTCATTGTTTAAAATGCGGCCATATGCAATTTCATTATTGACTTCAACCCTTTATCTCCTTCAAGTCTTTCCTTAAATCTGATAGAGATTTCAGTCAATGATCTTCATCAATATTTGAAAAGCATTGAAGACCGCGCCGCACTGAATTGAAAGGGCTTGTTTTCGCGCGCACCCTGTTTCTTAGTTACCTTGTTATTTAGAAACTGCCTTCTGTTGGTGATGACTTTGTCCGATTCACGGTGAATTATGTCGCAGTATTTCATGAATTGTCGATTGGCAGATGTCAGTTTATAAATGCAATCAAAATGATAGACGGGATTCCTGTATCATAAAATTGAAGGTGTTATCAAACTGGTACCACTATCGAGTATTTAGGACTTTCAGATCTCGGTATTGGATTCAATAATGAGATACCCTAGTAGGGTCAATGGGAGGCGGGGGGGAGAGGGGAGTGAATCAAACAAAATATATTAGAGCAGTATCCGCAGGGAACATAGAATAAAGTAAGGAATTGAATTGATTATTGGAATATAATCGAAACGGGACAAGAGGCCGTTGAGTTATGAGATTAAAAGATAGTAGTAGTGGTGACCTGGGGGAGGGGAGAAGGGAGGGGGTTGTTTGGTGGATACTGGGTTACGAGATATTCAAATCACCTCACGCCCTTTAAATGTGGCCTCAATAATAAGTTGGATAGAAACCATTTTTTTTTAATTAATCAAAATGTCCTTCTATTTTTCCTTAGCAAGCACGTAGGAATGCAGCTTTGTTTTGTCCTTCAATTAGATCTGCTTTGACGTCAGGTGCAAGGGGTATTTAGAAACCGTGCGCCGATCATGTAGATTTACGTAAGCGAAACGTACTTTCGTAGAGACGTTCTCACGCAAAGGCAGTTTGACGTCACTAATGAAGCAAGAGCCCGCAAATATTCTAGAACAGTTTCAAACATCACACATTCAATTTGGCATTCATATTGTTTTTCTTTTCCAACTTGACCTTTAGATTAGCTATGGTCTGTCAGCAAAGGTTTCTTTTTTATACTTGACTTAGTTTGCCTGACCCCACGTCTTTATATCATCGGATTTTAATGAAGACCTCAGTTCAGTTTTCTTGGAATTACTTAGTTATCCCAGTCAAAGTATTAATTAAACCTGAAAGGCCGTGAAAGTGGGCCATGACGAGTTTTAGGACGACAAACAGCAAACAGTTTTAGGACATTTGAGACACGCATTCCAACAAAGCCATAAAATATCTCCCCCACTTTTAACAAAGGATTTTCGTCAAAATGTGCACACATTCGAATAGGGGAAGTATCTTGTTTATTTGATTGTTTTTATGAAATACTAACACAGTTGTTACTTACAGTAGACGGTCCAGCAAAGCCTTTGCAATGCCATTTATTGCTGCAATGTATTCATCTTGTATTCTTGTGGGGTAAAAAATTGAAAAACACTACAATTTAAGGCACTGAATTATTGAACAGTACGGACTTACTACAATCAATGAAAGAAAAGGTTTTCCAATGTCCTTGTATGGTCGGACAGACGGCCGGTTGGTCAGGAATGAGCAATATGGGAACGGCAAGGAAAGGCATGCCTGTTAGCAGACCCGCAGGCCCACCCAGAGTAATCCAAAAATAGCATTAAAACTGCAAGTACATTACAGACAAGAAAGCTGCTTCTGCACCGCCAGTACAAGTAGATTATAATGGATTACCTTTAATCTTTTTCACATAAGACAATAAAAGTATCCATGACTGACATAGATCGTTATAATTGCATTAAGATCTTGAACATATTTTTCCACTTACTTTTGCGTTTGGCAAGAGCTTGAGTAACTGAAGGCGCACTTGAGGATTGAGTCAAGCGTCAGAAGACTAATGTCTTGGAAGAGCTCGACCTTTCCGTTGCTGTGAGACCATTTATCCTGTACACCAGAGATAAATTACTCAAGTCTGATCATCATGATTCTCTTTAACCTCATCTAACTTTCACAGGTCTTCAATAGAGCTCGTTAGCTTTAGTAATGCTTTCTCATTTCAGGCCACGTGTCATTTCCTAGAGCATCATTTCTTTCCTTAACAGTTGCGTATGCGAAGACAATGAACATGGATACGCCGCAAATCAGTCCTATTTTCAAGAAAATGACACGTGCTCGCAAATGGAAAACATTACTTCCAAACTAAAGGGGTATATTGATCAATTTAAAAAAATGGTGCAACTACGTTAACTAAGTCCAACTATACTAGAAGAGAAAACAATATATCGCTAGTCTTACCAAGAGAACCTGAGCAGATTCCTGGAAAACCGGAAAGTACCGCAGACGTATCTTAAAGTGGAAGGAGGGCGTCAGCAGCTTTCTGGTATTTTCCCATTCTTGTCCTTCTTGTAGTCCCAAGCCATTGCCTGAAAATGAAGACGTTGACATCATGTAACTGGCATGACGAGAATGCTTTTCTAGTATAGTCCCATTGTAGTACGTCGGAATGCAGCTCAATTTGGACTAATAACAAAACAATAGGTTCAATTCTCAGGAGATTGAAATTCTTTTATTTTGTCCTGCAAATTCAGCTGCATTGACGACACGTGTAAGGGGTCTATATTTGTAATAGAAGATTTCAAGAGGAAGAAAAGGAGTCGGGAAAAACGTGCAGTTAAAAGACATTTCTTCTTTTGCTGTGCCAATATATTTGCAATTCCGTAGCCGTTTCAAATACTTTGTGGCTAGGTTTTAATCAAATGGCGGAAGTGAATAATCAAATCGACAGCTTCATAGACAAATTCAATTTACAGTGGTTTTCGACCTCACACGTCAAAGAATGATTTTTTCCAGCAATATTACAAAACACTGATAAAAGAGTAACACAACCGGGTGATTGGAATGGCACATAGGCCATTATTTGCCACAACGAAATTTCCTAAATGTTTTCCATGTATGATCTCTTGTCAAAACGAAATATTTTCCACTAACAATGATGAAATATGTTATTTTTAAAAGATATTTGGTGAATATTTTCATGTAGGGGTTTTTTTTTTACTTTTTTTATCGGGTGCAAGCGCTAGCTGTTGTTTTATCGAGCCGAAAGCCTGGAACTAGGACATATTAAACCATGAGCAAAATGTTCGCTGACAGGGTCTGAATGGGGTTTATTGACAACTGACAAATGCCCTAAACGTTCACTGACAACTGACAAAAAACCCAAAATTTAACTGACAATAACTTATTGAACCTGAAATTTAACTGCAAAATATTAGCTAAAAATTGAAAGCTGGACAACCCCCCCCCCCCTCCCCCCTTCATCCAGACCCTCTGAAAATAAGCCACATGCCATCAGGCATAACATAATATTGAGGAAAATACATGGCAAATACAGTTTTTCATTCTGATTTTTTTGACCTATATATTGTATTCACCACAACTATGAACATGTGAACATAAGCTGCTTGGGTCATTGTAACCTAACCCTTTTTGTTTCTAACTTACCTAGGAAAGGATAGAGAAACTTGTAGAAAAATCTTTCTTTTGGAGAATTCTTGGAAAGTACAACACCAACGGTGTCCGGGTGGCAAAGAATCAAGGCTGATCTCAGCGGGCCAAACCAGACTCGATACGCTGTCTTGTAAGTAGAAGCACACTTCAAATGAAAAGCCAAACCACGGCCATCAAAAGTTATCTGGCAAAAAAATGAGATCCTTGACAATGAATGGACGACCAAGGTAAAAAAAGTTAAATAAAAAATGTTGCTTCATCTGCGCTAAATTTGTTTTAATCTAAGCGGCCATCTTCAGGGATGCGAAAGCGCACGCATGATGAAAGGAAAGCTGTTTTCTAATGTGCCTAGGGTTTGAGGTTGAGGGTGGGATTGGCAAGAGCATGGGAAGGTCACATCTGCAACGTTTTTGACGGATTGTGAAGGAGTGTCTTGTGTTTCGTGTACATACTAGTTATACAATGGTTTAATTCGAGTGGCATACAGTTGAAAATCCCACGAGTCACTTGTAGTTGCTAGTATACGCACGAGCCTTTAGGCGATGTGATGAGTGGGGTATCCACGGTATGCCATTGTATGACCATTTTATCCCACACCATATAAAATACAAATGCGTAGATTCAATCTGCTAAGGAAGGAGAGCGCGGCACAGTATAGGTGGACATAATGTTTACAAACATTGTCATTATAATGTTAATTAATGTGCCAATCTAAATTCAACAATACTAGATTTTGTTACTTTGCTTTGTTGGAATGTCCAATAGATTTCTGGTTGCCAATTCAATAACAATCAACCAATACAAATACACCATATGCATCTTACTGCCATTTATTTTTAAATTCAGAATTGCCAAAGAACTTTCAATGATGTCGCTCCTGAGGTACTCTCTTTAAAGTATAATAAATTTTATTTTATGATTTTAAAGAGACATAAATTTTGTCCAGGTAATCTTGGTGTCTGGACTGAATAAGACTTCACAAGTTAATATTTTATCATTATTGACTATGACTCAAATCGCTGCAAAAAATCACATCTAAAATCGCCTCAAGAATCGCTAGTGTAAACGAGCCTTAAATCACTACTTTAGCCTAGTGAACCACTGAAAACACACACAATCAAATAAATCAGAAAAGCTATTTGAGAGGATTAGGCACATTTGTACCTCACAGCCTGCAGGGCTGACATAGTTCTTCAAAGCCAGATTAGTGGCTTATCCTGGATTAAATCTTTTCAGACATTGCTTGTCTTGGTAATACATAAAGGCTGGCCGCAGCAACAGTAGCAAAAGAGAAGTTCCAGATCAGGATGAACTTGGAACTATACTAGGTCAGTATTTTTTTTGCAGTTGAGCAAGAACTCTCGCGATAGATAGTAGCTTTAATAAGGAAGACGTTGAGCGACCTGTTAAGTTTCTTTGGTAAAAGCTAGACACAAAGAGATATATTATTTTCACTTTGTTATTTTTTCATGTCCTCAAGGAACATTTTTTTTGTTTCTTCTTTTATACAATGCTGTTTTTGTCAGTTTTGTTTGTTTGTTCGTTTTACTTTTTGTTTTTGTTTTTGTTTTTCGGTCACCGAAACATTAAAAATGTTCTTGTTTTAACGAGGGTAGCACTGTTAATAGCCAGTGGCTAACAAACCTGTGGCCCTCGTTACATGATCGAACTGGAATTTAGAAGTTGACCTTAGGAGGAATGAAAACTATATCGGTTGTGTATCACGTGATGGCGTCCATATTGAATAGCAGAACATGTACAACAGAATATCGTTGCTCTGAGTAACTAAACTCTTTCTCGTGAAAAACTATTTTATTGTTAATACGATCCAAGCTGTCTGCCGGCTGCCCGGCCACCTGATGGTGCAGAACCATTATAGGTGCATTATCCTATTGTCAAGATGGCCCTTAGCATGGGTCTGTTCATCAATTTTTCAGTTCCCTCTTATCCCTGGCCAGTTTGATTAATCAAACTTAGGACAGGTCTGCTGCGAATGAGAGAGAGAGAGAGAGAGAGAGAGAGAGAGAGAGAGAGAGAGAGAGAGAGAGAGAGAGAGGGGGGGGGGGGTCAGAGAATGGGGAATTTCACCAAGAAAACTATGCTTGGAAATGCGTCGGCTTTCAAAATTGGGACAAACAGCGACAAGCCGTGGTTGTGTGAGAAGGGGTCGGTAACAAAAAGTATGCATTATGGAAGTCAAAAGATCAAACTTGGGATCGGATATACATTTGATTTGAACAAAACGTGAAGTCCATTCTGTTATATTTAGTTGTTAGTGACCAATTTTCTCGGCTTCATTTTCTACAGGAATCCCAAGGTTGGTATAATCATGATCGAGGATCTGTTTGTCAATCCTTGTTCTCAAATGACTTGTCCACCCTTACAAAGGTCACTAAACGATGACATTCTTGGAGATATCTTAAGAGACAATCCCAACTGTAGATGCCAATGATAATGATAAACATAATGATCATCAAATATCGGTTTCGGCGATCAGCTAACGCGTGTCCTCAAGTTGTACAAAGTCGTACACTATTACTGAGATCAAACGACCCGAGTTGATGTTAGTACTTGAGGTCAACATCAAATGATATTCTATGCAAAACAATAGCCACAAAACTAATCGTATCCGGCCCTTGAAAAAGCATGGAAAACATCTATAAGAATACAATATTGAGTGTCCTTGTCAAAGAGCTTATGTACTTTGAGGCTTATATATTTTGTAAATACATTGAGTGAGAAGCTGGCTGGGAACACCGGTATCTTATATCATGTTATGTCAGAATGCTGGCATACGAAAAGGAGACGTCTCCAACATTGTAATGCCAACATTCCAGGACTCCGTACAACGAGAAACATCTTTTCATGTTGTTTATCTCAAGTTTATTTCCCTTATGTTTTCTTTATCGAAATACAAAGTGCTCACTTCAAATAAACTTGTCGTTTTTGAAAAATGAATCTAATTAAGATCTGAACGATAGGGAAATTAAATTATCAAATTTTACAAAAGATAAGAGACACAATCACGAAAGAAGTTCAATAGCAAGGAAAGTAGTTTTCTGGGTTTTTATTTGGCATTTTGGAAGCACCAAACTAAATTATTCAAGCAAAGGTCGAATGTTTCCGGAGGGCCATTTTCACTATTAAATGCTGCAGACTTATTCAAACTACACAAGTATTCCACAAACCTTGTTAACGTTTAAGTTAATCATCACGTACACACGAAACATAAACCATATGAAAACGCTCGAAGAAGTAGTGTAGATTTGATATGGAATAGTACATTTAATTCTTCTAAATTACTGTTTAAACTTGAGATTTAGCAAAGATCTTGTAGACTGTAATGATGGGACAAGGATGTACCAGGCAATGGGGGCTGGTTATTTATGGAATGCTTTAGAGATATTGGTCAAAAACCACGGACCGTTAATGATAAAAATTATCTATTTTTCAGCTTATACTTTTTGCGTTGAACCAGTCGTGTATTTGTAAAGCCTGCAAAATCATTAGCTCTCGATTCCTTGTCGGAGCCATTTTCTTGTAGGGCAAAATTATGGCCACTGTGATACTTTTCATATATCTTAACTCTTAAATGATTTGCTTTATGGAGTCCTTAACCCAAATGACGATTCATAGCTTAACTACCACAATATTTTTCAAAGTCTCTTTTTATATTTATAACTGTTAAGACAATAGTGGAAATTAGCATTGATAGTAAAAAGATACCGAAAGGGATTCTGGAAGCGTAGGTTTAAAACAACAACATGGTTGAGACCTATTCGGAAAACAACTATTTGACACATTGAAATATTCTTTTTTTTTTCCCCACATTTGACAACTAGTCAACCAAACAAATAAGAGAAAAAAAGATAAATATATGGTTTTATTGGTTTCACAGAGCATATATTTCCCTTGATCACGATGACATTTTGATGGAGTATTGTTGATAGCATATTGGAGGAAGGAAAAGTGGAAAAAAGGAGAAAATATTCGTAGAAGAGGAGAACAAGATTATCATAAATTACATCCATTATGTCCGGACAATGCAATTCTCGACTTTCAGGAGAACACTCTGACCTTTGCAAAAATACGCCTCTACTGGTTTATCAGGTTTTGTTGGCATTACACATTCTGATTTGTTACATAACAGTACTCACAACTTGAGCAGTATTTTTTGTCGTTTTTTGCAGCTCATATAAGATGAAACGTTGAGAAATATAACGTTTTTTTTTTTCGTACAAAAAGTAAAGCCAAATAAGGTCTGATTGACCGTGACTTGAGCGAAGGAAACCTTAATCAATATTCCCTCTCAAAATAGCTGACCGATTTCGATAGCGATCATAATCGTTGAATTCAATAGGAGTCTCTCTGTTTATAGAGACCACAGGATCGAATTTCCTGAAGTGTGCCGTTATCAGCGTGTGCTTAGAGTGCCACGCGCCATCCAGCTATCAAATCCAAGAATGAGCGATTCTTAATGACCGGCGTATTTATAGATGGTCTCGATTACCCGCGGATTACAATGTACAGAAGTGCTTCATTTCTACATCTTAACTGTCTGTCGTAATTGCGCAATCACTGGCTTTCCAACTGCAGAAAGAACCTACCTATCTGCTTTATCATGAATTTTCTGTAAAGTTGGAGTCTGTTAGACGTTTCTTTACAATGTCAGAGACTATTCAGCTGGCGTGCTGTCATCAAGCTTCAAAGTCATCCTCGCTTTTTAACAAGGATGAAGTGGGTGGGCTTGAAACGCTATTTGGATCTTTCAGGCATTCCTATCCTGGGGCACATTCTCGGATTTTCATTCTTGTGTTACATTGCGCAGTTATTGAAGTATAGACAAGCGCGACAGGAGTATTACCCGATCTGTGGGGTTCAGCGTCTATAGAAAAGGTTAAGTGAATTCTGATAAACAGAAAACTGCGTACACTAATTTTAAATGCTGGCACGCGAACGCATTAAACACCCTGGCGCGTAACCCCTGGTGTCAAATATCATCGTCAAATAGCACACGTAGTATTTGCGCGCTGTAGCTCAGTATTAAATACCCTGTAAAAAAAGATTGTATCCCTATTTTTCAGTAAGGACAAACGATAATGTATTATTCTCCAAGGGTAGTAAATTTCTGCAGGTTTTGAGTACTTACGTCGTCTACATTCCCTTTTAACCAATGTGATGCAGGACCAGGGAATCCTTTGACTTGCTTGGCAGCACGCCACCTCATGATCATCAGAGAGACGACCAAATGGATTGTTCCAGTTGTTATTAGTCCTAAAGCGATGTACAAACCTATGTTCGTCCAAACCCAACCTGCTTCTTCCTGCATCTTCATTTTTGCACCAATTTCTTGTCTTTCTTTTCACTCTTGAGTTACAGACGTTGTTCTCAATTCTGAAAATAAGTGGCAGACAATAAGACTTTGAGAGACTCCAAAAAGTCTAGTCTCTGTTCCTTTTTAATCATGTTAAACTAACCTAAGATCGATGAGTTCTGCGTCAAGGCTCGAGCGCGTCTTATCTGGGCGAGAGTCGATGATCACTCTAATTCAATGTGTGGATTTTCTTCTTGAAGTATTTGGGGTATTTCACCTATGGGCCAACGGTGCGATGTGCCAATCGAGATAAGCAAACATGAGGTTAGGTCTCAGACTATGTCCACGATCAGGTGTGAACATAAGGTACTTCACAATTATCCAATTTTGAAAGCTGTTTGCGCTTTTAAGGCCTAATCGTTGGCAGGGCAACCGGCAAATCTGTTAAATTTCAATCACTTAATCATCATACTAACGCGTAATTACTTTCAAAAGAAACTTAAAATGCAAGTTTATATTGTAATTCTGTCCACATTGTATGCATTACTGATAAGGTCTTGGTCGACAACAGCGGCACACGCCATAGACCAACCCCTCGGGCGAACACATGGTGCATTTTTGAATGCTATTCCTTACAAACATATTTGTGCTTGCATGCTTGGTTAGCGAGTTCAAATTAATTCGCTTCATATGCTAGTAACAGGACACTGAAAAAATCTATCTTGTTTCCTTTAATTTCATCTTACAATTTATATTTGGAGCTGGTTGACATTGCACTTGAATCTTATACGGACTATTAGACCGTCAGCCGTGGTTTCTCCGATTCCCAGATTGCGAAATCCAAAGCAATTTCTCCAAGATTCAAGCCAGTACTTAATCCAAGAGGAGATGGAGCTATTATAAGCCAATACTGTCCATTAACTTAGTTTGAAGTATTGATTACATACTATTCCTACAGTCTTATTTCAACGATGCTTGAATGTAAAATTTGGAATGTTTTCCACGTACTAGCCTAATAATTGTTTTCTTTATTCAACACTTACTATAGCTATATCGGTCGATCCATCTTGTCTTTCGTTAGCTAATCTATCTCAATTTGGTAAAACACGTGCGCTCGTCCCTCCTTGTTCTTTTAGTCTTTTCAAGTATACTTTTTTAACTAACCTAAGAACTGTAATGAGACTGAGGAGATGGAAAGAAAATACAAAGACATCGATCAAGGATTTCAATGAGCAAGTCTTTTTAAGGCACACCCTATAGACCTTATTACCTTGGGCGTTGTTTTTATGTTCTCATTTCAGGCCACGTGGCATTCTCTTGAGAATAAAATTCTTTGTTTGAGTTGTATCCATATTCATGTGTCTTCTCATGTGTGACCGTTAAACAAAGAAATGATACTCTAGGGAATGACACCTGGTCTGTAATGGGAAAATATTACGCCAAAGCTAAAATGGTGTATTCCAAAAACAAACAAACAAATAAAAACCAATAGCACGATAGCACGGTTGTTCATAATGTTTCTCAGTAAGCGTAAAAAAAAAAACTGGGTTTATGCAGTCATATTGTCAGTATAGATAAAAATAGTAGAACTGGTTTTCTTTTGGAAAACGGAATATTTTGTTACGCAAAAAAGGTGCCGGAAGGTTTTTTTTCCTACAGTAATGCTGCGAGAGAATTCCCTTCATATATATTAATCAGAAGAACAGTGTCATGATTCCGTATCACTGTCTTTACTATTTTACGAATCTAGTTCACCTAGTAACGAAGACCGGCAAGCCAAGCTGTTTTCCTTTCTCAAGGGGACACAAAAAAGAACTTGGAAACTTGGAAAGCGTGCTGAAAGGTACGCGTGCGCAAACCTTTATCTGTTGTGTCGTCCTCAATAGTTAAGTAATTAACCCTTCACGTCCCAGTGGATTGAAATATGGGCTTTGATATCCTAGTCTCAGAGTCCTTTACTAGTTAATCCTACATAGATCACTGGCATTGTTGTAAAAGGAACACTTATGACACTAGGATGGGATTAAGACTATCCAACAGAGATGCATTTGCTATTGCATTTGAAACAATCAAAAACTGGCAGGAATGTAGAATACTAAAAAATGACCCTAACTTGTAACAAAAAATAAAGCATATGGTGTGCACTTAGAATCACGCATGCGCCGACGAACAAGGAGTTGATCGTGCACGGTTTGTTGGTACTCTGACCAGCTTTCGTATAATACTAACGCTACAGGCTAACGTCCCTACTGTGATACATCAACAGACTGACGCTTCTGCGCTCCATACGGTAATTAGAAAAAAATAACTCAGCAAGGAGTAAGTAGCGTGGAGCATACCATATGACTTTGACTGATACATTCCTTGTCTGATCCAATCAAAATCGATAAACTTTCCTCCGACTCTCGCTTTGCTTAAATAAACTTCTCGGGAGACAAGAGAGGTCGAAATGGGCCAAGTCTAATACACCATCCACTGTGCAAAGATAATTTAAGAGCTCTTTTTACGGATGATAATACAAAATAAAATATTGCATTCTTAACTACCGCAACTCTAAATATAGTTGAACTTCAGCGTGAAAGCTTCATTAATACTATGCCGAGTTCTTAAGTGGATGCGGTAAAAAAATTTGGATAATTGTTTTTGATTCGGATACTTCGGGATCTGCCGTGACAGTGACGGCAGACGATGAACTACAAAACTTTCATACCTCACTGACGGGGGTGCTACTCAACCCCCTTCTCCTCAACAAGAAATGAATATCATGCAGTCAGTGATATGAAACAATATTGAATAGGACTTGGTAATAGGACGTGAGACACTCTATCAAAGTTGCTGTCTTCAGGTTCAAAGTTCGTGATAAACTCATTGAACAACTTCGTGAATCCTAGACTCCGCCAAGAACAGCAGAACTTATCAATATTTTGTTTGCCTTGGTTCTGTATATATTCTGACCGAGACAATCTACTTCCTACTAAATTTTGTAGAAGAGTCTAGTGAAAGTTAACACTATAGATATTTCGCTTCATAGATCCCTGCGGCGTGAGAATTATTACAATAGGATCGTGTTAGCCAAACAAAGCACGTGTTTACATAAAGATGTAACGGAAAGAAGTCCGTACAATATTTTACTATAATAAACTATGAAAACAAAACAGGACTCACTACACTAGCTTATTAGTATTAGTAATCGTTAAAGTAATCAAAGTTTTAAATGCCTTACTTAATATGGATTACTTACCAGAAGTAAAGAAGTACTCACACGACAAACAGTGTCGAAGGTCTGATCTACAAACAGCGCGACTCCCAGCGTTAGTCTTATTTCAAGGACGGACCGGAACTTTATTATTTGGGAAAACATTCAACTATCAATGTGTTAATCGGCGCCTACTTCCTGTTGATAGACTTCGATTTGATATCACTTTCCTGAAATACTTATTTGCGAAGAATTCATGGAATTCTCTCGATGTTTTCAATAGTTTGCTGGATTTAATGTTCGTCTTGCGGAGTCAACGAAGCACTTGTGTGTTAAGAGATCGTGATCAGTGATACTTGTATGAGTTTATGATTTATATGCCAATTAAGAATAACTTAGGATTGTACTTAATGAGATAAAAAAGTTCTTTATTGGTTTACTCCTAAAAGCCAGTTTTAATAGTATAAAAAGCGGACATCATAGAACACAAATTACCGGTAATTAAACGCGACTCATCTGCTAATACGATGGACTAGCTCAATATCATTACAACGGGGGCTAGGCAAATCTATTATAAGAAAATATTAAGATTTTCACTGTATCTAATCAGTAGCTTAGCCATCGAAATTTGAAGTATCTTCATTTTTGTCTTATGAGCATAAACTAAACGTTTGGTATCTTCCACGAACTTTGAACTTAATACGTAGGATTCGGAATTATGAGTGGGTTCCGAGCATCTTCCGTATTGCGTTCCATGTTATATTTTTACTGCTTTCACTGACGTTCATGGCGAATACTGACGCTTTTTGGCCTCTCCCTTAATCGTCTCAAACATCCTGTCCACTACATTTACTGCTTGTTCGTTATCGATACGCGAAAAGCCTACTTGGAATTTGCTTTTTGGTATGATTAACCAATTGTTTTCTTGTCTTCCCTTCTTGAACGTGATACAACGTTCTCTGAAATACATACTACGAATATTGCATTTAATTTTCTAACAAGGTTCTTGGGTTTTCCTACTTACGTCTTTAAGGAAAAGGAAGTATAAAATTCGAAAGGAATCTGCGAAATCGCAGGCTAAAAATAAAAATAGTGGGCCTAAAATAGATACCATCTTTCGAAGTCAGTCTAGAACAAAACATAACCGTCGATAACTGCCGAGGTATTTGTCAAACTCTTTAACTATCGGCAGCGCCATTTCCGACAGTGCGCGCAATATCTTACTACCTTATTTTTTCCTGGTATCTCTGACCGAATGATTTTCCTGATTCTTACGTATATTGAAATGCGTGGTAAAAGGCCTTGTTTTTACTAAGTTTTTTTTATTCTCCCACGAAGCCAGATTACTAGGCAAAGGTCATCCTGGTATATTTTACGACCGGGTTTGTGCTATGACTCACTTTCACCAGCATGACTAATAGTAGAGAAATGGCTTTCTATATCTCAAATGCTGTGGATGAAGGAAGCCCACTTTTCGTGAAGTCTCGCGCATAAAATCTTAAGCTCGCCGTAGTGAACGATTCTTGGTAAACGCGAGTTTATCTTAACGTGATTTGAACCGGTGTAAGGGGAAGCATCAAGAAGTGACTGATATCCTTGTAGACGGGGCCTGAAGGTATTTTTATCGAGAGGAAGTGAAGAAAAAAACCAAAGCCATCCAGGAGACCTACAACCGCGAATTCAGTTGAGCCAGGCGATGATAAATACTATCAAAAATCACTGGCGAAAGACTCAGTTGAAGTGTAAAAGCTCTCTATATCAATGCCACGGAATATACGATCAGGATCGATTTATAATCTTTCACAATAGTGCTATATCAAAGTAACCTACATCCGGATGTACACAGGCCACACGTACAGAAACAGAAAGAAAAAGAAAAAGAAAAAGAAAAAGAAAAAGAAAAAGAAAAAGAAAAAGAAAAAGAAAAAGAAAAAGAAAAAGAAAAAGAAAAAGAAAAAGAAAAAGAAAAAGAAAAAGAAATCCATTTCGTCAGTCTCTCTCATTAACTCATTAATTCCATTGATTATTAGTATATTTATCAACGTTAAAAAAGCTTTCAGTTCTTTTCTGTACCGGTAATGAATATTATTTAGTCACATGTACAGTCAAAGACAATAAAAGACTGTTGCATCGCGAATCCCCAGAGGCGAATCAAAAACGTATAACCACTTCATGATCATGTTTCGCACAGTGACCGGTTCAGTGATGTGCATACGGAGGGTCTGAATGCACTGGAAACTATTACCATATTTTTGGCTTCCAGTTGTAAATGAGTGTTAAATAAGGTAGCCAGTATATAAACACGGGGCCTAGGCCATGGCCCAGACCTTGGCCTTTCTTTATTTTCCCATTTTTCAACATTTTCATCATAAAAAGCTTGTATCATCACCTCTGATCTTGCATTCTATTACCTTGGAACCGAGAGGTCTCTCATCGAATCCAGGAAGAGATAATTGTTTGACACACAGGGATCCCACCATAACATTTTCGTCATATTCAGGTTGTGAGCAAGAATACGCTTGGTAGAACTAAACTTCGAAAACTAAACAACACGTATGCTTTTAGGGAGGGCCAAAAAATTATCCATAACTTATGATAATTTTAATTTTTTTCCTTACATTTTTTGGAAGCCCCCTGTCATAAGTAATCCCCCCCACCCCACCCCCATGAGACATCCTGAAACCATGGTGAAATACCATGACCCCCCTCTTCCCACTATCCTGTTTAACTTTAAAATCTCCTCAGATTAAAATTGTTGATTCAAGCATTTTTTAAATCTCAACATTTAGCATTTTATGACAGTATGATAATTAATATGTTTATCCTTAGGGTTAGGGTTTAGGGTCAGGGTATTTTCAAGAATATATACATTACTACTATTCATTGTACCTGCAATGTTATCAATCTACATTATAGCCATTACCATTTTATACCTCTAGCACGGCCAAATACTTCTGCCCACATACCACGCACCCTCCCCCCATCACTCTCCCACTACCGTGGTACACTATTAAAACCGTATTCTTAAAGAATTTTGTCGCATTATATATTTTGTTCTTCGGCCCCAAAAGAGCGTGTTTACAAAATATTAGGCTTAAAAACATAGAGAGGCCAAAAACAGTTTTTCTGCTCTGTTATCCCAGTCTCTCTAAATATTACATTCACAACATCAAAACGATTTATTACATTTTTTTTTCCATAATATCACAGACACATCACACATGCACACTCAATAAACTCTTATACTTTTTTTCTCTATTCCCTTTTATCCCCACATTTAGTGAGTCCGAACATGCATATACAGGCTTATAAAAGCAGGCTAGTGAAGAAAAAACAAAGGAAGCCCAATTGATTATTTGTTCATCGATCAGACAAATATTTCTACCTGGATCCGATGAGAGACTTCTCGGTTCCAAGGTAATAGAATGCAAGATCAGAGGTGATGATACGAGCTTTTTATGATGAAAATGTTAAGAATTGGAAAAATAAAAAAATGCCAAGGTATGGGCCATGGCCTAGGCCCAGGGTTTATAGACTGGCTATCTTTTCAACACTCATTTACAACTGGAAGCTAAGAAATATGATAATAGTTTCCAGTGTATTTTATGATTTTCCCAAATAACAACAACAACAAAAATATAAAAAAAACATTTCCTTTTTTTTTTTTTGGCATTCAGACCCTCCGTATGCACATCACTGAACCGGTCACTATACGAAACATGATCATGAAGTGGTTATACGTTTTGGATTCGCATCTGGGGATTCAAGATGTAACAGTCTTTTATTGTCTTTGACTGTACATGTGACTAAATAATATTCATTACCGGTACAGAAAAGAACTAAAAGCTTATTTTAACGTTCATAAATATACTAATAATCAATGGAATTAATGAGTTATAAGTTATGAGTTCAAACATGTGTACCGAAAGCCCCAACAATTTCAAGGAAAGGTGACCCTACTGCTAGAGCTATTTCTTTTGTTTTCGGTGTCCTGGGGGAAAAAGGTTGTCCCTAACACCAGGGTCACCCTACCTTTATAGGACCTACTTCACGTTATTTCTCGGTGTCTTTGTCATTGCTGGTCTCAGTTGCGTGGCTTACGTGCAGATAGAAAAAACGTCAATTAAAGGATTAAGTCTTTATCTTTATTTACATCTTGCTGCTGATAGCAGTGTCAGAGTTTTCAGTAAACAAAACGTCTATAATGAGAGTTTAACACTTAGTTTCAGTTGTGTTAATATTTTTATAAATATATCGATATAAACGCTAGCAATAAACTTTCTCGTTTGAAACAATTAAAATAACACAACCAAAACAAACTGAAAAACGAAACAAGTAAACTAATTTAAGTGGTCGTCAACGTGCAATGTACAAAATGCAGTAGGTAAGCTGAACAAAGTGCAATTAAGGAAAGTAAAGCAATACGATTAGAATATCCGCGGTAATGTTTATGACCATCAGTATCGGATGAACCAGGATATGATCAACATATCAATCTACATGAATACAATTTCAACAATTTCTACTGTCTAGGCTGTAAATATAGGTACATTGCTTTCGACCCGAAGTTCTAAAACGAACAGTAAACTTGTTTTAATGAACTAGGGGTGGCCAAAAAGCGCATATCCTTTATTTTATGCCACAAGTCGACAACACTATTGTTTTCGGAAGTGCGAGCGACGAGAGATAGAAAACGGACTTTGAGAAAGACTATGAACATGTGTTTACTATATTAAAACTAATCACTTGTCTGAGCAAAGGATTGCGCAACTGTACCCCGGATTATAAGAGAACAATCCTTCCTCAGATGTTAAGACTAATAATCGATAACGGATTAGGTGAACGACATTCACACTGTCTGGTTTGTAGAGCGTCTATAGTAAAATGTAATTTCGGAAGTGCAGCTCCCGAATTAAATGCGACTGATCTCAACAGAAGATCATCTTGACAATTCTGAAGCGGTTTTAACGAGAAGTGCTTGATTACTGGCCTTGTAAATATTTCAAACTGTTCAAAAGTCGAGGATTGACTCATTGAATCATTAAGACCAAAGTTATGCAAAACATGTGAAAAGGCATCCCAAACTCCCAAAGCTTAGCTTGTTAGCTGAGCGATCTCTGGCAACATATGTGCCCGGAACTGTTTAGGTATGTTGAGAAGGAAAAGGGCGTGGACTTGGGGTTTGAAGAGCATATAACTTTACAACTCAAGTCTATTCTCTTCCGTTATAGCGCGAACGGATTTTTTTGGAAATACTTTCGCTGGATGCAACACAAAATTGGCACGGTTATGTATTATAAATCTTTTATAACAACTTTGTTCATACATTAAATAAAATTATTAGATTTACAATACTAAGTTTAAAAAAAGCATAAACTGAAACTAAGAACAATCATAAAAACACTCAACTCAGTTCTAATTTCCAACTTGATCATAAAGAACGAGGAGTAATTGGATGTTACACACTGGCCAAGTGTTACCCTCTAAAAAGACAATGAGGGAGAATATATTCATTAATGTCCTTAATATTTTTGCCTAAAGAAGCCAACCCTAAATAGTTATTACATAATATGTATACTGACCCTTATAGTAACTAAATCGACGTGACATTAGTTTCATTTTCTCATGAGCATCTTCATAATCCTGATTGCACATGATGGAACACCGTAAAAAATATCAGAGCTCCGATCGCCTTTAGCTTCAGAAGTTCTCAGGTTTTTTTCAAAATCAAATGGAAGAAGGAGAGAACTTTCAAACTTTCAACACATCAAAACCTGCTGTCTAGATCTAGTTTTACTTTATAAACAGAAAATTAAGATGTTTCTGGTCTGACCACTGGTTCGCTTTTTTTTTTCATTTTTCCGGTCTTTTTCCCCATTCCTATTCATATGATTCCTATCTTGTATTGTTTCTTGTTTTCCCTTCCCTTCACTTTCCTTACATTTTCGACAATAACATGATCTTTTCATGGCCAGACGTATTATGTTTTTGAGGTATTTTCTTTGCTTTTCCACCTCATGGCCCGAGACCGTAAAATCACGTTCTCGTATCGTGCTGGTTTCCGGATCGCTTATCAGCTGGACGGGTTCAAGTGGCGCGTGCGACACTAAAGTGCTACCAAACAAGCTCGTCTTTTACGAGTTCACGAAATCAAATCCCTCACCTTTACCTAAGATAGACTTCTTATCTTTCGCCGTAATTAGTATTCCTTCTTATCTTGTACGGTTTACTTAACCTTAGTCATGTCGGCATCGTGGTCCTTCGGGATTCACAGTACATCTTGGATCATCTTGGTAGGGCGTGATGTAATACCGTACTTAGACACTGATGAGACTCACTACCAGATTCTCAGACACAAGACAAATCATTGAGGAAAGAAGGAGCGAGGGAAAATTTAAGAAGCAAAACAAATCTTCATCTGCCAGCTCGATTTTCGGTTGATAATCATTCTACTTAGGGTTAAGGTATTTGAACTTTGATAACTTAACAAAGGAAAATGACAATAAATTTAAAATCAAATGCTTGAAAAATAGCATTAATTTAGTCTCAAGAATCCGGCTGCTCGCTCTCATCAGCCAGGGCTTCAAATGATGAAGACATAACCATGTATAAACGTATTTCAATAAAGTTAGTCACCTCAGAAGCTGATACCAGCAAGGATTATGGGCACATACATTTTACATGTTGCAGCCGCTTTATAACTATTGATCATGATGAACTTGACATATTTTACCAGTAACAGTTTCATTTCCTATGAACATCGTTAAGCAGGCTGCAGTTTGCATGAAAAAGCTTGACTTGTTGGATATGAAATGTGTCCTAATCTCTTGATTAAGCTGCACCATTTGAATATATATCTGCTATTTATTATTCTCTCAAAATTAGCCAAATATTTGAACTGTTGTCAGGAAACATACTAAACTTTGTACATTTAAACATCAATAGTAATATTTCCAGATTTAGACATAACTCCATGTTGCAATAATAAGGGTCAGCTCTGACTATTAAATGTAAAATATATAAGCAGGAAGATTACTGAAATTATGGACAGTTTGTCGGAAGCCCTAATTAATATTATGGCTGCTAAAGTTTGTTTACATAACAGTAGCAACGTGTTATACAAACAAACGAGGTGAGTTGTTATCGGCGAGTAATAAGTGTGTTGCCGGATTAATAATGCCTCGAATTCTAGAACAAGTAGCGTTACTAAAAGTAAACTGAGTATTAATTGTGAGTGCGGCAAAAGCAGAACAGACTGACCTACAGTTTTAGCTAGTAAACGTGGTCCAATAGGCTAGTAACTGTGCCCCAGTAGGTGCTGATGCTACGGACCCCTTCATTTTGTACATTTGGTATCAATTTAGAAAATGTTCCTTTTTATCATACTTTGACAATCTAGGCAAGTAGTTAATGGTTGGTTTAGAAATTGTACGCAGATTGCAAGTAAAATCTACACTTGATCAGGCTAAAATATATATCCATGCATGGGTCTGAAAAGACGTTCGTCAGTCTAAAATAGCTTCCAAGAACGTTGTTGCAAAATACTAGTATTGCCATCGCTGACACTAAGTTGCCGACAAACTCAGTGACAAGAATTAATTCATGTTTTCAAAGTGTTTCTCTTTTTGAATATAATGATGTACCGTGCCCAGACTGAATATGTGCGCAGAATTTACTCCGGTCACGAAATAGAGAAAACCTTCTAACTCCTAAATGTTCTACTTTCCTATCCAAAGAAGAGAGCCTTACAATTTGCAGACGATAAATTTTGAGTAGGATTAAGTTTAAGTAAGGGTTTTTTTTTTACTTACCGCCCAAAGACAATCCTTTTCTACCAACCACTAAGTCCAACTGATGTCTGGAACTTCTTATCACATCATATATATTTTCCAGCCTTATTAAGTTGTCTTCATAATTTGACGGATAGCTTCTAACAGAAATCGTTTAATTTCGTATGTCAATATAAGATTTCAGTTAATTTTGACTGAGCGTGACTGTTGACACTAGAGCGGCAACCGAGGAGGACATAATTTGGCTTCAGTTATTTTGCCGCGGTTCGGCAAAGGAAATGTTGATGTTCAACAAGGAAGTTATTGATGTCATTTACGTCGTTTACCTGGGTGGGTGAATAATAGGCTTTTCTGCTCAAAATAACAATTAATTTATTTTGCTTTGGTTTCCTGCTGCCTTGACTTTTAGTCCGGCCAAGGATCAGGAATCAAAGGCAATTGTTTTTTCCTTTATTTCATTTCCCCCTATATTTTATCAGTATTTTGGTTTTGTTTTCATCGAAATATTTTGAAAGATCAAGATGTCAAGTATACCGGAGGCAAGTGATGTTAGACAAAAGAAAGCCGTTGTTTGATTCGTCATGTTAAACGAAACTCGTCGTGTTAAACGAAACTCATTTTAATAATATACATCAAACATATCAAATAATTCTAATTTCAAAATAAATGTTCCCTATTAAATTTTTACATGTTCTTGGTTGCTATGTTTTCTTCCAAGTCAAAAACCCCATTCTGCCTTTCCCGCCAAGGCACGTGGAGTATCGTATTCGACCACGTGACCATGGTCCAGTATTAGTACTTTGTCATAATCCATGATAGTGTTTATTCGATGCGTAATTGTCAGTACGGTACAGTCACTAAACTTATCTCGTATCACCTGTTGAATCAGACTGTCTGTCCCGAAGTCCACATTAGCAGTTGGCTCGTCCATTATCAGAATCTTGCTCCTTTGAAGCAGCGCTCTCGCTAGACACAACAACTGTCTCTCTCCAACACTAAAACGCATTCCAGATTCAGCCAACGTAAAGTCTAAGCCACCTTTTAACTCTCTTATCTTGTCTTTGAGTTGTACTTGCTCTAGGGCAGTCCAGATCGCTTGGTCATCAAATTTATCGAATGGGTCCAGGTTCCTTCTTAAACTTGCTGCAAACAGTACCGGATCTTGGGTTATGACCGCCATAGCTCTACGAGCAGCTTGTATGTCCAGTTTTCTTAGCTCCAACCCATCAATCAGCACTTTGCCTCGAGGGTCTGGCATTTGAAACAAAGCGGCAACCAAAGAAGATTTCCCAGCACCAGTTCGCCCAACGATGCCTACTTTCTGCTGTGGCAGCACCTCAAAGTGAACATCCTTCAACACTCGAGGCCCTCCCTCGTAATACGAGAAGGACAAGCCTTGAATACTGAAAGCACCTTTTGAAGGCCAGCCCGAAGGTGGCAAGGATTTTCTGCTGTAACTTTGCTCAGATGGCAGTTTGGTGTAGGCCATTATCCGTTCTGCACACGTCATCTTGTTCTCTACTTCAGAGTACATTGCGATGCCAAACCAAGTTTCACCAATGATTTCTATAGCGTAGGTGATCACAAGTCCTGTCGAAGCTGAAAGAGAAATAAGGAGATAATTGTGAAAAGGGATATATGTCTTATATGCAGATAAGTGAATGGGTCGCTGGCCAAAATGCGTGCCTTGACTTGTAAAGAATCCAGCATTTTCTAAGCTATTTGGTTGCTGTTTCGACGACGCCAGGACTCTTTATTATACGTAAAGTATTCATGATCATCGGCATTATCTCGGTTGCATTACTTCATGGAGTAATTATTTTTATAGGTATGTACTCTCTTACCATTGATAGCAACAAAACAAATTGGAGTGGAATAACGCCGAGACCATGGCAATTTCTGTAAAGAAAGTCAACTGCAACTAACCTGCATCTTGTGTAACGATGATAGCACCAAAACCAACACAAGTAATAAACAAGACGCAAAGCAAGTCCAGATATAGGGCTAGCCATTGCTTAGTCGATATAACAAGTTGACATGCCTCTGTTTGTTCATCCTGATATCTGGTTCACATAAAAGAGACAGAGCAAGGTAAAATTGCTAGTGTTCCTAACATAAACCCAAGTTGCAAGCTGCGACAAGGGGACAACATAACAAAATTAGATAGGTGACAGCACCACGCCAGATGAACTGCTCTATCACATATATATTGATAATGGTAAGAGTGGAACAACTCCGAGCTCGAGCCAAATTAGAGCATTTTATGGGTAAAAACCAAGAGAGCATAAATAATAGAGGGAAACTTCTTAATACCGCACGTGTCATGTGAATTTCCGGTTGGACTATTTTTAGCATCCAAAGTCGTTGGGTTTTTAATTTTTTGATGGCGTGGACGTGTGCTCTCAAAAACAAAATACTTTCGTCGATTTTTCTCACTTTTTTACGAAAAAATCTATCAGATAAAGCAAACATATCAGGATCGGCTATGTTTTGTTTTCTGATAAAACACGACTGAGGCTGTTGAACACTCAAAAACACGCGAAATTGATATTTTTACCCCAAAATCTTTACATGCTTTCGCTACTTCCAGGTTGGGATGAAGCACAATTTTTGACGCACAGGAGTAGGGTATTTCGAAAATTGTTTGTACGCGGATGCTAAAAATAGCCCAACCGGGAATCCACATGGCGCGCGCGGTATTAAGAAGTTTCCCTTTCTTATTTAATATGCTCTCTTGGGAAAACTTATGTGGTCTCACTGAACATAGCTATGGAGCCAAGCTTTATCAGGTCTTGGTGAAACTTATATGGAGTATGGTTATGATATTTGAATTTGGCCGAATTAAACAATGAGCCGATGAGTTTATGTAATTATTTTTTATACGGTACTCATATACTAAGAATGGTGTCATTGAAATGTTAATGCGGTGAATGAGTCAAACTAGGTGATCAAAGAAGTATTCATGTTTCAGGCTTTAATTGTACTTGCAGCATATTCCCAGTGCAGCTAAATGAAGGGTAAGAAATTAAAACTACACGCTAGGATGATGTTACCAGCCTACCTCATAAACTGTTCATTGAGCTCCTTCTGCTTGTTGGATGATCGAATCACTACCAGCCCATTGATGGTATCCACTATATGATCATACATAGGACTGCATCGAGCAGCCTCCAAACGCTTCAACTCCCTGCTAGTCTTTAGATTGAACCAACATAGCGAAAGAAATACTCCAGTTATTGGCACTATAGCAACAACCATCCAAAAATTGATAGCTGCATTAAGGACTATGGCACCAGCGAAGTTAAGACAAGACATGACCATTTTGGCAAACTGATATGGTAGTTTTTCATCAACACAACCAGTGTCTTTGGAAAATCGGTTCATTATTCTACCAACTGGGTTTCTGTCCATGAATAATACAGGAGATTTGAATATGGCCATTGTCATTTGGTTGTGGAGTTTTTCTGAAGAACGAAGGATTGAAAAGATGATGGCAAATACTCGTGTAACTGAAAGGATTATAGCTGCAGTAATGAGACCACCGAACGCTGCCAGGACAACAATACTCTTTTGCTGCTCCGTCGTCATGTTAGCCATCTTGGAGAGCCACCAGTTTGGGGCTACTAGAGCAACTGAAAGAGAAAGCATAAAAACTAATACACGCGATCATGGAAATGCTGCATGCAGTCCTTTTTAAAAAACTCAAACTTAATGTTTGTACGGTATAAGCCAGTTCAAAGTTTAAGGATCGTTTTCAGTGCGCATGCGATTTTATCCCGAATTTCTCACTTTCTTTTGTTTAATTAAAAACGAGAGAAGGTTAAACAAAAGAAGGTGAGAAATTCGGGATAAAATCACATGCGCACTGAAAACGAACTTTAAACTTTGAACTATTGGACACCGTACAGAGAATGTTTTATTTTTTCAAATTGAGAGTCCTTCGAATTTTTACTCTGACGGTCGTCTTATACTGCAGCGGAGATCGAAACGAAAGCACATTAAAGTAATGAGCTTCTTTATGCAGGGTGTTCATCTACAAACTGATAAATCACATTATGTTGTATTACCTTGGCCAATCACTGTAAATAAAACAAGAAGAACAACAATAAGTGTGGGTGAACCAGCTCTAAAGAACGACCAGTAAGTCTTCCATCTCACACTGCCTACGGCGTTGTCTTCGTCCTCCTCTGCTATATCGACAGAATCCTCGATCCTGCCCATCACTGTTCCGGTATGTGACGTCGACGCATTCTCAGAGTGATGATCTCCTTTCTCTTTTACATGGCTTGTATCCGATTTTTTATGCGAATTAACCTCACAATTCCCCAAAATTTGATTATTTTGTAGTTCCTTGTACGTTCCCTTAAAGGCTATTTTGCCATCATTCAGTAACAGAATTTCATCAGCTCTTTTTAGGTACTGCAGCTGATGAGTAACTAATATTCTCAGCTTTTCTCCAAGTATTCCACAAATACACTCCTGAAATATTTTCTCGCCAACTTTATCATCAACCGAGCTCAGAGGATCGTCTAGCAAAAAGATGTCAGCATCAGAGTAAAGTGCGCGTGCAAGACTCACACGTGCACGCTGACCACCACTAAGACTTACGCCTCTCTGACCAATAAGACTCATGTCCCTTTTCGGGAAGTGGTTCAAGTCTGTGTGAAGGTCACATACTTTTATCACGTTATCAAATCTTTCTTGATAAAATGGCCTTCCAAAAAGTATGTTGTCTCGTATTGTTCCAGAAAAGATCCATGAAATCTGGCTGACATAAGCAATACTGCCACACCCTGAAATAATGCCAGTCTTAAGAGGAATTTCACCAAGAATCGCCATTAGTAGTGCGCTTTTGCCACTGCCAACTTCTCCACCGACCACGAGGAGCTTTCCCGCAGGAACACTGAAGGAAATTCTACGCAAAACGCTTCTTTTCTCTTCCCTACCCCAGGAGACGGAAACGTCTTCAATGGTAAGGTATTCTCTAGATGAATTCTTTTCGTTATTATTCAAACGCCTTGCACTCAACAGCAGTGGTTGGCTTTTTCTCCTCCTATCCAGTCGTAGAATTTTTGGGAAAGATTTACCCTGGAATTTTGGTGATTCCAAGTCAACATTTTCCAGGAAGACGCTTTTGTTGACGAATGACAAGCGATGATCCTGGAAATGATTAGTACTTTTCGAATCTGGCAACGATGTTAAAAATCGTTCAATTCTATTAACGCCTACATACGCATCAGTAATGTCTCGTAACGCAGCTGAAAGACCAACAGTTATAGCAAATCTCGCTATGTTTAGCAAAATCAGTAAGGTGAATATGCGAAATGAAGAAAGTTGGATCCCACAGTACAGAAGTGTCATGATAGAAATTAGGGAGGCTGTTGGAGTTGCTGTATTGTACGATGCCAAAAAACTTGAAGCAATAAGTCCTCTAAGGCGAATGTACTTCATTTCTTTACTGAAATAAATTAGAAAAGAAGAAAAAATGAAGAACGATTCCTAAATGAAAGAATTATAAGTCTGCGAAATATGCTTATGCTTATGGGATGCAAGTTGTTTAGTTTTGTTTAAAAAAAACTCAAAGCAAGGCTTTGAGTTTTGGTATACTGTGCATACATAATAGTTATGCAATGGTTTCCAGTGGTATACCGTGTAATATCCCACGAGAAAGGTGTAGTTTCTAGTATACACACGAGATTTTAGGCGAGCGTGAATGCAAGGAAAATGCAAGTGACAAGTGGGATATCCACTGAATTTCACGAAAAACCATTGTGTAACCGTTTTATCTCACGCCTTAGGACATACAAATGCGTATATTTAATGCGCAGTGCATGATGGGAAGGAAGAGTGAAATAACGAGGAATATATAGCGGCTTTCCGCGGGCTGTCTGACTTGGTTATGATAACTTTTCCTTTGGATTCTATCGTGGTTTATAGCAACCTCCAATGGCACAGCTGCCTCACTAAAATAATTTGCTATCTTTTTTATTGAATTTTTATTAGGTGTACATACCCTCTTAGCTTTTTCACTGCATTATAAAAACTCCATTCCCAAGCATACATCTTCACAGCTCGAATCCCACAGATAACGTTATTCAAGACGGCCAATCGTTTATCCGTGTAACTTGCCACTTTGTAACGCAACTTTGAAAATTCTTTAGAAGCCAGAAGATTGTAAATTAGCAGGACCACAAAGTATATAACACCTGATAAAGACTGCCAACCGATGTATATCCACAGCAAGGCTATTGTAGCTGTGATTTCGATAGGAGTTGTCAAAGCCAACGAGATTGCATTTACTGCATCTTCCATCCTTTGCGCATCGTTTGAGACTAAATTCAGGATGTGTCCAGTCGAAAATTTGGATAAATCACTATGGCAGGATAAGATGCTCTGAAATAAAAAAACAAAAAAATAATATATGCTACGTATGGATCATAAAACACTTCATCTTGTTCATGGACCTTGCAAAGGCTGGCAAGATGGAGTAAATGGTTGGTATGTAGGGTGGGTAAGTAAACTATGGATACACAGTGCAACATTGTGCGCAAATGTTGTAGGTAATAGATGTTGCAAGCCATGTCAAATGATGCACTTTGCTGCAAGTAATGTTGCTGAAGTAGAAAACGATCATATAATTGTGAATTCTTTAAAACGATCCTACTTCAGCAACCTTGATGAAATGTTGCACCCGCAACATGTGTCCGCGTCTTAACGATAGTTTTCATACGCCCACTGCCAATACATTTTCGGCACACATGATATTTTTTTGAGCTACAAAAACCGAATTAACTGGAGAACTACACAACAAATTAAAATCACATTTGGCTTTTACCAGGTGAGCCTTGCCACAACAGTTTGGGGTGGTAATTTCCTTCAAAAGTTCAAGATAATTTACAAGTAACTGTGTATCAATAATAGTGACGTGATCATATATCAATGTGATTACCTTTTGGTAAACGAGTCCAATCACTGCTACTTTTAAGCGCATCCCTTTAAGTTTTGATTGGTATGAATAATGTTGCCCTGAGAGTGTCTTCATGAGTCCTGCCATGCTGATACCGAGCATGTAAAGAATAGCTGAGCTTTGTTTAACGGAGGATCCTTCGCTAAGAATCTTGAGGAGATCCCAGACTAGAAGAGCAAGAGCTAACGACGAAAATGTTGAGAGTAATCTCAGAAAAATAATCAATGACCTCAACTTTAAAGAAAATGTATCAAGCAATGCTTTCCATAATCGCGGGTTCTTTCCACACCTCAGGGATTTTGACAACTCGGCTCTCCATAAGTTTTCTATCTCATTCACAATGTTTTGTGTTTGATCTTCTTCCAGTAAAGCATAAAGATCTTTTCCAGTGAGGGTTCTTTTTCGTCCAAGGCACAAGAGCTTATTCATCCATGCCATGAAGAGTAGAGACCAGAAACTTGCAGATTTCTTTGGGTTTTCTTTATGAAGTTCCATATTGTAGGTTTTCTATTTTTCCTGCATGTTTGGTAACAATAACGGCAAAAATATTCAAATCAGAGTTTGTAAAATTATCGTATTTTTCAAATAACAGATATAAGTAAAGATACCAATATCATCACCACCACCACCTCCACCATCATCGTCATCATCATCATCATCATCATCATCATCATCATCATCATCATCATCATCATCATCACCACCACCACCATCATCATCATCATCACCATCATCATCACCATCACCACCATCATAGATAAGACGCCTCTTACCTATACAGGTGACTTGAACTAGCTATTGCTATATTGCATGACATTTAATTTTATAGGTAACATAAATATGAAGTTTAACTATGATGTATACTAGAAATGTTAAGGATCGACATGATTTCACTATCACTACTCTGGTGGTAACAACAGTTTTTGAATGATAAATACATTATTAAAAAAAGTAAAAAAAAAAATCGTTGTTACATTGTTGACATTATTCAAATTGGTAAACTGTTCTTTTGATAAAAAAAAAAAAAAAAACCTTGCGAAATATTTTAAAAATGTCTGGTGGTAACAACAGTTTTTGAATAATAAATACATTATTAAAAAAAGTAAAAAAAAAAAAAATCGTTGTTACATTGCTGACATTATTCAAATTGGTAAACTGTTCTTATGATAAAAAAAAACCCTTGCGAAATATTTTAGAAATGTCTTTTAAATTTTAAAACCATGGTGTATTGTTGCCGTAAAAAGAATCAATACCAAATAAACAACAACATGAATAATTGAAAGTCAAAAAGAACAAGAATACAACGAGAACAAAATATGAAACAATTAAAACACTCGGTTTGGCACAGAACCCGTGCATCCCTGAAAGGTGACATTTTCATGAAATCTGAATTCTGCTCTTGTGACAGAGGACGCTGTACTTTCTACTACAGTACTTCTGCTCTTTGGAATTCCTTTCCCTTTGCTATTAAGTCTGCCTCTTCTGTTAATTCCCTCCGAAACCAGTTCTCTAATATTCTCCTTACAGCTAACTCTTCTCTTGACTCCTTTCATGTTAAGCGTCAGTACTAGTCTTTTTCACCTGATATATTTTTTCGTCTTTCGGTTTATTAGCTATTTCTACATGTGTGTTTATTGTAATATTAATACCATAGTATCATAGTTCTATGTAACTTGTTTTTAGTACACCATCTAGATCTACATTTTCTTTTCACACCGTCAGTAGTTATAGCTGTTGTCTTAAAGAGATGACTAGTGTCCGAAACGTCAGTAAGTGATCTCTCTTATTTTTTACGGTGTAAAATTAAACTTTTTATCCATAGCTGTTGTCTTATTATTATCTTAGTTGTGGGCCAAATTGGAAACAAACTCAGTATATTCTTGCTGTATTTGCTACCTACAGTAAATAAAGATTTATTATTATTATTATTATTATCAATGACGTCACAGCTGAATGACTATTCACTGATTATTCTACTTGTTCAGTATATAATGTTTTAAACACGACATCAATATATAAACCATGAGTGACACGTATGATCAACAAATCAACATTGGCAAGAACTTTAGTAGCTAGTTTCTAAGTTCTAAGTTTACGGGGGGCTCCGATATAATAAACTTTTTATCGATCGTAACATGACTTCTAGAAAATATCGATCCACACTGAATGAAGCATACTGCGGAGTTTTTATATTACACAAGGTAATAAGAAGGAATTATAACTTAAACGTCGACGTCGTGTCAAAATATTTGTAAATAATGGCATGTACTGACGTTTTGCTACAAGTTTGTGTAATAATTTAAATATTACCTTTCTGACGACAGAGAGAAACCCAATGACGTTTTCTGTCTGTGTTTGTTTTTCTTATTCAAATAGTTGGGCGAACGTTTCCAGCTATAAATATATATACAAGTGATTGAAGTTTGTGATGCGAAACGTTTATGAATCGTTGAAGAATAAATTAGGCACCATCCATCATGCTTTGGGATTTTTACTTCCAATTCATGCATGTCTGTTAGATCTTAGCACAGTACCTCGAATATACATTTAGCATAAACACACAAACATGTTAAACGCAACGCAGGGATCATTCATAAATATGCCAACAAGAAAATTTCTAGAGCTATATTTCACAGTTTTTTTGAGGGGCTTGCGGCGCAATCTTTTTATAAGCCTCAAGGTCACGGTCAGCCAAGAGGAGACAAGTGTTTCACGCTCTTTAACATTTCGAATTTCACACAATTCAAAGCGTTCTTTTAAATCGTTATATTAAATATCAAAATCATCTGCCTTGCAATTTTCATTGCAACTTGTTTATTTATATTTGGAAAGTTTCAATTTGATTTCCCTGACCATCATCGATATCGCTTGTTTATTTGGAATAGACCCCTTGCAGCACGTCGGAATGCAACTTAATTTGGAGGGCAAAAAAATAGGCTCAAATCCTCAGGAGATTGAAATTCGTTCGTTTTGCCCTCAAATTGAGCTGCTTTGACGTCACGTGCTGCAAGGGGTCTATACATCGTATTCGGAACGAAAAAGTCGACTGATGTGGGAAGCACTATATCAGTTTGTATTTTCTTCTGCTTGATCTTTTGACAAACACAGACACGCTGAACCTTATTTGTTCTGATTTCCAACCATTCTTGTGCATGTTCTTTCCACTTTCGAGTTTTAATGAAAAAACCTTTAATTATCTTTCAGAACTAGAGCTGTGTTCGCTTGAGTGCGGGAAACAAACGGTATGGCCATAAAGCACATACACGGAATGCCGCATTAAACATTCAATTGGTTTCCAATTGCTTGCTTTCACATGACGTCATAGCCGTCATCTTGATAAACTTTACCAATATTAAAGATTTATCACCAGGTTTCTTTTTTATATCAACCAAAATGGCCGCCGTGTCGTATGTTTTTTCTCTTGAAAATCGAAAACCAGCAATTGCCTTCCTGTGGCTCAAGGAATTACGAGTTACGGTTCGGTTACGGTAGAGCAGTTTTTGTATGACTATGAAAAACTTACGTCACGGACCACACCTTTCCGTGAACATATCAGTGCTGTGCCGTGTATGGAAATATGCGACATTCGGTTCTATGTCGTCGCCTCGCTATAACCGTGCCGTGTGCCATGACGTTTTCACACTCAAACGAAATCTACTCATGGGACAGAAGGACCTTGAATATCAAGGTAGAGACCAAACAAACTACACTAAGATACTAAGTACCCGCCCAAACAACGCCAGATAAGTTTAAAAACGGATTTAAAATAAATTAGATTTATGTTCGTGAAGGACTCGGGCAGAGAAATCACATGACTATCGTGACGTCAGCGTTCTCCATCCACTAATACGCTAAGCCTGCGTTTACAAACGTATCCAATCTGGAGAGCGTTTTAAAAAATCCACTTTCGATGGACAATTTATCCGAATTATTGAGGAAAGAAGGCCTAACCGTTGAATAAAGAGCTTTTATTGAGTTTAAGGTTTGAGGTCCGTACCGTAAGTTATGGACCTAGATTCCCCCCACTTTTTTATGTGGGGAAAAAAGTGGGTAAAAACGCGATTACGGACCGAGCAAACGAGATTAATAAGATATTTATTATATGGCAAGGCTAGAAGAGACAATTTTGATTTTTGATCCGTACCGTAAGTTATGGACCGCAAATTGACCAATCATAGGGCGTGAAGTTACCTTGCCATGTAATAAAGTGGCGTACGCGTTTTCAAATTCATCCTGCATGATGTGGACGGAGCCTAACATGTGATGTCAAGTCCAGGATCTTAGACGCAACAGGAAGAAACTAATAGTTTTATTTTATAGTTTAGAAGAGCAAACACTATGAGACAGTTTGTTACTTTTGATTAATATTCTGTCACACAACTCGATTAGTTCTTAATTTATCTGTTGGATCCATGCACTAGTGTTATTCTTTCCCTCTTTTTTCTACTATAGACACCTTTCACGTGACGTCAAAGCAGCTCAATTTGGAGGACAAAATAAAAGAATTTCAATCTCCTGAGAATTGGAAGCTATTGTTTTGTCCTCCAAATTGAGTTGCATTCCAACGTGCTGCAAGAGGTTTCTATTTTTGGGTTTCACTTGACGTCATTTCCTGTCTCGTGCGCAACGTTCATCAGCTGAATCGCACGTTTTCAATAGAATTCTGGCTGACAGCACATGGTGGTCAGTGTTTGACCACTAATTGAAGGAGACTGATAATGAGCTGATTGAAACCTAGCAATTCTTTTAGGTACAACACGGCAGGCCAGACATGAATAATGATGAATGTCTTCGCCATAATGGAACGCTAGTGTAACCATTAACAACAATCTAAAAAAGAACTTGAATTTCTTTTCCAATCTTTATTTCCCTTGTCAAAGTTCTTCTTTTAAGCATCCAACGAAACAACCAGCTCATCAATAACGCGGAACATAACCAGTAACACCAGATATTCATCCAAGATTCCCTTTGATCAAAATCTACGTAGGCTATCACGTGATCAGAAAACCCTTCAAGTGTCATCACCTCCTCAAAGTCCATGTGCTTGTCTCTGTGTCTGTTCCGTGCCTGGAAGCCACATGAGAGATTGATAAACAAGGATTTGGAAGGAGGATCTGTGAAATGGAAAGACTTGGTGAATGTGACGACAGCCAGGCTGTACATATCCATATCTGCAGGGACTTCAGTTATGTCTTTGCACTTTTGAAAGCTGTGATTTAAAAGTAGAGATACATTGGAGGGAAAATTTAATATGGCGCATCGCATCGTATCGCATTACATCACGTGACATCGATTTAAACCACAGCACAGCACAGCACAGCACAGCACAGCACAGCACAGCACAGCACAGCACAGCACAGCACAGCACAGCACAGCACAGCACAGCACAGCACAGCACAGCACAGCACAGCACAGCACAGCACAGCACAGCACAGCACAGCACAGCACAGCACAGCACAGCACAGCACAGCACAGCACAGCACAGCACAGCACAGCACAGCACAGCACAGCACAGCACAGCACAGCACAGCACAGCACAGCACAGCACAGCACAGCACAGCACAGCACAGCACAGCACAGCACAGCACAGCACAGCACAGCACAGCACAGCACAGCACAGCACAGCACAGCACAGCACAGCACAGCACAGCACAGCACAGCACAGCACAGCACAGCACAGCACAGCACAGCACAGCACAGCACAGCACAGCACAGCACAGCACAGCACAGCACAGCACAGCACAGCACAGCACAGCACAGCACAGCACAGCACAGCACAGCACAGCACAGCACAGCACAGCACAGCACAGCACAGCACAGCACAGCACAGCACAGCACAGCACAGCACAGCACAGCACAGCATACCTCACACAACACCACATATAGAACCAACCCTACTCACGATACCCCCTCATGCGAAAACGAAGAAAACTTGGTACCGTTTGCCGTTTGCGGGAGAAAAAATCGCGAATCTTTAGCTCTCTAATCAGTATCACTCATGCCATCCCGGACATGCTCGGACTCCTCGTTTGACGTCATAGACGCTATATTCGAAAAGGGTCTAGATCTATTCTGAATCCCCCCAATTGCATTTTTTTGCGTCTGTGTTTTTGGCTTCCGCTATTATTTCTTTCTTTTTTTCTTTTCTTGGCAATTTTAGCGATTACAGCCCCCACAGTTTTATGTCCTTCCGCCACTTATGGTCCTACCTATTTTCTCAAGTCCGCTTGATATTGCGGTTGTAAAGCTTATTGTCTACGATGGTATAAATCAATAGCCCTTTTTTCCAATTCGTAAAATTCCGCTGTCTTACTTGACTGCAGATTCAGGTTAATAATAATACAAATAATGGGAAGTTCTTATATAACGCATTTCACAATATCGATCTCAATATGCGCTTTACGATTGTGAACAGTGGCGGACTTTACGGGCTGCATATTAAGGCGCTATTAGCATCCGTGCAGTTACAATCATGAGTGAATTGTTAATTATTAATGTTATGCCTCCAAACGCAGGGTTTGCCTCGATATTGTGTAGAATATTGAGGTGTCCTGTGTTAATATCCGTGGAATTTCAATGTGTTTGTATTGCTGAAGTGTTGCATTCTTTACTTTACCTTTGGTATTTGTGAATGTTTTGACATTCAACTGAGGCTAACCCTTCGTAAATGAATTTGTAGAGTAATAACACAGCGGTATTTTACGAATTTGAAAAAAGGCTATTTTCGAATGACCGTGAAAAACCAACATTACTGACGTTGTGCCGTGTCCGTGCGATTTGATTCGATTGGTCCAAAGAATGTTGTCAATTCCATACTGTAAAAGTGCCTTTATTCGCGCAGTTTCAAATCAGTGCGAAATCTAGTCTATTTTCATTAAGAGCACATCTTTAGCCAAAGATATTCGGGTCAAGCGTTAATGTCGCGTGTAAGAAATTCTTCTGGTATCATTTACTCCAATACTCTTAACCTTTTCCTTTGCTTTCTATTATCAATGCTTATCTAAATCTTGGGCTGTTTTGAAGTATGAATTTAATATTGGTATTTTCAAAAAAAATGAAAAAAATATTTCAGAAAATATGTGAATAGCTCTTTATTGAGAAAGAAATAATCAAACGACTCTAGTAGACGTTAATTCAATATGCAGTGGTGAGAAGATCAAAGCATTTAGCAGCTCAAGTCTATCGACAGTATTATAATTATGCCTAATTAGCCATACAATTTGAAACGATTCTTGTTGAATCGGTCAATTACTAATTGCCAACGATCATTTGTTATAAAAGAAAATGATTTTAGTGGAATCATTTTATGCTATGCCGATCGAAAAGCACAGCATAGAGAAATAAAATATTAATGATAATATAGTAATTCAAGTTGCGCAAATATCAACATCAACTTCTCGAATATATGCGCAAAAAAAAAAAAAAAAAAAAAAAAAAGGAAGGAAAAAAAAGAAAATATTTATCCTATCATTTAAATAAATTTAGTCTGAAAAAGTCTGCCAGTCACCGCATGAGAAGCAAGTCTACATTATTAGCGGCACGCAAAGAAAAGCCAAGGAAAACATTAAGAGTATAGTAGCCAGGGTAAACAGCAGAGTAAACAATGACAATTGAGTGTCGTAGCTGAATACAACTTTGTTGTGGTACCTATTAAAATATTATTTATTTAATTTTTTTCTATATATTTGATTGTACTTACTTGAACTTCTCTATATCAGTCAGTGTTACCACTTTTTCTCTGTATGTTTCATTCTGCATTCTTGTCTTGCCACGTCGGTCAACGACTGGCACCATTCGACTTCTTGGCTCATTATGCCAACATACTGCCTGAAAGTGAATCTCTGGCGAAGTGGCTTGAAGTCTCTCAATTAACTGGACGATGGTCTCTTGGCGAAGAACTTGACTTAGGAGCTTTCTGCTTGATGCATAGTAGCATTCCGTCATGTAACAGGCGTACAGCAGGAAGAACAAGACAACTGGGAGTGCCACGAGTTTCTGTGGCGGCAACACGCCATTGTAGACGGTATCATCTGCAGCACACCAGCAAATCAACAGGAATGACAAACCTACAGCGATGTTCAAGAATATAGAGCATACCGGGCATTCCACCATCCAATCTTCACACATGATTGCGGTAGTTATACAGTTTAATCCCTGGAAAAATCACTTCTGTGTTGATGAGGAGATTATTGGAAGAACAGGAGGCTTTAATCCTCAATTTTGCCTTAAGTAATCCAATATTGGAAAAAACCTCCACTCAAAACACAGCCAACGTTAGCTCAGGTTCTAAGTTTCCACTGGTCAAATGTCAGTCGAAATATTATACGAGCCTGCTGTTTTTGAATATTTGAGCTGTATCTGATCTTTGTCTGGCTAGCGTTACTTTTGAGTATTTGCATAGGCGAAATTTCTCTGCGGTTTAAAAAAAACGTTATCGTATTTATTTTGCAGTCTATTTATTTTATTAGGTTAAAAACCACCACATAAATGCATTTGGAAATTGGAAAAAAGGGACAGTCTTGGGTTATATATATATATATACACAGAAGGAAAAGATAGAGGAAATATCTCATCGATAATTTATTTTGTTTCTCAGACTCAGCATCACATATGAATATAGTCTGTTAGGTATCTCACTTGATTCGAGGGTTTTTCAGCTGTTTTTTTTCATCCGCAAATCCTAACATGCTCAAATCCAATTCGATTTGCGAGTTAGCCGTGCCCTGATATTGATCAGCCTAGAGGCTGTCTCACGTATTGATAAAATATAAAGATTTTTGAGATATAATGGGTAAAAAAACTCAAAAAGATCCTTAATAACTTGGGTGCTGCTTTCTTTTTTGGTGACAACAATAAAAGTCAACTTTTATACACCCTATGCAAAAAGGCGTGGCCATGGAAATACCTTAGTTCATCAGTTATTGAAAACACCATTGCTTTCATTGTAAAGAGTATATCGATTTTAGTAATCTTCAAAAATTTCAGCTTACTAACATTAAATGATAAAAATATACAGCTGTATGAAATTAGAAAGATTTGAATGGAAACAACAACCAAGGCCTGACCAGCCTCGTTTTCATGTTTTTGGCACATTTCAAATGCTTATAACTCTGTAGCGATTTAATAAATAACAACAGAACTCTACCAAATTACTAATTGAGACATGCTCTTTCTCATGATCAAAATATATTTTGAAATCATTGATGATTCATGGTGCTGGTTCCCAGTCTTTTTCTCTTTATGCATAGGGTGTATGTACGGAGAATAAAATGAACTAACACGATGACACGCACACGATTTTTATTGAATTAACTATACGGTTAAAACAGATGCAACAACACTTTTGGAGAATGTTTTTTCCTACATTGGCCTTTACTTAAGTTTGGCAAACTAACTATATTTGTCTCCATTAAGCCATTATTTATTATTGATATAAAGACATTCTGCCAAAAATATGTATATTTTTTTTCACACAGTAGATTAATTCAAACTTGACCTCATTCACATGAGGCAATGTGTATCAAAGCTCACAAAGCACTCTGGGAAAGTGAGTTCTTTAAAAATATAACAGGGAAATCAAAAGAAATATCAGAAAAATATTACTCTGTTATTTTCTTCTGCTGAAATCCTTTTATTTGCATAGAAAATGCCGGAGAAAAAAATTGTCAGATGAATTTTAAGAGGAGCCAAAAAAGCGTAAGAACTCACTTTCCCATCATGGTTTGTGCTAGAATTTCGAGCTCATGCACATTGGCTATCCAGACCATGTGCATCGTGCCATTCCCTTTAGAAATAGATTCGTTATTTGTGGTTCATATATAAGCTGAGCGTTTAGCCACACGTGCTATAATGTGGAAGAAAAGAAATAATTCTTGAAGAAATGACATGTGATTTGTAAATGAAAACAGGAGATTATAGGTTATCAAGGCTTTGCTCGCTAAACAACAACAATAATATAAGCTCTATTCGAAATGTAACACCACTTGTAAACTATGGCTGTTATATTCATACTTATGATACAATCCGCAAGTCAATCGACATTCTCATCACGGGGCTAGTATCCCGTAATTTTAACCCCCTGTGGGCTACAATTCCTACTACGGATAAATACTACGACGATGATGGCAATAATTCCCTAGAGGGTTCTACTACCCTGATGATACCAGGACCCTGGCGTCACCAATGCCTAATGCCTAATGCCTAATAGTCCCTCATGATCCTTCCCGTGTAGATAATACCTCGAAGCACTAATTACTAATTCCCATTCAAATGTTAAGGCTTCTACCCTGGTGGTACCAAAGCCCCGAGGGTACTAATGTAATACTCTACATGGAGTCTCTTATGCAACGGTGTTGATAATACTGTTATAACGAGACGTTCTAATACCCTAATGACACAGAAAAATGGTGGCACAAATATCTCACCGAGATAACACTACTTCCTTTAGTTGAAGGACCTAGTGTTAACACGGTACTTTCAATTTAGCCCTGGTTGCTCACTACTACGAACGCTAACTGGTCGTCCTCAATAGTATTTTAGTGTCATATCTATTTTCGACTAACGCTTTTATTCCTAACCCCAACTGTTAACTAAATTTATCAAAGTAGTTGTATGAGTGGACTGTTATTACCACTTCAATAGTAACAAACACTAAACAATCGTATATTACTAAAGTCTCAGTTTCGCATCCCTGCATCTAAAAACCAGTTACCATAAAAATGGCATTCAGCTGATTCCTTTGGCAGCGAGCTCGTCTTTAACCCTCTTTAGGTAAGTTGGATCTGGATAGCCAAATCTGTAATTCAGAAAAAATCAGTTTAACTTCAACTCTCAATAATATTAAATTAGTTAGTTGATATAGGAGAGTGGAAGAGGAAAGAATAGAAGGGAAGGGAGGAGAAGAGGCAAGAAAAAAGATACATGCATGATAAATAAAGTTTCGGGTTCAATGGGGACATACATATGCATGCCTTTTCTTTTATTCGTTGTATCTTTTAGTCCTACTAATTTCAAATGAATTTCCATTCTTTAAAAAACTCATGAATATTTAATGAGGAAAACACAATAGAAATCATTGTCCGTGGAGGAGGTTTTAAATCTGATAAAACATCCTCTTCATTTGCATAAACTTTAACTCGGATTTTCTCTGGTAAACTTGGTTCATTCGTCAAAAATTCAGTAGAAAATGCGAAGATACACCTCAAGGTTTTTTAAGCTGTTCAATAAACTCGCAGATCGTGTTTTATCGGGCTTAAAACCACTCGGCTTCGCCTCGTGTTTTAAATCCCGATAAAACACTCCTGCTCGTTTATTAAACAGTACTTAATCTGACCTTTACTACAATAATTTAGTATTTGAATCCCCTCTATATAATAATCACTCATAATAGTTATAATAAATTAGATCACCGGGTACCAAAACCACCACCACCGAAAAAAAAAAAAGCATTATTCAGTTAAAGTTATGTATTCAGGGATTGCGCTAGGATTTTGTAATGTGTGTCCTGGGACCGATGTGACTGGGCACATTTGTCCGGTCCCTAACATGTTCAGATGGGATTCTTGATCGCGTTCTTTCGTAAGCATGCCAAGGAATTTAGTGCAATGGCAAGAAATGAAACGCTCGAGTTTCCGAGACACAAACAAATTGTCAAAATACACTTTTTTTTTTGCTTAAAAATCCACGATTTCTGCGTTAGCTCGAACCCTGGTCAGTATTGATGTTTCATAAATTTTAGCTATATTTACCCTGTTGCTCCTCCATGAGTGCTGGTCTTGTGATGTATATCGTTCCATGTGACAACATTAGAAGCACCAGTAGTCACCGATCTTCCGATGGTAAACGTGAGCCTTGCATTGAACGCTTTTTTGAGCAAATCCAGTACCTCTCTTCCCTCTGGGCAGTCGGGTAAAAAAGCCGTTCTTGAAGTTCCAGTGTACCATTGTCCTGGGTTTGGGTGTTCAGGACCTTGCGTCCCACTTGGAAAGTAGTAGTCTATCCTTATGGTGCCATATCTTTCATATCCTGGAATGTGTGAATAACGTTCTAAGTATTGATTCATCGTACCAGGTGGCATATTTCCTGTTTGCACACCATAAACCATTCCACAAGTAGGACAAACCTGGCGGTGCTGGAAAGCTAGATCAATACACTTCCTACAAAACTTGTGATTACATTTTGAAAGAGTTACAGAGTCATGGAATCCATCTAAACAGATCGGACAGACATCATCTTCTTCTTTCTTCCCTGTCTTTTTATCTGGGAAAAAAAACACACAAAAAACATAAACAACAAAAATGACATGACACTATTTGCAAGATAGAGAAAAATGCGGGGTGTGGCAGTGGAATGTTTTTAGATCTGTCATAAAAACATAGAGGTTATAGCATGCAAGCAAAGTAAGCACGTGTACTTATAATAGTTATCTCTTTATTATATAGTTATCGATGAAATACCAGGATTTATCCGGTGTCTAAAACTTCGTACATTCTACACAGTGAAGATATGATATCCTTTACATGTGAAGATATTACCGTTGCCATGACTACTTTGCTATCAACCAATCACACAATGAGGTCTTCGAGCGCCGTTTCTCAGATCAGAATGGCAGCTCCCACATCGTCGACGAACGAGAAATTTTATGATATTTTTGACCTTTTTTCCTGCCTTTATGTTAAGTTTTTATCATCAAAAATAGTAGAAAAATATACCATCGCTATCTATATAATAAACAGAACATTACATGGGCGGTTGGAGATACGAATTTTATCTTCTCGTGTTGATGATCTCTCACTCGTTCGCTGCGCTCACCCGTGAGAGATATCATCAACACTCGAAGATAAAATTCGTATCTCATCGCGCCCATGTAATATCCTCTATATATTACATACGGTCTCACATATTATCAACTGTTATCGAGTAGACAAACTTACCAACTTTTTTATCAGGCGAAGGAAGAGATGAATTCTCGGCACTTTCGCTGTCTCTGCCGTAGCCTTTTCTTCCAGGTGGTTTTACGATGGAATCCCCGTATCTTTTCGTGAGCTCAGCTTTGAATACCTCTGCTGCTTCGGGGTCCAAATGGACAAATCGGATATCCGCGACGGCTCCAGTTTTAGGATCATGACTTTTCATGTACTCCTCGATAGCATTGATCATAGCTGTTGCACAGATGTTAAGGGCTAAACCTTGTCGTCCTGTTCCCAAAGCTGGGAAAGCAATGGATTTAAGTTTCTGCTTTTGTGCGCGCTTTAGACAATCCAAACACCCCGTCTTGGCAATTAACTTGCAATTTTCTTTGGTTCTTCTGCTATGAGCGATCAAATGGAAAACTTTTAAGCAATTCAGTTTTCCTGGTTCTGTATGAATTATGTCGCCTGGCTTTACCTTTCTACGCCTACATTCGTCTACAACTTGTTTTTCGATTTCTTTTCCTCCTCTATCGACCAGTGCTCGAGGTAATCCACCAAAAAATCCAAGAGACTCTACAATGGTGTTGACAATGACGTCAACTCGCTGTTGGACTATGTCTCCCTGGTAAACCGTCAACCGAAATCCCTTCTTTGTTTCGATCGCAAAAGGCTGTCCTTTGTCACCCGGAAATTCCTGTAATGCGTCTTTCTCTGCTTCATCTTTCTTGCCTGGCATGGGTTGGCTATGAGCAGCACCAGGATCGTTCTCCTCCTCGTTTGTAACATGACGTACTTTTACTTTACGAGCTTTTCGAAGCGGATTATCAATCTTTAACATCTTGCATACTGCATTGACTGCATGCCTTACATTCGTCTCTTCACCGTAAAACAGCCATTTATCTTGTTCCTTCATCTCTTGGATGGCAACTGGTTCCCTTTGTAACAATTTTTCTATTGCCTCTTTAACTGAGAAGTCTGAACCGTTGCCTGGTCGGAGAAAGAATTCCTCACACATCATGGAACCGTCGTAGACCTCTCTGTAAAGATCGATGTACTTCTCACAGGCATCATGATGTTTTGTTCGAGTACATCCTCGCAATGGGCGGATTGCCACTTTTAAGCCACCTTCAGCTCCACCAATTTTGACATTGAATTCTGACTCAATATCTTGGATCCTCTTTGCGTACTTTCCGACAGTAAAAATAAATTGCAAGATGATAGGAACAGCCTGGTAAATCGTATCATTTAGTTTTTCATCATCACTTGTTTCTGGAGATCTTGAAGCGGCACCGCTTTTATCAGTTGACGCAGCTTCTACAGCCATGTCATCATGAGGAGATTCTGGTGGCATCTGTCGTGAGGCCTTGGCATTACGAATCTCACGCTGGATATATTTATAGCATGATATAATCTGCGTGTATGATCCACTTATTACATATCCATAGACGTTCTCGTGCCATTGAATTTGAAACTCACGTTTAATGCGGTAGAGCACTTGTTCTAATAGGGAAACGGAGCCATCAAATACATCAAGATTTATTTTTGCATCCACACCCAAAAAGATCTGCAAAATAGCATTTAACATATTGGTTGTATTATTATTTAAATAGGAACACCGTTAAAATGTGTTCCAATTTGCATCATAACAAAACTAAACTGGTAAGACATAGATATATTTCACCAAAGCTGCCACACTTCGTTGCACAGAAATGGCGAGCTTTAGATTTGTCAAAGAAATAGACATTTCCCGAATTCGCTTGGATGATTACGAAAAATGGTTCCAAGTCAAGACTGAACTTGATTCTTTTATTTAACAAGGCCAAACTCGACTTTAAACCATTGTTTCGTGATCATTCAAGTCTATTATCACAATGCAATTCTTGTCAATTTATGCAAGACCCTGGAGACTAGTTTTAGTTATAAGAAAGCTTAGGATTGGCAGAATTTTGACAATGTCGGTCCATTCACAGTTATCAATATAAACCAGGATGTTTTTTAGTAAGAATTACAATAAAAATATATACTTCAATTAAATTTACCTCTCCAAATATGCTTATTTAAATTTCTGCACTACTGTATTTATATTTCTAAAACTTCCCGCACCATTTTAATTTTTCTCACACTCTATCAGCCGCTCTGTATAAATGAAAAAGTAATTCAGTTAAAAATGCAAATAACCACTAACTCAATACTAATGTCAATAGTTGAATAGTAATATATTTTTTCATTTGAATGTTACATCTAAGTTATAAAGGTTTATGCTTTCCAATATGCGGTGACATCATGTAATCAAGTTCCATTTACTATATTTACTACACAAGATGTACGTATTCTTGTAGGTTGGATCCATATTATAAAACAGATGCGTTGTTGTCAACAATCTTGTAATTATCTATTTTCATTATTCTATTTGTTTTTTGTTTTATTTTATTTACGCTAGACTTGGTCTATCAAGAGTGTGGAAGTCAAAATTGTCAACTAGGATGTCTTCCGTCCACCTATAGACCGTTACTATAAAAGAGATAAACTATTTAGGTAAATCTTTTGTAAATCTATTTACGCGGTAATTCGTTAATTTCTCGTTCGTTCGTTCATTCATTTGCTCACTCATTCTTTCCTTCATTTGTCTGTTTATTCATTTGTTCGTTCGTTCGTACACTCATTCGTTTGTTTAAATTGTTCTTTTGATTGTTTCATTTATTGATTATCCTACTATTTTTTTCATATATTTATTAGTTTGCTCATACACTCATTCATTTATTTGTCATTGCCGGTAATCACATTCCACGCACAAGTCGAAAACAGAATAGACCTTTTTGCTCTATTTATATTTTCGACTTCGTGCGCTTTTAAAACAATAGGTGAGATCAAAGATTGTACGAAATATGAACATCTTTAGAATTTGAATCTTTAGAATTTGAACAAAAGATACTCGTATTTTATTGTTGTTGAACAATATCTGTAGTTAAGTGTTGTGCATTAGACCCTTTTGCTCTATCACTATTTTCGACTTCGTGCGCTTTAAGAACAATAGGTGCATCAAAGATTGTACAGAATTTGAACAACTTTAGAATTTGAACAAAAGATACTCGTATTTCATTGTTGTGATTAACAACGAGTCGGGCCATACCAATGCACAACACTTACGTATGCTGAAATTATGACTTGACTACAACTATTGTTCAACAACAATGAAATACGAATATCTTTTGTTTGAATTCTAAAGATGTTCAAATTTCGTACGATCTTTGATCGCACCTATTGTTCTTAAAGCGCACGAAGTCGAAAATAGTGATAGAGCAAAAAGGTCTATTGGTATGGCCCGACTCGTTGTTAATCGCAACAATGAAATACAAGCATCTTTTGTTCAAATTCTGAAGATGTTCAAATTTCGTACCATCTTTGATGCACCTCTTGTTCTTAAAGCGCACGAAGTCGAAAATAGTGATAGAGCAAAAAGGTCTAATAAACCGCAATAACGAAAATGGATGAAAACGAATTTCAAACAAATATCTGACTCATCTTCTACTCTCTCTTTGTTTATGTATACATAATTTTAAGAACCACAAAAGCTAAGGAAACTTTGATCTAATCATGACGTGACAATTTTTCTAAAACTTGGCACAAATATTTATTTTGGGTGTTAGAGTGTGAATATGAAATACAAAATGGGAGTCACCTAATTTATTGAGAATATATAATTTTTCAAAAATGGGGCGGCCATCTATTTCTGGCAAAATAGGAAAATGAAATAACAAGCTCCTTCAGTATGAATTGTCATCAAAAGCTTTTTAAGCGACTTTCAGTCCCTATCGGTCGCTAATAAGAAAAGCAATAATTTCAAATGATACACATGCTAACATAATATAACTAGCGTGCATGCGTGAACTCGGGCATTCAATGTTGTAAATCTGGAGTTTTCTTTATGAACCTGTCAATTGCTGGATACATTTATGCTAGACTTGCGTTACGTCATTGTCGGTTATGAAAAAAGTCTACTTGCATGTGTCTACTAGAATGAAATGAATGCCAATTGAATGTTATTGCGATACTAGATAACAATCAAAACAATATATTACCATATAAGAGTAGCTAATGGGTTTGCATGCCATTAACTGCATGGAGAAGGGGATTTTTTAGTTTTTTATTGGCACTGGAAGTATTAGAAAGTTTGTTGCCAAATATGTTTACCCACTTAAAATTTTGGAGTTGCCAGAAATTAGCAGTGGGTGGGGTGGAGATTTTGAATTGAGTGTTGAAAATCATGTGACCTTCATGCAGTCAATCTACTGAGCGTTCTCGTCAAAATCCAGTACATCTTCGTTAAACAATTCTTTAAGACGTTCATCGTTTATTTTAAACGTCAGTGCTACTTCTTTGTCATCTAAAACTTCGATGGTAGCTGATAAGCCTCCTTTACACTTGCTTGTCTTGAACAGCGTGTGTATCTGTATGCATTTTGAGCATATTTGAAACCACACTATCCATGCTTACTATTCACTAACAACATACTTCTTGTACTCCTTTGCTTCCACTATGGATCACGACCATGTGGTCTTTGTGATTCATTCTACGCATGCGCTTTACGATTACAATACGCATGCGCCGTAAAGACCAGAGGGCGATTTGTGATTGAACGACAAAGAAGAAAAAACGAAGGCGAAATTATAAATCGGGCATTTCTTAGAAAGTCCGAGTAATGAGAAATTCGCTGGTAACTTAACAGGCAAGGGACTGAAATTTTCAATCTTGCTAATATTCAATGTACTTTTTCTTATGATGGGGTCCGTCTGTGTAAATTAAATCAAATCTGAGAAACCCAGTTCCAGTCCCCTACTCATTTTGTCACTGACGAATTTGTTACCTGAGGTATCTTTGTCCCAACAGGATATCGCTGTACGGTGAACTCTTTTTCCGGTTGAAGCTCAATGGCGCTTTCCACAGCTATTTAGTAAGTAAAAAAAATGTTAATGCTAGCTATCGGTGCCCTGGGCTCAAAAAACCCTCTTCCGCAGTAGTTCGCTCACGATAACTAAACCTACTAGACTGAGACCGAGAAAAAATGGAGCGATAGGTTTTGGCACTTTGGAACAAAAAGTATTTTATTCACATCATAATAAAATGTAAATAAGGTAAGGAAAATAGATAAATAAATATAATTACGTAAACAACTGAATAAATGAATAAAAATTGAAAAAACAAAAACAATAATACCAAATACATCTTGAAAACCCAATGAAATTAGAAGTGAATTAAAGATACTAAAATACAAAGTTTTATCACTTCACTAATTGTCAAAATTTAAAAAATCTGAAACTTGGCTCTTGAGAAAAGTTTCACGAACGAAAACGTAAAAACGGGTTATCATAAGACATGACACGATCCTGGCCTTTATTATATTACACCTAGAAGCAGTGATTTTGTATAGGTAATCATATGGTTTCGAGTTCAATTTGGGATTAATTTGCACGAGTGTGTTTTTCAAAGAGTTCAAATTGCACGAGACTGTAGGTCGAATGCCCTTGAATTTGTCTTTTTTTAGCAGTGGAGAAGAAAAAAAACTTGCTAAAACTGGCTTAAACCAAATTCTAACCAGGCAGAGTGATATAGGTATAACTTCTCAAAGGTCAGCTAAGATTTCTTTACTTTATTTCACATTTTGACGATTTTATTGAGCTTTTTATAGTTCCCCATACATTTTCTTATGATATGACACCAAAGAAACCCAGCTTGGGCTACATGTGGTTATTTCATCAGACATGCTAGTCAGTAGTAGCTTAAGGTAGTCTAGGTAAACAAGTAACTTAATACTCGTTAAAACGCATTAGTAACGCAATCAAACCTGTTGTCGTATCAGTAAAGTAGGATAAAAGTTTGTTCAGTCCATAGGAAAGGAAAACTCCTGGGCGAAATAAGTAAGCCGGATTAGCTTGGAGATTTGGCGAGTCTTAGAATGTTGAATCATCATCGAGCTCTAGAATACTTGCAAAGGCAACCCAGTGAACGTTCCAAGAGTGTCTAGTTATATTAGAAACATGCAGTGACCAACTGAATGAAACGGTTGTTGCGTCAATTAGATCCTGTTCCTACACTGGAAGCCCAAGCTATGGTTCTGAATAGTCATATATAGAGAATGTATGGCAGATCAAAAAATTTCTTTAAATTAAAATAAATTTCATCATTTATTATTTTATTAACTGTATATCAATGTTTTATTGCATGCTTTGTGGTTTCCTGATGGTTTGGATGTATTTTAAGGTGATTTTAGGACATTTTATCTTCTCCCTAAAGATGAAGTCAAGATAGGAGATAAAATTTCCTAAAATCACCTTAAAATAATGATATACAGTTAATAATACAATGAATGATGAAATTTATTTTAATTTACAGTGAGGACACTCAACATACCAAGTCTGTTTTCTGATTCATGCGAACCTGTGAAGTTGGGGGATCACAAACTCAACTGTTTGCTTTATGCGGATGATTTAGTCCTTTTGTCTGAATCTGAAGCGGGTTTACAGAATAGCTTGAATGTACTGGATTTATATTGCAAAAAGTGGAAACTTAATGTAAATTTGAAAAAATCTAAAGTTCTAATTTTTTGTCTACCAACTCAAAAACGTCTATTTTTAGGATCCAAATGGTTTCTTGGGAAACAACGGCTAGATTATGTTGAGGAGTATACCTATCTAGGATTGTCCTTTCACTTTAATGGTAATTTTAAGCTAGCTATCAAAAATTTATACAATAAGGCCTTAAGAGCATATCACAGTCTTATGAGTAAAATCTCAAACATAGAAAACGTTCCCATAAAAGCATTGCTTAAGTTATTCGACTCTCTTGTAGTTCCTATTTTACTTTATGGTTGTGAAATATGGGGTGTGTATCTTCTTAATAAAATCTCTTCCCCGGACGTTTTCAAACAGAAGTTTTTTAGCATCTTAAATGTTATAGAATGCCTACACTTGAAATTTTTAAAACGTATTTTAAGAGTTCACAGCAAATCTACTAATATTGCAATCTATGGTGAGCTTGGTAGAGTACCTCTAATCGTACAGGTCTCAACCCTGGTGGCAAAGTATTGGTTACGGATAAAAAACCCTGTATTTGACTCTACTCTTGTTGGAAAAGCTGCAAAATATTGTATGCAAACCAATCAGCAAGGGGTAATATTTACAAATCACCTTCTTTATATATGTGAATTGAAATCTCTCTATGATTTTTCGATACCACTTAAAGACATAAATATCTGTGGGAAATTTATTAAGTCAAAGCTATACAATTGTTTTTCTCTTTATTGGACTGACCTAATGAAGAAAGGATGCGACACTGGAAAACTTCGCACCCTTTCCACAATAAAGAGACATTTTGGTTTCGAGAAATACCTAGATAAAATTGCTAATACTAAACATCGTCAAGCAGTGACAAAATTGAGAATTTCCGCACATAGGTTACCTGTTGAATCAGGCCGCTATACAAGAACAGCCTATCATGATCGGACATGTAACCTATGTGCGTCAACAGATGTTGGTGATGAATATCATTTTTTACTAATTTGTAATAATGTTAAATTTGTAAATCTAAGAATTACTTTTTTAGATGATCTGGGGGTTATTTGCCCGGATCTAAGACAAAAATTATGATCTTTTTAAATATCTACTTCTGATGCATGATGAAATGACTATGAAATTATTTGCCAAATATTGTCATGACATCTTAAACACTTACAATATTTAATAATTTTCTAACTTTATATATTCACACATATGTTATATAGTTATGTTATTGTTCACTATATATTTTCTCATTATATATAGTTTTATTATATAGATTATATAGCTTGATAATCTTATTCAATGTTTGTATCCATTGTATCATTCTGGTATGTAAAGGATTTTAACTTTAAAAAGTTATTATTATTATTATTACTTTAAGGTTTTTTCATACTTTTGTCTCCCTCATCCCTTGTGTGAATTGATTGGAAATATGATTTATTTTGAACAATAAGATTATTTGAGTTCAGTGCTTCGTTTTCAGAAAGTTTGAAGCACTAGGAAGTTCATAAAATAAAAAAATATAAAAATATCAAGTGTTCATGGTTCGAGTTTCCTCACTGTAAAGAAATGTTTTGATCTGCCATACATTCTCTATATATAGCTATTCAGAACCATAGCTTGGGCTACCTGTGGGCTACTCAGGTCAGGGATAGCTTTGTTATTGATTATTGATTATTGCATGTTCCCATATCGAAAGCTGAATGGCAAACGACGAAGGAAAGTATCGATTTGAGGCGAATATGTTCGAGCCGATGGAGCCGACTGGTGGCGAAGTTGTTTACTTGTCGGAAACAACCTTTAGAAAACGGCAAAAAATTCGCTTCCAAACTCGATAAAAACGCATCGGAAATCTACTACACTACTTAAGATAAAGAACTTAAGATAAAGATCTTTCACTGTGTGAATTCTTAGGCTACAAGATATCAGAAAAGGCTTTCTACGAACGGTATTTTCATTTGCCTTTGATCACGAAGTCTAACAAACACAAGACCACAGGACGCCCAAAATCCGAACTAGCCTCGCTTATTTGCTGTCAAAGACCCTTTGTTTCAACGTATCGGTACCAAGAGATGATTTGCATTTTGAATAATAATGTTTATAATTCTCTTTCATTTTCGATTCCAAGAACTCGAGGTTAGAATACAAAGTCTACAATATGCTGCCTTTGGACCAAAACCTTAAAACTTAAACGTTTTGTAAAAAAAATAAACAACATCGTGAATTAAAGTAAAAACCACAGATAATTATCTTACTTTTAGGATCTTCAAATGTTATAACGACAGACGAACGATGTTCATTGCCATGGTCATCAATATTAGCAACTTCGCCTCCGCCATTACTTTTCTTTTGAAAGTGAATCACAACATCTTTAGGAGAGAGATTTTTAGGCACATCCGTTACTAATATACTCCTCTTTGCTTCCTCTTCGTCCAGGTCCTCTTCAAAGAACGATGGGTCGTCCATTTTAGCCGTTCAAGCAGTCCAAAATGTCTTCATTCGCAGTTTGCTACAGACAGGTCGAAGCACCAGGGAAATTTCCCAGAAAAGACGGAAGTCAAAATACATGAAGTATGCATATTAATTACTGTCACGCAATGCAAAAAATAAATTGATTTATAAAAACAATTATATTTCTCAAATAGTTTTAAAAATACAACAATATAGAAGCCAATAATATATAATTATGAAACTTTTCATGCAAAAATATGTATATTTTGTTTTCAAAAGTCTTAAGAAATATGAATATTTTTGTGTGTTTCCTAGAATCCGATGTTTATGAAGTAACGCTTGGCTAGCTACGTCATTACTCGCTTTTCGATTCTTAGAATTTGGGATATTTCCCCGAAATATATTAACTAGAACGGTTTCCAGGTTTGCTTGTCAGCGAAAAACCTGAACTCTTCAACGATGGCGTTTGTAAGTCGACTGAGTGCTTAAAAAATCCGAGTTCAAGTCAAAATGGAGAGAAATAGAGTTTTCATTACTGGTCTGCCAAGAGGGAGTAAAGTCTCTCGCAGCGATTTACTCATGCATTTCCAAAGTAAAAAGAAGTCTGGAGGTGGCGAGGTGATAGATGTCGAATTCCTGGATCAAGGGGAAGCCATTCTTACTTTCCAGAATGAAGTTCGTAAGTAGATTATTTTTTCGTTTTATTTTCTAAATATCAAAAAACTAATTTCATAAGTGATTCGATATAATATATAATGTGGTTTAATTTCTCGACGGAATTTTGGCAAACAGATCTAGATAAGCTTAATATTCTGAGCGAGGTTTCGGGTTGTTGCTGTTCGTTTAAAAAGATGGAAAATATGTGAAGAAATTTATTTGTTAAAGAAATGTAATAAATTATTTATTTAAAAAGTAAGAATGTACTAATGTTCCTCCTGGCTTAAACTTATTCATTTGTGTCGTGTTTTATTAATCCCCAAAATACATCACCTGTCTATGCATTAAAGAAATATATACTGGTTATACAATGGTTTCGAGTGGCATACTGTGGAATATCCTACGAGTCATGTGTAGTTTCTAGTATACACACAAGCCTTTTAAATAGGCATGCAAGTGTATATACAATTTGTAATACAAGTGACGAGTGGGATATCCATCGAGAAACCATTGCATAACCATTTTATCCCACATCCCTAGCTGGTGCTAATCGATATCGATATCGACACGGGATCCTGTAAGATCCTATAAGATCTTGTTTAGGAATAGGATCCTGAGTATAGTAAGATCTTGCTCTAAGGAACAGCATCCAAGTTAGGATCCTAAGTAGGATCCTGCATAAGAATAGGATCCTGCATAAGAATTAAGAATAGGATCCTGCATAAGAATTAGGATCTTGCACAGGATTACGTTCCTATACATGTAAGATCCTAAGAAGAATTAGGATCCTAAATAAGATCCTGTATAAGCTAGATCCTAGATAGGAACCTAAAATGGAGTCAAAAACTAAGAGATGATAGGATCAGATCCAGGATCTAGCTTATGTAAGATCTTAAAATATAGCATCAGGATCCTGTAAAAGATCCTAATTAGGATCCTGGATTTAAAGATCCTAGCTAATTGACTGCGAACAAGATCCTGGGTATGATCCTTTAGGATCTTGAACAATTTCCTGAGTAAGGATCCTGGGTATGAAAAAGATCCTGGGTAGGATCCTGTAGGATCTTGAACATCCTATATAGCTAAGTAGGATCCTGGATAAGATCCTGCAAGATCCTACACAGGATCCTGTAGGATCCTAAGCAAGATCCTAGAGACAGTCATGATCTTGGTCAGTATCCTGGACATCCCATATATCCTATCTATAGAATATATATCCTGTAGGATCCAGAGGTTATATGTTGCTTAACACAAAGCATGCATGTATGAATTTCAATCACTTCAATTAATTCATCGAATTAAAAGACATGAATAAAATACAAATGTATGTTTTGATAATTCTTCAATGGCCAATTCAAGTGGAATTGGTACGCTGGGCTTAACTTAGCTTGTACTCTTTCATTTTTTTTTTTTTTTTTTTTTGAATTTCTAATTTTAGTTAATAAAAAAATAAAAATTGAAATAAAACCTTTTCATAATATTGAGAATTAGTATAGAAAACTATGAATTACTGCAATGTATACAGGATTAGTCTAGGATCCTAACAGCATCCTGCAGGATCCTGCAAGAGCTTGTACAAGATCCTGTAGGATCCTTTAGGATCTACCAGAATCCTGTACAAGATCCTGAGTAGGATCCTGGTAGGATCGATCCTGACAGGATCCTGTGTAGGATTTGCACCAGGGACCATAGAAAATACAAATGCATAGATTCAAAGCACAGTGCATGTTGGGAAGGAAGAGTGAAATACTGACGAATATACAACAGCTTTCCTGCTTTCTGATCGGTTGTATTTTCTATGGTGTGGGATAAATGCGAATATGTTAATATTAAAATATGTGAATAAACATGTTAATATGGTAATATTTAGATATGTGAATATGTTAATATGTTTGAATAATTATGTGAACATATCTTTTTCAACCAAATGTTTTTTTATTGACGCACACCAACCAATGTAACCGGCAGCTTGAGCCGAGCCAGGAGTTGTGTTGGATGTCTATCTTAGTATATATAGAGTTGCTTGTTGGTTCTTTCCTTTGCTTTGGTTTTTCTTCAGGTTCTCTGGTTTTTCCTCCATCTGCAAAAAACAGCTTCTAAATTCCAATTGGAAACTAGTGGACAAAGAACCATTCTGTGTAATCCACTGTTAAATTCCCATTTTTAGGGTTTTAATTTGAAATAACACTACATTATGTCCTGCATTATAATGTGCTACCTTACAACTCACAGCTCAACACTGTATACTGTCTTCATGGTCTCAAATACTCTACTCTTCTATACCCCACTCTAAGAGGCTCCATTCTGGCAATCCACTTCGCTACACTGCAGTCTGGCAGTCCACCGAGTACTATCTGTCATCTCTCATTCACTCACTTCAAATTTATCCAACTCCACCTATCTTCCCTTTACTCTTCTCAATTCCAGCTTTCTCAGCCCATTTCACACTACTTCATTAGACTAAACACATCTCAAATAACACTCCAACTTTTCACTGCACTGCACTGCACTGCACTGCACTGCACTGCACTGCACTGCACTGCACTGCACTGCACTGCACTGCACTGCACTGCACTGCACTGCACTGCACTGCACTGCACTCCACTGCACTCCACTGCACTCCACTGCACTCCACTGCACTCCACTGTACTGCACTCCACTCCACGCCACTCCACTGCACTCCACTGCACTCCACTGCACTCCACTGCACTCCACTGCACTCCACTGCACTCCACTGCACTCCACTGCACTGCACTGCACTCCACTGCACTCCACTGCACTCCACTCCACTCCACTCCACTGCACTCCACTGCACTCCAATGCACTCCACTGCACTCCACTGCACTCCACTCCACTGCACTCCACTGCACTCCACTGCACTCCACTGCACTCCACTGCACTCCACTCCACTGCACTCCACTGCACTCCACTGCACTCCACTGCACTCCACTGCACTCCACTGCACTGCACTCCACTCCACTGCACTCCACTGCACTGCACTCCACTCCACTCCACTCCACTCCACTCCACTCCACTCCACTCCACTCCACTCCACTCCACTCCACTCCACTCCACTCCACTCCACTCCACTCCACTCCACTCCACTCCACTCCACTCCACTCCACTCCACTCCACTCCACTCCACTCCACTCCACTCCACTCCACTCCACTCCACTCCACTCCACTCCACTCCACTCCACTCCACTCCACTCCACTCCACTCCACTCCACTCCACTCCACTCCACTCCACTCCACTCCACTCCACTCCACTCCACTCCACTCCACTCCACTCCACTCCACTCCACTCCACTCCACTCCACTCCACTCCACTCCACTCCACTCCACTCCACTCCACTCCACTCCACTCCACTCCACTCCACTCCACTCCACTCCACTCCACTCCACTCCACTCCACTCCACTCCACTCCACTCCACTCCACTCCACTCCACTCCACTCCACTCCACTCCACTCCACTCCACTCCACTCCACTCCACTCCACTCCACTCCACTCCACTCCACTCCACTCCACTCCACTCCACTCCACTCCACTCCACTCCACTCCACTCCACTCCACTCCACTCCACTCCACTCCACTCCACTCCACTCCACTCCACTCCACTCCACTCCACTCCACTCCACTCCACTCCACTCCACTCCACTCCACTCCACTCCACTCCACTCCACTCCACTCCACTCCACTCCACTCCACTCCACTCCACTCCACTCCACTCCACTCCACTCCACTCCACTCCACTCCACTCCACTCCACTCCACTCCACTCCACTCCACTCCTTTCGTGTTCTGTTCTGCTTTACTTTACCTTTACCCTATTTTATTTTGCTATTCTCTTATAATTTTCCCCTGTCTTTAGCATTCAGTAGACAGTGCAGTTTACATATTTCTTAAAATGTTTCTTAGGTTTGATGAGTACTTGCCAACGTAATCATATATTCAACTTATATGTTTTTGTTTCTCCAAACACTTGCCTATAGTTGCGAAAAATGTGTTAGCAAGAGAACATGTTATCAAAGGGTATAACATACACACCACAGTACCACCAATAAATATCAGAAAAGAAGCCCCACCACAGACAACAGAAGACTCAGGCGATGATCCCGCTAGTGAGGAAAAAAGCAGCCGTGATAGTGATGAGGACGAAATAGGTGATCCAGAAGAACTTTGCACAGTACAAGTCAATGATGTGTCAGACAGAACCACTAAAGATTCGATTGAAAACTATTTTGAAAACAAGAACAAATCAAAAGGAGGAGTTGTGAGAAAGGTGGAACTAAAGGATAATCTTGCAATCGTAGTGTTTCGTTATCAAAAAGGTAAAGTGAAAGGATCATCAATTTTAACAACAATAACAGTTCATAAGTTACCATTGATTTGCGTTCAACCTTTAAATATGACAACGTTTTCGAGTTGCAGCTTTGTTTATCAGACGCACATTTTTGATTAATTTTGTTTGACGTCTTGTTCTCTCCTATGTTACGAAGTTTTTCTCTGGGATCTCCGGTTTTCACCCCAGGGGCAGATCCAGGGGAGGGACGCATGTAGTGCGCGCACTCCCCCCCCCCCCCCCCCCGTTCGATGATAACCAATACAAAATATTTTTTCCCCTTTGATTCTAAGGGGTGCAGCACCCCACCCTTAAGAAAATTCTGGATCCGCCCTTGCCTCCTTCCGTAAAAATCAAAATGCGAGTTGAGTGTCGTATGCATAGGACAATGGATGTAGCAGTAGTGTGTGTGGGTAAAAAAATAGGCCCTTTGCAGCTAATAATCATGTGACTGTAACTGGAGAGCAAAAAAATCCTATTTCATTTATTCAAAACAAATTTCATTAAATTTCTAAAAATTTTAAAAAATGCTGTTATACCCTCATAACACGCTTTTGATCTTAAGATATTAAGCTTTTTAGAGTTTGTTTGCCTTCCACTGGAGCCTTCCCCAAGGGCCCCTGAGCTCAATCCATTCGCTATTGAAGTGATGACATGACTGTTAGCTGCAAAGGGCCTATTGTCCCCAATTAGTGCAAAAGCTTTAAAACGACTATAGATTTATTGATTATTTATTAATAATTATGAAACTGGTCATGTAATGGTATCTGCTCTTGTGTATATATAGTATATGCATACGATAAACATGGTATGCGTATGATGATGGAATGAAATGTGTATATGATCGTACCATACTGTGAAATACTCAGAAAAAAGTTCTGAGACCCAGATGGGAATCGAACCCACGACCCTCCGTATACTAGTCGGACGCTCTGTATATGCATGCCCTCGCGTCCGATATCGAAAACCGAGCAATAACCAAAAATGATTTAAAATGAAGTATATAGCTAGCAAAAAGCTAGCAAAATTATAAACTTGTTTTAAGAAATGTTTTAAAAATGTTTTAAAAATGCTGGAGTAAAGTGACCTAACATTTTGTTTCTATTGACAGATGCCAAGCGAGTGGCAGAATATAGAAAACACAAGCTCGACGATGCTCGCTTGACTGTTTCTTTAGTAAATCCCAAAGGCAAAAAGGAGACACTTAACAACAAGGGCAAAAAGGAAGCCGTTAGTGCTAAGTCTACAGAAGAAGCGCTGCCCCTCGAGTTTGTAATAAGTGGTATATCTGAGAAAACCACGGAAGATTCGCTGACAAATTATCTCGAGAACGTTCGACGATCTGGTGGAGGTACTGTAGAAGAACTGACGTTTGATGAAGAGGAACGAGGCGTTGCTGAAGTGAAGTTTCGGGAAGTTAAATGTAAGTCGAACCTATCCAACCATTAAATTATAACAATTTGCCATTTGTTTGTGGACACCACCCTATACATCAGCTACAGTCTGTGCGGGCACTCGAACCATGAAAACTTCGAGGGTTTTTCATTTTTTCACTCTCCGTAGGAAAAGGGACCAAGCATTTTTAGGTGTCATCCAATAACAAGTGACGAAATGTGATTTAGCAGTTCCATGCAGTCATCAGTTAACATGAGAGAATTAAAAATAAGAATTCTAAAGATTCTCTACTGTTTGTTGTGTCTGGATATGGATGGCGCTTAAAATTGCTTGATTTTGTATGTTTCTACTGAGAGTGCTGATTGGATAGTTATGAAAAAAAAGGTTAAAAAAGAAATTATAACATAGATACTATATAACGCGCGCTCTGATTGGATAATATTCTATGAAAAAGAAATGGATGGTTCATAGAGATGGTTCATGCTGACGTCAGCATTGCTGAAAAAAAAAAATTCCAGCAAAAAGTTTTCCCATTTTTTTCTTGATATGAGTCTTAAAATTCTCATTAAGGAATAGCTAGTAATAGCCCAACATTTGAGTTTGGGTTTCTCAACTTTGAAGCGGATTCAGAGAACGTGAATGTATCAGAACTTGAGAAAGATAAACAAAACAAAACTGGATCAAATACGAATCGCTTCGCTAATCTAACTGAGCGAGAGTTAGACAAAATTATTGAAGACAAAGCATCAAAAAAGACAAAGTTAAACACTAACTGGTGTGTTTCTACATTTAAGGGTAAGTTTCAGATTTTAAACAGTTTTTTTTCTAGTTAAAATTGATAAAGTAAACTTACGAAATATTGAAACCTGACGATAAACAATGAACGAAAACAAAAGTACTTACACAATAAATTGATTTAAAAGTTTAATATTACCTCTTGTCTTGTAATTTACAGCATGGTGTAAAGAGAAAAATATACAAACACAGTTGGAAAACATGACGATCGGTCAACTTGACGCAAATCTGAGAAGATTTTACGCAGAGGCTAGGAAAAAGGATGGCGAGACGTACGGCAAGAAGACCCTACTAGGTTTCCGCCACGGCATCGAAAGATACCTTAATCAGCCACAGTTCTCAAGAAATCTTAAGATGTCGACAGACCCCAGTTTTTCAAGATCAAACTCGATGCTGGACGCACAGCTAGTTCAACTCAAGCGGGTCGGCAAAGAAAACAGTCAACACAAGCCAACGATTGAAGATGAAGACCTGGAGAAGTTAAAAACATCAGAATCACTCTCCCTAAATGGCCCTCTGTCTCTTCTGCGAAATGTCTGGTTTAATATCATTCTCTTTTTCCGCAGACGAGGCCGTGAAGGGCAGCGAGAACTGCAGAAATCCAGTTTTAAACTTGAGATCGATGCGAGTGGGAGAAATTACGTAACGATGGCTCACGATGAAGTGTCTAAAAACCACCCAGGTGGCCTGAAAGATACCAGCAGCTCGGAAAAATATGCAAGGATGTATGAGACGGAAAGTCCCAAAGACGGTTATAAAGCTGTAAAGCTCTATATTTCCAAGCTCAACCTCAAATTTTCAGCATTCTTCCAGTATCCCAGCCAAAACTGGGCGCCTTCCCATGACGTTTGGTACGACAACAAGCCGCTCGGCATCAATAAACTTGACAATATGATGAAGGAAATTAGACAAGCAGCCCAACTTTCAAGAGTTTATACTAACCATTCCTTTCGTGCCAAGGCAATTACCCTCTGGTCAAATGCTGGAGTTCCTAACCGCCATATAATGGCAATTTCTGGCCATAGAAATGAGCAGAGCTTGGCTCACTACAACACTCGTCCTTCGACCGCTCAACTTCTGCACTGCAGCGAAGTCCTTTCCAGCCATATTCAAGGGTCCACGGCGTTAGTTCCCGTTCAGCAATTAACCAACACAGCTTCTAGGTCCACCACCATATCAGTAAACCATGAGTTGAGGCCGATGATAAGCAGTTTTGAATCCATTTTCAGCAATTGCACCATTCAAAATGTGCAAGTCGTCGTCTCTTCAGCTTCGGTGAATCCTTCAAAATAACTTTTGATCTTAGCAAATACTTTTGATCTTTTGAATGGATAAACTTCAAACAAACTTTATCGTTGACACTGAAGTCAAATATTTTTAGAATGGACTTCTTTTGTGTTGTATTTAGACACAATTTAGTGACTCACACTTGTACTTAGCTTCAATAAAAATACTGACTTTGAACTAAATCAAGTTGTTCTATTTTTAGTCTGCATTCGCACGCTTAGGAGAATTTGTCGCTTGATCAGAACAGAAAATATGACTTTTCGGAGCGAAAAATATCTCGCTATGTTATAAAAGCAATGGAAAATGTCTAGCTTGTGCGTCCATCCAATTCGGGATGCACGCAGATAGTTGGGAGAGCACTCAGCTAGCTAGAGATCTCTTACGCTACCTTCGTGCTCTCCCAACTATCCGCGTGCATCCCGAATTGGATGGACGCACGCTAGACATTGTCCATTCCTTAACCAACTCGAATTGTTCATGGCTCGAGTGCCCGCACTGTAATTATATCAGCTACAAGGTCATTTCTCTCTCGCCCTTTTCCTTTTCACTTATTGCTGCAGAATTTTGAATAACAGCAAAATTACATAATATTCCTTTTCCAGATTTTCGCAGTTGTAGATTATTAATCGTCACTCATATCATTTGTATTTTGTTTTAGCTTTAGATCGACTACTTGGTAAACAACACCGAATTGATGATTCCAACTTTAAAATAGAAGTCAAGGAGCCAGAGAAGGCATTACCATCGGATCCCTTTATGATTCATGTGAAAGGTTTAAGTCCTGCAACAACTAACGATGGTCTAGAGTTATACATAGAAAAGATGAGTAAAGGAGAAGTGCAAAACATGCAGCGTGGATCCTATAACAATGCACTTATTTCATTCAAAGAGCCCATAGGTAAATGAAAGTAGTTTTTCAAAATTTTGCTGTTTGCATTTCTTTTTCTGTCCTGTCTCTCCATACAATCTCACCGGAGAAGCGTAAAAGAACCACTGATGACGTAAAGAAACCCTGGCAGTGACTACTCTCAGTGCCTACACCTCATACTAACCTAACCATCTATCATGATTGTATAGAAAGGGCGCTATATAAATCATAAATCATATCACAAGCCATTTTGTTTCTCTAGATTTCGAGGAATTAGCACAAAGGATGGAAGGCGATAGAAAGGGCCTGGAAGGTTGTAAGCCTATCCTGGAAAGTGTCCCATACTGTTGCTGTATTCAAGTATCTGGTTTGAATGACAAAACTACGGAAGATTCATTAAAATTTTATTTTGAAAATTCAAGAAGAGGCTGTGGGGCAGAGCCTCGTGAAGTAGACTTTCAAGGAGAAGGCAGAGCACTGGTGTACTTTGATGATCCTTCAGGTATTATAATATGTTGTATATTGACCTATATTATATAGTTTTTATTGCTTTAAATTTTGTTGTTGTTGTGGTTTGCCTGTATTTTTTCACCATAATAAACATTATGATCATGATCATCATAATCACCATCATCATCACCATCATCACCATCATCATCACCATCATCACCATCATCATCACCATCATCACCATCATCACCATCATCACCATCATCACCATCATCACCATCATCACAATCATAATCACCTTCATCATCATGATCAGGCACTTACCCAGGACTTTTTGTGGGAGGTGCGAGCTTGGTCAAAACGGACCACAGTGTATGAAATATTTGACTTTGCGTAACCAAAATGTGTACCTTTGGAACCTGGGGGGGGGGGGGGGGGGGGGGTGTGGACACACCCCATGCACCCCCCTCCTCTCCTAGGTTCGGGCCTGATGATCATTTTTTATTTGTTAGAGACACTGATTATTTTTGGCAGCGTTCGCTTATGTGAGCCTGCTTTCACTCACACTCACTACCACTACATTTACGATTTCATGTTCCAGTAACGTACACCAGCCTCACTTGTTATTTTTTATGGAGAACGGGGAAAAGGAATCAAGGGACAAAACCACCCATCAAACAAAATTAATTCACACAAGGAGTTCGCAGGGCTCGAACCAGCGACCCGACCCGTTGGACTCACAGTGGCGAAAGAAAACGCCGTGGTAGCGTACGCCACCCATGACAGTCTTCTCTATTTATCAATTATACTCACCAACATAGAACGCTCCTTCCCATAGATGCCATATTTTAATGCGTTTTTAATTTCATTTGTCAGTTATTGATAAAGCTTTGAGTAAAACACATGTATTGGAGAAAGCAGAATTACAAATGGAGATGTTTTATCCTTTTCTGAATGAGGAAAGAACAACAAGGAAAAGCAATAGAAAGGAAAAGAAAACTGCAGTAATTGATGTAGATCCAGGTATTATGGCTCATGTTACGAAGTGCTATCGAAATGTATACTTGCCAATTTAATCATATATTCAACTTATATATTTCTTTCTCCAAAAACTTGCCTATAGTTGGGAATAATGTGTTAGCAAGAGAACATGTTATCAACGGGTATGACAATCTCCGGATTCCCTCCCAGGGGCAGATCCAGGGGAGGGGTGCAGGTTGTGCGCGCACCTCCCCCCCGGTCGATGATAACCAATACAAAATAATGATTATTTTCCTTTGATTCCCCGCTCTTGCCTCCTTCCGTAAAAATCAACATGTGAGTTGAGTGTCGTATGCATAGAACAATGGATGTAGCAGTATTGTGTGGGAGTAAAAAAGTGTCCTCAATTAGTGCGAAAGCTCAAGAACGACTAAATATTTATTTATTATTTATTAATAATTATGAAACTGGTCTAATAATGGCATCTGCACTTGCGCGTATCAGTATAGTGTATATGCATGCCCCATCGAAAACCGAGCCTCAACCAAAAACGGTTTAAAATGAAGTGTATAGCTAGCAAAAAAGCTAGCAAAATTATAAACTTGCTAAATGCTGGAGTAAAGTGACCTAACATTTTGTTCCTATTGACAGATGCCAAGCGAGTGGCAGAATATAGAAAACACAAGCTCGACGATGCTCGCTTGAGTGTTTCTTTAGTAAATTCCAAAGGCAAAAAGGAGACACTTAACAGCAAGGGCAAAAAGGAAGCCGTTAGTGATAAGTCTACAGAGGAAGCGCTGCCCCTCGAGTTTGTAATAAGTGGTATATCTGAGATAACCACGGAAGATTCGCTGATAAATTATCTCGAGAACGTTCGACGATCTGGTGGAGGTACTGTAGAAGAACTGACGTTTGTTGAAGAGGAACGAGGCGTTGCTGAAGTGAAGTTTCGGGAAGTTAAATGTAAGTCGAACCTATCCAACCATTAAATTATAACAATTTGCCATTTGTTTGTGGACACCACCCTATACATCAGCTACAGTCTGTGCGGGCACTCGAACCATGAAAACTTCGGGGACCAAGCATTTTTAGGTGTCATCCAATCACAAGCGACGAAATGTGATTTAGCAGTTCCATGCAGTCATTAGTTAACATGAGAGAACTAAAAATAAGAATTCTAAAGATTTTCCACTGTTTGTTGTGTCTGGATATGCATGGATGGCGCTTAAAATCGCTTGTTTTTGTATGTTTCTATTGAGAGTACTGATTGGTTAGTTATGAGGGAAAAAAAAGGTAAAAAAAAAACAAAAAAAAAACTCGAAGTGTTTATGGCTCGAGTGCCCGCAATGTAATTATTACAGCTACAAGATCATTTCTCTCTTGCCCTTTTCCTTTTCACTTATTGCTGCAGAATTTCGAATAACAGCAAAATTACATAATATTCCTTTTCCAGATTTTCGCAGTTGTAGATTATTCTTAATGGGTTGATTGTGGGATGGGTATGGGAGTTTTAAGGGGTTGGGAATTGGTGCAATGTACCTCGAAGGAGACCTCGTGTTCTATTGTACAGCACCAGCCTGCGGGCAAATCTCAAAAGAAAAAGAAAAAATCATCGTCTCTCATATTATTTGTATTTTGTTTTAGCTTTAGATCGACTACTTGGTAATCAACACCGAATTGATGATTCGAACTTTAAAATAGAAGTCAAGGAGCCAGAGAAGGCATTACCATCGGATCCCTTTATGATTCACGTGAAAGGTTTAAGTCCTGCAACAACCAACGATGGTCTAGAGTTATATATAGAAAAGATGAGCAAAGGAGAAGTGCAAAACATACAGCGTGGATCCTATAACAATGCACTTATTTCATTCAAAGAGCCCATAGGTAAATGAAAGTAGTTTTTCAAAATTTTGCTGTTTGCATTTCTTTCGCTGTCCTGTCTCTCCAACTCAAGCTGCTTCGGAGAGGCGTAAAAGAACCAGTGAAGACGTAAAGAAACCCTGGCAGTGACTACCCTCAGTGGCTACACCTCACACTAACCTAACCATCTATCATGATTGTATAGAAAGGGCGCTATATAAATCATAAATAATAAATCATATCATAAATCCTTTTGTTTCTCTAGATTTCGAGGAATTAGCACAAAGGATGGAAGGCGATAGAAAGGGCCTGGAAGGTTGTAAGCCTATCCTGGAAAGTGTCCCATACTGTTGCTGTATTCAAGTATCTGGTTTGGATGACAAAACTACGGAAGATTCATTAAAATTTTATTTTGAAAATTCAAGAAGAGGCTGTGGGGCGGAGCCTCGTGAAGTAGACTTTCAAGGAGAAGGCAGAGCACTGGTGTACTTTGATGATCCTTCAGGTATTATAATATGTTGTATATTGACCTATATTATATAGTTTTTATTGCTTTAAATTTTGTTGTTGTTGTGGTTTGCCTGTATTTTCTCACCATAATAAACATTATGATCATGATCATCATAATCACCATTATCATCACCATCACCATCACCATCATCATCATGATCAGCCACTTACCCAGGACTTTTTGTGGGAGGTGCGAGCTTGGTCAAAACGGACCACAGTGTATGCAATATTTGACTTTGCGTAACTAAAATGTATACCTTTGAAACCTGGGGTGGGGGGGGGGGGGTATGAACACATCCCGCGCACCCCCCCCCCCCCCCCTAGGTTCGGGCCTGATGATCATTTTTTATTTGTTATAGTACACTGATTATTTTTGGCAGCTTTCGCTTATGTGAGCCTGCTTTCACTCACACTCACTACCACTACATTTACGATTTCATGTTCCAATAGCGTACGCTCGCCTCACTTGTTATTTTTTTATGGAGAAGGGGAGAAAAGGAAACAGTGGACAAAACCACCCATCAAACAAAATTAATTCACACGACGAGTTCGCAGGGCTCGAACCAGCGACCCGACCCAATGGCGAAAGAAAACGCCGTGGCAGCGTACGCCACCCATGACAGTCTTCTCTATTTATCAATTATACTCACCAAGATAGAACGCTCCTTCCCATTGATGCCATATTTTAATGCGTTTTTAATTTCATTTGCCAGTTATTGATAAAGCTTTGGGTAAACCACACGTATTGGAGAAAGCAGAATTACAAATGGAGAGGTTTTATCCTTTCCTGAGTGAGGAAAGAACAACAAAAAAAAGAAATAGAAAGGAAAAGAAAACTGCAGTAATTGATGTAGATCCAGGTATTATGGCTCATGTTACGAAGTGCTATCGAAATGTATACTTGCCAACGTAATCATATATTCAGCTTATATATTTCTTTCTCCAAAAACTTGCCTATAGTTGGGAATAATGTGTTAGCAAGAGCACATGTTATCAACGGGTATGACATACACACCACAGTACCACCAATAAATATCAGAAAAGAAACCCCACCACAGACAACAGAAGACTCAGGCGATGATCCCACCTTTGACGAACAAAGCAGCAGTGATAGTGATGAGGACGAAACAGGTGATCCAGAAGAACTCTGCACAGTACAAGTCAATGATATGTCAGACAGAACCACTAAAGATTCGATTGAAAACTATTTTGAAAACAAGAACAAATCAAGAGGGGGAGTTGTGAGAAAGGTGGAACTAAAGGATAATCTGGCAATCGTAGTGTTTCGTTATCAAAAAGGTAAAGTGAAAGGATCATCAATTTTAACAACAATAACAGTTCATAAGTTACCATTGATTTGCGTTCAACCGCTAAATATGACAACATTTTCGGGTTGCAGCTTTGTTTATCAGACGCACATTTTTGATTAATTTTGTTTTACGTGTTGTTCTCTCCTATGTTACGAAGTTTTTTCTCTGTGATCTCCTGTTTCCATCCCAGGGGCAGATCCAGGGGAGGGACGCATGTAGTGCGCGCACTCCCCCCCCCCCTCGTTCGATGATAACCAATACAAAATATAATTTTTTCCTTTGATTCTAAGGGGTGCAGCACCCTACCCATAAGAAAATTCTGGATCCGCCTTCCCTCTCTCCGTAAAAATCAACATGTGAGTTGAGTGTCGTGTGCATAGGACAATGGATGTAGCAGTAGTGTGTGTGGGTAAAAAAATTGTCCCCAATTAGTGCAAAAGCTTTAAAACGACTATAGATTTATTGATTGTTTATTAATAATTATGAAACTGGTCATGTAATGGTATCTGCTGTTGCGTGTATATAGTACATGCATACGATAAACATGGTATGCGTATGATGATGGAATGAAATGTGTATATGATCGTACCATACTGTGAAATACTCAGAAAAAAGTTCTGAGACCCAGATGGGAATCGAACCCACGACCCTCCGTATACTAGTCGGACGCTCTGTATATGCATGCCCACGCGTCCGATATCGAAAACCGAGCAATAACCAAAAATGATTTAAAATGAAGTATATAGCTAGCAAAAAGCTAGCAAAATTATAAACTTGTTTTAAGAAATGTTTTAAAAATGTTTTAAAAATGCTGGAGTAAAGTGACCTAACATTTTGTTTCTATTGACAGATGCCAAGCGAGTGGCAGAATATAGAAAACACAAGCTCGACGGTGCTCGCTTGAGTGTTTCTTTAGTAAATCCCAAAGGCAAAAGGGAGACACTTGACAACAAGGTCAAAAAGGAAGCCGTTAGTGCTAAGTCTACAGAAGAAGCGCTGCCACTCGAGTTTGTAATAAGTGGTATATCTGAGATAACCACGGAAGATTCGCTGACAAATTATCTCGAGAACGTTCGACGATCTGGTGGAGGTACTGTAGAAGAACTGACGTTTGATGAGGAGGAACGTGGCGTTGCAGAAGTGAAGTTTCGGGAAGTTGAATGTAAGTCGAACCTATCCAACCATTAAATTATAACAATTTGTCATTTGTTTGTGAACACCACACTATACATCAGCTACAGTCTTTGCGGGCACTCGAACCATGAAAACTTCGAAGATTTTTCATTTTGTCACTCTCCGTAGGAAAAGGGACCAAGCATTTTTAGGTGTCATCCAATAACAAGTGACGAAATGTGATTTAGCAGTTCCATGCAGTCATCAGTTAACATGAGAGAATTAAGAATAAGAATTCTAAAGATTCTCCACTGTTTGTTGTGTCTGGATATGGATGGCGCTTAAAGTCGCTTGATTTTGTATGTTTCTACTGAGAGTGCTGATTGGATAGTAATGAGGAAAAAAAAGGTAAAAAAAAAAAAACTCGAAGTGTTTATGGCTCGAGTGTCCCCACTGTAATTATTACAGCTACAAGATCATTTCTCTCTTGCCCTTTTCCTTTTCACTTATTGCTGCAGAATTTCGAATAACAGCAAAATTACACAATATTCCTTTTCCAGATTTTCGCAATTGTAGATTATTCTTAATGGGGTGATTGTGGGATGGGTATGGGAGTTTTAAGGGGTTGGGAATTGGTGCAATGTACCTCGAAGGGGACCTCGTGTTCTATTGTACAGCACCAGCCTGTGGGCAAATCTCAAAAGAAAAAGAAAAAATCATCGTCACTCATATTATTTGTATTTTGTTTTAGCTTTAGATCGACTACTTGGTAATCAACACCGAATTGATGATTCGAACTTTAAAATAGAAGTCAAGGAGCCAGAGAAGGCATTACCATCGGATCCCTTTATGATTCACGTAAAAGGTTTAAGTCCTGCAACAACTAAAGATGGTCTAGAGTTATATATAGAAAAGATGAGCAAAGGAGAAGTACAAAACGTGCAGCGTGGATCCTATAACAATGCACTTATTTCATTCAAAGAGCCCATAGGTAAATGAAAGTGGTTTTTCAAACTTTTGCTGTTTGCATTTCTGTCTCTCCAACTCAAGCTGCTTCGGAGAGCCGTAAAAGAACCAGTGAAGACGTAAAGAAACCCTGGCAGTGACTACCCTCAGTGCCTACACCTCATACTAACCTAACCATCTATCATGATTGTATAGAAAGGGCGCTATATAAATCATAAATAATAAATCATATCATAAATCCTTTGGTTTCTCTAGATTTCGAGGAATTAGCACAAAGGATGGAAGGCGATAAAAAGGGCCTGGAAGGTTGTAAGCCTATCCTGGAAAGTGTCCCATACTGTTGCTGTATTCAAGTATCTGGTTTGGATGACAAAACTACGGAAGATTCATTAACATTGTATTTTGAAAATCCAAAAAGAGGCTGTGGGGCGGAGCCTCGTGAAGTAGACTTTCAAGGAGAAGGCAGAGCACTGGTGTACTTTGATGATCCTTCAGGTATTGTAATATGTTGTATATTGATACTGATAGTTTTTTATTGCTTTAGTTTTTTTTTTTTGTTGTGGTTTGCCTGTATTTTCTCACCATAATAAACATTATGATCATGATCATCATAATCAGCATGATCATCATCATCACCATCATTATCGCTATCATCATCGCCATCATCGCCATCATCACAATCATCATCGTCATCATCACCATCATCATCATCATCAGGACTTTTTGTGTGTGTGTGTGTGTGGGGGGGGGGGGGGGGGGGGGGTTGCGAGCTTGGTCAAAACGGACCACAGTGTATGCAATATTTGACCTGGCGTAACCAGAATGTGTACATTTGGAACCTTGGGTGAGGGGGGGGGGGGGGGGGGGGGGGGAGGTGGACGCACCCCGTGCACCCCTCCCCCCCCCCCCCCCCCCCACCCGGTTCGGTCCTGATGATCGTTTTTTATTTGTTAGAATACACTGATTATTTTTGGCAGCTTTCGCTGATGTGAGCCTGCTTTCACTCACACTCACTAGCACTACAATAGCGTACTCTCGTTCACTTGTTTTTTTTTTTATGGAGAGGGGGGAAAGGAAACAAGGGACAAAACCACCCATCAAACAAAATTAATTCACACGACGAGTTCGCAGGGCTCGAACCAGCGACCCGACCCGTTGGACTCACAGTGACGAAAGAAAACGCCGTAGCAGCGAACGCTACCCATGACAGTTTGTCTTCTCTATTTATCAATTATAATCACCAAGATAGAACGCTCCTTCCGTTTGATGCCATATGTTAATATGTTTTTAATTTCATTTTTCAGTTATTGATGAAGCCTTGAGTAAAACACATGTATTGGAGAAAGCAGAATTACAAATGGAGATGTTTTATCCTTTCCTGAGTGAGGAAAAAACCACAAAGAAAAGAAATAGAAAGAAAAAGAAAACTGCAGTAATTAATGTAGATCCAGATATCGTGGCTCATGTTACGAAGTGCTATCGAAATGAACTGCAGGATATGTTAGACGAGGCTGGAATCGAATTGGAGTGGACCGCCGAAGAAGAGTCTGCAGTAACGACAGAAAAAGCAGGAGCAGCAAATAGAAAGGATCCTTGGGTAAAACGAGTTAAATTCCTGCAGGAATACTTCGAAGAGTTCAACTGCGAGAGAATCAAAGTTGAGACTAGAGTTTTGGATGAAGTTTTTGAAGCTGTTACTCAGCAATTCATTTCTACAAATGATTTCAGTGATACTGAGATCACAACAGATGGCCCATCAAATGAAATAAGAATTACTGGAAAGAAAGACTCTCTGCATATGGCAGTAAGTGCAGTGGAAACGTTGGTTCGAGGGATACAAGAGGACAAAGCTCTACAAGATTCCATAGAAACAAAGGTGGAGAAAGATTTAGAAACGGGGAAACTGGCTCTTTTGAAGATTTCTAACCTCTATGAAGACCTTCAAGCATCTAACAAACATGTTGAAATGGAAGTTAAAGAAAGTGATGGTCAACTCATCATAAAAGGGCCCAGAAAATATCTCCAAGATATAAGTATTGAATTGTACAAGTTCTTCTCAAAGGTTAAAGAAGAAGTTTTGGAATTACCTGAAAGAATTCTTGGAGTCCTCGAGACGCCCAAGGGAAGAGATTTTGTCATTAAATCTCTTTTACAAAATCAGATACAAGCAGTTCTTATCCATGGTCAAAGGAAAAGTAAAAATGAAGCTTCAATATTTGCCATAAACAAGGACCAGGCAAGACAAGCAATGAAGCTTATCGAATCATTTTCGAAGGAGAGAAGTATCCACCTCAAAGAGGAAAACATCCCCGTTATCAAAAGTGAAAAATGGAATGAACTGGTAGTGAGCTTGGAATCACAAACCGTGGTGAGTGTCTGGTTTGAAGCACAGTGTCAAACGCTCTGGATAAGCGGAGTTGAGCCAGATGCACTTGAATGCTTCTCAGTTCTAGAAAGTTACGTCGAGGCAAATACAGTTCTGGAGGACATTGTCCCGGTTACTGATGGTTGTTCAAGGTTCCTTTTCCAAAGATTCGAAAACGAGATTAATGATTTCATTGCCGAATTGTGTGATGCCTTTGTAAAAATACGGCCAAGTGATTGCGGCGAAATAAGACTAACTGGTACCCGTGAAGGCATTGAGAAAAGTAAAGAATTTGTAATGTCTTTAGTCCAAAGGGTATGTAACGATGAAATTAAATTCGATAAACCAGGTACGAAGAAGTTCTTTAGGTCAAGCAAAGGTGCAAAGGTCATTAAAGCTATAGAAGCCGAAAACAAGTGCACTGTTGAGTTAGTTGACCTGGACCAGCTGGAGGAGCAGGCTGCAGGCTTTTCAAAAGATATAGCGGGGCCCAAAAGACGACCGAATGGCGAGATCATTTGCAGCTATACCACAATGGAAGGAAAAAAGCTCGTTGTTTATAAAGATGATCTTACAAAACATCCAGTGGATGTTATCGTCAATGCGGCAAACGAGAATCTTCAGCATGTTGGGGGATTGGCAAGGGATATTGTTAGAGTTGGTGGAAAAGAAATTCAAGATGAATGTGACCACTACATAAAGAGAAAAGGTCCTCTGATTGACGGTTATGTGATGGAAACAGGACCTGGACAGCTTCCATGTAAAAGAATTTTCCACGCTGTTGGTCCTCGCTGGGAATCATTCGGAGTACAAACCGAGAGAAGATCAACAACGAAGAAAAGGATCCTGCAGTTTACCTTTGAGAATTGTCTTGAAAGTGCAAAGAACTACCGCTCAATAGCCATCCCCGCAGTCAGTGCAGGCATATTTGGATTCCCCCTTGACCTATGTGCAAGTATTTTGGTGGAAACCGTCACAATGTTCTTTCAGAAGAATCCTAACTGCAATCTCTCTGAGGTCCACTTAACAAATATTGATGATATGACCGTTAAAGCGTTCTTTGACGAAATGAAAAGGCAGTTTGGTAAAGAAAGAAACTTCAATGAAGGAAGAACCAAGCCTAGCCCTTCACTCAATTCCAATTATGATCCAAAGTCTGAGCCATCTTCCACGTCTTTTCCTTTTTCCTCAAGTGATAACGTACTGACCACTCCAGAGGGCATTTCATTATTTATGAAAGTTGGAGATATATCTCAAGAGAAAGTAAGTACAATAAACAATAGATGCATGTTATGACGATGATAGATTTTTAGCCGAAATTTATGTTACTTTTATTGGCTGACAGGCGGATGTGCTGGTTAACACGGCTGGAGAAGACTTAAACCTACAGAATAATGCCTGCGCACGTTCCTTTAGCAAAGCTGCAGGACCGAATTTGCAGCGATATTGCAGCAAGATTTCACCAGTAGAAGTTGGAGATATTGGTGTAACAAGACCAGGTCAACTCAAGTGCCAGCACGTATTCCATGCTGTCTGTGGTGGCTGGGAAAGTGGAAAGGGCGAAAAGGTATGCATATTTATCATTATGAAACTATGAATACTGCATTATCTTGTTAGCAGCTAGCTATAGAATATCTAGGTTAGTTGCAGCTTTTTTCAAACTCAATAGAACTCTTCTGCCTTCTAGCTGTTTCATGATTCATTTTCTTACAATATAATGCAAGGATCGCGGAGCTAGCACCCCAAAAAGTAGTGAAGGCTAATGCATAGGGAAAAAAAAACTGTTTGTAGGGGTGGGCGAGTTAGACTTCCTACTTTAGGGATATTTATAGAGGGGAGTTAAAGACCCCTTCCACGAGCTCCAACGTCATCTATGATCCCAATCAAATGTCTTTTTTTTTGTCTCCATAACTGAATCAGATGTCAACCAAAGCCGAATGTGTCTTATGTCTTACCGAATGAGTACCGACTGTTTTAGAAATTTAATAGTGATCGTCTTCCAAATGTTAAGTTTTCTGAAATAATTTTCATGGTTGTTGATTGTCTGACTAGATTTCTTTCTTCAAATTGCATTTTTCAGATACTTCGAAGAATTCTTCAGAGATGTTTCGACGTTGCGGATAGAAAAGGGGCGAATTCCATTGCAATTCCTGCCATTGGAACCGGCGTTTTACAATTCCCACGTAATGTTGTGGCTCGGATTTCCTTTGAAGAAGTTATTTCATTCAGGTACATTTGACGACCCGATTTTGACTATTTTTCCAGTCATAGTTCTAAAATAGAATTATGTCATTGATAGAAAATCACAACTAAAAAATAAATAAATAAATAAATAAATAAATAAATAAATAGACAGACAGACAGACAGACAGACAGACAGACAGACAGACAGACAGACAGACAGACAGACAGACAGACAGACAGACAGACAGACAGACAGACAGACAGACAGACAGACAGACAGACAGACAGACAGACAGACAGACAGACAGACAGACAGACAGACAGACAGACAGACAGACAGACAGACAGACAGACAGACAGACAGACAGACAGACAGACAGACAGACAGACAGACAGACAGACAGACAGACAGACAGACAGACAGACAGACAGACAGACAGACAGACAGACAGACAGACAGACAGACAGACAGACAGACAGACAGACAGACAGACAGACAGACAGACAGACAGACAGACACTGAGACAGACAGACAGACAGACAGACAGACAGACAGACAGACAGACAGACAGACAGACAGACAGACAGACAGACAGACAGACAGACAGACAGACAGACAGACAGACAGACAGACAGACAGACAGACAGACAGACAGACAGACAGACAGACAGACAGACAGATAGATAGATAGATAGATAGATAGATAGATAGATAGATAAGATAAGATAACTTTATTGGCATGACCTATGAATTTACAGGTATTGCTAAAGTATTGTGATATAACATAAACTCTATAGATAATTACAAATTGATTGAATTACAATAATTGACTAAAATATATCATTATGATTTTGCTTTTGAACTTCGGAATAATCATATTTACCATGAATAAATTCTGATTAAATTATATTATTTTTTAACATCATTTTGCGTTTTGCTATTTCTAAGTTCAAAAGCTTTCAAAATGAATTTAGACACATAATAAAGAGCTTGATTTTTAGAACTTAGTAAAGTTGAAATATCTAAATTATTTATATCTATTAGGTCAGTCAACTTGTTGCATAGATTTGATCTTAAATTTGAATACAGAGAACATTTTAATAGCATATGTTCTTCTGTTTCGATTTGATTATGATTACAAAAGATGCAAAGTCTCTGTTCGACTTCCACCCTTTGTTTTCCATATCTTCCTGTCTCTATAGCTAATTTATGATTACTAATTCTTAATTTTGTGAAATATTTTCGCTGATCAAAGTTTTGTATAGTATTTAAGTAATCTTCTGTTTCATAGGTTTTCTTTATTGAATTATATACTTCTAATTTTCTTGATTTTTCTAAATTAGATTTCCATGCCTTAATATAATGTTTTTTCATTAATTCGTTATATTGTTGAAGAGTGATGTTAGTAATGGGATTAGTCAGTCTGTTTGAAACGTCTATGTTGTACGATCTTAACATTGAAAGTAGATGCGTATGATAACAAGGTTTATGTTTCTCGTGTAAAGATTTTGATATGAAAAACGCTTGTTTAGCGAATGAAGAATCGGGCAAGCTAATTAGATGATTAAAATATTTAAGTATCAATCTGTCGATAAATATTTTTAAAGGAAATCTACCTAATTCAGCCCGACAGGCTATGTTCGAAGCTTTACTATTAACTCCTAAATAAAATTTACAAAAACGTAAATTTACTTTTTCTGTTTGACTTTTCTCCCACTTCTCAAAATCATGTTTTCGATAAACTCCCCATACTTCACTAGCATACGTAAGGATTGGAGATACCATACAATCAAAAAGTTTATTGGCCTGTTGTGCTTTAAGTTTTGTAAAATCAACTGTGCGATTGATCCTAAAGAAAGCATGTAAAGCTTTTTCTCTCGATTGAAGTAAATGAGCGTCAAAGTTACCCGTTGAAGTTAACTTAACTCCTAAGTAAGTGTATTCCTTGACGGTCTCGAGTGGATTGTTTTGTAACGTGAAAGAGTGTTGTTTAGACTTTTTGAGAGTTTTCTTAGAGAAAATCATAACTTTTGATTTTTTCTCATTGATTGTCATTTGCCATTTTGTGCAAAAACTTGTTACAGAATTAATGCAATTTTGCAAACCTTCTTTCGACTTTGATAATAATACTAAATCATCAGCATACATAAGTGATGTGAGCTTATTTCCATTTGGTAAAAAAATTGGATCTGTTCTAAATGTCTCATCAAGTAGTAAAGATAAGTCATTCAAATAGAGATTGAAAAGTAAAGGACTCAATATGCAGCCTTGACGAACGCCACGTGCATATTTAAAAGTCTTTGTGCGATTACAACCTAATTTAATGTAGCATGATGACTTTGAATATAAATTTTTAATAATGTTGTAAAAACTTCCATTTATGTTATTTTGGAGTAATTTAAATAATAAACCATCATGCCAAATTGAATCAAAAGCTTTTTTGAAGTCAATGAAGCATGCATAGATTTTGCCACCGCTTGTATTTGTTACATATCTGTCAATAATACAACGTAAAGTGAAAATATGGTCTGATGTTCTGTGTTTTGGCAAGAAACCGATTTGAGATTTATGTAAAAGATTATGTTTTTGTGTAAATTTTAACAATCTTTGGTTTAAAATTACAGATAGATAGATAGATAGATAGATAGATAGATAGATAGATAGATAGATAGATAGATAGATAGATAGATAGATAGATAGATAGATAGATAGATAGATAGATAGATAGATAAATATGATTTATGATTTAGCAGTGGCTCCTCTACTGAAGTAGCTATTCCTCCACTGTATCTATTCCAATTGGAATTTAGAAGTTGATTTTTACGGAGGAAGGAAAACCGGAGAACCCGGAGAAAAACCCTCGAAGCACAGGAGAGAACCAACTAGAAACTCTACTCACATACGACACTAAGCACTTCGGGACTCGAACTCGGGTCGCCTTGGTGAAAGGCGAGCGCTCTCACCGCTACGCCACCCGTGCTTCCAACTAAGTTGTAAATAGCCAGTGGCTAACAAACACTTGGCTCTCTTTCAATGGACGAATTGGAATTTAGAAGTTGATTTTTTTTTGCGGAGGGAGGAAAACCGGCCGAGAGCACATGAATAAACTAACTGGAAACACTACTAGCATATGACACCGAGTACTCGTTTGATAACATTTACTGAGATTATTTTTCCTTTTTCGCGACAGTAAAAGTCAACCCACTTCGCTAAAGGAAGTAAAGTTTGTTCTGTATGACAAAGATCAGCTTACCGTGCAGGCTTTCCGAGATGAACTAGCAAGTAGATCGTCAAGTTCTAAAAGCTTTAGAACACCCAAGAGAAGGACGTCCCGAAAGACAAACAATACAACACTAAGAAAAAGAAAAGATGATTGGTTTGAAGTTGATATGGATGAGCTGTCGGTACACGTACAAAGTGGTGACATCACGCAAGAAACAACTGAAGCAATAGTTGTTATTTCAAACCATGAACTTGATCTTCAGTATGGTGGAGGTGCTGGAGCTGCAATTCTTAAGGCGGGTGGTCTTGCCCTGGAGAGAGAATGTCAAAGGCATCCAACCCTGCAGCCGGGTGATGTGTCCATGACATCGGCAGGAAAAGGAAGCCTCCAAGTCAGCAACCTAATTCACTATGTTCCATCTTCAAGTTCTCTAAACAAAGCAGAATTGACCAAAGCTGTTTTAGACTGCCTCCAATTTGCTGAACAGAAAGGGTTAGGCAGCATTTCTTTTCCGGCAATTGGAACGGGGAATCTCGGTGTAAATGCAGATCGATGTGCAAAGGCAATGCTGGAGGCATTCCGGGATTTTTCTAAGTCCAATCCAAAATCAGTCCAACTTGTTCGGGTTGTAATTTTCCAGAAATCAATGGTTAAGTCTTTCTATTCACAAATTAGGGAATTTGTTGGAGAAGTACCAGATAAAAAAGAAAATCCTGGACTTTTAAGAAAGTTCACCAATTATATTGGGGTTACCAGTGAAGAAGACAGAGAAGGGGAAAAAGAACATGACGAGAGTTCCGAAATTGTTCTTCGTGTTTACAGTGGTCATCAAGGACAACTTGACGTTGCTGTAAGAGCTATTACAGAAATGATCAACGACAATTGTAAACGCCAAGTTATCCCTAACGAGGCAATACCCCACATGGACCAGAACCATCGAAGAAAGATACGCACACTCGAACGCCAATTTGACTGCAGAATACAAGTTGAAGTTGCCGTTAGTCGAATTATCGTGGAAGGAAACAATGAAGATATCCTGGGAGCTATGTCTAAAATTTACGAAATATTACACGACGTAGCAGACAGAGTAAAGCGACGCGAACAAGAAGAACTTATTGCTAAAGATGTTGAATGGCTATACGAAACAGAAGATGGCCTTACTCCATACAGTAAGGAATCAAACGCAAAGATTGAATTTGCGTTTAAAAACAAGGAGAAAGAGGTAACTTTTGAGGAAAGTGGCGAAGAGTTAAAGATAATTTTTTCTCGTAAAGAAGAAATCAGTTGGGACGGCCGTACCCGGGTGACAAGGAAAAGTCAAAATGGTAAGAACTGGACTTGAATGTTTTAGAATTTTTAGCACTTTCAGTATAACCTAATGGCGGATTTAAACAAAAAATGACGGATGAGACATTAGAGATAAGTAACGTAAATGAAAAGTGAGGGACGATACAGAACAGATAAATTGTAATAAAGCCGGGCAAGAATTAATTACTAATACTTTTTGCTCTCAGAAATATCTTTGCCAGACTGTTGGGACCCCCAACCACTAAAGAGCAGTGGTAGTGAAGTAACAGTTCATCTCGTTGATCTTGATCCTCACAAACACGTTCATGAATACCTAACGGTCAGTGATCTCGTAAAGAAATCCCTTCCTGCATCAAACAAGATCAAGAAAATACAACGCGTGCAGAATCCCGCACAGTACAAGATATATGCCGTGAGAAAACAGAGAATGGACGAGGAAAAGACCACAGGTAGCAACGAGAAGATGCTATTTCATGGAACACAACCGGAGAGTTGTTCTAGCATCAATATGACGGGATTCAACAGGAGTTATGGAGGACGAAATGGTTTGTCAAAATTATGTTCTGTTTTTTTTTTTTTTGTTTTTTTTTTTTAAGATATAGCTTATAGCTTTTATATGTCTCATTATATATAGTTGTCTTAGTGTGTGTCATGTAATTTGCCATAAGTTAAGAGAACGTGTATAAGATAAACTGGTCCCCATTCCCACAAAATCAACGTCTTATAGTTCAGAGACCGGTGAAAAATTGGAAGGGGGAAGGCTGGTGCAATTGTGACCCTTCCCCTCATATCCAATATACAAGTACATGCCCTCCCTTTTTGGTTGATACAAATTTGTCCATCAAATTCACAACGGTCCCAGGTCCTGTATTGATTTACAAAAACCAAAATGCAAAATGTCTTTCTTGATCGCAGACCTGATGAAAAATATATCATCGTGGTTCGTACAGCTTTGAAAAGTCCTCGAAGTTCACCATTTGTCTTGAAAAGTCCTTGAATTCGATTTTTCCTTGAAAAGTCCTTGAAAATTGGAAAAATGTCCTTGAAAAGATAGAAACAGTCCTTTAATTTCTATTTACTTAGCTTTCTTATAATAATATACAACAAAGAAAAAGGAAGCATGTCCATGTCCAGAGGTTCGGAAGTTGGATATTGATTCTCTTTAGTAGATCAAATTCAAATTGCAAAAAAAGCCGAAACCACAGGAGATTTAATCAAAGCAAGGGAAAACTCAAAAAAAAAAAAAAAAAAAAAAAGGGAAGCTCCAAGCTCTTAAAGATTATTGACGCGTAGTTTAAATGTAAGATATACATTCAGATAGTAATAGACTGCAATAAATTGTAGTTGTCCTTGAAAAATAGACTTTTGTCCTTAAAGATTCCTTGAAAAGTCCTTTTAAAAATGTTATACTTCCAAAGTTGTACGAACCGTGATTACCATTTTTAATTTCAGCCACTCTCTATGGGCAAGGAGTGTACTTCGCTGTAGATGCAGAATTCTCTGCGAGATCAACTTACTCTCCACCTGACTCACAAGGTAATCGTTATATGTACTTGGCACGTGTATTAACTGGCGAATACACCGTAGGCGCCCAATCTATGGGCGTACCTCCGCCAAAGAATCCTGCAAACCCTACAGATAGGTACGACACAGTAGTAGACGATGCGTCAAACCCAGCCATCTTTGTTGCTTTCTATGACTGGCAGTGCTATCCTGAATATCTTATAACATTTCAGTAAATTGTAAACAATAGATTATTTTACCATAACTGTGAAATTTTTCGCGCGCTGATTGGTCGAGAGCCGTGGTAAATAAGTGGACTTAATGACGAATCGCTCAAGGAGCAAGCGCGCGCTTCAAACGGCTTTTTCTTTCAAAGTTTTTCTTCGTTTTTGGATCTCTTATTTGACTTTGTTATGCTAAAAATTACGCCTCGTGAGTACATAACACTTTGACCAATTTTTGACGTCATATCGTGGTAAATAAGAGGACATACCACTCTAAACCATCGGAAATTTGTTAAAGTTACTGCCTCCATTGCCTCAATAAACTCTTAAATTTACTGTAAAGAAAATCTACGAGATATTAACGTCATTCTGAACAACATTAGAATAGTATTTAAATAATTTGAATCGTTGTAATACCTACTTTTCGCCCTGATGATGCACTAGAAGTGCGAAAGCTTGGTAAATTATTAATATTTCGTGGAAGAAACAAACGTAAAAAATATGGTTATTCCCTCGTACAATAACATTTTAGACACATTAGAATAGTTATTTACTTCTAATAGTTCCGCGAATGAGTCATCGCACACAAGTGTTCGCGAATAAATAATGTGTTATCCCACTTCTGACACCATGTTGTGGATCCATGTGCTTGGGCGCCATGTTGGCAAAGCTACTCTTTATTACACAGGTATCCCATAACTTACAACACAGGGATCCCAATATGTGACACTTGGGTTTCTATTCTCACTGTTACAAACGCGCACAAGCACCGTAGTTACAACTTTCCATAACTTAAATACACCAGGGGACTTGTTCATGTTTCATATTGGTGGTTGTACCATTAATAGAATCTCCAGGGGCCAATATGCTTGTGAAAAAAGCGAAAATCCACGATTCCCTCCCCATCCAGGGTGAAATAAGTATTTGCAACTCAGGCTAGAACCTTCTCTCCCTCTCGATTCCGGGTCGCTTATTTCCCATTAGGGAGAAGGTCAAAACCGTCTGGTAGATACACGGCCCATTCCCCTTCTAAGACCTCCTGAAAGTTGTGGTCCCGTAGTGAATATTTTGTTAAGCATGCGTGGAAAAAAGGCCGCGCATTCGTTTCTGTTTTTAGATTTGGAGATATTTAAGGACGTTTTCTATTGACAAGTTTGTTTTAGGGCGGAAGCACAAAAACTGAATGTAATGGCCCGTGTTCAGTTGCATAGAAAACTAATACAGTAAAAACCCACATATTAGAACCTAGTGATTAAGAACCTGTTATGCTAAGAATTCCCATCATATTTGTATGCATATTTTATACAAACAGTAGACTGCACCAATATTCTATCAGAAACAAGCATCTTTTCTTCCTAATGAAAAAAAGGATCCTTCTTAAGACCTAACTTATCCTGGTTTTCCAGTAAACATCAATTATATTAAGAACCTGTTTAGGCTAACATGGAAAAATGCAGGTTCTTATATGCGGGTTTTTACTGTATTTGTGCACTACATTCCCCATGCAGTGGTGATATGTAGCAATTACTAGTTTGATATTTAGGTTAAACTTTAAATATTTTTTTAGCTTCTCAATGTTTACTCATCTTGGTGTTTCACTAACGCCTATTTAACTTGGTTCCTTGATCTGGCTTTTTCCTAGCAATGATAGTATGCGTTAAGTTTTAATATTGTACTGTAAGAACTTACTAATTTTCTACTAAGACTTGCCGGATAAAATCCTAGCCTAAATGTTCTTCAGGAGGGTTGTTTAGATTAAGTTAAAATAAATTGTATGCACTAATTTTGGTAAGATTTATGATCTATGCCTGTCTTACAGCGGAACCTGTAAAGGGATGACCAAAATATGAAAACCCCGATGGGTGTCTATTGTGAATAGGTGTTTTACACCATCACGACCGGCAGTCATGTTAGGCACGGTTTAGATGTCAAATTTCACATGTGCCGAATCTAATGCAAATAAACTCAAACAATAAATTTTGCTTATTTGCATTGGATTCGGCACATGTGAAATTCGACGTCTAAACCTGGCCTTACATGGCAGAACAACAAATAAAAATCCCTTTACTCTCGGGAATTGAATTCTCTCTCATGTAAAACGATTGTGTTGTTCCTGTCATCTAACATGGATGCTGTGTGATGGTGCAAAACCTCCTTTAAACTTTTTCAGTCAAACCTTTTTTTTTCTTTTGCGAAGACGGATGAAAGCTGGAATACTTAAAGAACTTAACTCGAATAGACCTCATCGGCTTGGGGGTAATGTTGTTCCATTTCAGACCACGTGTCATTCTCTTGAGAATAAGATTCTTTGTTTGAGTTGTATCCATATTCATGTGTCTTCTCATGCGCAACCGTTAAACAATGAAATGATACTCTGGGGAATGACAAGTGGTCTGAAATGGTACAACGTTACACACAAGCCGATTAGGTCTATTAACCTCGTTTTAAAACAACAAACAATACTGACCAGGAATCACAGGTGATAGTTGGTTCATATATTGAGACTACGACCACAGCGTACTACTTATTAGTTGCGCACACAACCCGCGCTTCCAAATTGTAGAGCAAATTTTTGGTAAAGAAATCAATTTTTTTTGAACGAATTATAAATTGACAACTTCTTCTAGTACTAATGTTTTTATTAAATGTCTACAAAGCTGATGTAGTTAGATGTGGATATATAGGCTTACCAATTCGGCAAGTATAGACCCCTTGCAGCACTTCGTAATGCACATTAATTTGGAGGACAAGAAAATAGGTTCCAATTCACAGGAAGGAGATTGAAAGTGATAGAAAACTTATTCAATATTAGTCACTAGCTCGTGCAGGGACTCGGAAAAAATACAAATCCACCTGACAGGAATAGAGATTTAAATTATTTTGTTTTTTCCTCCAAATTGAGTTGTTTTGACGTCACGCGAAAGGGGTGTTACGTTTACCAACACAATAGCGACAACTACTTTTTGTTACCGACAAAATACTTCCACAAAAACTAGTTCTAGGACTTTCTGTTCTAGCGTATACAATGAACTTGTGTTCGCCTCGAAAAAAAGTAATCCATTGGAATCAATAATACTACAATGTATTATGGGAATTAATATACGATACCTCTTGTAATATATTTGCTTACCAAAATCACTCAGTGAGTGTCTTTGAATTCTTAGATAAGTGATTCTAGTACAAAATTTCATTTAGCGAATGCGTTGTCGACTATATATCGGTTACTTTTGGTTACGCCGTTACATTTTATCGAACCTTAAAACAACCTTTGGGCTGATCTAAGTCAGGGCAGTCAGCACACAGTTATCTCAAAGATCGAAATGGAAATTTCCTGCGATAGGTTTTGAAAAGAGAGGAAAATCGAGAAAAAGAAACACGAATCAAGGAGAGATCAAACAAAGTCTGCTGCAGGATGAGTCCAGGAATGGAATCCGAGGTTGTGCACTTTCTTCCTAATGATAAGAGAGAGTTTCAAGATCAAATTATTGGTTGTAAAAATTTTCCAATCGCTGCAGGATGATCAATCACACATGTCTAAGGCCTATGGTATCCCCTATCCCTAAAGGACTGTCTCCAGTATCTTCTGGAGATCCACTCGACATCCCCTACGTTCCCCTTTCCCACCTGTCGTATATTGCTATAAAATACTGCAATAACATACAAAGAAAGAAAGCGGTTTCAAAATATTATTTCTTGACATCGACCGGAAATTAAAAGTAATAAGAGAGAAAAATTAGACCCAAACAACTTATTTTATCAACCTTAGTTTTGATATCTTTCCAGTTCTTCCAGTATATCTGCCATTGAAGGACGATTATCAGGATCGCGGTTTAAACATCTTCTTATGAGCCTTCTGAAGAATTCATTGGTAATCCTGGCAACTTGTTCCTTTCTGTGAGCTACATCGGGATATTCTCCAACAATCATCTCGCAAAGCAAAACCCCAAAGCTGTACACATCAACCTAGAGATGACGAAAAGTATATGCTGAAAAATGTACTTTGAAATGCTTAATGTTCTAAGCTTTCCCCTTTACAATACGTACTAACCTTAAAAGACTGAATCATATTAATGTTTTATTAAAATAATATATTATTTGTTTTGGGTAATTTGATGGCACTCCTGTTTCCTTCTTTCATCATTTTCCAGACCTCTTATTTAGAGAAAGATAATATTTTCTTGCAGTTTCGTAATAGAATAATGATATAAGGATAGCTCGAAAGAAGAGGTCTTGAACAAGTTCGTATGGATTATTGACAAAAAAATACCAGCAACATCAAAGAAAAGTTGAGAAGAGTAGCAACAACGCTAAAAGCAATAAGCCAAAACAGCAGCAAAAATATGCAATTATAACATTAACAACATATAGCCAAAAATCGATAAAATCAATTTGCGAAAAAAAAAAACACCTTTACCTTGGGGGTTTGCCTTGACGTCTCGGATTCGGGTGCTGAATAAACAACATCACCAGGACAAGCAGTCATAGACTGTTGCAAAAAGTTGGCAGTACCGAAATCTGATACTTTTGCTCGCCAGCAAGCAGTGTGTTTCCAAAGCAAAACGTTTGCACTGCTGATATCTCGATGAATAATAGGTGTGGGCCTGCAGAGGTGTAAGTAGTTTAATCCTTTGGTAACATCCAGTGCAATAGTTATGATCTCAGCTTGATCCAATGCACGTTCTTGCAAAATTGCTCTTAAGCTAGTATCCAAAAGTTCGGCAACAAGAAGAGGACTTTGGTTATCGTTAGTTGCTCCAATGAAATGAAGAAGACAAGGATGATGGCATCTTGAAACTATGCCTATTTCACGTTCGAATAGTCTTCTGTTGTGATCTGACAGAATAAGCTGATGAATTTGTTTCACTGCAACATCACATCCACGGAATTGTCCCTTTGTTACAATACCCCATGCTCCCTGTCCAATGAGGGTGTTGGTCATCATTATTTCATCGCGAGTAAGAACCCAATCACAAGATTCTGGTGATGCTCGGCAGTCTTCGATGGCTCGTTGCAATGTGGCTTGTGTTGTTAACAGTTCATCGTTTCTTTCCCTTTCTTGTTTTAAAGATATTTCAAGCCTTTCATTTCTGTAGTTTGTTGCTTGACGCTCTTGTCTTTCGGTTTCTAAGGTCCTTTGCAGTTCATCTTTTCTTTGGTTGGTTTCTTGATGCGCTTGTCTTTCGGTTTCTAAGGTCCTTTGCAGTTTGTCTTTTCTCTGGTTTGTTTCTTGACGCCCTTGTCTTTCGGTTGCTAAGGTCCTTTGCAGTTCATCTTTTCTCTGGTTTGTTTCTTGATGCGCTTGTCTTACGGTTTCTAAGATCCTTTGCAGTTCATCTTTTCTCTGGTTTGTTTCTTGATGCGCTTGTCTTTCGGTTTCTAAGGTCCTTTGCAGTTCGTCTTTTCTTTGGTTGGTTTCTTGATGCGCTTGTCTTTCGGTTTCTAAGGTTCTTTCAAGTTGGTGTTTTGTCTGGTTTTCTGTTTGTTGATTAGCTTGCATTCCTAATGGAACCCAAAAAATAGTAGTAGCTTTGTTTAAAAATACTAGATTTGAGAGAATATACTGGATCTTAATAAAATGAATTAGTCCTAATCAGCCAGTGTGTGTGCGTGTGCGTGTGCGTGTGCGTGTGCGTGTGGAGGTGGGGGAGGGGGAGGGGGAGGGGGAGGGGGAGGGGGAGGGGGAGGGGGAGGGGGAGGGGGAGGGGGAGGGGAGGCTGTGCTTGAGCCCATCTTAATGCTTCATATAACTTTTGGACCACTTAAAGAATGGTCACCAAATTTCATTACTATCCTAAAATTTAGAATTTATCAGGTCAGATTTTTTTATCAATATGGCGTAAAATTTGATCATTTTTGGCGTTTCCATGTTTTGAGAGCACATTTTCTTAGACATTTAATGCTGTGGTTTTTCTGGCGACTAGGGTTACTGCATGAAAAACTTTAGACATATTTTCGTCATAATCATCGTGATAAGCACATTTTGCATTTGAATTAAAATATGACGTTATCAATACTGACGACGTCATTGCCACGGAATCGATTATTTAAACTAAACATCTTTTTACATCTCACGTAACCCTATACTACTAAAATCGTTGATATTATGAATTAAATGCGGAGCGGTAAAAAAGCATTTTTTTTTTTACAATTTGATGATGTAAAATAGATGTCAAGTTACGTCGTAGCTTACGTATCAGCATCACATTATGTTTAGTTAGCGATGAAAACAGTGGTAATGATTTACCAATGACAGTATAGGACGATTGATGACACATATCTAAGGCTGGCCTTTGGTATCCCCTGTCCCTGTCCACTCGACATTCCACACGTCCCCTTTCCCACCTGTCATACATTGTTATAGAATATTAATAAAAGATACAAAGAAAGAAAGCTGTTTCAAAATATTCTTTCTTGACATCAGCCGGAAGTTAAAAGTTTTCAAATTAGTATAGGTAATCGTATGGGGCCGCGTAAATTTGATTAAGGATTAATTTCACTAGTGTTTTCAAAGTTTTGAAATTGCCTGAGTCGCGAAGCGACAAGGGCAATTTCAAAACTTTGAAAACACAAGTGAAATTAATCCTTATATTAATTAAATTTACGAGGAACCATACGATTACCCGTTTATTATTTACGAGGCAAAATTCAAAGAAAAAAATCCTTCTTTAAGAAACCATGCAATAAAATGTCGGTGCGCTGTCAATCATTCTGAACTATCAAATCGAAAGTAGTCGTGGTTCAAAAGAATTTGAGCTCAAACGTGTTTCTACCAATGTGCCCTCTTCTATCAAACTTTCGACAATAATACTTCAAGGTTTTCTCCTTTACAAAAGAATATCATCGATCATTTAGCCTAAACAATAATTATTTGGAAAGCTTTCCTTTGATCCCGCTAAATGAAATCTTAACTATCTTCAAAAAAGACCTGAAGTGCTTCAACCGAAAAAACGGCAAACGTACGAGATCAGCCATCATTCAAATCAAAAACCATTAACAAACATGCATTCAACTAGAATTCGAAGGATCAAGTTTTTAATCTGAATCTGAAGCCAAATGAAGAACCAATTTAAAGAGAGGGGTTTTGGCTGATTAAGTTCAGACTGAGATAACTGTGCTGAATTATTTCCAGCGACGTTCAAAGTCACATTGCAGCTTGTGAAGTTGTAGGAAGACATGGAATCTGAGGCTGTAACTGACGAAAAACCTTTCTAGGAGAAGTTAAGAAAAAGTTAAGGCTGCCAACATCATTTTTGAGGAGTATGGTTAATTGTCTTCGCCGTTTTATTTACGTATTTCAGCGAAAAACAGGCACAAGGTAAGCGTAAGCTTATTGTCGAGCTCAGATGTCTCATACATCTTTACGAAAAAACGGATATCTATAGACACCTATGCTAGTTCTAGCCTTCTCATTTTTACTTAAGCCTTCTAGGGTTTATTATCATTATTTTTTATTCATCCAAGTTTATAATATGTTTTTTCGGCTACCGACGCATCGCCAAAGCAAAACGGGAAGCCTTATATGAGCGTTGCTATGCAACTGAACTACCAATCATTTTCTAGTAATTTGGCCCCGAATTAAGGAAAATAAAGCCCTCCTTAATTAGCCAATTAGCATCAAGTAATTTTTCCCTGCATATGATAAAGTATTTAAAAGAAAAATTAGACCAAAGAACTTTGTTTTATCAACCTTCCAGTATTTCAGCCATCGAAGGACGCTTATCAGGATCGTGTTGTAAACATCTTCTTATGAGCCTTCTGAAGAATTCATTGGTAACCCTGGCAACGTGTTCCTCTCTGTGAGCTACATCGGGAAGTTCTCGAACAAACATCTCGCAAAGCAAAACCCCAAAGCTGTACACATCAACCTAGATATGACGAAAAGTATATGCTGAAACGTTTTGAAACTCTTTAAAATGCTCTATACCTATTACCTGTAATAAAAATAAATTAATGTTTTATTAAAATATTTTATTTGGCTTTGGGTTATATGATGGCCCTCATGTTCCCTCCTTTCCTTCCTTTATCTTTCTCTAAATTGAAAAGTTATTATTTTCTTGCAATTTCTTAAGAGAATAATCATGATGTTAAGGATAGAAAGAGCAGGTCTCGAACAAAGTTGTATTAAGTATGGACAACAAACAAAAAAACAAAAACAGTAGCAACAACAACAGCAAAGACAAGTTTAGAAGATAGGGAACAACATAATATATAAAGGCAATACCAGCAGCAAAAACATACAATAATAACATTGGAACAGCCAAAACCGATAAAATCAAATTGCAAAAAAACACTTACCTTGGGGGTTTGTCTTGACGTCTGGGATTCGGGTGCTGAATAAACAACAGCACCAGGGCAAACACTCATACACTGATGCAAAAAGTTGGCAGTACCAAAATCTGATACTTTTGCTCGCCAGCAAGCAGTGTGTTTCCAAAGCAAAACGTTTGCACTGCTGATATCTCGATGAATAATAGGTGTGGGCCTGCAGAGGTGTAAGTAGTTTAATCCTTTGGTAACATCCAGTGCAATAGTTATGATCTCAGCTTGATCCAATGCACGTTCTTGCAAAATTGCTCTTAAGCTAGTATCCAAAAGTTCAGTAACAAAAAGAGGACTTTGATTATCGTTGGTTGCTCCAATAAACTGAAGAAGACAAGGATTACGACATCTTGATGCTATACCTATTTCACGTTCGAAAAGTCTTCTAATGTGATCTGACAGAATAAGCTTGTGAATTTGTTTCACTGCAACATCACATCCACGGAATTTTCCCTTTGTCACGCTACCCCATGCTCCATTTCCAATGAGGGTGTTGGTCATCATTATTTCGTCGCGGGTAAGAACCCAATCACAAGATTCTGTTGATGCTCGGTAGTCTTCGATGGTTCGTTGCAATGTGGCTTGTGTTGTTAACAGTTCTTCGTTTCTTTCCCTTTCTTGTTCTAAAGATATTTCAAGCCTTTCTTTTATCTGGTTTGTTGCTTGATGGCCTTGTCTTTCGCTTTCTAGGGTCCTTTGCAGTTCATCTTTTCTCTGGTTTGTTGCTTGATGCGCTTGTATTTCGCTTTCTAGGGTCCTTTGAAGTTCGTCTTTTCTCTGGTTTGTTGCTTGAAGTGCTTGTATTACGGTGTCCAAGGTCCTTTGCAGTTCGTCTTTTCTCTTGTTTGTTTCTTGATGCGCTTGTCTTCCGGATTCTGAGATTTTTTTCAGGTCATCGGTATTTCCCTGGTTGTGTTTTTCTGAGACACTAGCTTTAGGGGGAGAACAGAATATGCAATTATACGGTAGTAGATGATATACAAAAGTTAGTATCAATAAATATATTCAAAATGGTGTTTTTCACTAACCTCTGACAAACTACCACTACATTTAAAATCCTATGCCTACAACTTTCAACTCACATCTTTATCTTTTAATGTAGTAAAACCGGAGAACTCGAAAAATCAATCGTAACAAGGAAAGAACAGTGAGAGACGACACCTTTTTGCTTTATCACTATTTTCGACTTCGTGCAGTTTAAAAACAATAGGTGAGATCAAAGAGTGTACGCAATTTCAACATCTTTAGAATTAAAACAAAAGATGATTGTGTTTTCATTGTTGTTGAACAATAGCTGTAGTCAGGTCATAATTTCAGCATACGTAAGTGTTGTGCATTGGTATGGACCGACTTGTTGTTAATTACAACAATGAAATACAATATGGACTTGACGCAAGTCTTGCTATGGCTATTTGAACTAACTTACGAACTTACCAGCATAGTTCTCCTCCTTGTCTGGAACATATCGCAGTTTTGCTTTGCGAACTTTTCGAAACGGATTATCAATTCTTAACGCCTTGCATACTTCTGTTACTGCAGACCTTACATCCGTCTCTTCCCCGTAAAACATCCATTTATCTTGTTCATCCATCTTCTGGATTACAATTGGCTTCATTTGCAACACATGTTTCACAGCATCCTCAGCCGAGTCGAATGAACCGTTGCCTGGTCTGAGAAGAATATCTTTAGACATCATGGGACCGTCATAGACCTCTCTGTATAGTTTTATGTACTCCTCGCAAGCATCATCATGTTTTCTTTGCGTGCATCCTGGCAATGGGCGGATTGTCACTCTTAAATCACCTTCAATTCCATCAATTTTGACATTGAATTCTGACTCAATGTCTTGGATCCTCTTTGCAAACTTTGAGACAGTAAAGATGAATCGTAAGATGATAGGAACAGACTGGAAAATCAAGGCATCTATTTTTTCATCATCATTTGTTCCTGAAGACCTTGAATCGGCACCCCTTACTTCTAATGACGCAGCTTTTGGAGCCATGTTATCATGAGCACATCCTGGTGGCATCTTTCGTGCGGCCTTGCCATTACGAATCTCATCCAGGATACCTTTACGACTTAATCTAATCTGCTCGTATGATCCACGGATTACATATTCATAGGCATTCTCGTAGCATTGAATTCCAAATTCACGTCCTAGAGAGTGGAGAACTTGTTTCAATGAGGAAACGGAGCCAAATACATCAAGTAGATCAGGATGATTTATTCTTGCATCTACACGCGAAAAGATCTGCAAAAACAGCGTTTTTCTAATTAGTTTTATTATGATGCAAATACGAACACTGTTAACACATACACCTATTCCTCCAAAGCTGCCACACTTCGGTTGCATAACGTGATTAAGACTCTCTCTTGAGTCGAAAGCTCGCCATCGATCTAAGTAAGTTGTTCTGAGTATCCAAAGTTAAACTTTTCGATATATATTTCTTATACATCTTCTACTCCTCCCATTAAATGTACACATGATTTCAAGAACCACCAAAACTGGAGAGACTTGGTTCAGAATCGCGACGTCCTTACCGAAAATGTGTACTTAGGGGTTAGAGACTGATGTGAGAGTTTTGCTTACAAATACAACGATGAAAGAGACATTTTCAATACTGCGCGCGCGAGGTGGAGCGGAGTGCAGTATGAACAGTATAAAAGACTTTCGAGTTCATTGTACAGTAAGCAAGTGTGATCATTAACTTCGATTACTTCGTCTTTTCGTCTTTGGTTACATTGATTTTTGACCATGTTTAACGGATATTTTCGTCCTCGACTCAGTGAATCTTCAATAACAAACAATTTTTGATGTGATAGTGTCAATACTGCCTCGTTTAGTTTGAGGTCGTCAGATACAGCGAAATCATGTGATCCATTTTAACCAATTATGCTTGAATTTTGGACAGTGACCCGCTAAGATTGAATATTAATATTGTAATATTAGATAAATGTTACCTCAGGTATCCTGGTTTCGATAGGATATCCATGTACAGTGACTTCTTTTCCATTAATGATATGTTGATACTTTATGACTTTTTCCACAACTATTTTAAGTAAGTCAAAAAAAGTATTTTAATGTTTGCATACCCTTCACTCCAGAGCCTCTCTCCTTTGAGAGATAATTAAAACTTAACCTGAGACTGACAAGAACTGTAGCAAAAGGCTATGGCAGTTTGGAACAAAATAATTATATTATTATATATCTCAACAATAAAAGATAAATAAGGTTAAGGAAAAATGTAAATAAATAAATAAATAAATAAAAAAATAAAAAAATAAATAAATAAATAAATAAATGAATGAATGAATGAATGAATGAATGAATGAATGAATGAATGAATGAATGAATGAATGAATGAATGAATGAATGAATGAATGAATGAATGAATGAATTAATAATAAATAAATGAATGAGTGAAATGAATAAATAAATAAATAATAAAATAGATATATTCTCTAGAATAAATACATAGATATAGATAAAGGAATACATAAAGAAATAATAACAAATGCATTGTGAACCTAATACATTATTAAATTATTAAAAATGTACACAGTTTTGCCAAACAATCTCTGAGAAATCAAGCTTACACCAAAGGACTGTTTGTTATTCATGGCCAAGGGGGGAATGGTGTGCATTTAGGGGATACATTTTTCAAAACCAGTTGAAGTTGAACTTTTTTTTTCATGCGATATACAAGCTTCTAACAACAAAAAAAAGGAAAAGAATCACAAATTAAAGCTTGAGATTTTAAGACAATAATTTATAGCTGGATGTGTTTGATATGAACACTAGTTTATATCTCATTAGAGAGGCATGGGTGGTGTAGCAGTGAGAGCACTATCACCACTCACCAATGTGAAATGAAATGAATAAAGAAATAATAAAAAATGCATTGTGAACCTAATACAATGTAGAATATAATAAGAAAGAAATTATCAAAAATGTACACAGTTTTGCCAAACAATCTCTGAGAAATCAAGCTTACACCAAGAGACTGTTTGTTATTCATGGTCAATGCAAGGGAGGAATGGTGTGCATTTAGGGGATACATTTTTCAAAACCAGTTGAAGTTGAACTTTTTTTTTCATGCGATATACAAGCTTCCAATGACAAAAAATAAAGGAAAAGAATCACAAATTAAAGCTTAAGATTTTAAGACAATAATTTATAGCTGGATGTGTTTGATATGAACACTAGTTTATATCTCATTAGAGAGGCATGGGTGGTGTAGCAGTGAGAGCACTCGCCTCTCACCAATGTGATCCGGGTTCGAATCCCGCCAGGGTTGGTGTAGTTCAAGTGTTTTCCTACAGTTTTCCAGTTTTCCTGCCTCTCTAACTTCTAAATTCAAATTAGGATTTTAGTGGACGAATAGCTACTCTGTAGAGGTGCCACTGCTAAATCCCATTTATAGTTTTTTATTTTTACATTTTGTTATACACACATCAAGAGTTCCGTGTTACTGCTCAGGGGATTAAAAAGTGGGATAATATTTTGAAAAATATGCTATATTTTAGTTGTATCTTTCTGGTCAAGCACAATTTTCATTAAATTTTCAAGATCGCATACCGTTAAGCCAATTCAGAATCAAATATACCAAAAAATGCATATTTTACAAAATACTATCCCACTTTTTAATCCCCTGAGCATGTGCTTAGAGCAGTAGTGCAGAACTCTTGATGCGTGTATTGAGAAAAATATATATGTTGACTTCCTGTTGAATCTGGGACCACTGAAATCCTAAATAAGTGTTTTCAAAATTGTAATTGAATATTTTTAGAGTGTCTGGGTTTTAGAATTTCATATTGATAAGCTTTTTCAAAAAGTAAACACCAGACCCTATCCCCCCCCCCCCCCCCCCATGTCTGGGTTGTTCTCTATTTTGCATACAATACTCTACTGGAAATGCCAAACTCTCATGAGATGATGGTGTAACACACTTTGGCTAGCCTTCTGAAACTTGGCTGAGAAAGTTTCACGAGCGAAAATGAATAATTTGATTTGAGCTTGCGCAGAGGAAATTTCTGTCGTGGGACAAAGACATGGATCATTGTTCACAAGTTAAGTTTGAATAGTTAAGCTTGATAGTGGATATTAAAATAAATATAAATATCCTTAGAACAGGGTGTTAGAAGCTTTAGTGATGACTTTACGAAGCACATAAACATCAAATACTAGTTATTTGCAGTCAAAGACACGTCATATCAACGCATCACTACCCAAGAATAGAGTTATTTGCATTTTGAACTGATTTGGTTTCACTTTCTATTTCAAGAACTCGAGATATAGAAATGCTACTTTCGGCCCCAATTAAATGTGCTTGTTGTAAAGTCAAAACCTCCTATAAGCGAGAAACAACATAATGAATTAAAAACCACCGAACAATAATCTTACTTGAAGGATGTTCAAATGTTATAACGACAGACGAACGATGTTCATTGCCATGGTCATCAATATTCACAACTTCGCCGCCGCCATTAGTTTTCTTTTGAAAGTGAATTACGACATCTTTAGAAGTGAGATTTTCAGGCACATCCGTTACTAATATACTCCTCTTGGCTTTCTCTTCGTCCAGGTCCTCTTCAAAGAAAGATGGGTCGTCCATTTTAGCCGTCCAAGCAGTCCAAAATGTCTTCCTTCGCAGTTTGCTACAGACAGGTCGAAGCACCAGGGAAATTTCCCAGAAAAGACGGAAGTCAAAATACATGAAGTATGCATATTAATTACTGTCACGCAATGCAAAAAATAAATTGATTTATAAAAACAACTATATTTCTCAAATAGTTTAAAAAATACAACAATATAGAAGCCAATAATATATAATTATGAAACTTTTCATGCAAAAATATGTATATTTTGTTTTCAAAAGTCTTAAGAAATATGAATATTTTTGTGTGTTTCCTAGAATCCGATGTTTATGAAGTAACGCTTGGCTAGTACGTCATTGCTCGCTTTTCGATTCTTAGAATTAGGGATATTTCCCCGAAATATATTAACTAGAACGGTATATAGGTTTGCTTGTCAGCGAAAAACCTGAACTCTTCAACGATGGCGTTTGTGAGTCGACTGAGTGCTTAAAAAGGCCGAATTCAAGTCAAAATGGAGAGAAATAGAGTTTTCATTACTGGTCTGCCAAGAGGGAGTAAAGTCTCTCGCAGCGACTTAATCATGTATTTCCAAAGTGAGAAGAAGTCTGGAGGTGGCGAGGTGATAGATGTCGAATTCCTGGATCAAGGGGAAGCCATTCTTACTTTCCAGAATGAAGTTGGTGAGTAGATTATTTTTTCGTTTTATTTTCTAAATATCAAAAACTAATTTCATAAGTGATTCGATATAATATAATGTGGTTTAATTTCTCGACGGAATTTTGGCAAACAGATCTAGATAAGCTTAATATTCTGAGCGAGGTTTCGGGTTGTTGCTGTTCGTTTAAAAAGATGGAAAATATGTGAAGAAATTTATTTGTTAAAGAAATGTAATAAATTATTTATTTAAAAAGTAAGAATGTACTAATGTTCCTCCTGGCTTAAACTTATTCATTTGTGTCGTGTTTTATCAATCCCAAAAATACATTACCTCACTATGCATTAAAGAAATATATACTGGTTATACAATGGTTTCGAGTGGCATACTGTGGAATATCCTACGAGTCATGTGTAGTTTCTAGTATACACACAAGCCTTTTAAATAGGCATGCAAGTGTATATACAATTTGTAATACAAGTGACGAGTGGGATATCCATGGTATATATGCCACGAGAAACCATTGCATAACCATTTTATCCCACATCCCTAGCTGGTGCTAATCGATATCGTACACGGGATCCTGTAAGATCCTATAAGATCTTGTTTAGGAATAGGATCCTGAGTAAGATCTTGCTCTAAGGAACAGGATCCAAGTTAGGATCCTAAGTAGGATCCTGCATAAGAATAGGATCCTGCATAAGAATTAAGAATAGGATCCTGCATAAGAATTAGGATCTTGCACAGGATTACGTTCCTATACATGTAAGATCCTAAGAAGAATTAGGATCCTAAATACGATCCTGTATAAGATCCTAGATAGGAACCTAAAATGGAGTCAAAAACTAAGAGATGATAGGATCGGATCAAGGATCGTATGTAAGATCTTAAAATATAGCATCATGTCCTGTAAAAGATCCTAATTAGGATCCTGGATTTAAAGATCCTAGCTAATTGAGTGCGAACAAGATCCTGGGTATGATCCTGTAGGATCTTGAACAATTTCCTGAGTAAGGATCCTGGATAAGATCCTAGCTATATAATATTGAGTATGAAAAAGATCCTGGGTAGGATCCTGTAGGATCTTGAACATCCTATATAGCTAAGTAGGATCCTGGATAAGATCCTGCAAGATCCTAGAGACAGTCATGATCTTGGTCAGTATCCTGGACATATCCTGTCTATAGAATATATATCCTGTAGGATCCAGAGGTTATATGTTAATTGCTATACACAAAGCATGCATGCATGAATTTCAATCACTTCAATTAATTCATCGAATTGAAAGTCATGAATAAAATACAAATGTCTGTTTTGATAATTCTTCAATGGCCAATTCAAGTTGAATTGGTATGTTGGGCTTAACTTAGCTTGTACTCTTTCATTTTTTTTTTTTTTTTTGGAATTTCTAATTTTAGTTAATAAAAAAATAAAAATTAAAATAAAACCTTTTGATAATATTGAGAATTAGTATAGAAAACTATGAATTACTGCAATGTATACATTGCAGGATTAGTCTAGGATCCTAACAGCATCCTGTAGGATCCTGCAAGAGCTTGTACAAGATCCTGTAGGATCCTTTAGGATCTACCAGAATCCTGTACAAGATCCTGAGTAGGATCCTGGTAAGATCCTGGTAGGATCCTGACAGGATCCTGTGTAGAATTTGCACCAGGGACCATAGAAAACACAAATGCATAGATTCAAAGCACAGTGCCTCTCTGGAACAATGTACCTATTGAGCTCAGACAATGTACCAAGCTTAAGTCTTTCAATGAGCAGCTCTTAATTTATTATTATAATTTCTTTCTAACTTCTTTTGCAACGAGTGACACCTGTTCTTGGGTTACTAGTTGCCGCTGCTCTAAATGTAGGCCGTAATGCAGTAATTTACTTTGTAATTTTTTTGTTTATTTTATGTTTTATATGGATGTCTAGGCTATAGGTGTATTTCCACCTGTTAGACAATCCACAACTCTGTTGAAAGCGTAATAAATAAATAAATAAATAAATAAATAAATAAATAAATAAATAAATGAATGAATGAATGAATGAATGAATGAATGAATGAATGAATGAATGAATGAATGAATGAATGAATGAATGAATGAATGAATGAATGAATTAATAAATAAATAAATAAATAAATAAATAAATAAATAAATAAATAAATAAATAAATAAATAAATAAATAAATAAATAGTGCATGTTGGGAAGGAAGAGTGAAATACTGACGAATATACAACAGCTTTCCTGCTTTCTGATTGGTTGTATTTTCTATGGTGTGGGATAAATGCGAATATGTTAATATTAAAATATGTGAATAAACATGTTAATATGGTAATATTTAGATATGTGAATATGTTAGATTAATATGTTTGAATATAATTATGAGAACATATCTTTTTGTACCAAATTTTAATGTTTTTTTATTGACGCACACCAACCAATGTAACCGGCAGCTTGAGCCGAGCCAGGAGTTGTGTTGGATGTCTATCTTAGTATATATAGAGCTGCTTGTTGGTTCTTTCCTGTGCTTTGAGGATTTTTCTTCAGGTTCTCTGGTTTTTCCTCCATCTACAAAAAATAGCTTCTAAATTCCAGTTGGAAACTAGTGGACGAAGAACCATTCTGTGTAATCCACTGTTAAATTCCCATTTTTAAAGTTTCAATTTGAAATAACACTACATTATGTCCTGCATTATAATATGCTACCTTACCTTGAAATGGTAAGACAGCCCACAGCTCAACACTGTATACTTCTATACCCCACTCTAAGAGGCTCCATTCTGGCAATCCACTTCGCTACACTGCAGTCTGGCAGTCCACCGAGTATCTGTCATCTCTCATTCACTCACTTCAAATTTATCCCACTCCACCTATCTTCCTTTTACTCTCCTCAATTCCAGCATTTCACACTACTTCATTAGACTAAACTCATCTCAAATAACACTCCACTCCACTGCACTCCACTGCACTGCACTGCACTGCACTGCACTCCACTGCACTCCACTGCACTGCACTGCACTGCACTGCACTGCACTGCACTGCACTGCACTGCACTCCACTCCACTCCGCTCCACTCCACTCCACTCCACTCCACTCCACTCCACTCCACTCCACTCCACTCCACTCCACTCCACTCCACTCCACTCCACTCCACTCCACTCCACTCCGCTCCGCTCCGCTCCACTCCACTCCGCTCCGCTCCACTCCACTCCACTCCACTCCACTCCACTCCACTCCACTCCACTCCACTCCACTCCACTCCACTCCACTCCACTCCACTCCACTCCACTCCACTCCACTCCACTCCACTCCACTCCACTCCACTCCACTCCACTCCACTCCACTCCACTCCACTCCACTCCACTCCACTCCACTCCACTCCACTCCACTCCACTCCACTCCACTCCACTCCACTCCACTCCACTCCACTCCACTCCACTCCACTCCACTCCACTCCACTCCACTCCACTCCACTCCACTCCACTCCACTCCACTCCACTCCACTCCACTCCACTCCACTCCACTCCACTCCACTCCACTCCACTCCACTCCACTCCACTCCACTCCACTCCACTCCACTCCACTCCACTCCACTCCACTCCACTCCACTCCACTCCACTCCACTCCACTCCACTCCACTCCACTCCACTCCACTCCACTCCACTCCACTCCACTCCACTCCACTCCACTCCACTCCACTCCACTCCACTCCACTCCACTCCACTCCACTCCACTCCACTCCACTCCACTCCACTCCACTCCACTCCACTCCACTCCACTCCACTCCACTCCACTCCACTCCACTCCACTCCACTCCACTCCACTCCACTCCACTCCACTCCACTCCACTCCACTCCACTCCACTCCACTCCACTCCACTCCACTCCACTCCACTCCACTCCACTCCACTCCACTCCACTCCACTCCACTCCACTCCACTCCACTCCACTCCACTCCACTCCACTCCACTCCACTCCACTCCACTCCACTCCACTCCACTCCACTCCACTCCACTCCACTCCACTCCACTCCACTCCACTCCACTCCACTCCACTCCACTCCACTCCACTCCACTCCACTCCACTCCACTCCACTCCACTCCACTCCACTCCACTCCACTCCACTCCACTCCACTCCACTCCACTCCACTCCACTCCACTCCACTCCACTCCACTCCACTCCACTCCACTCCACTCCACTCCACTCCACTCCACTCCACTCCACTCCACTCCACTCCACTCCACTCCACTCCTTTCATGTTCTGTTCTGCACTACTTTACCTTTACCCTATTTTATTTTGCTATTCTCTTATAATTTTCCCCTGTCTTTAGCATTCAGTAGACAGTGCAGTTTACATATTTCTTAAAATGTTTCTTAGGTTTGATGAGTACTTGCCAACGTAATCATATATTCAACTTATATGTTTTTGTTTCTCCAAACACTTGCCTATAGTTGCGAAAAATGTGTTAGCAAGAGAACATGTTATCAAAGGGTATAACATACACACCACAGTACCACCAATAAATATCAGAAAAGAAACCCCACCACAGACAACAGAAGACTCAGGCGATGATCCCGCCAGTGAGGAAAAAAGCAGCCGTGATAGTGATGAGGACGAAATAGGTGATCCAGAAGAACTTTGCACAGTACAAGTCAATGATGTGTCAGACAGAACCACTAAAGATTCGATTGAAAACTATTTTGAAAACAAGAACAAATCAAGAGGGGGAGTTGTGAGAAAGGTGGAACTAAAGGATAATCTGGCAATCGTAGTGTTTCGTTATCAAGAAGGTAAAGTGAAAGGATCATCAATTTTAACAACCATAACAGTTCATACGTTACCATTGATTTGCGTTCAACTTTTAAATATGACAACATTTTCGAGTTGCTTTGTTTATCAGACGCACATTTTTGATTAATTTTGTTTGACGTCTTGTTCTCTCCTATGTTACGAAGTTTTTTCTCTGGGATCTCCGGTTTCCATCCCAGGGGCAGATCCAGAAGGACGCATGTAGTGCGTGCACTCCCCCCTCCCCCCCCCCCCCCACCCCCCCGTTCGATGATAACCAATACAAAATATTTTTTTTCTTTGATTCTAAGGGGTGCAGCACCCCACCCTTAAGAAAATTCTGGATCCGCACTTGCCTCCTTCCGTAAAAATCAAAATGCGAGTTGAGTGTCGTATGCATAGGACAATGGATGTAGCAGTAGTGTGTGTGGGTAAAAAATTTGTCCCCAATTAGTGCAAAAACTCTAAAACGACTATAGATTTATTGATTATTTATTAATAATTATGAAACTGGTCATGTAATGGTATCTACTGTTGCGTGTATATAGTATATGCATACCATAAACATGGTATGCGTATGATGATGGAATGAAATGTGTATATGATCGTACCATACTGTGAAATACTCAGAAAAAAGTTCTGAGACCCAGATGGGAATCGAACCCACGACCCTCTGTATACTAGTCGGACGCTCTGTATATGCATGCCCACGCGTCCGATATCGAACCACGCGTCCGATATCGAATACCGAGCAATAACCAAAAATGATTTAAAATGAAGTATATAGCTAGCAAAGAGCTATCAAAATTATAAACTTAACATTTTGTTTCTATTGACAGATGCCAAGCGAGTGGCAGAATATAGAAAACACAAGCTCGACGATGCTCGCTTGAGTGTTTCTTTAGTGAATCCCAAAGGCAAAGAGGAAGCCGTTAGTGATAAGTCTACAGAAGAAGCGCTGCCCCTCGAGTTTGTAATAAGTGGTATATCTGAGATAACCACGGAAGATTCGCTGACAAATTACCTCGAGAACGTTCGACGATCTGGTGGAGGTACTGTAGAAGAACTGACGTTTGATGAGGAGGAACGTGGCGTTGCAGAAGTGAAGTTTCGGGAAGTTGAATGTAAGTCGAACCTATCCAACCATTAAATTATAACAATTTGCCATTTGTTTGTGGACACCACACTATACATCAGCTACAGTCTGTGCGGGCACTCGAACCATGAAAACTTCGAGGATTTTTCATTTTGTCACTCTCGACCTCCGTAGGAAAAGGGATCAAGCATTTTTAGGTGTCATCCAATCACAAGCGACGAAATGTGATTTAGCAGTTCCATGCAGTCATTAGTTAACATGAGAGAATTAAGAATAAGAATTCTAAAGATTCTCCACTGTTTGTTTGTCTGGATATGGATGGCGCATAAAATTGCTTGATTTTGTATGTTTCTACTGAGAGTGCTGATTGGATAGTTATGAGGAAAAAAAGGTAAAAAAAAAAAAAAACTCGAAGTGTTTATGGCTCGAGTGTCCCCACTGTAATTATTACAGCTACAAGATCATTTCTCTCTTGCCCTTTTCCTTTTCACTTATTGCTGCAGAATTTCGAATAACAGCAAAATTACACAATATTCCTTTTCCAGATTTTCGCAATTGTAGATTATTCTTAATGGGGTGATTGTGGGATGGGTATGGGAGTTTTAAGGGGTTGGGAATTGGTGCAATGTACCTCGAAGGGGACCTCGTGTTCTATTGTACAGCACCAGCCTGTGGGCAAATCTCAAAAGAAAAAGAAAAAATCATCGTCACTCATATTATTTGTATTTTGTTTTAGCTTTAGATCGACTACTTGGTAATCAACACCGAATTGATGATTCGAACTTTAAAATAGAAGTCAAGGAGCCAGAGAAGGCATTACCATCGGATCCCTTTATGATTCACGTAAAAGGTTTAAGTCCTGCAACAACTAAAGATGGTCTAGAGTTATATATAGAAAAGATGAGCAAAGGAGAAGTACAAAACGTGCAGCGTGGATCCTATAACAATGCACTTATTTCATTCAAAGAGCCCATAGGTAAATGAAAGTGGTTTTTCAAACTTTTGCTGTTTGCATTTCTGTCTCTCCAACTCAAGCTGCTTCGGAGAGCCGTAAAAGAACCAGTGAAGACGTAAAGAAACCCTGGCAGTGACTACCCTCAGTGCCTACACCTCATACTAACCTAACCATCTATCATGATTGTATAGAAAGGGCGCTATATAAATCATAAATAATAAATCATATCATAAATCCTTTGGTTTCTCTAGATTTCGAGGAATTAGCACAAAGGATGGAAGGCGATAAAAAGGGCCTGGAAGGTTGTAAGCCTATCCTGGAAAGTGTCCCATACTGTTGCTGTATTCAAGTATCTGGTTTGGATGACAAAACTACGGAAGATTCATTAACATTGTATTTTGAAAATCCAAAAAGAGGCTGTGGGGCGGAGCCTCGTGAAGTAGACTTTCAAGGAGAAGGCAGAGCACTGGTGTACTTTGATGATCCTTCAGGTATTGTAATATGTTGTATATTGATACTGATAGTTTTTTATTGCTTTAGTTTTTTTTTTTGTTGTGGTTTGCCTGTATTTTCTCACCATAATAAACATTATGATCATGATCATCATAATCAGCATGATCATCATCATCACCATCATTATCGCTATCATCATCGCCATCATCGCCATCATCACAATCATCATCGTCATCATCACCATCATCATCATCATCAGGACTTTTTGTGTGTGTGTGTGTGTGTGGGGGGGGGGGGGGGGGGGTTGCGAGCTTGGTCAAAACGGACCACAGTGTATGCAATATTTGACCTGGCGTAACCAGAATGTGTACATTTGGAACCTTGGGTGAGGGGGGGGGGGGGGGGGAGGTGGACGCACCCCGTGCACCCCTCCCCCCCCCCCACCCGGTTCGGTCCTGATGATCGTTTTTTATTTGTTAGAATACACTGATTATTTTTGGCAGCTTTCGCTGATGTGAGCCTGCTTTCACTCACACTCACTAGCACTACAATAGCGTACTCTCGTTCACTTGTTTTTTTTTTATGGAGAGGGGGGAAAGGAAACAAGGGACAAAACCACCCATCAAACAAAATTAATTCACACGACGAGTTCGCAGGGCTCGAACCAGCGACCCGACCCGTTGGACTCACAGTGACGAAAGAAAACGCCGTAGCAGCGAACGCTACCCATGACAGTTTGTCTTCTCTATTTATCAATTATAATCACCAAGATAGAACGCTCCTTCCGTTTGATGCCATATGTTAATATGTTTTTAATTTCATTTTTCAGTTATTGATGAAGCCTTGAGTAAAACACATGTATTGGAGAAAGCAGAATTACAAATGGAGATGTTTTATCCTTTCCTGAGTGAGGAAAAAACCACAAAGAAAAGAAATAGAAAGAAAAAGAAAACTGCAGTAATTAATGTAGATCCAGATATCGTGGCTCATGTTACGAAGTGCTATCGAAATGAACTGCAGGATATGTTAGACGAGGCTGGAATCGAATTGGAGTGGACCGCCGAAGAAGAGTCTGCAGTAACGACAGAAAAAGCAGGAGCAGCAAATAGAAAGGATCCTTGGGTAAAACGAGTTAAATTCCTGCAGGAATACTTCGAAGAGTTCAACTGCGAGAGAATCAAAGTTGAGACTAGAGTTTTGGATGAAGTTTTTGAAGCTGTTACTCAGCAATTCATTTCTACAAATGATTTCAGTGATACTGAGATCACAACAGATGGCCCATCAAATGAAATAAGAATTACTGGAAAGAAAGACTCTCTGCATATGGCAGTAAGTGCAGTGGAAACGTTGGTTCGAGGGATACAAGAGGACAAAGCTCTACAAGATTCCATAGAAACAAAGGTGGAGAAAGATTTAGAAACGGGGAAACTGGCTCTTTTGAAGATTTCTAACCTCTATGAAGACCTTCAAGCATCTAACAAACATGTTGAAATGGAAGTTAAAGAAAGTGATGGTCAACTCATCATAAAAGGGCCCAGAAAATATCTCCAAGATATAAGTATTGAATTGTACAAGTTCTTCTCAAAGGTTAAAGAAGAAGTTTTGGAATTACCTGAAAGAATTCTTGGAGTCCTCGAGACGCCCAAGGGAAGAGATTTTGTCATTAAATCTCTTTTACAAAATCAGATACAAGCAGTTCTTATCTATGGTCAAAGGAAAAGTAAAAATGAAGCTTCAATATTTGCCATAAACAAGGACCAGGCAAGACAAGCAATGAAGCTTATCGAATCATTTTCGAAGGAGAGAAGTATCCACCTCAAAGAGGAAAACATCCCCGTTATCAAAAGTGAAAAATGGAATGAACTGGTAGTGAGCTTGGAATCACAAACCGTGGTGAGTGTCTGGTTTGAAGCACAGTGTCAAACGCTCTGGATAAGCGGAGTTGAGCCAGATGCACTTGAATGCTTCTCAGTTCTAGAAAGTTACGTCGAGGCAAATACAGTTCTGGAGGACATTGTCCCGGTTACTGATGGTTGTTCAAGGTTCCTTTTCCAAAGATTCGAAAACGAGATTAATGATTTCATTGCCGAATTGTGTGATGCCTTTGTAAAAATACGGCCAAGTGATTGCGGCGAAATAAGACTAACTGGTACCCGTGAAGGCATTGAGAAAAGTAAAGAATTTGTAATGTCTTTAGTCCAAAGGGTATGTAACGATGAAATTAAATTCGATAAACCAGGTACGAAGAAGTTCTTTAGGTCAAGCAAAGGTGCAAAGGTCATTAAAGCTATAGAAGCCGAAAACAAGTGCACTGTTGAGTTAGTTGACCTGGACCAGCTGGAGGAGCAGGCTGCAGGCTTTTCAAAAGATATAGCGGGGCCCAAAAGACGACCGAATGGCGAGATCATTTGCAGCTATACCACAATGGAAGGAAAAAAGCTCGTTGTTTATAAAGATGATCTTACAAAACATCCAGTGGATGTTATCGTCAATGCGGCAAACGAGAATCTTCAGCATGTTGGGGGATTGGCAAGGGATATTGTTAGAGTTGGTGGAAAAGAAATTCAAGATGAATGTGACCACTACATAAAGAGAAAAGGTCCTCTGATTGACGGTTATGTGATGGAAACAGGACCTGGACAGCTTCCATGTAAAAGAATTTTCCACGCTGTTGGTCCTCGCTGGGAATCATTCGGAGTACAAACCGAGAGAAGATCAACAACGAAGAAAAGGATCCTGCAGTTTACCTTTGAGAATTGTCTTGAAAGTGCAAAGAACTACCGCTCAATAGCCATCCCCGCAGTCAGTGCAGGCATATTTGGATTCCCCCTTGACCTATGTGCAAGTATTTTGGTGGAAACCGTCACAATGTTCTTTCAGAAGAATCCTAACTGCAATCTCTCTGAGGTCCACTTAACAAATATTGATGATATGACCGTTAAAGCGTTCTCTGACGAAATGAAAAGGCAGTTTGGTAAAGAAAGAAACTTCAATGAAGGAAGAACCAAGCCTAGCCCTTCACTCAATTCCAATTATGATCCAAAGTCTGAGCCATCTTCCACGTCTTTTCCTTTTTCCTCAAGTGATAACGTACTGACCACTCCAGAGGGCATTTCATTATTTATGAAAGTTGGAGATATATCTCAAGAGAAAGTAAGTACAATAAACAATAGATGCATGTTATGACGATGATAGATTTTTAGCCGAAATTTATGTTACTTTTATTGGCTGACAGGCGGATGTGCTGGTTAACACGGCTGGAGAAGACTTAAACCTACAGAATAATGCCTGCGCACGTTCCTTTAGCAAAGCTGCAGGACCGAATTTGCAGCGATATTGCAGCAAGATTTCACCAGTAGAAGTTGGAGATATTGGTGTAACAAGACCAGGTCAACTCAAGTGCCAGCACGTATTCCATGCTGTCTGTGGTGGCTGGGAAAGTGGAAAGGGCGAAAAGGTATGCATATTTATCATTATGAAACTATGAATACTGCATTATCTTGTTAGCAGCTAGCTATAGAATATCTAGGTTAGTTGCAGCTTTTTTCAAACTCAATAGAACTCTTCTGCCTTCTAGCTGTTTCATGATTCATTTTCTTACAATATAATGCAAGGATCGCGGAGCTAGCACCCCAAAAAGTAGTGAAGGCTAATGCATAGGGAAAAAAAAACTGTTTGTAGGGGTGGGCGAGTTAGACTTCCTACTTTAGGGATATTTATAGAGGGGAGTTAAAGACCCCTTCCACGAGCTCCAACGTCATCTATGATCCCAATCAAATGTCTTTTTTTTTGTCTCCATAACTGAATCAGATGTCAACCAAAGCCGAATGTGTCTTATGTCTTACCGAATGAGTACCGACTGTTTTAGAAATTTAATAGTGATCGTCTTCCAAATGTTAAGTTTTCTGAAATAATTTTCATGGTTGTTGATTGTCTGACTAGATTTCTTTCTTCAAATTGCATTTTTCAGATACTTCGAAGAATTCTTCAGAGATGTTTCGACGTTGCGGATAGAAAAGGGGCGAATTCCATTGCAATTCCTGCCATTGGAACCGGCGTTTTACAATTCCCACGTAATGTTGTGGCTCGGATTTCCTTTGAAGAAGTTATTTCATTCAGGTACATTTGACGACCCGATTTTGACTATTTTTCCAGTCATAGTTCTAAAATAGAATTATGTCATTGATAGAAAATCACAACTAAAAAATAAATAAATAAATAAATAAATAAATAAATAAATAAATAAATAGATAGATAGACAGACAGACAGACAGACAGACAGACAGACAGACAGACAGACAGACAGACAGACAGACAGACAGACAGACAGACAGACAGACAGACAGACAGACAGACAGACAGACAGACAGACAGACAGACAGACAGACAGACAGACAGACAGACAGACAGACAGACAGACAGACAGACAGACAGACAGACAGACAGACAGACAGACAGACAGACAGACAGACAGACAGACAGACAGACAGACAGACAGACAGACAGACAGACAGACAGACAGACAGACAGACAGACAGACAGACAGACAGACAGACAGACAGACAGACAGACAGACAGACAGACAGACAGACAGACAGACAGACAGACAGACAGACAGACAGACAGACAGACAGACAGACAGACAGACAGACAGACAGACAGACAGACAGACAGACAGACAGACAGACAGACAGACAGACAGACAGATAGATAGATAGATAGATAGATAGATAGATAGATAGATAGATAAGATAAGATAACTTTATTGGCATGACCTATGAATTTACAGGTATTGCTAAAGTATTGTGATATAACATAAACTCTATAGATAATTACAAATTGATTGAATTACAATAATTGACTAAAATATATCATTATGATTTTGCTTTTGAACTTCGGAAGAATCATATTTACCATGAATAAATTCTGATTAAATTATATTATTTTTTAACATCATTTTGCGTTTTGCTATTTCTAAGTTCAAAAGCTTTCAAAATGAATTTAGACACATAATAAAGAGCTTGATTTTTAGAACTTAGTAAAGTTGAAATATCTAAATTATTTATATCTATTAGGTCAGTCAACTTGTTGCATAGATTTGATCTTAAATTTGAATACAGAGAACATTTTAATAGCATATGTTCTTCTGTTTCGATTTGATTATGATTACAAAAGATGCAAAGTCTCTGTTCGACTTCCACCCTTTGTTTTCCATATCTTCCTGTCTCTATAGCTAATTTATGATTACTAATTCTTAATTTTGTGAAATATTTTCGCTGATCAAAGTTTTGTATAGTATTTAAGTAATCTTCTGTTTCATAGGTTTTCTTTATTGAATTATATACTTCTAATTTTCTTGATTTTTCTAAATTAGATTTCCATGCCTTAATATAATGTTTTTTCATTAATTCGTTATATTGTTGAAGAGTGATGTTAGTAATGGGATTAGTCAGTCTGTTTGAAACGTCTATGTTGTACGATCTTAACATTGAAAGTAGATGCGTATGATAACAAGGTTTATGTTTCTCGTGTAAAGATTTTGACATGAAAAACGCTTGTTTAGCGAATGAAGAATCGGGCAAGCTAATTAGATGATTAAAATATTTAAGTATCAATCTGTCGATAAATATTTTTAAAGGAAATCTACCTAATTCAGCCCGACAGGCTATGTTCGAAGCTTTACTATTAACTCCTAAATAAAATTTACAAAAACGTAAATTTACTTTTTCTGTTTGACTTTTCTCCCACTTCTCAAAATCATGTTTTCGATAAACTCCCCATACTTCACTAGCATACGTAAGGATTGGAGATACCATACAATCAAAAAGTTTATTGGCCTGTTGTGCTTTAAGTTTTGCAAAATCAACTGTGCGATTGATCCTAAAGAAAGCATGTAAAGCTTTTTCTCTCGATTGAAGTAAATGAGCGTCAAAGTTACCCGTTGAAGTTAACTTAACTCCTAAGTAAGTGTATTCCTTGACGGTCTCGAGTGGATTGTTTTGTAACGTGAAAGAGTGTTGTTTAGACTTTTTGAGAGTTTTCTTAGAGAAAATCATAACTTTTGATTTTTTCTCATTGATTGTCATTTGCCATTTTGTGCAAAAACTTGTTACAGAATTAATGCAATTTTGCAAACCTTCTTTCGACTTTGATAATAATACTAAATCATCAGCATACATAAGTGATGTGAGCTTATTTCCATTTGGTAAAAAAATTGGATCTGTTCTAAATGTCTCATCAAGTAGTAAAGATAAGTCATTCAAATAGAGATTGAAAAGTAAAGGACTCAATATGCAGCCTTGACGAACGCCACGTGCATATTTAAAAGTCTTTGTGCGATTACAACCTAATTTAATGTAGCATGATGACTTTGAATATAAATTTTTAATAATGTTGTAAAAACTTCCATTTATGTTATTTTGGAGTAATTTAAATAATAAACCATCATGCCAAATTGAATCAAAAGCTTTTTTGAAGTCAATGAAGCATGCATAGATTTTGCCACCGCTTGTATTTGTTACATATCTGTCAATAATACAACGTAAAGTGAAAATATGGTCTGATGTTCTGTGTTTTGGCAAGAAACCGATTTGAGATTTATGTAAAAGATTATGTTTTTGTGTAAATTTTAACAATCTTTGGTTTAAAATTACAGATAGATAGATAGATAGATAGATAGATAGATAGATAGATAGATAGATAGATAGATAGATAGATAGATAGATAGATAAATATGATTTATGATTTAGCAGTGGCTCCTCTACTGAAGTAGCTATTCCTCCACTGTATCTATTCCAATTGGAATTTAGAAGTTGATTTTTACGGAGGAAGGAAAACCGGAGAACCCGGAGAAAAACCCTCGAAGCACAGGAGAGAACCAACTAGAAACTCTACTCACATACGACACTAAGCACTTCGGGACTCGAACTCGGGTCGCCTTGGTGAAAGGCGAGCGCTCTCACCGCTACGCCACCCGTGCTTCCAACTAAGTTGTAAATAGCCAGTGGCTAACAAACACTTGGCTCTCTTTCAATGGACGAATTGGAATTTAGAAGTTGATTTTTTTTTGCGGAGGGAGGAAAACCGGCCGAGAGCACATGAATAAACTAACTGGAAACACTACTAGCATATGACACCGAGTACTCGTTTGATAACATTTACTGAGATTATTTTTCCTTTTTCGCGACAGCAAAAGTCAACCCACTTCGCTAAAGGAAGTAAAATTTGTTCTGTATGACAAAGATCAGCTTACCGTGCAGGCTTTCCGAGATGAACTAGCAAGTAGATCGTCAAGTTCTAAAAGCTTTAGAACACCCAAGAGAAGGACGTCCCGAAAGACAAACAATACAACACTAAGAAAAAGAAAAGATGATTGGTTTGAAGTTGATATGGATGAGCTGTCGGTACACGTACAAAGTGGTGACATCACGCAAGAAACAACTGAAGCAATAGTTGTTATTTCAAACCATGAACTTGATCTTCAGTATGGTGGAGGTGCTGGAGCTGCAATTCTTAAGGCGGGTGGTCTTGCCCTGGAGAGAGAATGTCAAAGGCATCCAACCCTGCAGCCGGGTGATGTGTCCATGACATCGGCAGGAAAAGGAAGCCTCCAAGTCAGCAACCTAATTCACTATGTTCCATCTTCAAGTTCTCTAAACAAAGCAGAATTGACCAAAGCTGTTTTAGACTGCCTCCAATTTGCTGAACAGAAAGGGTTAGGCAGCATTTCTTTTCCGGCAATTGGAACGGGGAATCTCGGTGTAAATGCAGATCGATGTGCAAAGGCAATGCTGGAGGCATTCCGGGATTTTTCTAAGTCCAATCCAAAATCAGTCCAACTTGTTCGGGTTGTAATTTTCCAGAAATCAATGGTTAAGTCTTTCTATTCACAAATTAGGGAATTTGTTGGAGAAGTACCAGATAAAAAAGAAAATCCTGGACTTTTAAGAAAGTTCACCAATTATATTGGGGTTACCAGTGAAGAAGACAGAGAAGGGGAAAAAGAACATGACGAGAGTTCCGAAATTGTTCTTCGTGTTTACAGTGGTCATCAAGGACAACTTGACGTTGCTGTAAGAGCTATTACAGAAATGATCAACGACAATTGTAAACGCCAAGTTATCCCTAACGAGGCAATACCCCACATGGACCAGAACCATCGAAGAAAGATACGCACACTCGAACGCCAATTTGACTGCAGAATACAAGTTGAAGTTGCCGTTAGTCGAATTATCGTGGAAGGAAACAATGAAGATATCCTGGGAGCTATGTCTAAAATTTACGAAATATTACACGACGTAGCAGACAGAGTAAAGCGACGCGAACAAGAAGAACTTATTGCTAAAGATGTTGAATGGCTATACGAAACAGAAGATGGCCTTACTCCATACAGTAAGGAATCAAACGCAAAGATTGAATTTGCGTTTAAAAACAAGGAGAAAGAGGTAACTTTTGAGGAAAGTGGCGAAGAGTTAAAGATAATTTTTTCTCGTAAAGAAGAAATCAGTTGGGACGGCCGTACCCGGGTGACAAGGAAAAGTCAAAATGGTAAGAACTGGACTTGAATGTTTTAGAATTTTTAGCACTTTCAGTATAACCTAATGGCGGATTTAAACAAAAAATGACGGATGAGACATTAGAGATAAGTAACGTAAATGAAAAGTGAGGGACGATACAGAACAGATAAATTGTAATAAAGCCGGGCAAGAATTAATTACTAATACTTTTTGCTCTCAGAAATATCTTTGCCAGACTGTTGGGACCCCCAACCACTAAAGAGCAGTGGTAGTGAAGTAACAGTTCATCTCGTTGATCTTGATCCTCACAAACACGTTCATGAATACCTAACGGTCAGTGATCTCGTAAAGAAATCCCTTCCTGCATCAAACAAGATCAAGAAAATACAACGCGTGCAGAATCCCGCACAGTACAAGATATATGCCGTGAGAAAACAGAGAATGGACGAGGTAAAGACTACAGGTAGCAACGAGAAGATGCTCTTTCATGGGACCCCACCGCAGAGCTGTTCTAGCATCAATGCGACGGGATTCAACAGAAGTTATGCAGGACGAAATGGTTTGTCAAAATTATGCTATATGTTTCCTTACAGCTTATAGTTTTTTATTGTTTCATGATATATAGTTGTTTTAGTGTGTGTCATGTAAATGTTTACCCTCCCCTGACATGAGAAATGTGAGTTTATGCCTTAGCTTCAGTTTTGGTTGATACAAATTCGCCCATCAAATTCACGACTGTCTTTAGTCCTCCTCTTCTTTCTCCTCCTCCTCCTCCTTCTCCTCCTCCTCCTTCTTCTTTTGATTTCAAAGTTATAGAATCCAAAATCCGTCTTTCTTATTCGTAGACCTCATGAAAAGTGGTCTAATATTCACTTTTTTTAATTCCAGCTACTGTCTATGGCCAAGGAGTGTACTTCGCTGTAAGTGCAGAAATCTCTGCGAGGTCAACTTACTCTCCACCTGACTCAAATGGCAATCGTTATATGTACTTGGCAAGTGTATTAACTGGCGAATACACCGTTGGTGACCAGTCTATGAGCGTACCTCCACCAAAGAATCCTGCAAACCCTACAGATACGTACGACACTACAGTAGACGATAAGTCGAACCCAACTATCTTTGTAGCTTTCTATGACTGGCAGTGCTATCCTGAATATCTTATAACATTTCAGTGAAATCTGACAGAAGAAAGCTTCGAAAAAACTCTTTACTTTGCTGTAAAGTTATCTACAAGATGTTAACGTCATTTTTAACTATGTACATGTTAGAATAGTTATTTATTTAATTTTATTATCTTAAATAGTTCCACGAATGGGTAGCGCATACAAGCGTTCAGGAAGAAATAATATGTTGGAAATTCTTTGCTTTCTATTCTCACTGTGGCAAACGCGCACAAGCACCATAGTTACAACTTTCCGGCCATAACTTAGGTCCCCCAGGTGACGTAGTCATGTTTTTCTATAGCTGATTCCACCATAAATAGAATCTCTAGGAGCCAATATGCTTGTGAAAAAAGCGAAAATCGACGATCACCTCCCCCATCCAGGGAGAAATAAGTATTTGCAACTCAGGCTAGAACCTTCTCTCCCTCTCGATTCCGGGTCGCTCATTTCCCATTAGGGAGAAGGTCAAAACAGTGTGGTAAATACCCGGCCGATTCCCCTTCTGATAGCTACTGAAATTTATGATCCAATAGTGAATATTTTGTTAAAGATACATGCAGCAAGGCTGTACAATCATTTCTTCATTTAGTCTTAGGCATATTTAAGGACAAAATGCAGGAATACATCTACATATGTAGTTGGTAAACGGTTAACCACATCACCTTCGAAAACACGTTAGATTGCGAATGATTTGACCTTGTCCTTAAGTTAGCGTCCTCCCAGGATGATGGATGCAAGGTTTCCAGTGGTGAGATTGAAGTATATAGAAGACATAGGTCATTGCGGAAAAAAGTTGTTTTTATTGACAGGGCTGGTATAGAAACCTGTTTGTACTACTAGCTACATTTTGCGGGTCTTTCTTGGTGTTGCAGGAAGTGTTGTATACATGCAAGGTTTGTAGGGTTTTTTTATTTCAGGGAATTGTTTCGTTCTAAGTTCTTGGCTATTTTGAGTGTGTTATAGTTTTAGTGTGTGGAGTTTTCCAGTGATGTAGCAATGACTAGTTTAAATATATAGTTGATATGTAGGTTGAACTTTAAAAAAATTGTTATTGATTTCTCTATGTTTACTCATCTTGGTGTTTCACTAACGCCCATTGTCACTTGGTTCCTTAATCTTGCTTTATTCTTGCCATCATAGCATACATAAAGTTTTAGTATTGTACTGGGGCTTGGATCATAATATCCTAGCCTAAATGTTCTTCAGGAGAGATGTTTAGATTATGTTCAAATAAATTGTATGCACTAATTTTGGTCAGATTTATGATCTATTCCTGTTTTACAGCGGGACCTTTAAATGGATGACCAAATTATGAAAACCATGATGGGTGTCTATTGTGAATAGGGGTTTTGCACCATCACGACCGGCAGCCATGTTAGGCCCGGTTTAGATGTCAAATTTCACATGTGCCAAATCTAATTCAAATGAACTCAAACAATAAATTTTGCTTATTTGCATTGGATTTGGCACGTAAAATTCGACGTCTAATCTGGCCTTAGATGGCAGAACTAAAATCCCTTTACTCTCGGGAATTGAATTCTCTCTTATGTAAAACGATTGTGTTGTTCCTGTCATCTAACATGGCTGTCGTGTGATGGTGCAAAACCTCATTTAACCTATTTCAGTCAAACCATTTTTTTTTTTTTTTTTTTTTTTTTGCGAAGACGGATGAAAGCTGGAATACTTAAAGAACTTTTAAAACTCGAATAGACCTCATCGGCTTGGGGGTAATGTTGTTCCATTTCAGACCACGTGTCATTCTCTTGAGATAAGATTATTTGTTTGAGTTGTATCCATATTCATGTGTCTTCTCATGCGCAACAGTTAAACAATGAAATGATACTCTGGGGAATGACACGTGGTCTGAAATGGGACAACATTACACCCAAGCCGATGAGGTCTATTAACCCTATTTTAAAACAACAAAGTATACTGATCAGGAATCACAGGTGATGGTTGGTTCATATATTGAGACTACGACCACAGCGTACTTATTAGTTGCGCACACAACCCGCGCTTTCAAATTGTAGAGTAAATTTTAGGTAAATAAATCAAATTTTTTTTGAACGCATTATAAATTGACAACTTCTTCTACTACCAATATCTTTATTAAATGTCTACAAAGCTGATGTAGTTAGATGTGGATATATATGCTTAGCAATTCGGCAAGTATAGACCCCTTGCAGCACTTCGTAATGCACATCAATTAGGAGGACAATAGGTTCCAATTCACAGGAAGGAGATTGAAAGTGATAGAAAACTTATTCAATATTAGTCACTAGCTTGTGCAAAAAATACAAGTCCACCTGACAGGAATAGAGATTTAAATTATTTTGTTTTTTCCTCCAAATTGAGTTGTTTTGACGTCACGCGAAAGGGGTCTATTAGTATTACGTTTACCGACAAAATAGCAACAAAATACTTTTTGTTACCGACAAAATACTTCCACAAAAACTAGTTCTAGGACTTTCTGTTCTAGCGTATACAATGAACTTGTGTTCGTCTTGAAAAAAAACCACGCGTTACGTAATCCATTGGAATCAATAATACTACAATGTATTATGAGAATTAATATTCGATACCTATTGTAATATATTTGCTTGCCAAAATCACTCAGTGAGTGTCTTTGAATTCTTAGATAAGTGATTCTAGTACAAAATTTCATTTAGCGAATGTGTTGTAGACAAAATATATATATCGGTTATTTTTGGTTACGCCTTTACAATTTATCGAACCTTGAAACAACCTTTGCATGGGCTAATCTAAGTCAGGGCAGTCAGCACACAGTTATCTCAAAGATCGAAATGGAAATTTCCTGCGATAGGTTTTGAAAAGGGAGGAAAATCGAAAAAAAAAATCGAATCAAGGAGAGATCAAACAAAGTCTGCTGCAGGATGAGTCCATGCAGGAATGGAATCCGAGGTTGTGCACTTTCTTCCTAATGATAAGCAAGGGAGTTTCAAGGTCAAATTATTGGTTGTAATGATTTACCAAACACTGAAGGATGATCAATCACACATGTCTAAGGCCTATGGTATCCCTGTCCCTAAAGGACTGTCTCCAGTATCTTCTGGAGATCCACTTGACATCCCCTACGTTCCCCTTTCCCACCTGTCGTACATTGCTATAAAATACTGCTGTGTAAGATCGGTTTCAAAATATTCTTTTTTGACGTCTATCGGAAGTTACAAGTTTTCGAAACTAACTAAAGTATTGTGAGAGAAAAATTAGACCTAACTTGTTTTATCAACTTGGTTTTGAAAACTTCCAAGTACTTCCAGTATTTCTGCCATTGAAGGACGTTTATCAGGATCGTGTTGTAAACATCTTCTTATGAGCCTTCTGAAGAATTCATTGGTAACCCTGGCAACGTGTTCCTCTCTGTGAGCTACATCGGGTTGTTCTCGAACAAACATCTCGCAAAGCATAACCCCAAAGCTGTACACATCAACCTAAAGATAACAAAAAGTATAGGCTGAAAAATGTATTTTGAAATGCTTAATGTTCTAAGCTTTCCCCTTTACAATACGTACTACCCGTAAAAGACTGAATCATATTAATGTTTTATTAAAATAATATATTATTTGCTTGGGGCAATTTGATGGCACTGCTGTTTCCTTCTTTCATAATTTTCCAGACCTCTTATTTAGAGAAAGAGAATATTTTCTTACAGTTTCGTAATAGAATAATGATATAAGGATAGCTCGAAAGAAGAGGTCTCGAACAAGTTCACATGGCTTGTGGACAAAAAATACCAGCAACATCAAAGAAAAGTTGAAAAGAGTAGCAACAACGCTAAAAGCAGTAAGCAAAAACAGCAGCAAAAATATACAGTTATAACATTAACAATATATAGCCAAAAATCGATAAAATCAAATTGCGAAAAAAAAAAAAAAAAACGTTTACCTTGGGGGTTTGTCTTGACGTCTGGGATTCGGGTGCAGAATATACAATAGCACCAGCACAAGCAGTCATAGACTGTTGCAAAAAGTTGGCAGTACCAAAATCTGATACTTTTGCTCGCCAGCAAGCAGTGTGTTTCCAAAGCAAAACGTTTGCACTGCTGATATCTCGATGAATAATAGGTGTGGGCCTGCAGAGGTGTAAGTAGTTTAATCCTTTGGTAACATCCAGTGCAATAGTTATGATCTCAGCTTGATCCAATGCACGTTCTTGCAAAATTGCTCTTAAGCTAGTATCCAAAAGTTCAGTAACAAAAAGAGGACTTTGATTATCGTTGGTTGCTCCAATAAACTGAAGAAGACAAGGATGACGACATCTTGATGATATACCTATTTCACGTTCGAAAAGTCTTCTAATGTGATCTGACAGAATAAGCTGATGAATTTGTTTCACTGCAACATTACATCCACGGAATTTTCCCTTTGTCACGCTACCCCATGCTCCGTTTCCAATGAGGGTTTCGGTCATCATTATTTCATCGCGATTAAGAACCCAATCACAAGATTCTGTTGATGCTCGGCAGTCTTCGATGGCTCGTTGCAATGTGGCTTGTGTTGTTAACAGTTCATTGTTTCTTTCCCGTTCTTGTTCTAAAGATGTTTCCAGCCTTTCATTTCTGTAGTTTGTTGCTTGATGCGCTTGTCTTTCGGTTGCTAAGATCCTTTGCAGTTGGTCTTTTCTCTGGTTTGTTTCTTGTTGCACTTGTCTTTCGGTTTCTAACATCCTTTGCAGTTCATCTTTTCTCTGGTTTGTTTCTTGATGCGCTTGTCTTTCGGTTTCTAAGGTCCTTTGCAGTTCGTCTTTTCTTTGGTTGGTTTCTTGATGCGCTTGTCTTTCGGTTTCTAAGGTTCTTTCAAGTTGGTGTTTTGTCTGGTTTTCTGTTTGTTGATTAGCTTGCATTCCTAATGGAACCCAAAAAATAGTAGTAGCTTTGTTTAAAAATACTGGATTTGAGAGAATATACTGGATCTTAATAAAATGAATTAGTCCTAATCAGCCAGTGTGTGTGCGTGTGGAGGTGGGGGAGGGGGAGGGGGAGGGAGGAGGGGAGGTTGTGCTTGAGCCCACTTTAATGCTTCATATAACTTTTGGACCACTTAAAGAATGGTAACCAAATTTCATTACTATCCTAAAATTTAGAATTTATCAGGTCAGATTTTTTTATCAATATGGCGTAAAATTTGATCATTTTTGGCGTTTCCATGTTTTGAGAGCACATTTTCTTAAACATTTAATGCTGTGATTTTTCTGGCGACTAGGGTTACTGCATGAAAAACTTTAGACATATTTTCGTCATAATCATCGTGATAAGCACATTTTGCATTTGAAATTAAATATGACGTTATCAATACCGACGACGTCATTACCACGGAATCGATTATTAACTAAACATGTTTTTACATCTCACGTAAGCCTTTACTACTAAAATCGTTGATATTATAAATTAAATGCGGAGCGGTAAAAGAAAGCATTTTTTTTTTTACAATTTGATGATGTAAAATAGATGTCAAGTTACGTCATAGCTTACGTATCAGCATCACATTATGTTTAGTTAGCGATGAAAACAGTGGTAATGATTTACCAATGACAGTATAGGACGATTGATGACACGTATCTAAGGCTGGCCTTTGGTATCCCCTGTCCCTGTCCACTTGACATTCCACACGTCCCCTTTCCCACCTGTCATACATTGTTATAGAATATTAATAAAAGATACAAAGAAAGAAAGCTGTTTCAAAATATTCTTTCTTGACATCAGCCGGAAGTTAAAAGTTTTCAAATTGGTATAGGTAATCGTATGGGGCCGCGTAAATTTAATTAAGGATTAATTTCACTTGTGTTTTCAAAGTTTTGAAATTGCCTGAGTCGCGAAGCGACAAGGGCAATTTCAAAACTTTGAAAACACAAGTGAAATTAATCCTTAATTAAATTTACGAGGAACCATACGATTACCCGTTTATTATTTACGGGGCAAAATTCAAAGAAAAAATCCTTCTTTAAGAAACCAATATAATGCCCGTGCGCTGTCAATCATTCTGAACTATCAAATCGAAAGTAGTCGTGGTTCAAAAGAATTTTAGCTCAAACGTGTTTCTACCAATGTACCCTCTTCTATCAAACTTTCGACAATAATACTTCAAGGTTTTCTCCTTTACAAAATTAAGAATATCATCGATCATTTAGCCTAAACAATAATTATTTGGAAAGCTTTCCTTTGATCCCGCTAAATGAAATCTTAACTATCTTCAAAAAAGACCTGAAGTGCTTCAACCGAAAAAACGGCAAACGTACGAGATCAGCCATCATTCAAATCAAAAACCATTATCAAACATGCATTCAACTAGAATTCGAAGGATCAAGTTTTTAATCTGAATCTGAAGCCAAATGAAGAACCAATTTAAAGAGAGGCGTTTTGGCTGATTAAGTTCAGACTGAGATAACTGTGCTGAATTATTTTCAGCGACGTTCAAAGTCACATTGCAGCTTGTGAAGTTGTAGGAAGACATGGAATCTGAGGCTGTAACTGACGAAAAATCTTTCTAGGAGAAGTTAAGAAAAAGTTAAGACTGCAACATTATTTTTGAGGAGTATGGTTAATTGTCTTCGCCGTTTTATTTACGTATTTCAGCGAAAAACAGGCACAAGGTAAGCGTAAGTTTATTGTCGAGCTCAGATGTCTCATACAACTTTACGAAAAAAACGGATATCTAGACACCTATGCTAGTTCTAGCCTTCTCATTTTTACTTAAGCCTTCTAGGGTTTAATATCATTATTTTTTATTCATCCAAGTTTATAAGATGTTTTTTCGTCTACCGACGCATGTCCAAAGCAAAACGGGAAGCCTTATATGAGCGTTGCTATGCAACTGAACTACCAATCATTTTCTAGTAATTTGGCCCCGAATTAAGGAAAAAAAGCCCTCCTTCATTAGCCAATTAGTATCAAGTAATTTTTCCCTGCATATGATAAAGTATTTAAAAGAAAAATTAGACCAAAGAACTTTGTTTTATCAACCTTGATTTCGATAACTTTTCAGTACTTCCAGTATTTCTGCCATTGAAGGACGATTATCAGGATCGTGTTGTAAACATCTTCTTATGAGCCTTCTGAAGAATTCATTGGTAACCCTGGCAACGTGTTCCTTTCTGTGAGCTACATCGGGATATTCTCGAACAAACATCTCGCAAAGCAAAACCCCAAAGCTGTACACATCAACCTAAAGATGACGAAAAGTATATGCTGAAACGTTTTGAAACTCTTTAAAATGCTCTATACCTATTACCTGTAATAAAAATAAATTAATGTTTTATTAAAATATTTTATTTGGCTTTGGGTTATATGATGGCCCTCATGTTCCCTCCTTTCCTTCCTTTATCTTTCTCTAAATTGAAAAGTTATTATTTTCTTGCAATTTCTTAAGAGAATAATCATGATGTTAAGAATAGAAAGAGCAGGTCTCGATCAAGCTTGTATTAATTATAGACAACAAACAAAAAAACAAAAACAGTAGCAACAACAACAGCAAAGAAAAGTTACGAACATAGGGAACAACATAATATATAAAGGCAATACCAGCATCAACAACAAACAATAATAACATTGGAACAGCCAAAACCGATAAAATCAAATTGCAAAAAAAAAAAAAAAAAAAAAAAAAAAAAAAAAAAAAAACGTTTACCTTGGGGGTTTGTCTTGACGTCTGGGATTCGGGTGCAGAATATACAATAGCACCAGGACAAGCAGTCATAGACTGTTGCAAAAAGTTGGCAGTACCAAAATCTGATACTTTTGCTCGCCAGCAAGCAGTGTGTTTCCAAAGCAAAACGTTTGCACTGCTGATATCTCGATGAATAATAGGTGTGGGCCTGCAGAGGTGTAAGTAGTTTAATCCTTTGGTAACATCCAGTGCAATAGTGATGATCTCAGCAAGACCCAATGCACGTTCTTGCAAAATTTCTCTAAGGCTAGAATCCAAAAGTTCAGTAACAAAAAGAGGGCTTTGATTATTGTTGGTTGCTCCAATAAACTGAAGAAGACAAGGATGACGACATCTTGATGCTATACCTATTTCACGTTCGAAAAGTCTTCTGTTGGGATCTGACAGAATAAGCTGGTGAATTTGTTTCACTGCAACATCACATCCACGGAATTTTCCCTTTGTCACGCTACCCCATGCTCCGTTTCCAATGAGGGTTTCGGTCATTACTATTTCATCGCGATTAAGAACCCAATCACAAGATTGTGTTGATGCTCGGTAGTCTTCGACGGCTCGTTGCAATGTGGCTTGTGTTGTTAACAGTTCATCGGTTCTTTCCCGTTCTTGTTCTAAAAATAGTTCAAGCCTTTCTTTGATCTGGTTTGTTGCTTGATGGCCTTGTCTTTCGGTTTCTAAGGTCCTTTGCAGTTCATCTTTTCTCTGGTTTGTTGCTTGATGGCCTTGTCTTTCGGTTGCTAAGGTCCTTTGCAGTTCGTCTTTTCTCTGGTTTGTTTCTTGATGCGCTTGTCTTTCGGTTGCTAAGGTCCTTTGCAGTTCGTCATTTCTCTGCCTTGTTACTTGATGCGCTTGTCTTTCGGTTTCTAAAGTCCTTTGCAGTTCGTCTTTTCTCTGGTTTGTTGCTTGATGCGCTTGTCTTTCGGTTGCTAAGGTCCTTTGCAGTTCGTCATTTCTCTGCCTTGTTACTTGATGCGCTTGTCTTTCGGTTGCTAAGGTCCTTTGCAGTTCGTCTTTTCTCTGGTTTGTTTCTTGACGCGCTGGTATTTCTAATGAAGGCAAAAAAGTATTAGCTGAAATACTAGTGTTGAGGGCGTATGCTAAATTTAAATAAAATGCAGATATACATATTTGGTATTGTAATGGGGAAAGTTTTAGAGTTATTTGGAAATAAGGGAAAAATCATATTTTTGATTGCGGTTCACCTTACACTATATTGAGTAATTGAAACTCTTGTTGTTTACAATGATTTGTCAGCAGACGGTCTATTCTGACACGTGCCCAGCCAATAGCAACTCGATCCTAATGACTTGTTGGTTGGTTGGTCACTTAACCTAGTCAATGTTTGCTTCATGACAATTATTTTCTACTCTTCATTTAATTAAAAAAGTACTTTTTAGTAGATAACAGCTACAAACTACAGTATTTTTACAGTAAAAAACAGTTTAGTTTTGTACAGGTTTGAACATGCGTACTGGGAAAAGTAACACTGTTTATTCGGTAAACAGATTGTTTGCTAGCCGTTTTCTGAGCCTTCGTTTAAGGTTATATTGTTTAGAACTACAAAATATTGTTATTGTAAAATATTCTTTACTAGTCCAGCTAGCGAATTCTATCGCCGGTTTGGTTAGGGCGAGTCTTGCGGGTAAGTGCTCTTACTTTTGCACTAAGTAAATATCTACCCTCAAGCCTTACATCATATGCTACATAACTAGTTGTGCCCAGTTTGACTTGGCACAAAACGGTTATGTGACGTAGCCCCTAGCGGTTGGCATAAATACGAGTTTGCTAGTTGCTACTAGTCAGTGTGAGAGTTCATTTGAGCTCAGTCGAAGTCAAGAGCAGAATAAAGATCAATAAAAGACCAGAAAGCATCCATATTCTGTGTCACTGAAGGACGAGCTAGTCCCACCAGAGAAAACCTTCGTGACAGTATATCCCAACGCGGGAACCTACATAGATGGCATGTTTTAATTGGTTCGCTATCTCGGGATATTCCAATATACCTCCAAAACTCGGGATAATGTCGAAACAAAGATGGCGGCTCTAAATTCTTGTTTTACCAGTGTTTTTGTTAAGTGAAATTGCAAAAAACTCCAGAAATATTTTGCAGAAACACAAGGAAAGCCATAAAATATGATTTTTAGAAAAATTCAAGGCGTAATAAGTTATGTATGGTAAAAGAAAGCCATTTGTTTTCATTGATTTCGCCAAAAAGTTTTGAGGTATAATTCAACGCTAATATCCAAAGCACATGCTCCGATCTCTGGCGACTCGTTCAAAAGCTGCACTTGAAGTTAACTTAAACTTGAAAGACATGTTTGTCGCTTTTATCACTTTTGATTCTGTCCAGAAAGCTTATTTTGAAAGAAAGTATTTTGGAAACGGTCTTTTTTGACAGTTATAAGCCATACTTCTCACAATAAGTACTGTAAATTTGAACTTATGACAGTGAATTAATATGGAAATGAATTGTGCAAGAATCAATGTAACGGCTTCCATATGTAGCTGGAACGTGACATTTGTCACGGCTTTTAACATTCAGAAATAAATTACATTAAAAAAAAAACTGTTTTAATCAACCCTTGTTGGTATATACTAAAGCAATTATTCACCTCGGACTCAGTGAAGTATCGGTGAAAATTTACCGATACCCACTTCACCTTCGGCGAATAATTGTTAATTAACCCTAATCGGTCTGAAGGTGAAGGGGGACACATCGTGCTCATTAGCGTTTCCTTGGCAACCTTGATTTTAGAAGAACATTTTCTCAAACTCTTAAATCGGATTTTGATTTATTTTTTCTTGCGGCTACAGTTACATAATAATCATTTTTTAAAAAAATAATAAACAATTATTGGATGAGGTTGAGCATGATATCGTAAATTATCAAGACCAAGGCCGTGTTATCTGCCGAAGCCGTAGGCTGAGGAGGATAAAAAGGCCGATGTCTTGATAATTTACGATATCATGTGAAAACCGAATTCGATAATTGTTTTATTATACGTTTTGTAAACTAAGAATAACGATTTAATTCTGCTGTCGAAAAAATAAGCAAACGTATTTTTATTTCCATTGTGACCTTGAGTGCACTCAACATGATAAATGTATTATCTGCTACAGATAATACATTTATCATGTCGAGTTCACATGGTATCAGGGATTGGCTGAGGGCTCTTGGCCAATCAGCAGCGAGATAGTGAGTAAAATGTATAATAATTTCAGTTGACTTCATTATCATCAAATACATAATAAGTACATTTTGCTTTTGAAATGTTGAAAAATATTCTGATACAACCTGGTTCGGAAGTTTTGGAATGTAGGCGCGCAATGCATTGACATATCTCTTGTCATAATGTAATATTCATAAAAAAACAGTTGTTTAAGAATTAAACATGTAGATATTTTTGTAAAGGCACGCGGGCCCCCCGAAGTTGGAGTATATTTTGGCTCTCTCAAAGGGTCAATTATTGACAAATTCGTTTTTCTCGGAAGTGAAGCCATATTTTGACAAATGAAGCATACCATGACATATCTCGCATATAGGCCTACCTAATACCAAAATATGAGCGAAATCGAATTTTGACTGTTGCCGGCAAATTTTGATTTTGTTCGATTTTTGCCGACATCTTCTCTTACAATCAAATAGATAAATATACTAAAATTACAGTGATATCTAATTCAATAATAACTATTTACAATCAGATGAATAAATAGAATGAATAAATATAATATCATACACTAGTAGATAAAAGTTGATTTTTCAAGATTCTTTTAAAGTTAGTTACTGATAGGCATTGTTTCAGATGATCTTCTAGACTGTTCCATAGTTTGACTGCCTGGTAATGAAATGTTCGTTGACCTGATGTTGTTCTGAATAAGGGTATCTGGAGGCTGGCTTTGTTTCGTGTCACTCTATTATGGATGTTTGATTGGATCTACTCTGTCAGACCTACCTATCACCCACGGAGTTCCCCAAGGCGCAATCTTATCTCCACTCCTATTTGGCATCTACTTGAACGACCTACCTGGAGCTCCTCAGGAGTGTTGCCTCGAGTCATGTGAACAACTCAAAACTGCTTCTCTCTTTCCCACTTGCAGATGTGGAGAGTGCACTAAAGAAATTGGAGGATGATCTGCTAAATGTTGTCAAATGGTGCTGTCAAAACTATTTACTAATCAACCCTGTAAAGACGAAATTCATGCTTCTTGGAACTAGACAGCTTGTGGGGAGACTGCCTACAAACCCAACAGTGCCATTCTTGGGCAAGTCACTTAACCCTGTTACATCCGCCAAGGACTGAGGTGTGATTCTAGATCCTCATCTCACCTACAATAACCATAATTTTCAGCTTGTATCATCATGCCTAGCTAAGTTAGTGCAAATCAATCGAGTCAAGAACTGTTTCGATAAAGAAACACTTTCATTAATAATTGCTTCACTTGTCTTCAGTAAGATGATTTATTGCTCCTCAGTTTGGTCAAACATATCTGCCTCAAATGTAAAGAAACTGCAGTTAATACATAACTTTGCTTCCAAGATAATCACTGGTTCTGGTAAATTTGACCACGCAACACCTCTTCTTCGTCAACTTAACTGGCTTCCTGTTAAACAGCTCTTGTATTCAAGAGATGCTATCATGTCTTACAAGTGCGCCAACAATCTCGCACCTGAGTATCTATGCTCCACTCTATTGCCGAGAAGCCTGATACGGACAACTTGAGAACGGCCAGACAAATAACTCTCAAACCACTTAACTGTGGTCGGTGAAGCACCAACAGCCGAAAGTTTTTGTAGTAGTCGACCATGGTTGATGCTATCGAATGCTGGATAGGTCAAGCAAAATCAGAGCTGTGATCTTTTTTTTGTCCATGGCGTTAGTATGTAGTCAGTGACAAGAATGTTCAAAATGTGCTGAGGGATGACCTCAGCACTCTTCCAAGCAGTTGGGTATGTGGAGGTGAGTATTGAACAATTAATGATTTTCGACTTCGTGCGCTTTAAGAACAATAGGTGAGATTAAAGATTGTACGAAATTTGAACATCTTTAGAATTTGGACAAAGATGCTCGTATTTCATTTTTGTTGAGCAATAGTTGTAGTCAGGTCATAATTTCAACATACATAAGTGTTGTGCATTGGTATGGCGCGACTCGTTGTTAATTACAACAATGAAATACAAGCATCTTTTGTTCAAATTCTAAAGATGTTACAATTTCGTAAAATCTTTGATCTCACCTAGTGCATGAAGTCGAAAATAGTGATAAAGCAAAAAGTTTAGTAAGATATTTAGTCTAAATAATAAAGTCTAATAATATTTAGAGTAAATACCTCTCATCACTATTCATGAGACTTGCATGGTCCCTCATATAACAATCACCGGGACCATAGCTGGATCACATCAACCCAATAAGACCTTTGAAGTAATGACTCTTTACTACACCCTTTAGGCCTCAAGCATGATGACGTTTTATATCTACACTTCCAGAATCCCTTTCGGTAGCATTGTTTGTTGTGCTAATTTTCGGCACTATTGTCTTTGCATTCTCAAAGGAGTTTTAACATTTGAATATTTAAAGAGATTTTGAAAAGAATTGTGGTAGTTTAGGTATGAAATGTCATGAGGTTAGGGGTCTATTGTTCTTGAATAATATTTTTTACCTTTTCGAGTGAAGGCAATGCAAAGTCCTACGAGAACATGTTCGTAAACATCACAAACATAAATTGCGAACATTTGGTGTAATATGTATTCTTTTTTATATTTCATTTCAGCGTATGGAAGTCTGTTTATTTTTGCACAGCCTTTATCAATAGCTTTGCACTTTTTTGTCGGCGACTTTATAGAAAAATTCATTGGATGACGAGGGAATTCCACGATGAATTCATCGTGGTATTCCCTCGTCATCCAATGAATTTTTCTTGAATCCCATATCACAAAATAATTGCTCTAATTATATCCATTTTGAAATCATTAGCAAATCCTGCAATCTGATTGGCTACAAAGTGTGCGATTTAAGCATTAATTGCACTATTTTGAATCATTAATTGCATCATTTTGTCAAACAATCACTTTTGAAGCTACATTTAACTGTTGAGTATTTTAATATATTAAGTTTCAAAATGGAAATGATTAATAGGTAATAGAACTGAGTGTCTTGCAATTTTGGGCAGAAATCACACTCGTGATTAACAAATTGCACTCCCGCTGCGCGGTCGTGCAATTTTGTAATCACTCTTGCGATTTCAGCCCAAATTGCACTCAACTCAGTTCTATTACCATTATTAATAAGCTGGGTTTATCGACGGTTTATTCAAACGTGAATTTTATGACGCGCGACTGAAAAGCCATTTCGTAGCTGAACACGATTAGCCAACAAGAATCAATCAAAAATCTGAACGCTTCATCATTTCATTCATTGCTTGTTGGTATAGTTTTCAACCCCGTGGTGAAAAAGAAACGTGTTTTAAAAGCGTTAACAAGCTAGTTTATTGACTTATAACGCTAAAGAAAAAATAATTCATATATCAGATTATCGAGAAAAATGCTTATGAGAAAACTATGGAGGCTTCTAAGCTTATTAGTTTTAGATGAAAGAAAGATCGACAAGACTATACAACTGACAAAGCAAACAAGACAGTTGGTTTTTTTCTTCATAAAGGATTGCTTAATAGGTAAGTAGTAAGCTTAATCACTGGCTTAATAACTGTTTTACAAAGCGAAAAAAATGTTGTTATTCAATTTCATAACAATAATAGCAATACTAAAAGTTTTAAGTCATATTTGAATGATAAAACACTCGCCTAAAAGTTTGCTAACAGTTTATCTTTCTTTTCTTCTAAGATGAACCAGGATTTACACTGGCATGGAGGTTGATTGAAATGTTCACAGGAGAGTTCTGGAAGTTCGCCTCTATAAATAATCCACTTACTGCACCAGCTAAAAAGCCAGATGAATCAAATCTCTGCACTTGGGCTTGTGGCGTCGTTTGTGGCTGAGCTGAAGTTTGCATCTGACCTGTAGACACTGCTATCGCTGAACCAGGGGCGGATCCAGGGGAGGGGAATAGGGTGACTTTTCCCCCCCTTTTCTAAGCAGTTATATCTCACTTTTTTCCTTGAAGTTATTTTTTGTTTGTATTGCTTCATCTAAGGACAACTTACAAACGCTTAACGGCATGGTAATAAAAAATCAAATCTATTTTATCATACGTACATCTACGTCCCATCTATGTTTATTTAAACATGCATTATTGAGCCCGCAAACTTTGTCCAGCAAGTAACCAGTAAAAGCCTCGTTTCAATACAGTTTGCCATGTGCTCGTCGTCCATGTTGGATATACTGTGATCAGAATTGTCAAATCCTTTAGTATTAAAAGATGCAACGAAATTTAGAGGCCTTTTTTCCTACGAAACGGTAAGTATTTACTCATTTATAGTACGCACGACAAAATTACTCGATTCTGATTGGTCTAGAGGAGTACAATTAGAGCGTTAATTGGTACTCCGCGGGAGTACCAATTAGGTCGCTATGGAAACACGGCCAAAAGCGGCAAATTTCCCCAGTGAAATGCGTGAAATTCCCAAAAAAATCAGCGTTTTATAGATTAAAATACAAAAATTTCAGAAAACTGTTTAATACACACATAGGAAAGTCTTAAATTATGATAACTAGACAAATTCAAGACGTAATAAATCATGTTTTGTAGCAGATAGTCGTTTTTTCTTTCTAGTTTTCGCCAAACAATTTGAGTTGGAGTTTTGAATGTTCTCGTTTTACTACCTGTTGTTTTCTGTGGTCTTCTCGAAAAATATATTCAACACCACATCTACAATAATTGTACAATATGTAGAAAACAGCTAACAATAGTTTTAAAGCAAATTTCTTTCCGTTTAGCGAAAAAACACAGCGAGTAGAGGCTCGTTTTTTGTTTTGAAAATAGTTAAGATCAAATCTTACCGGCAAACTGTCGAGTAGTTGTAGAGAGACGAATTCAGCTATTTATCACAAGTTAATTGATCCTAAGTTGTCAATCCAGTCTTGAAATAATAAAATCTTCAGATAATTCATCATTCAAAGAAAATAGCAGCGAAATTCTTCAAGCTACAGAAGGGAATAATATCCAAAGCACATGGTCTGATCACCGGCGACTCGTTCACGGCAAGCTGTACTTGAAAACTCTTAACTTGAACGACATTTTTGTCGCTTTTATCGCGGTTGGAGAAGAGTCGGTTATAGCAAAGGCAATGAAGATGAATGAATGCCTTCGCTTCGCTTGTTTTATAAAATTTTGTCGAGTGAACTATAAATAAATAATCGCACGACCTTCTCGTACAATTTGGAATTAATAGGCACTCGTAATGTTTTGAAAGTTCTTTAATTGCACTCGCCTAAAGGCTCGTGCAATTACAAGAACTTTCAAAACATTACTCGTACCTATTAATTTCCAAATTGTACTCGAGGTCGTGCGATTTCCTATACTAATAGAACAATATTAGTTTTAAATATCCTTAACATTATTTTATTACGGTAAAGGGTCTCTGAGAATACTGCCAGTAATGCTAGTGACTCGACAAATGAACCTCCAGCAAAAGTTCATTCCCCGTGAGTATGAAATAAAAGATTAAGTTTATTGACTTATTTGTTTTTAAATCATGTATTCATTTACTGAAATATTTCGAATATTAGCAATGACATTATTTTACTGTTATCTAGGGATCGTCCAGATGAAGTTAGGACGTCAGAAATCTCAGGTTAGCCACAGACTTTCAATCAAATTCACACCTGACTGAAATTATGCTATGTCTAGCATATAGGCGGCATTTTGTACTACGCATGCGCATGAAAATAGTTCTTTGGCGCCAGCTCGGCGCCATTTTGTGTATTCGAGAGTTCAAGTTCTTGAAGACGGACTTTTGAATGGTGATCCAGATCGAAAGAAAAATAAATTATCGCAAATTTGAGAGACTTTAAAAAGATGACCTGCAGCACTAATATCCCTGGTATTTACGAGATTGCTGTGTTTTTGTTTATGGAGAAAACATTGTTCAAAATCTCACCCGAATAGGAAAATTACTCGTTCTTAGTGGACTTCAATCTTAAAAATCTTCAAGCAACAGCTTTTACCTGGAATGTTTGACACTAGAGGTTAGTATTTTAATGATCAATTTTATCATGTGAAGGTTGTCTATCTCGTTCATTGAATAGATCGGCTGATAACTTGTTGTGAATATCGATGTAATTTTGTATTTTTAGTTAGATTACTAAAGTTTAAGTACATTTTGTGAATTATTTTTACTTTTGCCCAAGCTTCATATTTACACATAACGTTTGTCTATCCTTGATCTTTTCAACTGTATAGGGTTGCAGAACTTAATAAATGTGTAGGACTTATAATCTCTGTTTCACCGTACCATACTTTGAATTGGTTGCTATTTAGCTGAATTGCAAGACAACTTTAAAAGAGCAGTGCACAAGTCTCCATGTCATTTGGTTGAAGCGTTTTCTCTGGCAGGTTGGTGTTACTTTAATGTTCTTTCGTGCCGGCTTTTAGGACAGGACAACATATAGTTTCTGTGTTATTGAATCTTATACTTATCGCATTTTTCACATTGTAAACTATGGCATTAGACCTTGAGGCCTGGCAATTAACGAGAAAAAATGCAAGCTTTTACTTGTGCCCAAGGTGGAAATTACCATAGACGGAAGCTTATCAGTTTATTAGTCTTTTTGCATTTTCCTTGCTTAGGAAAAAAATGCGTAGCATTCTCAGTAAGGTAAAGTCGAGACCTATTTTTGCTCTATCGAAGGTATGACATGATAGAAACATGGCATTGACCTAATGGATATTTTTCTTTCGTACTGCATAAAAATCCCTCAAAAGCTTTCAAAATAGTTTTATAACTCTTTGATGTATTTAACTGATTTAAAACTCTTTTATGTTTTAAAATATTTTCCATTATTTGATCTTTTTGTAGTGTATTTGTGTTGGTTCCTGACCAGCAATGCTTGCAAATATATCCTGATCGAGACTCAACTACACTGAAATCGCTGTCTAAGTTGTCGAGTTACGGTGCAATTTTTGGAAATCTTGACGTTTAAAGGACTTCAACATATTCTACAACCTTCTCTCGATGTCCTTTCGATATATTTAATATTTATATACAAGGATTACGATGTAAAAAGCCACCCAAATAAACCATCTTATTCAAATGCCCTTGTTGTTTGCTTACATTTATGCGTCTGCATGCCAGCGGTAATTATCATTAAAATTGATTTTCATGCGCATGCGTAGTACAAAATGCCTACGTGCTGCTATGTCTTAGAATAATTTTCCATCGACCAAGAATCGAATTGATATCTAGTTGGTAATAGTTGATAAAGAACAATAAAGTTTTAAGTCTACTTCTAATGATTAGCCTTTAATACGTACAACTAGAGTGGATTACTAAATCCCGCTCTATTCTTTTACGGTTGACGAAGATCACTCTATTAAACAATGGAATTTTATACTATGTTGCTGCTTTGCCGTAAACAATCAATCAATAAGAAATTATAAAGGTACTGACAAATGCTTGCTTCATTCTTGCATTAAATTATTAGTAGTCTGTTATGTACAATAATAAATAATTATTATAAGTTTTTAATTTAACAAATCTCGCTGCGCTCGTGGTTCCACTTGAGTTTGGATCATATCTGACGTCATTTCTATGTTCGATAGGAGTACAGACCATGGAAAAGTCACTTCGATTTGTTAAATTGTTTATGAATTGTATGTAGTGAATTATTTTATCGCACATACGCATTGTAGTGCATGTATTCCAAAGTTTTTGCAAGCGGATCGGACTCAAATGTATTGTTATTTTATTTATTTAGACCTACCAGATGAAATTCTGGTGAAAATCTTCAAATATACTTCAGTAGAGATGATTATGATTTCGTTATGCCAAGTATGTAAGAGATGGAAAATCATATGTGAAACGGATTGCTTGTGGAAGATTATCCCAATAGATGAGTGGATGATTTCTAACTTCAGAGAGGGCCCACTAGTAACACTAATGTCACATTCTTCTGCATTCTGTTATTTTTCGATGAGAAATGTACTCGTAGATAACTTCTCTGTTGCACTTTTGAGTCAGCTAGCTCACTCTTCCAAACTTGTGTATCTAGATTAAAGTGGCCAGCATCTACTGAGAAACGTCGAATTTTTGTGCAAACGACCTTCTAATAGTCTTGAATACCTTTTTCTAGAAAACTGTAGTCATTTGAGTGAAAAGAGTGTGATTGAGGCCGTGAAGCATTTAACCAAATTAAAGATGCTCTCGATTGATGGCTTAGCCCTGTCTCAAGAAAATCAGTTTGCCATAGCACAATTACAAGCACCTGGCATTTTCAATTTGGGTTTGGGTGGGTCAGTGTTCACCATCGAAATCACTGAAATGATTTTACAAATTTTTTCCAAAATGATTTTTTTAAAGCTTTCATGTAAGCCTAGAGATAAATTATTTTTGATGAGGTTGTGTTTAGATTATGATGTAAATGTAATTTTTGTCTAAGTATGTATTATATCACTGTCGCGTTAAAGTGAGCAAGCTAGGTACATGTATGTGTACTGTATTACAGTATTGTTGATATACTAAATAAAAAAAGATAAAAACATTATATTTTGAACTTTACCTATAATGATCTTGTAATATATAATTTTGATATGTTGCTAGCTCCAGCATTATTGGGGTTTTTAAATATCCGAAACCAAAATTCCCCCCCCTTTTTAAAAATCCTGGATCCGCCCCTGTGAACTACACGAAAACTGTTGTACCCAGATGAGTTGTTTGTTGTTTTGGGAAATTGATAGTCATGTAGGAAAATAGTTTTTTGATGTAGAAAAGTTGTCAACAACAGCGACTCGGATGAGAATAAAAAGCAAGAGAAAGAAAAACAAAACGCGGGCTTCTTGATTTTTCATTGAATTCAACTTTTCAGACTGCTATCAAACATTCTTCGTTTTTATAGCAAAATTCGCTTTTTAACAAAGTTAACTATTTCCATTTATATTCTTTGCAAACTAAACTTCTTTTTTGATTGTTTTTTAATGCCATACGTTAAGAAAATCAAGTGATAATAAGACAAAAGCAATTTTTTTGTGCGGGATCCCTGATCTTTCATTGAATTCAGCTTTGAAAGCGTTGGATTCCGCGCTGAATCCTTCGCTTTCTACGTCACATATTCGTCACCTTGGACCAATCAGCGCGCGAGTTTATTTAATGATATGGGATTCTGTACGAAATCTTAGTGATATTAGTGATTAAATATCCCCGGCAGCCGAGGAAGTCCCCCCCCCCCCCCCCCCCCTCTTAGACCTAATCACTAATCACCCGAAATGTCAAGTTATTACTTCGTAATATTAGATATATAATTACTGAGGAAAAGATATCAAAATATAATTCACTTGGGTTAATTTAGAGAGGAAAGAATATTTACAGTCTTTTCTCAAAGAACCTTATTCTGGGTGCCAAAGGTCCTTTCGCTCTGTGGGCGAACGGCGCGCAGGCGCCAATGAGCGTGAGGCCGAAGGCCTTTCACGAGAGAAGCTAGGTTCTCTTGCGACAACGAATTAATCCCACTGTAAAACCGAGAGGTACTGAAGCGAGAGAGCCTCTGGAGCACAAAGTAAAAGAACCTTGATTATCACCTTACATGGTAGGGTTACCCACATTGAGAAAATAAGTGACCCTTGACCCTTTGTCCCTAGGTACTGATACAAAGCCCGAGGCTAATACATTTCTTGAGCATGCGCTGTTAACCAAACCGATAGTTGACAATACGATACGGACAACTTTTTTCCATATTAACGCTCGGTATAGTTGGCTCGGTTAAGAGGGTGTAACTTCTACCAGTGACAACGTTTTTCCCTCTGGAAACAATGGATCTTGAGGTAATCGTAAATAGCTGTTAATACGGATGCAACATGCAAATGAGATGCAAATGAGATATTATTTTGTCTTAAGAATCATACAAGTGAGGCTATCGGGTCAATACAACGCCTCATTTGCATCTCATTTGCATGCATCCGTAATAACAGCTATTGTTTTTCATGATGAGTAGACAAACTTACCAACTAATGATAAAAAGTTTTTATCGGGTGAAGGAAGAGGCAAAGTATTATAGTCGCTGTCTCTGCCGTAGCCTATATTTTCATTATCGCTTGTTCCTGAAGACCTTGAATCGGCACCCCTTACTTCTAATGACGCAGCTTTTGGAGCCAGGTTATCATGAACAGATTCTGGTGGCACCTTTCGTGTGGCCTTGCCATAACGAATCTTATCCAGGATAAGTTTATTACTTAATACAATTTGTTTGTATGATCCATGGATTACATATCCATAGTCATTCACGGACCATTCAATTCCCAATTCACGTCTTAGAGAGTGAAGTACTTGTTTGAATGAGGAAACGGAGCCAAATACATCATATAGATCAGGATTTATCTTTACATTAAAACGCGAAAACATCTGCAAAAACAGCGTTAGTTTTAATTAGTTTTATTATAATGATGCAAATACGATCACTGTTACAACTATTCTCAGACACACGCGCACTCTTGCAAATTTTTCTGTCGCGACAAGTTGGTTTTTGGTGGACGTCAATCAAAATGTTCCCATAGCACTGTCGGAAAACACAAAGCTACAAAGGCATGTGCGTATGGAATGTCATGGAAAAAATCGCAACAGTGCGCGTGTGTCCGAGAATTCCTCCAAAGCTGTCACACTTCGGTTGCACAGAAAATGATGAGCGTGAGATTTTTTAAAAATAATATCACAATTCGCCTGTTGGGAACGCAAGCTAAGCAAAATTTTAAAGAATCATTAGTTTGCTGTAAAAAGTCACCTAATAAACTGCATTAGGGTCCTGCCATAATTTCAAGGTTTTCAGTAATGAATTAAAGATTCTTAGGAACAAGGTTCCACAGCTTTCCTTGCCTGCCTGCAGACACTTTATATCCTCCCATTCTTAGGGAAATATAATGCAGCAAAATCAGTTTGAAAAATATAACCTTCTAAAACCTGAACCCCTCTAAAGATGACATTCCTGGTGCTCATATGAATGAAAAAGGAACTTATACAATAACTTAAGATCGCACTGATTTTCTCCAAATTTCGTATAACTATAGGCACATGCCTAGAGATTAGCATCCGGTGTGCCGTTTCAAAAGTTTAGATAAAAAAACGCGCGAAACTGCTGCTTGTCAAAAACAGTGACGTCACCGTTTCGTTGCTATGGTAACTCCGATGCCAATTAAATATACATTGTTACAAACTTCAATCTTCGTAAAGTATTTGGGTAAAATTTTAAGTTGATAAATACTTGTATGTAGGAACTGCAGCTATCGAAAGTCAAGGGGTTGAGCACAAGAAAAATTGTAGGCAGCCTACAGGGAGCCCAATTTAGATAAAAGTAAAAGGTGAAAATAAAATTGGGAAAAAATCGCATTTAATTTTTTTTTTTAATTCCAGGTCAAGATAATGTCCTTTATACTACGAACAAAAGAGAAAATCCGAAAAAAATGCACCAGAACATTTTTTTCGCGCGCGCCTTTGTTTTCCTATATAATTCCTCTATGGTATCCTACGTGTGGATTTGTGTCAATATAATTACTCGTGAACGGGCCTTTGGCCGGCACGAGTCTAAAAATTCGGCGCGTATATTTTTCTTCTTCTGAATTTCCAGGTCGGAAAAGTGCAGTCGAGAGGGACTGGGGATAGTATCCCAGCACAGAGGTCTTCGCAGCCGCCGCCATCTTGCTTGTGTTTTCGGTCGTCGTAGTATTATTTCCTGGCGATCTTCGTATCATTTATAGACCGCATAGGAGAAAGGCCATCACAGAGAATCGACAGTCTATCTCCAGATATCGTTGTTGCTGTGTATGGTTATTTCAAATGTGAAGCTCTTAGATTACAAAATATTCGTGATCAAATTCACTCGAAACATGCAAGGAAAATGTTACAATTCTACGAAAACCACCTCTATTCCTCCAACGTTCTTACACATCGTAGATGATTTAAAGGAATGCTTACCAGTCAAGGCTAGTAGTAAGAATTTCAAATTTATATTCTGTAAATTACAGGCCTCTATATCGACATATATAAATAAATAGTGTTTTTATGTTGTTGGACAATTTGAGTATGCGGGTGTTATTTACACTTTCGTACCTAAAATAACGTCTCCTGTTAGGTCGTGCCCCAGTCAAAAAAAATATGATTTACTCTCCTTTTAGGTTACTCATTGTCCTCAAATGATTTATGGTAGCCCTAAAGTGGTCCCTCGACATCAGATTTATTTATTGTTTTGCCACAGTTACAAGTGTGTCTCGTTGATACGATTTCAAATTTTAAGTGCCGATAAAAACATCGGTTTGCTTCGAATTTTTAGCTAGTTTAATTCTTAATTGTGTGGTTGATAGATCATAACAGTGGTTCCACTTGCTTTACAATAGGTTTAGCGTCCCCCGTCTTTTTTAAAGGACAGAGAACGAAACCCCGATGTATGGAAATCTGACCTTTTCCTTTCAAATCAGCAAGGTCTCCAATACCAAGCTAAACACACAGCAAGACTGGAAGCAATGAGGTGACACCAAATAGCGTCACAAGGAAGATTTTTTTGAAAATATGAAATGTGTACTATTTATGTCATAAAATGATAGATATCGATACGAAACAACGTAATTACAACTTTTGTTGTTTATGTGATAAGTAATTTGCATTATAAATAGCTATAATTAATAACCGCGTGGGGCCTGGTAATTACTCAGCGTGCTATTCTTTTCAGACGGTGGAATTTACTATTTAAACATGAAATACTTATAAGATATTTATCACAAATGAATTTCATATGTTCACAGATCGCATAATCTTTCTGTAATAAGCAAACATACAAACAACTCAGTAAAATCGCGATCGACTTATAGTAAAACGTGTAGCGCCTGCTATAGACAATATATTGACGTCAATGCTTTAGCCTCTTTACATAGTTATATATCTAGTTCACAATGTAAAATCTAATTTGAAAGGATTTCGATATGCTCTTCGTCAGTCAGCTCGAGTGGGTTTGACGCTGATACTGCTAACAAGTACATTATTGCGCTGCTGGGACAAACAGTTGCCTTTGAGGTGTTAAGTTGGAATGTGTGCCTGCATCCACTAGAATCCACGAATGACTTGACTCCCACGAGGAAACATGATTCCGCTCCATGGATCAGTTATATCCTTCCCCGCCTTGTAGCAGCCAGAGCTCGTTACTTTAATCAAATAGTCACACTCTCCTTCCTCGTCTGTTTTCACAGCTACAACAGAATCTTTTCCTACGAGGTCTGCAAGTGTCTCCTCTGGTGTATCTTGGGTTGATTCTTGTTGTTCTTGCTGGTTTTCTGGTTTTAATGTAACAACTTTCAGTGGTCCTGTTATCGCTGTGTTTTTACATTTATCAGACTGCATGTTGAGACAGGCGTCACAAGAATAGCATGAGAGTTCCCTGGTACTTACACTTTTTGGAGTTTCGCCCGACTGAACCTGGTGTATTTTCCTAATACCGATAACTCGCCTAAATCGTCGAGACGTAAGTTTGGGAGCAGACTCCATGTATCTAAACACTCTTCTCTTGGAATGCGACCTAGCTGATGGTTTAGACAGATTACTTGCAGCAAAATTGAACAGATCTCTTGCACTTTGGATGACTATGGAACGTGAGAGCATAGTTGCCGAATCCGCTTTTCTCTTTACCAATCCGCCAGCAGCATCTTGGGGCCCCTTAGCGTGAGCTGTCTCAAAAAAAATTCGATATGTCTGGCATCCTATGTCTTCAGTAGAATAACTTAGATCACCAAGGGTGTGTCGACATTTATATTGGCTAGCACATCCGTCTGTAAACTCATGCAGATGATCAACTTTACAATCAATGTCATTGAGGTACTGCATCATTAATCTTCTTACTTCTCTGACAAAAGGAGCATCGTGAGTTCGGTCGGATGAGATGACAAAGAATTCCTCAGTAAGAAGACCAGGTTGATCCTCATCAGAAGCTTCTTCCTCTGCTTCTTCTGTCTCAGTCCTGTGTCGGTGTATAATTGTTACGTGTAGAGTAACTTCCTCTCGATCAAAATACGTTGCTTGAGGCTCCCATTGCCAGAAATATGGGACATGAGCCTGCTCATACATGCGCAATGATGCGTTTCAGCTTACAAAATAGCCGCCGAGTCTTATAGGAAATGTATGGGGAATATAGAGCTTCCTCTATTTACGGCGAATAGGGTTTCGTTTTCTCTGAGCTCCACATCGCGACAAACAACCCACCCTACAAGCTACTAAATAAGCGTAAAAGGATCATTGAATCATGCGACATATTGGTTCCCGGACTACTTGCCTTCGAAAGGCTTCGAAAGCTCTAGATTCCATACATCGTCTATAAATCTGGCCACACTTGACCCCAAAATCGTCTTATTTGAGCTCGAAAAAATTTAAAAGTAAAAGAGCTCCTCCTCGATATCACCAAACGAGTGTTTAATAAATCCAAAACCGCTCAAAATAGACAGCATGCCTGCAGAATGTAGGTTCCCAAGAAGCTTGAAGTTAGGTTAAATTTTAAGCGATTCGACGCGTTGTTAGCTCGTAGTTTTCAGTTAAAAATGACAAGAAACCACCGAGAACTGCTCCAAACAGCTTCAAAAACCCCTAAATATCGCCATTTTGTTTTTACAAGCTCCTATTGACTGCTGAGGTACAATAAGGAAGCTTAAAGTAACGATTTACGTTTGAAACTTGTTTCTTGTCCTTCATGGGCTTCCTGTGGTGAGGTTTATCAACAGAAAAATAATAGTTGTTCTTTTGATTGTCAGGTAACTATTTTTTGGCAATAATTGTTTTACTAACATCATAGTTGAATATAAATATGTGCTTGGAAACCATGTAGTTATATTTTTCCTCTAGAAAACCACTTCATTTTCATTCATGCGTAACACCGCTGACAATGTCCAATATTTCTGGCAATGCTCAAATAAGGTGCATCGGTAGTTTTCAGAGAAATCGTGCACGGCCATGATGTGACCAGGTGGTAAATTTTCTCTCAAGGTGTCATACTGTAAACGCTGCCAGTTGGCTCTAAACTGGTGTGCTGGAAAGGACTCAAGCCTTGAGAGCATATATGAGAACATTTCCTTTGGTGTAGTAACCTTAGTTATTTGTCGAGAAAAATTATCACTTTTTAAATCCATACCTTCTAAATATTTCACGCGCTATTCTTATCTTAATGCTTGTTTCTTATTAACAAGTTATCGAGTCATGTAGTTGCTATTCAATATTCACAAAATTTCAAGCCCTTATGAAGCAGCAACAAAAAATCTAAAGTAACCTTTTTGAATTAAAAAAACAGGAGTTAGCACACATCCGATAACAAAAACTTTGATTTCTAGAGACAAAACATCCCGATTTCTTTCAAAAAAAAGCAGCAAAGAACTTTTTTACCATAGATAAGATATCGTGGACTTACATTTTTGTAAAATATTCATTGTTCTTCTGAAAAATAGCCTTAACAGTCCCTTACGTTTTTTTGCACAAAGCTATAACATATGCAAATGAGATTTCGTTTGTCGAAAATAAGTCAGCAAACTTCCAACTACAATTATACGTTTACCTTTAGAACTAGACTAGTGGATTTGGTAGCATTATATCAATCAATTAAACGACAAATGCATCCTAAAGTGATATAGAAATCAAGGCTTTGTAACTAGAAGAAATACCCTAAATACGAAATGTTGACAAAAATTTATTGTATGTTTTGTACGTGTCGAATTTATAAACATAAAACTTCAATTGTACACTGTTCCCGATCATTAAGGTCGATCAGCATCAAATCTACACCAAAATGTCTGGAATAAAGTATAATTTATATTCTATGGAAATTTTACGATTTATAGAACAGTTTTCATAACTTATTTTGAATAAATATGTGGTATTAGAAATATACGCTATATGGTTACACAAAGTCGTGAGAAAGAAAATCATCAAAATCAAATGTATTCGAATCTCCTTTACTGATTTACTTCGACTACTGTATAGCTATGTGGCATATATACTTACTGATAATCGTATCTCGTGGTAAAAGACCGCTATTTAGGTGCAATTTTACAATACGCGCTAATGTTAGCTAATAAATGTGACGGGTTACATGCAAATTCGCACTGCGCTTAATTTCTATTTATTAACATTTAATATAGAAATTATACAGATCTAACTATATTCTTTTACCTATAGTAAAACATATCCTCCTTCTTCACCATAAATAGAAAAAATCGTATTTTAGAAGTGTGTTGCTGCTAATAATAAAATATTTAGCTTGAACAAATTGCCGAATTTGGTATGCGTTTCACGTCATTGCTTCCAGTCCAACACTATTCCCTTGGGCACGCGTTAACCCTGGTCACAGAGTCTCGTTTAACAAGGGAGGAAAGTCAAGTCGCCATCTTGAACAACACAACACACTTTAAACCACGATTTCACCTTCTTTTAAACCACAAACTCTAGAAAAAACTTGACAAAAATGGTCCCTAGGATGGGGGATTCATTTTTTTAAAAGTCGTTTTGATCTTCCTCATCGATTTCTCGAAACGAAATTTACGTGCAGAAATTTTTTCGCTTGCTGCAGATTACCAACAGATAGGCCCTTTGCAGCTAATATTCACGTGACTGTAACTGGAGGGTAAAAAAATCCTATTTCATTTATTCAAAACAATTTTCATTAAATTTCTAATGCCTTGGATGAAGCGTTTTTAAAAATGCTGTTATACCCTCATAACACGCTTTTGATCTTAAGATATTAAGCTTTTTAGAGTTTGTTTGCCTTCCAGTGGAGCCTTCCCCAAGGGACCCTGAGCTCAATCCATTCGCTATTGAAGTAATATATCATCACATGACTGTTAGCTGCAAAGGGCCTATTACCTGACTATCTTCTGTACGGAGTGTTACGTGGCGCGGGACTGGAACGAGGCCAATTTCGACCTCACTACTCTCCCGTTTAGGCATTTTGTCTCGTGTACACAACCCATGGCCACCACCAACCACCCCCACAGGGCTAGTTTTGTTGTTGAAAAATTCTTCGACAAATTTCGAAATTTTTACACTTTGTTGGTTAACAGTTATCTACCTAAGCGTAAATTAACGTCTTATAATCTGAGACTACCTTCTGTAGTTAGGCCAAGAGTTCGCACTGTTCGCTTTCAAAACTCATTTGTAAATAGGCTAATTTTTAGATATAATTTACTGCAGTAATGAACACTTTTTAAGTAGAATCTATGTAATTGCGCGTTTTTAAAATATTTGAATTATTTATACTACTTATTTATATATTATTGTAACATAAGATATGTATTTTTACCTTATGATTAATAAAGACATATTATTATTATTATTATTATTATTATTATTATTATTATTATTATTATTATTATTATATTTGAAAAACGAAAGATAAGGAACCAATCATTATTTATGTGTGTGGGGGAGGGGGGGTTGGAGAAATCAAGGGGGGGTCAGGCTTATACTTTTCAAAGAAAGGGGGTGGGACAAAATAAAATTTCAGTTATAAAAATGCAAGAATATATTCGAGCGAATGTAAATGTACAAGAATATATTCAAGTAAAAACTGCTATTCGGACCCAAGCTATGGAATGAGGAGTGGGGGGGGGGGGGGGGGGGGTGGGGTTGTTGGGGAGGGGGAGAGAGGTTGAAAATTGGTAAAAAGAGGTGAGCAAAAAACTACACTTGGCTTTTAGGGTTTTTGTCTTAACCGCAGGCGAGAGATAGTGTTATTTAAGAAAATATAGTTTGATATTTTATAGGAGCATGCGTACAATGTTTTTTGACGTCACACATTGTTTGGTATGGGCATCCCACATTGGTTATTGTGCTTAGGTTAGCAAAGCAAGATGCAGGGTTTTTTATCTAGTTGGTGGGACTAGCTTTTGAAAAAGCTCTGGGAAACCATCTTCCTTAAGCCGGACCCACAGATTTATTAGTATTCTGTATCTGATACAGAATACTAATAGATCTATACAATCACAGTAGTTGTATCTTGATACACTCACTAGTTGTTGTATATTTTGATACAGATCACTAGTGATTGTATCAATTTACATGACAATTGTTACTTGTGTTGTATGCAGCTTTACAGGCCATCCACGTGACTGGATTGCAAACATTCCATAGGTCAGAAAGCTCATGAATTATTAATGAATTTTACAAGTAATTAACTTTGTCGAAGAATTTTTCAACAACAAAACTAGCCCTGTGAGGTGGTTGGTGGTGAGTTGTTTACACGAGACAAAATGCCTAAGCAGGAGAGTAGTGAGGTCGAAATTGGTTCTCGCCCCAGTCCCGCTGCCTTAACAGAAGATAGTCAGGAAATCTGTTGGTAATCTGCAGCAAGCGAAAAATTTTCTGCACGTAAATTTCGTTTCGAGAAATCGGTGAGGAAGATCAAAAACGACTTCAAAAAATGAATCCCCCATTCTAGGGAACAATTTGCTCAAGTTTTTTCAGGAATTTGTGGTTTCAAAGAACGTGAAATCGTGGTTTAAAGTGTGTTGTGTTGTTCAAGATGGCGACTTGACTTTCCTCCCTTGTTAAATTATATTGACACAAATCCACACGTAGGATACCATAGTGAAATTATATAGGAAAACAAAGGCGCGCGCGAAAAAAAACATTCTAGTGTATTTTTTACGGATGTTTTCTCTCGTTCGTATTATAGAGGACATTATCTTGACCACGAATTAAAAAAATAATTAAACGCGTTTTTTTTTTCGATTTTATTTTCACCTTTTACTTTTATCTAAATTGGGCTCCCTGTGGGCAGCCTTCTTAAGATTATCGACCAAAATCCAAACATATTTGTTATCGAATAATAGAATGTACATTCATATGTACTGGTAATGAATATATATCGAAAAGTTTAACTTTGGATACTCAGTACAACTTACTTAGATCGAGCTTACTCAAGCTAGGGTCTTGATCAAATTATGCAGTCACGCTTGATCACGAAGTTTATGTAGTACCTCGAGATCACGTGACTGCACCAGACCAGCAAGGTTACCAGACCTCAACAGGGATGGGGGCAGGATTAATCATCCACACATCTGGGACCACCTTTTGTAGTCACATAATCTCGAGGTACATAAACTTCGTGATCAAGCGTGACTGCATAACGTGATCAAGACTCTATCTTGATTCGAAAGCTCGCCATCGATCTAAGTAAGTCGTACTGAGTATCCAAAGTTAAACTTTTCGATATATATTGATTATACATCTTCTACTCCTCCCATTAAATGTACACATAATTTCTGGGGAGACTTGGTTCAGAATCGTGACGTCCTTACCGAAAATGTGTATTTAGGGGTTAGAGACTGATGCGAGTGTTTTGCTTACAAATACAACGACGAAAGAGCTGTCGAGACATTTTCAATACTGCGCGAGGTGGAGCGGAGTGCAGTATGAACGGTATGAAGACTTTCGAGTTCATTGTCCTGTAAGCAAGTGTGATCATTAACTTCGATTACTTCGTATTTGATTACATTCATTTTTGATCATGTTTAAGACATTTTCGTCCTCTAACTCAGTGAGTCTTCAATAACACACAATTCTTATGTGATAGTGTCAATACTGCCTCGTTCAGCTTGATGTCGTCAGATACAGCGAAATCATGTGATCGATTTTAGATAATTATCAGGGCATCTGACAGGTTGCACGGTTGCAGTTCCGCACAATCGGGTCAATCCCGTTTGATCCCGTACAATTCCTCAAAGTCCGCAAAATCCCGCACAATTTGTTGTAAATTTTAAAATAACCAGGCATTCCTCTTGATCATTGTAACTTTTGTCAGGAATTCAGGCTTTTTTCACGGCAGGAACCTTCCTTAGTATCCGAATTTGGAAGCGAAATAGATTTTTGAGACTCGATATCCGCCATTTTATTTTCATAAAAACTACGAGACGTTCTTAGATGAAGATCGCGAAAGAGCCTGGTAACTGCATAGAACGTAACAACAACGTTGTTGCCCGATAACCCCCCCCCCCCCTTTTATTTTTTGCTTCGGATATTTTTTCAGGGATTAAGACGTGGTCCGCATTCTGTCAGAAGCCAAAACGCCTAACTAAGCAAACATTGACTCCGACGAAGGACTAACATCCGAAACGTCAGTTTCCATTTTCACTACGGTGTAAAACTTATTAATCTACGATAACTGTTTCATTAGAAACACCGACGCAGTCCACGCTAGTGTTCACTAGCCATCATCCTAACTAAGCAAAGAATATTTTAAAAAAATCCCGCACGATCGGCGATTTTTCTCGCACAATCGGCGATTTTTTCTGCACAATTTACACCCCAAATCCCGAACAATTTGCATTTTATCCCGCAACTCGCCAGAGGCCCTGAATTATACTTGAATTTTGGACAGTGACCCGCTAGCACGTAGGCATTTTGTACTACGCATGCGCACGAAAATCAATTTTAATGATAATTACCGCTGGCATGCAGACGCATAAATGTAAGCAAACAACAAGGGCATTTGAATAAGATGGTTTATTTGGGTGGCTTTTTACATCGTAATCCTTGTATATAAATATTAAATATATCGAAAGGACATCGAGAGAAGGTTGTAGAATATGTAGAAGTCCTTTAAACGTCAAGATTTCCAAAAATTGCACCGTAACTCGACAACTTAGACAGCGATTTCAGTGTAGTTGAGTCTCGATCAGGATATATTTGCAAGCTTTGCTGGTCAGGAACCAACACAAATACACTACAAAAAGATCAAATAATGGAAAATAATTAACAACATAAAAGAGTTTTAAATCAGTTAAATACATCAAAGAGTTATAAAACTATTTTGAAAGCTTTTGAGGGATTTTTATGCAGTACGAAAGAAAAATATCCATTAGGTCAATGCCATGTTTCTATCATGTCATACCTTCGATAGAGCAAAAATAGGTCTCGACTTTACCTTACTGAGAATGCTACGCATTTTTTTCCTAAGCAAGGAAAATGCAAAAAGACTAATAAACTGATAAGCTTCCGTCTATGGTAATTTCCACTTTGGGCACAAGTAAAAACTTGCATTTTTTCTCGTTAATTGCCAGGCCTCAAGGTCTAATGCCATAGTTTACAATGTGAAAAATGCGATAAGTATAAGATTCAATAACACAGAAACTATATGTTGTCCTGTCCTAAAAGCCGGCACGAAAGAACATTAAAGTAACACCAACCTGCCAGAGAAAACGCTTCAACCAAATGACATGGAGACTTGTGCACTGCTCTTTTAAAGTTGTCTTGCAATTCAGCTAAATAGCAACCAATTCAAAGTATGGTACGGTGAAACAGAGATTATAAGTCGTACACATTTGTTAGTTCTGCAACCCTATACAGTTGAAAAGATCAAAGATAGACAAACGTTATGTGTAAATATGAAGCTTGGGCAAAAGTAAAAATAATTCACAAAATGTACTTAAACTTTAGTAATCTAACTAAAAATACAAAATTACATCGATATTCACAACAAGTTATCAGCCGATCTATTCAATGAACGAGATAGATAACCTTCACATAATAAAATTGATCATTAAAGTACTAACCTCTAGTGTCACACATTCCAGGTAAAAGCTGTTGCTTGAAGATTTTTAAGATTGAAGTCCACTAAGAACGAGTAATTTTCCTATTCGGGTGAGATTTTGAACAATGTTTTCTCCATAAACAAAAACACAGCAATATCGTAAATACCAGGGATATTAGTGCTGCAGGTCATCTTTTTAAAGTCTCTCAAATTTTCGATAATTTATTTTTCTTTCGATCTGGATCACCATTCAAAAGTCCGTCTTCAAGAGCTTGAACTCTCGAATACACAAAATGGCGCCGAGCTGGCGCCAAAGAACTATTTTCATGCGCATGCGTAGTACAAAATGCCTATATGCTTGACCCGCTAAGATTGAATATTAGATAAATGTGTTACCTCAGGTATTCTCGCCTCGATAGGATATCCATGTACAGTGACTTCTTTTCCATTAATTCTATGTTGACGCTTTATGACTTCTTCCACAACTATTTTAAGTAAGTCAAAAAAAGTATTTTAATGTTTGTGTACCCTTAACTCCAGAGCCTCACTCCATTGAGAGATAATTATAACTTAACCTGAGACCGACAAGAACTGTAGCAAGAGGCTATGGCACTTTGGGAAAAAAATTTATTAATATAATATATATAAAATAAATAATAAAATAGATACATTCTCTAGAATAAATACATAGATAAATAGATAAAGAAATACATAAAGAAATGAATAAAGAAATAATAACAAATTGTGAACCTAATAAAATGTAGAATATAATAAGAAAGAAATTATTAAAAATGTACATGTTATGCAAACAATCTCTGAGAAATCAAGCTTCCACCAATGGAATGTTTGTTATTCATGGCCAAGGGGGGACTGGTGTGCAGTTAGGGGATACATTTTTTAAAACCAGTTGAAATTGGGGGGGGGGGGGGGGGGGGGTACTTTTTTTTGTGATGGCAAAAGCTTCCAACAACAACAAATAAAGGAAAACAATCACAAATTAAAGCTTGAGATTTTAAGACACTTTATAGCTAGATGTGTTTGATATGAACACTAGTTCATATCTCATTAGGGAGGCATGGGTAGTGTAGCAGTGAGAGCGCTCGCCTCTCACCAATGCGACCCGGGTTCGAATCCCGCCGGGGTTGGTGTCCAATGTGAGTAGAGCTAGTTGCTTGTTGGTTCTCTAATGTAGTTCAAGGATTTTCCTACGGGTTCCTCAGTTTTCCTTTTAATTAGATAAAAAAACCACCGAACAATAATCTTACTTGAAGGATCTTCAAATGTTATAACGACAGACGAACGATGTTCATTGCCATGGTCATCAATATTCTCAATTTCGCCGCCGCCATTAGGTTTCTTTTGAAAGTGAATTACGACATCTTTAGGAGATACATTTTCAGGGATATCCGTTACTAATATACTCCTCTTTGCTTCCTCTTCCTCCATGTCCTCTTCAAAGAACGAAGGGTCGTCCATTTTAGCCGTTCAAGCAGTCCAAAATGTCTTTCTTCGCAGTTTGCTACAGACAGGTCGAAGCACCAGGGAAATTTCCCAGAAAAGACGGAAGTCAATATACATAGGCCTGAAGTATGCATATTAATTACTGTCACGCAATGCAAAAACTAAATTGATTTATAAAAACAACTATATTTCTCAAATAATTTAAAAAATACAACAATAAGGAAGACTACAATATATGATTATGAAACTTTTCATGCAAAAATATGCATATTTTGTTTTCAAAAGCCCTAAGAAATATGTATATTTTTGGGTGTTTCAAAGAACCCGATGTTTATGAAGTAACGCTTGGCTAGCTACGTCATTACTCGCTTTTCGATTCTTAGAATTAGGGATATTTCCCCGAAATATATTAACTAGAACGGTTTCCAGGTTTGCTTGTCTTCAACGATGGCGTTTGTGAGTCGACTGAGTGCTTAAAAAATCCGGAGTTCAAGTCAAAATGGAGAGAAATAGAGTTTTCATTACTGGTCTGCCAAGAGGGAGTATACGTAAAGTCTCTCGCAGCGACTTAATCATGCATTTCCAAAGCAAAAAGAAGTCTGGAGGTGGCGAGGTGATAAATGTTGAATTTCTGGATCAAGGGGAAGCCATTCTTACTTTCCAGAATGAAGTTGGTGAGTAGGTTATTTTTTTGTTTTATTTTCTAATTATAAAAAACTAATTTCATAAGTGATTCGATATAATTTGGTTTTCTCGAAGGAGTTTTGGCAAACATATTTAAGTTTATTTTCTACAAATCCAAGTGTAATAAGGTACAAATTGTTCATACTGTATTAGTAAGGTTGTTATATTGTGATTGAGGTTTTTTAAAGACAATCTATACCAAATATTATCGAAAATTGAAGGGGCAACTCGTTAGTATCGAGTGACACAACAAGAAGACTCAACTTGGTTGTCCTAAAACAATAAAAAATTCACTTGGATTCTTTTAATATTTTCTGAAAATGTCAATAAATGTTTTATCTTCTACATCATCGAGTTTCTTGTCCATAAGAAGCAGCTTAATGGACCAAATAATTTATCTTTCGCATAAAGCGTGACCGCATTCGACTCAAGTTGTCATTATTTTTGGGGTCAATAGGGGTTGTATTTTGTCTTGCCAAAATTCGAATTTTCAGGTGCCCCAAAAATTTATTTGATAAAAGTAAAGATAAAACATTGTTTTTTCTCCCTGTAGTAGCCGATTTATGTGAATCGTTGTACCATTGGAGATATTAGCCTTGCAACATAGGGTATAAAATATTGAACAATTGCGTTGTCGCAGGCACATGAACCTCGTGATTTGCACGTGGAATGCATCATTCAAGCACGTTGAATGCACATTCTCGACGTAGAAGATACATATAAAGCTCAAACCTAGACTCGGCCCGGCCTAGAGGCCTGGACACGAGTAATAATGGAGTGGAATGGTTTGGAAACCTATTGTTTTAGGCTTTTGTTGGCTAGCGATGTTGAAACGTACCATCACGAGATATTGACCGTGCACAATGAACCAAAGCAAGTATGGCTGAAAATACTAGTTTCCGTACTATTTTCATGTAGGAACATTTTGAAAGAGTACAATTTTCATTCTAAGATTACAAAGAAGAGGATAAATAATCCCGCGCAGATACAGTTAACTATAAGTTACTAGATGATAAATAAGAAAGCGTTCAAAGAGGTGATTTCCTTTTCAGGAGACAATTATAGTGTCATATAGGATTAATTGAGAAATATCTCCTATCTTAGAATATTTTTGAGAAAAAAATCTATGTTCCCTAATTTACAATGAACAAACGCTGCAACTTTAATTTCCTTCTCTGTGCACATTCAACGTCATATAACAATAGAAAAAGGCGAACAAAAACCTAGAACAATAGGTTTCCAAACCATTCAACTCCATTAACTATGCTTAAACTTATTCATTTCTGTCATCTTTTATTAATCCCCAAAATACATTACCTCTCTATGCATTGAAGAAATATATACTGGTTATACAATGGTTTCGAGTGGTATATATACTGTGGAATATCCAACAAGTCATGTGTAGCTTCTAGTATACAAACAAGACTTTAGGCAAGTGTATACACAAAGAAAATACAATTGACTAGTGGGATATCCACGGTATGCCACGAGAAACCATTGCATAACCATTTTATCCCAAATCCCTGATGCTAATGGTGTTGGATGTCTATCTCAATATATATAGAGTTGCTTGTTGGTTCTTTCCTTTGCTTTGAGGGTTTTTCTTCAGGTTCTCTGGTTTTTCCTCCATCTGCAAAAAATAGCTTCTAAATTCCAAATGGAAACTAGTGGACAAAGAACTATTATGTGTAATCCACTGTTAAATTCCAATTTTTAAAGTTTTAATTTGAAATAACACTACATTATGTCATGCATTATAATGTGCTACCTTACCTTGAAATGTTCAACACTGTATACTGTCTTCATAGACTCAAATACTCTACTCTTCTATACCCTACTCTAGAAGGCTCCATTCTGGCAATCCACTTCGCTACACTGCAGCCTGACAGTCCACCAAGTACTATATCTGTCATCTTTCATTCACCCACTTCAATTCCAGCTTTCTCAGCCCATTTCACACTACTTCATTAGACTAAACTCATCTCAATTCACACTCCAACTTCTCACTGCACTGTACTCCACCTCCACCTCCACCTCCACCTCCACCTCCACCTCCACCTCCACCTCCACCTCCACCTCCACCTCCACCTCCACCTCCACCTCCACCTCCACCTCCACCTCCACCTCCACCTCCACCTCCACCTCCACCTCCACCTCCACCTCCACCTCCACCTCCACCTCCACCTCCACCTCCACCTCCACCTCCACCTCCACCTCCACCTCCACCTCCACCTCCACCTCCACCTCCACCTCCACCTCCACCTCCACCTCCACCTCCACCTCCACCTCCACCTCCACCTCCACCTCCACCTCCACCTCCACCTCCACCTCCACCTCCACCTCCACCTCCACCTCCACCTCCACCTCCACCTCCACCTCCACCTCCACCTCCACCTCCACCTCCACCTCCACCTCCACCTCCACCACCACCTCCACCTCCACCTCCACCTCCACCTCCACCTCCACCTCCACCTCCACCTCCACCTCCAACTCCACCTCCACTCCTTTCGTGTTCTGCTCTGCACTTCTTTACCTTTACCCTATTTTATCTTGCTCTGCTCTTATCATTTTTTCCCTGTCTTTAGCTATCAGTGGACAATGCAGTTTGCACACTTTTAAATTTTTTCTTAGGTTTGATGAATACTTACCAACATAATCATATATTCAACTCATATGTTTTTGTTTCTCCAAACACTTGCCTATAGTTGCGAATACTGAAGGTGTTAGCAAGAGAACATGTTATCAACGGGTATGACATACACACCACAGTACCACTAATAAAGACAAGAAAAGAAACCCTACTACCGACAACAGAAGACTCAATCGATGATCCAAACATTGACGAAAACAGCAGCCGTGATAGTGATGATCATGAGGATGAAACAGGCGATCCAGAAGAACGCTGCACAGTACAAGTCAATGATATGTCAGACAGAACCACTAAAGATTCGATTGAAAACTATTTTGAAAACAAGAACAAATCAAAAAGGGGAGTTGTGAGAAAGGTGGAACTAAAGGATAATCTGGCAATCGTAGTGTTTCGTTATCAAAAAGGTAAAGTGAAAGGATCATCAATTTTAACAACAATAACAGTTCATAAGTTACCATTGATTTGCGTTCAACTGTTAAGGGCAAGTGTCTGTAAATCTCGCCTGGAGTGGTGCAAAATGTGAAAAATCTAAATCCCCAAACTTTGTCAGTTTGTAGGTATAGATAAGCTATAACTATTGGTGTAATTTTGAACTCATTCCGATTATTATTTGGGGAGAAAATAATATTTTTCTGTTGGGCCGTTCTCAAGCGGGTTTCAGGGTCATTACCATATAGTACATATGCGAGCAAATTTCAGAACAAACCAGAAAAACAATGGCAACAATAATAGCATTTATGAAGAGAAGACATGTTAACAAACAATCTCATTGAGTTTTGTTTGAATACCTTGCAAAATGAATATTTTTGAGATTTTTGAATTTTAACTATTTTTAGGTCATTTATCATACGCAAATATTACCTAACTTTAAAGGCCAAAATCTCACAATGGCATATGACTAGAAGCTCTAAAACTGTATCCAAGTGAAAGAGCATTGTTTCTACTTGCTAAATATGAAATAAAATTTTTGGGCTATTCAAATGTCGAAATTTTAGAAGACCCCGAACGCGTGACATTTACGTTAAAAATTGCCGTGACTTCTTCAGGATCAGAGAAGATAAACATCAAATATGACTGAATAAACTCCAGATACTTACATTCATTGAGCTAATTTCATATTTTCTATAGTCTAGAACCTCTAAATTGAGCTGTAGATTGGATGTATCTTTAAATTAGCAACATTTGACATTTTCAAAGCGTGGACCCCTCAAATGGACCCCCGATCTGGACCCCTTTATGGACCCATTATGGACCCTCATCTGGACCTGCTGGAGAATATATATTTTTTAAATAAACAACAATTTAGAAAATCAAGCCTCGTTATTATATCTCAATTCCCAATCCATACATCTAGGCGTAAATAATTTTTGTAAGGTAAATATTTTAAATTCAAATACAAAACCGATATATCTGGCGAGTAATATACGAGTAATATACGATTTTAGAACAAATAGTGACTACCAGTTAATAGTTTTCAAAGTTGTTCTTTACTTTTCTATTAGTACGATTTCCACTAATAAATGTTATTGCAAAATTTAGCATATTTAAAAGATTGAACTCCGAAAATAAACTAAAATTACCATTTATTTTTGACAACTGCTTCCTTTACGCCAAGAACACCCATTCATACAACACCAGATATGCCTCCAAAGATAACTTATACAAAACGCGTTTTAGAACAATTACCGGAAAGCCGACAGTATCTGCAATAACAGCTGAGTTTTAGCAAAGGTTGCCTTCTAAATTCAAAAATCTCAGCACTATAACTTTCAACAAAAAGATTAAACAACATATACTACTGAGACAGTTTAGCTCTTGACACAAATTAAAACCTATTTTTTTTCGTCTTCTCTTCCATCATGTGTTTGTGTATTTTTTCATGTTTTTGTTTATGTGCTCGCGCTTCTTGTTGTTTGTAAGTGAAAGCTACTTCAAATTATTACGTCCATTGCCTAGGGTCTAACTAGAAAACCTAACGGTTAACTTAGACTCTAGTCATTTCCTAAATTATTACTATATCTTCTTTTACGATACCAATATATATTTGTATATAACTTTTTTTTTTAGAAATGATATAGAAATACATGTAAACATTAAAAAAAAGGAAATGGAAATAAAATTGTAAAATAAGTAAATTCTAAAAAATTTCTTATGTACGTCGTCCTCGCTTTCCATGATCGCAAGCGCACGTGGTAAACTAACAAAGTAGCTCACTAGCTGGCTATGGCGTGCCGTTTGTTTCATAATTATTTTTCTCCGTAATGACGTGGTTATCTACCGTAATGTGTTTGTGTTACCTCAATGCGAATGTCCGCCTTAATAAAGTTCTATACTACCGTAATATATTTTCTCTAGTCACCGTATTAAATTCACTCTACCTTTACGTAATATTTCAACAACGAGTACGAGTGTTTCATTAGGGTTTCTAAACACGAGAAAACATTTGAAAGCACGAGGCCGCAGGCCGAGTGCTTTTATTGTTTTCGAGTGTTTGGAAACCCTAATGAAACACGAAGCACGAGTTTTTGGAATTACTTCTCAATCGAGTAAATAATTCATTATGCAGGAATGAGATAGTTCTTTATACTATTGTACGTCATTCATTATGTTGCCTGGGATTATGAGAGTTCTTTTGAATTCCTCTCGTGCGGAATTTAGTTGATTTCGAAATACTGTAGGGCTTATAACTAGTGTTACGGAGTGCTCACTGGAGTGAAGCAGTTGTGTTCTCTTCGAGACATGGCTTGGAACTACCAACAAAAGTAGTTTTTTCTTCTTTTTCTTTGGAGAATATTCCAAATTGTCAATTAAATATAAATTGTAACTTCTGTGCTTTAAATAATGATCGAAACTTTGAACAAAATTAAATGGATTATTTAAGGTGTGAATAAAGTTCATTCATTTCTGTTAGTACTTGACGTCAGTGTAATTACTGATCAACATATGCAGAGCATTTGGTGGCGTGGGAATAAAACTTTTGTTCAACACTAGTTTGCCAAAGAATTCACCAATAGCTCAGCTGGTATAAAGAGGGACTTCAACTCCAAGGGTCGCTGGTTCGATACTCGGTAACGTCGGGAAAAAATAAGTAAAAAAAAAATGTAAATTAGGTAGTTTGATAGTAGACAGAAAGATAGAGGAAAGCGTAGGGGAAATACAGAGGGAAGTTGGTAACTAAAGATAATTGTTTTGAGATTTCCCACCACTAAGTAGGTTTAGAAATATTTTCATCACTAGTGATTAAAATATTTTAAACACCGGCCAACCTAGAATCGTGTTTCATTTGGGTTTCAAACCCATGCACGTGGTACGAATGGTGCGCTCACATTGGTTGATTAGCTCATGAATTATTAATGAGTTTGAGAATCAAGTTTTACACTACCGTGATAATATTCACTCTATCTTGATCAATCAATCAATCAATCAATCAATCAATCAATCAATCAATCAATCAATCAATCATTTTATTTTCAAATTAAATCAAATAATTACAGTTCTTCCACAACCTGCTGATAGCTTTGCTAATCTAGGCAGGTTGTAGAATAGTTATGAAATTAAATTAAAACTGTAATAAATACTAGCTGAAGTCATGTAATGTATATACTAAATTCAGGATTAATATCAAAGGCAAGATAACAAAAGACAAAAGACAAAAGAAAAGAAAAAGAAACGGATATTACAATAATAATAATTAATTCGATGATAACAAATCTAAAGTCAGTTCTACCAATTAAATTATAATACGTATTCTGTTTACATTTGTCTATTTATTTATTATATTTTATTCTATTTCTATTTATTTATTATTATTATTTATTTTATTTATTTATTTATTTTTTGAAATAATTGATATCAATTGAGAAACATCCAAGTAGGCATCTTCATTCTCCAAAACTTGAAACAAAATTGATTTCAATTTAATTTTGAAAATTCTTTTCCTACAAAGACGAATATTCTCAGGGATAGCATTCCAGATTCTGCAGCCATTTCGAGAAAAGGATTTGTTTTGAATAGAAGTTCTACTATAATTAGTCCCTGGGAAGAAGGGACCCTCTCGGTAAGTATCTGGCCCAAAAATCATTTTGGCTAAAATAGTGGAAAAATTGAATTTTTCGATGACCCCGGGGTGGGTAAAAATTTCAATTTTGGAACTTGCTGAAGTTTGGTCTCTTTTTCACAGAAATCAATAGCAAATGATCCAGATGTTATATATTGAATGTAAAAATTGTTTGAATGGGCGGCTCTTGTAGTGTGTGTATGCACTGAAGTTAAAGGGGTAAATAGATTAGTAATGTTTGTAGGGGTAATATTATTTTTCACATCATGCATCAAAGCTGAAATAAGGTGAAAATAAAGCATATCTACAGGGAGAGTGTTTGAGGCTATAAAGAGAGGGATAGCATGTTCACGATTGGTGGCAAAAAACATGAGTCTTAGAGCGCGTTTTTGAAGTACTGAGTTGTCAGATTGTTTCATAGTATAGATAGTCTTGTGCTTAGTTTTTCTATTGTATAATATACTATTTATTCCTTGCCATGTTTTTTTCATGTTGTTAAGATTGATATCAAAATAATTATGATAATAAAGTTTTTTGCTCAATCTAGTGAGTTGAGTGATCTTATTGCGATAGAGGTTGTACTTATCTTTTTCTCCAGTAAAATACAATTTATTTTTTATCCTAATAGATTTTCGAATTCCGTTCGTTATCCAGGGTTTTAAAAGCTGTTTCTTTTTGCGCTTTGAAATCGTTTTGACTGGTGCATGTTTGTTTATTACTTTGTTAACTTTACTGTAGAAAGTCGAAAAGATTTTGTTCAAATCATGTGGTTCTTTGTGATTCAGATAGTCAAGATCAATATCTTTAAGATCCTTTTTGAAGTCAGTCTTAGAAAATTGTGAAAAATCTCGATATTTAGAATTCCGGTTTTGAGTAGTTAAAATTTTCATGGTGGAGGGGATGATGCAAAATGGATGGATGGATGGATGGATGGATGGATGGATGGATGGATGGATGGATGGATGGATGGATGGATGGATGGATGGATGGATGGATGGATGGATGGATGGATGGATGGATGGATGGATGGATGGATGGATGGATGGATGGATGGATGGATGGATGGATGGATGGATGGATGGATGGATGGATGGATGGATGGATGGATGGATGGATGGATGGATGGATGGATGGATGGATGGATGGATGGATGGATGGATGGATGGATGGATGGATGGATGGATGGATGGATGGATGGATGGATGGATGGATGGATGGATGGATGGATGGATGGATGGATGGATGGATGGATGGATGGATGGATGGATGGATGGATGGATGGATGGATGGATGGATGGATGGATGGATGGATGGATGGATGGATGGATGGATGGATGGATGGATGGATGGATGGATGGATGGATGGATGGATGGATGGATGGATGGATGGATGGATGGATGGATGGATGGATGGATGGATGGATGGATGGATGGATGGATGGATGGATGGAGGGATGGAGGGATGGAGGGATGGAGGGATGGAGGGATGGAGGGATGGAGGGATGGAGGGATGGAGGGATGGAGGGATGGAGGGATGGAGGGAGGGAGGGATGGAGGGATGGAGGGATGGAGGGATGGAGGGAGGGAGGGAGGGAGGGAGGGAGGGAGGGAGGGAGGGAGGGAGGGAGGGAGGGAGGGAGGGAGGGATGGAGGGAGGGATGGAGGGAGGGAGGGAGGGATGGAGGGAGGGATGGAGGGAGGGAGGGAGGGAGGGAGGGAGGGAGGGAGGGAGGGAGGGAGGGAGGGAGGGAGGGAGGGAGGGAGGGAGGGAGGGAGGGAGGGAGGGAGGGAGGGAGGGAGGGAGGGAGGGAGGGAGGGAGGGAGGGAGGGATGGATGGATGGATGGATGGATGAATAAACCACCAATGTAAATTAGTTAATTTACAACAACAGATTTTTGTGGTGATTAAACTAGTAGAATTATTAATGGTTTTTGGTTTAAGATCATGAATGGTTTGTAAATTTCTTACAAATGGTAAAATATAGACCAAAAACATTGGTGCTAATTGATATGAAGAAAGAAACAGTCAAGTGTTTTCCCCAAAAAAGTATATATTATTATAAAGTAATAAACTGATAATTTGATTTCATGGAAAGTGTACATAAACATTAATGATGTTTAAGCTCTACCATGCATCAATGGTTAATGATTGTGCATTATTATATTTCAATGAATAAAATGAAAAGGAAAGCAGGAATTCTATGGATTTGATGAGCATATGAAGATTAATTTCAAAAAAAAAAATTTTTTCTAAAAAAAAATAAAAAAAAGAAGTAAGAAAAAAAAGTTATACCATGCTCTTGACAAAAAAATACCCAAACTAAGAGTTTGGACAAAATCACAGCAATTACCCTTCAAGATCCTTCAAGATCCTTTAAAGTATATCTTATTCAAGAGCTTGCAGTGTCTTGCAGCCTTACGTGTCAAGATTTTTGTCAGGGTCTTGTCAGGGTCTTCACAGGATCTTTCCCAGATCTTAGCCCATGGCCAACTATTCCGGCCACTGAGCCTGCAATGAGGCAGCGGTTATCCCCAATAGATTTACAAAATGGCGAATCTATTTGCTGGGTAAAATTTAAAGAATACACTAACCCTGCAATTGCAGGTCGTATTTTTGTAATAGATCGGACATTTTTCCTTCACTTCTAGAGACTGTATAATTTGACTTTCGCGCGCTTTTGCGCCAAAAAGCATCGGGAGTAAAGCTGTAGCATTAGAAACCACTGGCCATTCTTAGCAAGACTAGAAAGCAGTGTTTTCAAGCTACATTTTGATACGAAACATGTCGATATTTGATGGAGTTTTACGTAATAAAATGGTTGGAAATTCAATAAACTTCGCAGACCGGAAGAACGACATACCGCACGAGGACGAAGAAGTTTTGCAGCATTTTATCGCCAAAAAGGAAACATCAAAACATCGATAAATTGAACAAACCCTTGAAATAAGGATTTCAGGGTTAGTGTATTTTTTAAATTTTAACAGGCAAATTTCATATGAATTCTGTAATTCGATGGATTAGTCTTGTTACTTCGCAGTGCTGCATGTTTTTGTATAAATTTTACAGAAACAGAATGTCGTTTTCTAGTCCGAACGATTGCCAAAGAAAGGAAAAATTCAAAAACGCTTTATTTTGTTAATTTTATTGGTCGGAATGAAGGGTAAGGAATTATTGTATGCTATGATAACCCGGAAAATTGTTTTCATTTAAAAAGCGTACTTTTATCTTTCATTTCTTGGCTCACGGCTATCAAATTTTTATATTTTAGATTCGCCATTTTGCAATGCAATTGGGGATAACCGCTGCCTCATTGCGGGCTCAATGGTCGGAATATATTTGGCCATGCAAGATGTTCAACCGGGGTTATTTTTACTAAAACTTTTTCCTTAAGTCGAAATTTAAGGAAGATACAGTCATATGAAATATGAAAGAATGAATGTCTCTATAGCTTTCATTGTAAGTTAAGAATTCGAACTACTTTAGCATCTTGAGTTTTTCCATGGATGTTGTTTTGGAATTTATAACAATTCATAACTGAATTAGGAATTATCCTTGGGACACAACAGTAAGAGGGGGAGGGGTGACAAAAAAAGTCAAATATTGCAAGGAGAGGGATTGGGGAATACCTCAATCCAACCTAAGATTTAATACGAAAACGATAAAATAAGCCCCCAAAAAGAAGAACGCTTAGTTTTTTTTCATTTACTATTCTCCCCACATTGCCCTGCCCACCCCTTCCCCTAAAGTCTGCTACTTTTGCTAACCCAAAAGAGCTTGCTTCGTTTTCTTAAAGGGGAGGGGAAAGTTTTGGAGTTTTGTCTCCCCACTTCTAAATATCCACAAAACTTTATTCACCACTGCCTAACGTTTAGCATTACGCATATTTCATTCTGCTATATTTTTAAATTTAGCTGCTATACTCATTGGGGTTGCAAAGTACAGCTATTGACATTGCCATTTTCTTTGTTTAGAACCAAAAATATTAGGTCTAGAATCGCTCTGTTGTGCTGTATTCAATCTGTTTTGTATTCAAATTATGTTGAAATGTACTGTTTTGATAAAAATTTGTTATTTCTAGCATTAAAAGATGAAAATATTATAAACCAATATGCTTAACAAAACAAATTATTTTTAGTTGCACATCGTGTACTACAAAGGAAACACAATTTCAAGGGTACCTTGCTTCAATTAGGTAAGATTAGCAAAGTCATTTTCTAATTCTTCGTTTGCACGTGACTTCATAGCCACCATGCTGGATGACAAAATATTCTTTACAACTCGTTCGGCATCTGATAATATCATGATATAATACAATAACTCCATGGCTTGTATGATTGGTCTAGCTACAGCAAAAGCAAGTTAACAAATCGAAGGCACTTTTCTATGCGTCTGTACTGTAATCGACAATGAAAATGACGTCAAAAATCATTCAAACTCAAGTGGAACCACGAGCGTAGCGATTTGTTTTTTACTATAACAGGCAAAGAAAAGATCCAAAAACGAAGAAAAAGTTCGAAAGAAAAAACCGTTTCAAGCGCGCGCTAGCTACGTGCGCGAGCGATTCGTCATCTTATCGGTCTGTCCTCTTATCGAACATGGCCCTCAGCCAATCAGCGCGCGAGAAATTTACAAGTTATGGTAAAAACCTAAATGCCCACTGACAAGTGTATTATATTCCAAAATTGTCTTGACAAAAATTGACCGCTATGTTTTTTTTTTATAATGGATCTGCGATCAAATTCAGCATAAGTACTATTTCCAATTAATTTGGCCCAATTTCTTTTATTTCTGCTATTCTGAGCCGGCCCAGCTCCGTTGTGGCAAGGCCGGAAAAAAACACCGACCAGTTTATTGATTTGTTTGTCTCAAAGTGCAGTGGCGTGAATTTAGGTTAGGTGAAATGTTCACTGAGAGAAAATATTTTACGCATGTTCGATTTCGTTCTCCGTATGCAAATAAGACGTTTTAATTTGAGCCAACGTAAGCGCTATTATCATATGACCGAATTTCACTGTACGCATGATTCTAAGAAAAACCTTTGGGGAAAATGTCGTCAGCAAAAAAAATACGCTTTTCCGAAAAGTGTAATAATTTCCCGTTCGGACTCGCCGTTCGGACTCGCTGCCGAGTGTAACAATGTCCAACGATAGCGAGTTTTACTATCCCCTAGAACTAAAAGATGCTGAACTTATACAGCAGGCGACATATTTCGAGACTGAAAACCAACAAGATATGTTGAAATCAGATGAAGAAATTCAAGCGTTCATTAGAGGACAACAACAATCTAGTACAATGAAGAAGACTAAATACGACGTAAGCATCTTCAAAAAGTTCCTAATTGGTGTCAAAGATGAAAGAGAAATCACATCAATCCCTTCAACCGACCTAAACAGGCTGCTTAGTAACTTTTACATGACTGTAAAAAGAAAAGACAACACAGAGTACGAACTTGACACAATCTCCTCCATTGCTAGAAGTATCCAAAGGTATCTCGACGACAACAACGCAAAGATGAATATCCTTAAAGACGACGAATTCAAAACGTCCAGAGAAGTACTGAAATCCAAAAGGAGGAGCCTGAGGAAGCAGGGGAAGGGCAACAAGCCAAATGCCACTGTAGCTTTAACAGCAGAAGATGTCGAAAAGATATATGAAGGAAAAGAGTTTGGCTATCACAGTCCTGAAGCACTGTCACGCACGATGTGGTATCTCCTAACACTGCACTTTGGCCATAGAGCCCAACATGAATCAAGGCAATTAATGCATGCCGACGTTGAGCTTAAAACAGACACCACCACAAATGAAGAGTACTTGGAATGGAAAAAAGAAAGAGAGTCCAAAACACGTCATGGAGATGAAAATGAACACCGAAGAGCCTTCTGTCCTAAAGCCTATGCGACTGGCGATAAGAATTGTCCTGTCACTTGCTACAAAGAGTTCGTTTCGAGACGCCCGGAGAGCTCAAAAACGCCAGAAAGTCCCTTTTTTCTCATCATTAATCAAATAAGAAGACCAGAAGAGAAGCTTTGGTTTTTGAATAGACCAATAGGCCAAAATTCCATCGGAATGTTTATGTCCAGCGCCACAAAGAGTTTAAATCTCGAGCAAAGAGGGAAAATGACCAACCACTCGGTGCGAAAGACCTGCATCAAAACTCTCCTCGACTCAGGAATTTCACACAACACCGTGGCCCAGTTGAGTGGACACAAAAGCCTGAAAAGCCTCGATAGTTACGCTGTAGTTTCACATTCTCAGCAGCGTGAGATGTCAAAAATCCTCAGCGGACACAACAACAACAACACCTGCAGTTCAACCTTCACGAAACCATCTTCATCTCTAAAAGTTGAGCAGTTTTCAGATGCAAATGTCGACCAGAACACCAGGTCTTTATTCTCTGGGGCGAATATTGGCGTTCTAAATATCCAAAACCTCAGCATTCCGACTGGAATTTCTTCTACTTCTCCAGCAAACGAAAGCGTGTACCGTAAAAGACGCCGCTGCATCATTGAGTCAGATGACGAAGATTGAACTGTTTTGAAAAACTTTTATGCACTCCTTTTTTCTTGTTATAATACTTTACAAATTACATAGCCTTTTTGGAATGACTTTGGAACTTTTTAAAACTGAAATTGTATAAATATTTACATTTCATGATGAGATATTTCCACCGTAAATCGTTGACAACTATTAAAAATATTTTTGCAAACTCGTGTTTTTGTAAGACGGCAACTTTATTGGCTTCCCGTCAATCATGTAAAAACTACGCATTTTGATTCGCATTTATTAAAAACGCTTTGGAATCGATTTCTTATATGTGGTCATATGATAAAATGCTTATTGACTGAGTTAAGGTCGGTCCGAACGGGAAAATATTTGGCTCTCGGTCCTTGGCACGGAACTCGCTGCGCCGCGCTCGTTCCGTACTTCAGGACCTCGAGCCAAATATTTTCCCGTTCGGACCTCCCACTCAATCAATAAGTACATATGAAAGGTCAACAGATTGTTTACAATTAAAAAGAAATACTTGCCGTTATTAGAACAGAATATTATATCAGCGAAACCTTCATCGTAGTTGACCGCTTTCAAGTGACATCAAAGCTGCTCAATTTGGATGCCAAAATGCCAAAACAAAAGAATTCCAATGTTCTGAGAATTGGAAATTATTGTTTTGTCTTCCAAATTGAGCTGCATTCCGACGTGATGAAAGGGATCTATAAATTACTAAACAGAACAAAACGTACCTTTTTCGGTAATTTGCTGGCAAAACGAGTAACGTTTCTACGTTCTTCCTCGGGAATATCTCTTCTTTGGAAGAAAATACAATGCGTGTCTGGGATCGATCAACACGCACAATAAAACTAAATCTGTACTTATTCGAATATGATGAGCAAGAAAGACCTGCAGGTAGGGCACAATGATGGACCCTTTAAATTTTAGCGCAATGTTTTTCATTTAAAACGTCTTGAGAATAAATTTATTTGTTTGATTCTAAGGCATTACTAAAATTTTCTGTCGTAACAAGTAAACGATGAATAGTTGATATGAGAAATGCGCATGAAAAATTACGACTAAAGTAAAAAGGGTCCATTATTGTGATATATAGTGGCCTTTTCAGTTAAAATCATACACCTATTTCAATAAAGGTTTTCGCAGCCGAAAGCAACAAGCGACAAGGGGGCAATAAGCCAAGACCACCTGCAAACAATGCCTTAATCAGACGAAGATTTGTGACAACACTTAAATAATCAAGACAGTTGCGCCCCACCATTACAAATTAAAACGACTAAAATATCGCGTCTAAATGATGAATAAGGAGTAATATACTGATGCTCTTTACTGCCTGGTCTGTTGCTTTCAGCTGCGACAACATTTTTTGAAATAGGTGTAAGTCAAACGGTTTGGTTGGCAGATGACTTTTGTGAAGGTGGGGTGGCTCGAGCGAGGATAATCCCCAAGCTATTCTTCTGAGGTAATTATTATACTGAAGTAAATATAGTCATGACTATGAATCCAGCAGAATATGTTTTAGTGATTATTGGAATATAACAACATTTATACCTGATGGAAAAATTTCACAGAAGATGTCGAATCATGGTTTCAATAACAAAGTTTATGTTTCGTATGGTGTTGAGGGATTCCCCTCGGCTATGATAGATAGATAGATAGATATTTTATTGACAAAAGTGTTTCATAAGAATTTTCTTTAACTTTGGTGTGGCTGGGTTATAAGTAGTGACAAAGGGTAAAATGTTTTTTGATGTTCTAGTTTTATTTTCCAAAGCTGACTGTCTGTCTTCGAACTTGACAGTGGATAGAGTGTTCAGGACTATGTTCTCAGGATAGCCTCTTTATAAAAGCCGTGATTGAAATTCTTTTTTACGGGCTTCAAAACTGAGCTTCTCTATCAGAGTTAGTTCTAAGAAGACGTAACGCTTCTCCTTTATTAAAGCCCGTTTTACCAACAGTGAAGAGAATAAAAGCATCAAATGCTTTCTGGAGAAGTTCCAACACTTCCCTACCTTCTTCGTTATCAGGGAGGAATGTCCTCCTAGAGAGTTCGTCGTAAGGAGTACCAGGATTCGGATGAAAGGGGCCCTAGTAAACAAAGATAGAAAAAATAAATGGATATACAAGCAAGGTGCAGTACAGAAAACAAGAGGAGGAGAAAGTGGAAAAAAAAAAAAAAAAAAAAAAAAAAAAAAACCCTAAGAAAAGTGTTGAAAAGCAGAAGGAGTTGAAGAAAGCAAAAGGCAGAGAAAAATCAAAATTCTCATATCTATCATGGAATAAGGAATGATGCCACAGATTTGATAGTCACAGATTGTTTTAACTAAAAATTGTTACTTAACGCCTCGGAATAAAAGCAGATAGTGATTTCTGTTGTTTTCATATAAGGAAAATAATGTTTAAGAAAACCACTGTACTTATGGATACTAACCTGTGTTCCCTCAGGAAAGTCATAGTCGATTATATTGTAGCACAGCCTTCATGACGAGACAAACTGCCTTCCATCACACCAGACCTCATATGACCCTTCAGAGGCTGTAAGGCAGCTCTGCTTTCCTCTTGAACATTCTGATAAGAACTTTGAACACCTTGAACAGGCTCGACTTTGGAATCCAAGGATTCCTTAGCTTGAGTTGGTTCTGCAGATGCAACACTGCTTTTGTCTTTTAAGTTTTGCGGATGAGAACTTTGATCATCGGTATCCACGCGATCTGTTTTTCCAGTCGACCAAAACCTCTGCTGATAGGTACGCTTTTGTTATTCTCTTTCTTCCTCTGCTGCATAAGAAGGATGAGCAATGCTTTAGTGATAAGGATTTCTTCTGACGTCTGCTTCTTCTCCTTTCTTCAAACCATAACGATTAGAATATGTCGTTATGGTGGACGGTCACGTATCGTTTCGCTCCGTAACTGACGCTAGTATTTCAGCCTGATGGCTACACTAGAACAGATTAAGGATCTAATATACAAAGAAATAGCTCCTCTAAAGCTTAAACAAAACAAACTTTCGAAGAAGTATGATGATCTTACCAATTCAGTCCAAGCCATGTCAAACAAACATGATGATCTGCTCGACCTATATCAATCTTCAAACGACAAGTTAAAACGTCAAAATAAGGATATCACCAACCTGAAGCAAGACATCAAAATAGTGGACATGAGAGCCAACGAAGCCCTTACAGATCTAGATGAACTAGCGCAATATATAAGGATAGACTGCCTGGAAATAACTTGTATAAAACTTACTGAAAATTGCACCCCAGAAGAGATCGTGGAATCAGTTAGTCAGTGTCTTGCAGTTAGTATCGAAGATAACGATATTTCTATAGCGCACCCTTTGCCATCGTACTCAACAAATGCAGCGCCTAAGATTATAGTGAAATTTACAAGAAGAATTAAAAGAAACAAGATATATGAAAGAAATAAAGTTCTAATGAAGAAGAAGGTGAAAGATCTACCAAATCTGTACCTAGATCTTCGTTTCCGAATCTCTTACACCCAGAAGAAAAAAGCTATTTGGAGAAGTGAACAAAGAACGGAAACGACTTAGATGGAAGTATATATGGACCAACAATGGTAAGATATTTTTAAAGGAGAAAGAACATTCAAAAACATTTACTTTTGTTAATGATGAAGACATCACTAAGTTTAAAAATGACCACAGTTGTGGCTCAGCAAATCTAGTTCAAAAATTACTTATTATGTTACGTCAACTAATATTAACTACGTTTACTTAAGGTTCACTCGAAATTTATTAATTTAAAATACTATTAGTATTAAGTCAAGTCAAGTAGTTAACTACAGTCAATCTGAGAATAACTATCTCTCAGAGTTACCTTTTTTTTGAACTAGATCGCCAAGAGTTACTAAGAACTATTGGTAGCTGGGTTAATGTCTCTTCAAATGATATTCTTCAATCAAAAGATTTAATAGAAGATATCATTGTTAATCCAGAACGAAATCAAGATCATTCAATTCTATCAGATATTGCCATAAAATCAAAATATTTTTCAATTAAGCAATCCGGAAATCTTTTCCATAAGGCAAAAAGGGAACTTGGGCTTTCAATGATTCACTTCAACATGCGCAGTCTTTACAAAAAATTAACTTTATTAGAAGATTTACTTATGTCTTTAAAACATTGGCCTGAAATTATTGCAATCTCAGAAACGAAACTCAAAGACCAAAATATTAACAACATTAGCATACCAGGCTACAGTTTCGTGAATACTAATTCGCTCTCCGCCGCTGGAGGCGTTGGCATGTACATTGCCAATGACATAGACTTCATTGTTAGACAAGAACTATCACATTCCAATGCTAATTTTGAGTCTTGTTGGATAGAAATTAATCGCATAAAACATAAGAACATTATGATTGGGACATTTTATCGACACCCCTAGGGGAGTTATGACCACTTTGAACAAATACTAAAAGAACAACTAGCGTCACTGAATAGCAAACAAAAGGAGGTATTTTTGTTAGGCGAGTTCAATATAAACTTACTAAATTACTTTTTCACATCCTAGAACACACTCTCCACCGTTATATAAAAACCTATGTATACTACAATTTAAGGATGGTGTCTTTAGCCAAATTGCACTCTTGATGTACGACTACTACAACAATACACTCCCTCCTGCTTTTCTCAACTACTTCCAACCTGCATGTAATGTACACTCTTACCAAACACGTCACTCTCTTTAATTTTGCAGTTCCTCGCATTTCCACTAATTATGGTAGACATTCTTTGAGTTTTCATGGCACTAAAGTCTGGAACTCATTGGAAAATTCGATAAAAAATCTTCCCAGAAAAGATTTTCAGAAAAAAATTAAAAGCAATTGTTTTCTTACCTATACTTAATTCGACTTACTAAAATAATTTTCTGTTAAATGTTCTTTACTCCATTTTACTCCCAAACTCTTCGGACATATTAAAATTTAAAATATTCGCCGACGATACACATATCTTTTTAATGGACAAGTCATTAACTCTTTGGAACAGAACGTTAACATAGAACTTGAAAAGGTTAAAGAATGGTGTGATATAAACAAATTATCCATTAACACTTCTAAAACTAATTTCATGATCATAAAATCAGCCAAGAAAAAAGATGCTTCAATAAACATCGAAATGAAAAGCAAAGATGGATTCCATAACTCTCTAGAAAGGAAAACGCATATCAAATATCTCGGTGTAATATTAGACGAAAAATTATCTTAGAAACAACATATTGCGTATGTTTCTACAACTATATCACTGGTGTAATCTGCAAATTGAGACACTACTTGTCAATCAAACAATTAAAACAGATTTACTATAATTTGATATATACGTACATATCTTATGCTATTATGGCATGGGGTAGCACATATAAAACTCACATCAATAAAATTCAGATAAAACAAAATCATATTATGCGACTAGCCACAACTCATGGAAAAGACACGGAAAGCGCAAAACCCCTATTAAACCTCCTAAACATTTTATCCGTTGAAACCATCTATCGATCTAAAGTGTTAGAATTTATGCACCTCTGGCATATTGCTAAACTTCCCTCTGTGTTTATGTCAATGTTTACATATGCCAGTCAAGTGCATTCATATAACACTAGATATGCCTATAAACAGAATCTACATAAACCGAAAGTAAGAACAAATATAGGCAAGCAAAGTATTTCCGTGATTTGCTGCGATGGATCTTTTGAAAATGTTCCCAGCTCATCTTAAATCTTCAAATACATTCCCCTTTAAGAAAAAAACTGAAAGAATATATTCTCTCCAACCAAAGCCTATAATTGTTCAATATACTTTATATTATATTATATTATACTATATTATATAATTTATATCGTACTATCTTCTTATATTTTTCCTTAATTATTCACTTATTATCCTATAGAGATATACATAACACTTTCTCACACTATAAATATATATTTTCCCTACCTTATATATAAGCTTATCATCAGGCTTAACATTTTTGCTCAATATTTTTCCATATTTCTACTTAGTATAAATTTACCTTTTTGTAATTTTCCTTAATTCTGTCGTCAAAAATTGTTAATATAAAAAGGCTGGGGGTCAACTAGAAAACATATTGTTAATTTGACCTCCAGGCTCAAACAAAAATACTAAATTCTATTAGAAAATATCCTTTCCACTCAGTACAATGTAATATAGATAGAAATTTAGTATAACGTTTTATTTTTTTCTTCTTCAGTGTACTTAATTATTATAATGCAAAATTGTTAAAAGATGTCAAAAATATACATATGAGTAAACTAAAAATCAAATCAAATTAACGATTGTATTTTCGTATGTAACTCCTCTTCTAGAGACTTTTCTGCTGATAGGTACCCTTTTGGTATTTTCTTTCTCCCTCTGCTTCATAAGAAGGATGAACAATGCTTTCGTGACAAGGATTTCTTCTGACGCCTGCTTCTTCTCCTTTCATCAAACCATGATGATTGTGAAACTCTCTTCGAAATGCTTCGTAAGTTGGGGTGTCCATGTTAACAAACCGGATGTCTTTCAGTTGGTTGTCACTTGATGCTTCAGCCGCGAAGGTCTCAGCGGCGGTAAACATCATCTCTGCACAAATCTGTTTTGGTACGCCATATATACCAGAGCTTATTCCAGGAAGGGCAATGGAACTAGGCAAGTAAATGAGTAATGTAAGTATATCTGATTAATGCAAAACCGCAATTTATATTTATTTCCTAAAATTCATAAGGCTTGTAGTTGTCCTACTGTGCTTATTTCTAGCTATCTAGATTCCCTTATGCTACCTATCGTTCGATCTTTACCCACTTACACTAAGGACACTACTCACGCTCTTACTATTTTCAACAATTTTCGCTTTTTTAATGACTCTTGTAAGTTTTTATTCACCATGGACGTTAAGTCTTTGTATACTGTCATTCCTAATGACGAAGGACTTCGCGCCCTTCAACATTTCTTTGATCTCCGTCCTGTTCTTGAACCCAGCACTCCCACTTTACTACGCTTAGCTGAACTTGTCCTCACTCTTAACTGTTTCTCTTTTGATGATCGATATTTCAAACAGGTAAATGGTGTTGCTATGGGTACCAAAATGGGCCCTAGTTATGCTAATTTGTTTGTTGGCTATATCGAGAACCTCATCTTTCAACAATATACCGGCCCTAAACCCGAGTTTTTTGGACGCTATATTGATGATTGTATTGGTGCTACTTCTTGTTCTCGCGATGACTTAGACTCTTTTATTTCTTACGTTAACTCTTTTCATCCTGCCTTAGAATTTACTTGGGAAATCAGCGATACGTCAGTCACTTTCCTTGACATCTTAATTAGTATTACTGACGATCATCTTAGTACTAGTGTTCATTATAAACCCACTGATTCCCACTCTTATTTACTTTATTCTTCCTCTCATCCTAAGCACACTCTTAATGCCATTCCTTTTTCGCAATTTCTTCGTCTCCGTCGTTTATGCAGTGATGATGATGATTTCTCTAACAAATGCATTGAGATGCGTTCTTTTTTTCTTAATCGTAACTATCCTGCTCATGTTATCGATCAAGCTCTTCGTAAAGTCTCTAATATTGATCGTAACACTGTACTCACCCCTAATACTCGTGCTTCTAATAGTCGCACTCCCTCAATAACTCTATTAAGCCTATTTTCAACCGTAACTTTTCTTTACTTGAGTCTGACACTAACACTTCTAACATTTTTAAAGACTGCCCTCTTTTCTCGTACAAGCGTGATCGTAACTTTCGCTCTTTCTTATAGTTAAAGGGATTCTTCTTTCTAATAAGGATCCTAGCACTTTTCGTTGTTCTCGTAACCGTTGTTATACTTGTCCGCATATTGTTTCTCACACTTCTATTGTTGGTCCCAAATCGTCACTCAAAATCACTGATCATTTTGAATGTACCAATTTCAATGTCATCTACTGCATTAAATGTTCTCGCTGTAATCTTTTATATGTTGGTGAAACTGGCCGTCGTTTCGGTGATCGTATCCGCGACCATCTTTATGATATTCGTAAGAACGATCAAACAAACCAAACCAGTTTCCCGCCATTTCAACTTACCTAAACATTCACTTTCCGACTTTATTGTTTTCGGTTTGTCTTTGGTTAGCGGCAACAATGATTGTCGCAAAACCAAAGAGATGCGGCTCATTCACCTATTGGGTACTCATAATCCCAATGGGATGAATGAACGCTTCGCTTTTAATTAATCTATTCTTTTGTCTTTTAATTATTTCTTGTTTTTTTCTTGTAACCTTGCCTACCTTGCTCTCATTGGTTATCTATTTTTTATCTTTATCGTATATACACTACCTTCCACTCTTATTCTCTCTTTTACTCCGACGAAGGACTAGCGTTCGAAACGTCAGTAAGTGATCTCTCTTATTTTTTACGGTGTAAAATTTAACTTTTTATCCATACTGTTTCATTAGAAACACCGACGCAGCTCACACTAGCTTACCGCTAGTTATCATCTCTAAACTCAATTTATAATTGGTGTCCGCACGGCTTGAACCAGTGAGCCGAACCTTTGGGACGAAAGTGGTGAAAGACGACGCGTTAGCAGAGTACACCACCAATGATACCCATAATTATGTCGAATAAGTTCCACCACGTTTTGTAATGCGTTTTTCTTTTGACACAAAGAGTTCTCGAATTTTAAAAATTAATTGAATATCGTAAGTATAATTAGTCGAAAACGCATTTTTAAGTAATGTACTCTTCGTATAATTATTTTGAATAAGTCCCACTAGGTTTAGAAATGCGTTGTCTATTTGGCACAGGTGCTTCATTTGATACAAAGACCTGTCGAATTGAACTTTTAAAATCATCAGAAATCAGAGTGGTTATACTTACGGGATTCTGTTTCTGCTTGCTAAGTTAAAACTCTTCAAGCAAGCATCAAAGATGAACTGTCGACTTCGTTCTTCACCATGAATTCTCCATTGTGGACCGACGGCATGAAAGATACGCTTGTAAGGAAGATTCCCTGGGCCAGTATGTGCAACATTACCCACAGAAAAGCATCCGAATTTACGAACCAAAGCATCTGCTTCCAGTTGGATTTGTCGACCACCTTGCTTTACTATGGCACCCCCTCCAAGATCAAGACGTTCATTTGTTGCATTAACAATGGCATCAACTTGTACTTTAGTGATATCCCCTTGATGGACAGACACCACTACTCCATTCTCTAATGTTTTACTCAGGGGTAGCATGGTAGTTTGTGCATGGGTTTCGGACATCGGCAGTTCACTATTACTTGTTTCTTTATATGCCTTTCTTGTTCTACGTTTTCCAAACTTGTCTTGCAACCGCTGCATTACTTGTGTCACGTGATTTTCTTTCCCAAATATGTGGATATCTTTCTCTCCTTTTCTTTCGATGACGACAGCAAATTCTTTCATCAGTGCTTTCGTAGTACTCTCTAGATCTGCAATGTTTTTGGCAGTATCTAAAGTAAAGTCCATTTCCTTTAAATCTTGGAATTCTTTGGAGTAAAGTGCGATAAACTCTTCTTTACCTTGGTCAAATAATCGGGCATTTTTTCCATTGGGACTTAAATGTGCTTTACCTGGTTCACTCTTCCAGTCGATCTTCATTTTGCATTTTTTCTCGATATCATTCAACTGTTTCTGCAGAATGAACATCAGCTTGGGCTCAATGTCCAAAACCATCGCCTCGAGAGATTTTTCCTCGTCATCCGAATCACTAAGAGGATCACCATTGCTTTGACCATTTTTTAGATTGTCTGAAATCTCTAGATCTCTTTCAGGGTTAGGAGTTTTAACATATCTTGACAGAAACAGGCATGATTTGTCGACTTGTTCTAATGACGTCCATGATAGCACAAACCCCTCACATGTCTCGACAAAGTCCAGGCCTGTTTCCTCTCGAGCTTTGATAAGAAGGCTATTTAGCTCTTTCAAGTCGACGGTAAAGCGCGATGCATCCAATTTAGTGCTCATTAAAGAGAAAACCTATTATACAAAAAATTATACAAAGAAATAAAAACCATCAAAGGAATGACCACCTGGCATTAAATTATCTTAAAAGATATTAAAGCATATAGCTGGTTCAAACTAAGGTTGTCAGAAACAAAGAGGATAGGCGACAGGTCATCCCAAGGCGGGAAAGAATACACCAGTCTCGCATTCGATGCAAACCGCTGTTTTTGAAGACCAATGACCCATTTGCACAGGATTAGCCTCGTTTATAAGTCATCTATTCAACGACACCCTTAAAAGTCCGTGGGATTGGTATTATTCAACTTGCACATTCTTTACACAACAGTTGGCTGTTGCTAATAGACGTTTTTGCTCTAACACTATTTTCGACTTCGTGCACTCTAAAAACAATAGGTGAGAACAAAGATTCTACGGAATTTGAACATCTTTAGAATTTGAACAAACGTTGCTTGTATTTCATTGTTTTGATTAACCAGTCGGGCCATACCAATGCACAACACTTACAAATGTTGAAATTATGGTCTGACTACAACTATTGTTCAACAAGAATGAAATACAAGCATCTTTTGTCCAAATTCTAAAGATGTTCAAATTTCGTACAATCTTTGATTGCACCTATTGTTCTTAAAGCGCACGAAGTCGAAAATAGTGATAGAGCAAAAAGGTCTAATGATTTGCAAAAGTCAACTGTAATGTAAAGAATGTTTGAGTTGAACAATACCAATGTTTTGAAATCCCAATCCGGAAACGCCGCTGAGCTCGTGCCATTTACGAATGATAGATTGTATTTTAATCACTGATGCTACCAGTAGCTGTGGGCTGTGTTGCTCTATTCACTCTGTAATTTATATATTTTTTTCGTTAGTTTTACGTTTAGGAGTAAAATCTAACCAGTTTAAAATCACATCCGCAATCTCTAAGACTCAAGTTACAGTAAAACAACTGTAACCTTTTATCTTATGTATGTTTTTACCTCAATGCCTTCTGTAGGTGACTCCAATTTAAGCAAGGTACCCTTAAAAGTGTGTTCCTTTTGTAGTACACGATGTGCAACTAAAAAGAAAAATTCAAATTCATTTACTTTTAAGTAATATATTGAAATATTTAAAATTACGAAATATATGAAGCATCAAATTGAATGGGAAGAGCCTGTATACATGGATAGGTACTGCAGAGCACCCTCAATAGTGATGGGCTTAAGACTGGAAGAAAATAACTAGTACCAATCAAACACTAAAAGTAGGCATGTGTGTGTATAAAGGGCTGGGCAGGGGGGAAGAGCTTTGGGCCTGATATTAGAACATCAGCTGTTAGCCAAATACCTTCAAGTCTGATAAACAACGAGACCCTGTGACCAGGGTTAACTCGTGCCCAAGGGAATAATGTTGCTGTGTGTTTAGCTTGGTATTGCTTGGTTTCACTTGAGGTCATTTCCTGTCTCATGCAGAATGTTCATCAGCTGAATCACAAGTTTTCAATAGAATTCTTTCTGGCTGACAGCACATGGTGGTCAGTGTTTGACCACCATATGGAGCAGATAATGAGATTCAAAAACTTTTATCAGCTGATTGAAACCCAGCAATTGGAGACCTTGCTGATTTGAAAGGAAAAGGTCAGATATCCATACATCGGGGTTTCGTTCTCTGTCCTTTAAAAAAGACGGGGGACACTAAACCTATTGTAAAGCAAGTGGGACCACTGTTATGATCTATCAACCACACAATTAAGAATTAAGCTAGCTAAATATTCGAAGCAAACCGATGTTTTTATTGGCACTTAAAATTTGAAATCGTATCAAGAAGACACACTTGTAACTGTGGCAAAACAATAAATAAATCTAATGTCGAGGGACCACTTTAGGGCTACCAAAAATCACTTGAGGACAATGAGTAACCTTAATAGAAAGTAAATTATGTTTTTTTGACTGGGGCACGACCTAACAGGAGACATTATTTTAGGTACGAAAGTGTAAATAACACGCGCATACTCAAATTGTCAAACAACATCGAAAAACAATTTATTTATTATATGTCGATATAGAGGCCTGTAATTTACAGAATATAAATTTAAAATTCTTACTACTAGCCTTGACTGGTAGGCATTCCTTTAAATCATCTACGATGTGTAAGAACGTTGGAGGAATAGATAGGAGGTGGTTTGCATGTTCAGTGAGTGACTTTTGTTAGTGCAGCCATGCTATTTTCTTTCTTTGCCTTTCAAGTTTAATCCTTTTTCCCTAGAGTATTTTAGTAGTTTCTGTGTCTATTCATTCTACCTTAACTTAGTTTTTTCCCTTGGGTTTACTTATGCAAATTCTGTTAGTTTTATTAAGTTTCCTTCGAGTTTATTTTCACTTTTTTTGCGAAAGCGTTACTGCCGCGAAGAAGTTAGTTAAACTTTGCGTATTTTGCGTCGATATTTGCGATATCAGTGTCTTAGAGCGGGACAGTTGGTAAGTTTAGTGTGCGGTTTATATTTTTGTTGTTCTGATTCACTCTGTAATTTATATTTTTTTGTTAGTTTTACGTTTAGGAATAAAACCTAATCAGTTAAGATTCACATCCGCTATTCTCTAAGACTCAAGTTACAACTTTGATCACGAATATTTTGTAATCTAAGAGCTTGCCATTGGAAATAACCATACACAGCAATAACGATGGAGACAGACTGTCGATTCTCTGTGATGGCCTTTCTCCTATGTCTATAAATGATACGTAGATCGCCAGCAAATAATTCTACGACGACTGAAAACACAATCAAGATGGCGGCGGCTGCGAAGACCTCTGTGTTGGGATATTATCCCCAGTACCAATCGACTGCACTTTTCCGACGTGAAAATTCAGAAGAAAAAAAATATACGTGCTGCGTTTTTAGACTCGTGCCGGCCAAAGAAAAAAAAAAAAAGAAAAAAAAGTTAAAATTCAATGCCCTATCTAAAACTTCAAAATGCTAGTACCTCTAACCTATCCAAGAATAATGACCCTATTCAAGAAAAAAATATCATGGAAATCGTAAAGACCAAAATCTCAAAAAACCATACCCTATCCAATGGAACATCCCTGTATAGACTATGTATGCGAGTACAACCCCAGAGATAGAATTCAAGCAAAAAGAAACATTTTTTTCCCCAACTTTTCTTCTCTATGTCCAACAACATAGAAACACAATTTATTTATTATATGTCGATATAGAGGCCTGTAATTTACAGAATATAAATGGCTTACTCATCGAGACTCATCACAGACTGAGAGCATGTAGTCTTGTCATCCGATAATATCTTGGTTCCACAGGGAACCCAATAACTAACAACAGAGAGTAACACTAACAATTGCATAAATTATTACACTTATTATAATTACACTTTATGCAAACCAATAAAACTGAAATCTAAATTACTTTTTTAAATAGATATTTTTCAAAACATATTTCATGAATTGTCTAACACTGCAGGACCTGCAGTAGCTACCATTAACATATTGCAACAAAAACTTGTTAAGAAGCTTGAAGATTGAAGATTTTTGTCTGCAATATTTAATTACTCAATTCAAGGAAACTTTTATTCTTATTGCAAATTAAAGTTTCAACCACGTAAATATTTATTAAAACGCCAAGCTTTCAGACAAAGTGTCCATATGCAGGGCAAGTGAAAAAATTAACATGTGCGAGATAAGATAAGATACTCTTATTCTTGTTCTAGTACGGATTCAGAGATGGAACATGTTACAGTATAACAAATCAATCCTTAAAATTGAAAACTATCAAGAAAATAATGCTAGCTGTCAATAACTGTACTTTGCAACAATTCAAACTCCAATTGCATTCAAGTATGCATCAAAAATTCATAGAATACTGGTAATTAAAAAAAATGGAATTTTCAATATACGCTAATTATGACTTAATAAATGAGTATGAAGCCTATACATATAGATTCAAAACAGGAAAGAATAAAAATAAATTCTTACATTAATAAATAATTTCATAACAAGGACTGAAGATCATCCCCTCCCTTACAAGTGTGTGGCAGCTTAAATTTGAAATTATAGCAGAATAAAGTATTTGTAATACTAAGAGTTAGTTGTTGGCGACTAAAAATTACTGGATATTTAGAAGTGTAGTATGTTAAGTGGATAGACTTAAATCCCCAACCTTCCCCTTTTGAAAAAATGAACCAGGAGTAGGCAGAGGGAGGGGGCATGGCCCGGGGAATAATCTTAAGTGAATGAAAACAGCTTACCTGAGAAAACAGACAGCCTTAAGCTTACTTTATATTTGTTTATGTATTAAAACCTAAACAGGATTGAAGTACTGTTTTGCAAGTACTAAACACCAATAGCTTCAAGGTATAGGACCAAAGACTGCGTCTTTGCCTTTAAGTGACTTAATCCTCTCCCCCCCTCCCCCCTCCCCCCTTAGTTAGCTAAAGAAGCAAACAATTTTTAGTTAGAGTTGGGATCAAGGTATTTCTTCACCCCTCCCCAGTGTGTAAGTGCTATTTTCTAATTAGCTTTAAGACACCAACAATTGTGTCTTTGCCTTGGTGACCTAATCCCTCCCCCCCCCCCCCCCTTCTCGCCTTTTCCCAACTCAAAGCCTTCACTTCCACAAGTCCAAGATATAGAGCACTGTCCCAAGAATGATTTGTTATTAATTTCAAACAACATCTATGGAAAACATCAAAATATAATAACTAAAGTACTTACTTAGAATGAAAGCTATCGAGATTTTTTTTTCCATATTATTCCTTCCTTTAATATCGATTTAATTTGGAATCTTTATAGCTAAAGTTTCAGTTTTCTGATCTTGTAAGAGCTTATATCGAAAGTGAAAGCTAGCGGATTAAGCCGGAAGTGCAAATTCGTTCGCTTCTAAGGAGTAGAACTTCAAAGCTCTTGTTTTAAAGAGTTTTGAATTCTAATTCTTGAAATTTAAAATTCGGAAGACATTTTTCCGTCTACTAACCTTCTTCTTCGTCAAAGATAACAACAGCTTTGCCGTCTGCCAACATCACGACGTCGTCAACTTCTCCTCCGCCATTGCTTGTCTTTTGGAAATAAATGATCAAACTTCGTATGTCTGTCCCCGGTGGAATATCCGTAATAAATACACTTCTCCTTCGCTTTTTTTCGTCTAGATCTTTCTCTGATTCTCCAGCAGGAGGAATGTCAGGAATTTTCTTGCTCGCCATTGCGACAGCTTCCCCGAAAATGCGAGCGAAGTGCTTCAAGTCATTCCTGGAAATCTGAACTGCAAGGACTGGAGAGAGAAGGCAAGCGTGACATCGCGTGACATACAAAACGGGGAAACCCCATTACGTTATGTCATGATCGTCATGCATTTTTATAAAGGAAATTTTGATCTCAAAATAAACCCCTAATTTGATACTGGAAATTTCCCCTGCATGATCATAATGAAAGAGAAAGAACCGAAATCAAAATCGAAAGAAGAATAAAGGGGTAAAATTTTCACCTTTTGTGAAAATTTAGCGCTAGCTTTGAACACTCTTGGCCTACTATCTATTGCAGTAATTATCTTCTAGCATTTTCTTACTCATTTTTACATATACTGGGAATTGCTAAGATCTTTGAGATACGGCATTGGTTATGTATATTTTGTTTTAAAAAATAATTTACCAACGTCATTTTCATGGAATTCTGAGACTGATGATGGTCGGGGATTCCCGGAAATCTGTCTGATATCGATCATGACACTTCCGGTTCTTTGGATTCGGGAGGGTTTTTCTTCGCTAGCGCTGTATGACATAAAAACCCTTGACGTGGAAAACAATGCTATATCGAAGCTGATCATGAAGGGGGATAGTGTTTCTAACTCCACTGATGGACCAGACATCGACGAAGAGAGAGTTTATCGTACGGTTCTCGTTAAATCGTTGCCTCCATCGACGAGTAAACAAAACCTTATGATTCACTTTCAATCTCGTAAAAATGGCGGAGGAGATATTGAGGAACTAAGGCTTCTTGATCGTGGATCTGCCGTCATAACCTTCGATAGCCTGCATTGCAGGCGTTCTTCGTTGGTTCTTTCCGTGACGGGGAGGATTGATGAGAGGAAAGAACCAACGAAGAACGCCTGCAATGCAGGCTAAACTTTCGAAGAAGAGAAAAGTTGGTTTGTAATTACTTTTATTGACAAAAGGTGAACATTTTACCCCTTTCTTTTGCATTCGATTTCAAAGAATGTCTTCTGAACTTTGAATTTCAAGAAAGTGAAAGCTAGCGGATTAAAAGCAGGTCTCTGTAAGAATCAAACAAAATTGGAAATGAAAATTTTTGCCCCACCTTGAAACTTTGTGTGCAGGGAGGCCACCCAGGGGGGTGCATGAAAACACCCCATGTTGGGGTCTTCAAATGCTTTGTTGCCATGGAAACGGCTATGGGTTTTTTTGGCTCCAGGCTCCCAAATTTTACCCAAAATGTTCCCAAAAATGGGCTGGTTCTCAGGCGCATTTAAAGCAATTTCATTCAAAATTGTTTCAATAGCAGAACAACTATTCTAGTTTTGAAAAATATAAGTTTCTACAATTTTCGTTTGGGATAACGAGAAAACTTCGACACTTAACTGGAGGCCGTGTTGGCCATTTTCATACACAGTAAAATCATGTCATACTCTTTCGCTCGTATCTTCCAAAGTACGTGCTTCTGAGAAGCCTTATCTTTATTACAGTTTATAAAGACATTGATAATACAAATTACGAAAAAAAGATTCTGGGGAACGATATAGTTTTAAGCTGGGGCTTCGTAATATTCGAGCTAAATATTCAAAACGTTCAAAATCGGCCACTTTGAAATCCTATTATATCCCCGAAAATCATTTTCTTTCACACATCGCACTGCTCTTCGCACTATTATAACAAAGGATATTAAGAATTATTAAATAAAAAATTATTAAGAATTAACAAAGCTAGAATGACAAGAATAAAGGTCGGGGTATCAATAGAAATTGTAAGGCATGGTTCGTCGGAGACATTCCCTTGAGAGACGTTTAAATAACCAATCAGAACTATTGATGTCGATAATCTATTCAAATTATGCCTGTTTTGAATAATTTGTGAGCAGTAAGTAAATGTCCAAAAATACAATGGGATTCTTTGCGATGAATATTTTATTTAGCAAAAATCACTATGAAGTACTTAAATATCATCTCTCACTACTGTTAAACTTGAATTCTAAAGCCTTAAAGCAATCATAGTCGAGCAATATAAATTCAGAAAAGCTTACCTTACGAATTTTGCAGTGTTTTGTAAAGTCGGGATGGCGTAGGAAATGTCTCCTATCTTGTGTCCATATGTGGTATAGAAGCTATAAGAATATGAAAGACTGCTTATTTTACGACTTAAAAACGTCTTTATCAAAAAAAAAAAAAAAAAAAAAAAATGTTGATTCGCTCGTCCACACACTCAGCAGCAATGTCAAGCGACTACCAGTCTTGCACGAGCCAATTTAAGTTCAGAAGAACCGATACGACGAATTCACCCAGAAAATCCTTCCATGGATCAATATATATGGTTAACACACTCTTTGCAAAGAAGAATGAGCAAGTTCAAACGTCATGAGAGCTACAGCATTACAATTTTTTTGATGTAACATGAGGAGAAAGGGTGTTGTTTACTTCGATGTATTTATATTACAAAGAATGGTCTGAACCCAGGTGAATGGATATTTTTCGAAGTAACAATATTTCTCGAAGAGACAATATTTTTATAATGGCGGATGTAGTCCTGAGAAGGATTGTGTGATGTGACTGACGTTTCGACAACCTGTGCGGAAGTCATCTTCAGAGTCCAGTGAAGAAAAAGTCAGATATGGGTCTTATTTATACTGCCACAATAAACAATAGAACAATAGAACAATAGGTAAGGTTGTGAAAAAATGCGCGTCGCTGACTTGGCGTCGCTTCAGTTTCTGTTTAATAGCCTGTTGTATGGCGTGGGTAGTTTAATTGAGCGGTTGAGTGGATTCAGCTCAAACTTTGTAAACCAACTCTCAAGTACGAGGCGTTGCTTTCTATTGTTACAATAAGAAAGACATTCACTAGATTCCCAATTAATTGCATGGCCAGTCTTGGTATGATGCATGGCAATGTTGTTACGATTATCCTGTTTCTCAACTGCACTTTGATGTTCATCACGCCTGGTATTGTACGATCTACCAGTCTCTCCGATATACGTAGCCTCACAATCATTGCATGAAATTTTATTAATGAATCGCAAAATATCAGCCGCTGACCGGAAATAAACTTTCTAAAACAAAACGTTTGCATTAGGCGATGTAAGAAATTGATCATAAATGTCTTAGAACAAAAATTATTATACCTCGATATTAACTCAATAATAAAAATGAAATTTTCCTCTTTTTTGAGACGTACATGTTGCACTTGATAATCCACCACAGACAGCCCGAAGTCACATTAAATATTGCTCATTTTTGAAGCGAAGTTAATATTCAACTAAAACATATGGATCTACCGGTGAGAAGAGAAGCAATTCAAAATGCAACAGACCTGTATGTTTTCCAACCTACAAGAGTGCCAAGGAAAGCATATTGCTTTTCTGGAATGAAGCAGAGACGTATCAAGACATGCATATATAAGGGATTGTGGGAAGACTACGGAAAGGAGCATAGCTCAGTCTTAGCCTCAGTCGTACATAAATTGTTCAGCACGGAGAGCTAAACCCTTCGAATTCTAAAGCAATTGTATTGTTCATATGTACACATTACTCACCTCATTGCCACGGGCTGTTAGTAATAGTAAAGAATATATTACGTGCTATTGAGGCTAAGACTGGGCAATAGAGAACTCGAAACTGGAGTATTTTTGATAGTTGATTTAAATAACTTTACTTAATTTTATCTGTTTTTTTATATATATATATATATATATCCAAATAAAAATATTGTAACCTCAATAGTTCATGTAGCTCTTTATCTCTGGTGTGTGTGAAGGGACTGTTGATGGTGCCAGTCATCTCTGGTTACATGTGTGTGGAGGGAGTGCTGGTGGTGGTGGCAGTAATCTCTGGTTACTTGTGTGTGGAGGGACTGTTTGGGGTGATGGCAGTAATCTCTGGTTACATGAGGGACTGTTTGGGTGATTGCAATAATCTCTGGTTACATGTGTGTGGAGGGACTGTTTGGGGTGGTAGCAATAATCTCTGGTTACATGTGTGTGGAGGGACTGTTTGGGGTGATGGCAGTAATCTCTGGTTACATGTGTGTGGAGGGACTGTTTGGGGTGATGGCAGTAATCTCTGGTTACATGTGTGTGGAGGGACTGTTTGGGGTGGTGGCAGTAATATCTGGTTACATGTGTGTGTGGAGGGAATGTTGGTGGTGGTGGCAGTGATCTCTGGTTACATTTGTGTGGAGCGACTGTTGATGGTAGAAGTAACCTCTGGTTACATGTGTGTGGAGGGACGGTTGGTGGTGGCACTAATCTTTGGTTACGTATACATGCGAGGAAGGACGGTGAGAGTAGAGAGGGGTAGTTGAGGCACTAAAAGAGCCCACACTATTTAGAAAATTAAGGAATGATTTCCACAGAGATGTGTATGTTTTTAGTTAACTGACTAGTCTTGTTCTTTATGGATTTGAAATATTCAATTATCCGCAATCGGCAATAGACCAAACGTAAAAAAGGCATTATAAAACTGTGCTTTCGCATATATATATATATATATATATATATATATATATATATATATATATATATATATCTGGATGTGTCTATTCTGACGGTAAAGTGCTCAATACATTGACATGTAGAGCGTTATAGATTGTAGATAGATCAAAGACAAGACATAACTTTTGCTGTTACTCGGAGTTTCACGCTTACGCGATCTTCAGACAGTCTTTAATAAAGAATGATCCATACTGTAGTCTATATATACCTGAGGCGCTATAATCTATAATTGGAGTATTGTTATGTATTTACAATAGTGTTATTGTTCTATCAAGGTGCGATAATTTATGTTATCCGGCTTAAGTAATATTTGTTTTCGTGGCGGCATTTTGAAATAAGTTCTGATCTTTTGTTGAGAAGGTTGGCTTTATCTGCTTTAATAATGTTCAATTTTTCTGCTAAGCAGAGATTGCATTTCTTAGAAATATTATTGTAGGCTTTTGCTGAGGTGATGATTGACCATTTGATGTGGTAAATTTTCTTGTTGTCTTGAAGTGTCCAGATGTGTTTTGATAGTTCAGTGCTGTTGGCGTATTTTCTGTTTCGGAAAGATAGCTTGTGTTGCGTATACCGTTGTTTAAATGTTCCTTCTGTTAGTCCGATGTAGTTCTTTGCGGGTATGTCGTCTTCTGTGGTTACTCGTGCGTTGTACACTATGCTGGTTGTGAGGCAGTTGTTTTCTAGTGGGCATTGGTCTTTTTTTCGGCAGTTGCAGTCGTTCTGTGAAGAGGTTGCGGGGCTGTTGCTAGTTATTTTCTTGTTGTGTTTGTTAATTATGCTTGTCATATTTTCCATGCAACTGTAGCTGACTTTAACGTTGTTCTTGTTGAAGATGCAGTGGAACTTGTGATTTTTAGGGAAGTGCTTCTGAATAAGGTTAAGGAAGGTTTTTCCTACGTTAGTTTGTACGTTTTTGCTGAATGGAGGGCTAAACCATATAATATTTCTCTTTCTGTTTCTTCTTTGTGGTGCAGATGTGTTATGGTTATTGTATGTGAGGGTTTCTGTGAATCCGCTGTTTTTTAGTGCTGTTTCGTAGAGTGGCTTAGCTGCGTTGAATGCTTCTTCGTTGCATGAAATGTCGGTTATTCTGCGGTTGATAGCTGAGGGTAGCTGTTTGATTATGGAAGGTGGGTGGTTAGATTTCGTGTTGATATACAGTGGCTCGTCGTTTGGCTTTCTGTAGGGGTAGTAGGATTCGTTTGTTAAGTTGAATGTGACGTCAAGGTAGTTTACTGCTTTCAGGTTGGTTTGTATGGTGATATTAAGGCCGTGTTTCTTAAATTGTCTCGTTATGTCCTTTCTTATTCTTTCTGCTTGTGGTCCAGTCGTGTTCTTAAAGATGGCAAGTCCGTCGTCCCTGTACAGTCCTATGTTGCCCTTTCCGTATTTGTCGCATAAGTTGTTGAGAATAAATAGTCCAACTAGTTCACATACTTCTGCTCCGTCGTAGCTTCCCATCGTGACGTCGAACATGTTGTTGTTGTCTTTCTTTATCCAGGCGTTACCGTTGTCAAATAGGAGGGATTTTCTAGCGTGCATGATAATGTCAATGTCTTGGCTGGTTATATTAGTGTGTTTCTTGGCGAAGTGGATTGCATTAGTTAAAAGTTCTTCGGTTATGGAGGGGTAGAAGCTTTCGATGTCAAATATAGCGAACGTGTGTTGTTGTTTGTTAGGGATGTTTGTGAACCAGTTGATTACGGATGACGAGTTTTTCCATTGGTTAAGTGATGTTTTGTTTCTTACGTCAGTGTTGATTCTCTCGAGGATTTGTTTGCTTACTCGTCCTATTTCGCTCTTGGCTGGGTTAATTAGTCTGCAGGTTGGGTTGTTTAAGAAATTATCTTTGTGATCTTTTAATGATATGAAGGCTTGTCGTTCTGCTATGCGCTCTGTTCTGTCCTGGATGTGAAGTTCGGTTGCTATGTTCTTTGCTTCGTGGTTAATGGTGTTGGTGGTGCTCTGATTTGCTTTCTTGTATGTATATATATATATATATATACATTTACTGTATTGTTGACCCAAATTCCTGGACTTGAAACAATTGTTTGAAGGCAATGGAGTGTATATCTGCTATCAAATATTCCAAAGTCTAGAGGAGTTACTTCGTTTTCTCTTGAAAAAGCAATGGACACTGGATGATACAAAATAAGTGGATCTTTGGAAATGCTTATATTTTGCTATTTTGTTTAAAAGTCTTCATTAGCGATTACACTTTTTAATTCTAATATTTATCTATAGGTTTTAAAACCATTGGACATAGCTAGATGAAATAAAAGATATGACAGGTTAAAATCAAACGCTCCGTATGGCCAACTCGTGGATAGTCAACCCTTTGCATTAAGAGTAACCCCTTAAACATTACATCAAAGCACTGTTTAGAGATTAGGTTCCCTGTGCCCCTATTGTACGTGTTGACAAGACGGAATTTAAGGAATTTGTTTACCTTCGCTGATAGTAACTAATGCTTTAAATCTTTAATGTAAATAGTAAGATGGGCAAAAGGCCTTATATTCAGATCCCTAACAATAAATCGTTTCTACACTTCTCTTATCCACGAGTTAAAAAGACGATTCCCCCAGTGATACATATTTTTTTATAAAAGCAATAATTTCATACGACTAAAAACATATAATAATCCCATCACATGACATGCTTGCACTTTTCAACAAAAGAGATTAATTGTAGATAAAAACTTTATCTTCCTTTCAAGGCTGCTTTAAGCTGTTGCTTGACGTCTGACAGGTATGTTGGGTCTGGATATCCATAACTGCAAATGAACAAATTGAAAGAGAAATAGTTTCATATAGCATATAGTGTATTTGTAGCACTAGCGTAGGAAGGGGGCACGTGCCCGTGGAGAGGTGCAGAGGATGCGCATCCGGGCCTCATCTCCATCCCTAGATGAGCTGACTATCGTTTTATGCGTGAGAATGTGCTGGCCCTTGATCATAAATGGTGCATCCCTTAATAAAAAAATTGATCCGGCCCCCTGCTAACACTGAGGGTGGTACGACTGTGGTAGGTAGTAAGAGGTGTAGGCACTGAGAGAGGTCAGTTCACAAGTATACGGAGAGTATAGTAATGCGAGGTTTAGGCAATGACAGAGGTCATATAAGAGGTTGTTACTGATGAGGGCGGTCTGTTTACGATCATGATAGAGAGCCCCGTTATTCAAAATGACCATCCCATTACGAGGGGGTTTCTATGACATAATTCTAATAAATGTCTACTTACTTTGTTTGCCCTCCACTTGTACTAGTCTTATGAGGAATGTCAGCCCATATGATCTGGTTGTCAAGGTTTGACGTCATTGACCGTCCAATTTTAAATAACAGACCGGCGTCAAAAGCTTTTCTCAACAACTTCAGAACTTTTCTTCCCTCGGGACAGTCTGGAAGGTAGGCAGAACGACTGGTGCTTTCGTACCTAAAACCAGGATTGGGATGATCTGGTCCTTGCTGCCCACTTTTGAATGAGTATTGTATGACAATAGTTTCATATTCTTCGTATCCGGGTAAGCTGAATTTTTCTTGTCGGACTCTCATTGAACCCTCTGGTTGAGTACCTCTTCCTGGTCGTCCGCTTCTTGTGGTAGAGCCAGGAAAACTAAACTGTTGTTGAAAGTCATCGAAGTTTTGTGCATATGGTGGCCGGTTCCCTCGATTACTCCGTGGTTGTTCTCTACGGAAGGCAGGAGGAAAACGTCCTTGTGGAACATCCATATCCATCGAGCCCTGAGGATAATAACTGAATAGCTGATAATAAGGATCTTGATTCCAAGAATGGGTACTTGGTTGATTTCTTTCTAACTCCGAGCAGCAAGGACAAGCAGGATATGCCCTGAAAGCTTTATCGATGCACGGCCCACAAAACGTATGTCTACAGGGAAGAGTTTTGGCGTTTCGGACTGGTTTTGCACAGAGAAGACACAAGGTGGCATCATTAGCATCATCGTCTGTAAATAATCAGACAAACGACAAATCATATTAATAACTAGATATTCTTTAAAGACTGTTGAAAATATATTACTTATCTGTCTATGTTTTATTTAATTCTATTAATATCTTTTGTTCCTTTCACAGTGGTGGTTGGAATGGGCAGGATGCCATGGGGGGGGGGGGGGGGGGGGCACTTTGGGTAGTTCAGTGATAGGGATGATCCGCTGGGATCCGAAGACCCTAACCTATCTATGACAAGAATATCTTGTAAAAGTATACCCTGTTGAAGACACAACACTGTAACTTATAACCCTATCTAAGACCGAAGATACAAGAGAAATTGTATAACCTGGATTCATCGGAACAGTTGGAAGTTATGTGCTAAAAGTTTTTTTGGCGGCAAAAAGAACGAAACGTACTTCAAAAAAGTTAAAATGTAATGCCCTAAGACTTGAAAGCACTAGTACCCCTAAACTGACTAATGACCCTTTTCAAGACAATATCACTGAAATCGTACTCTGTCTAAGACCAAAATCCCGATAAACTATACCTATCTTGTGGAACATCCCCGTATAGGCTATATATGGGAGAGCTGCCCCCCCTCGTAGGATATAGGAAGCATCACAGATCCCGTTCCCTGTAAATGTGAGAACACAATCTAAACGCAAATTAAGCCTAAACTCAAATTGAATAAACGTGTAACAATTGGCATATATTACCATAACGGTCCAATCCAGAATAAGCAAATTCATCTCCCCGATAACCATTCGTACCCTGGCCATGGGTTGGACTGTCTTGCCTATCCGTCAGTGGCTCCCTACAGTACGGACACTTTGGAGATCGCTGGATAGCTTTTTCCAGGCAGGTTTTACAAAACGTATGGTTACACTTTGGTAACGTTTGTGGATGCTTCATTTTGCTCAGACAAATAGAGCACTTGTTAGCATCCTCTGTAACAAGAGAACAATAAGCAATTACAGGAATGAAAGAAAACATGAACAGTGAATGACTGAATGATATTGGATGGAATGCTTGCTTATTATTATAGAGATATGATGCATCAGCATCGGATAACGCCATTTACGTGCCATTGCCAATCACAAGTCTGCAAACCTTAGCATTGGATAAGTACTTTTAGCACGCTATATCTCCGATTGCGACGCAAAAAAATCTTTCAATTCCTACGTCAATCCTCCAAGATGCTCTATGACAATAAAATACAATCTAAATAAAATGTGCACCTGATATAATTCGAGATAAATAAAACGTTATTGAAAAGAAATATTGCGCCTTTCTTGGTGTTGTAGAAGATATAATTGTATTCAAGGTTAGCGCTCTCCGTATTGGTGGGTTTTGTTTCGTTCCAAGTTCTTTATTCTTGGCTATTATTTTATTGCGTTAATGCCCTAGGTGTCAGTCCTGCACACCAAGAAAGATTCTTAGCCGAAATATCCCAGGGTACGGTAATACCACTTACTTAATTAATTCACTAGGAAGATGTGTGCTTCAAATCGTCGCTCTATTCTATACTGTCTAGAGAGTGGCATTGGAAATGGTAGTACATGATACATGATATATACCATTATTCGTACCACGCTCTTAAGGTACCAGGGGACCTTCAACTACTCATCCAGTGACTATGAAAGTATATATTTTCTTAAAACTAGAACTAAAGTACAATGGATGTGAAAGAGGTTCAAATTTCAAATGCATTTGCTACCTTTTGTTTCGATGCTTGCAGAAGAAGCCAGTAGATGTTCAGTGTGTGTTTTATGTTTCGAGTATTGACTTTGACTTTCCTTTGGTCGCGCACCACCGGTAAAGGAATACGATTTAGCAACGGCATGCTTGCTTGAATGTGAAGGGTTCCTTGATTCTTTTTCCATGTACTCGATATGGGCTCCTTTACCCCTTCCTGTTTGAAAATGGCGACTGGGTTTTCCCATTTTATCAGCCAAGGGTCGACTAGGGTCTTCTTTTACTGGTCTTCCACCACGAGGCGCGAGAGATAGGCCATTCTCTTGGCTACTTGAATGCCTTTCGCGGGAGGGTATTTTATCTGAATCTTTAGTAGGCTCAAATGCATTGGTTTTAGGTTTTATTGTGGCTTCTTTGTTGCTCTCAGCTTTCCAATTTGGGGACATATTGAACGGCTTGCTGTTTCCACGCATCGATGCCGGCGGATTTTCGGACATCGTGTAAGCCGAATGACCACCAGATTCCATTCTATCTCTTCTTTTCTCTGGTATTACTTTTCCACTTCCATACCTGGTTTTGAACTCATTTCTGAATGTTTTAACGGTCTTGACATCATTGTTCACGAACCGTATGTCACGCAATCTAAACTCATCAGATGAAGTGACATTATTGCTGTATTCCTCGGCAACGTCAAACATGACTTGGGCACATATACGTTTTGGCATGCCAAAGATGCCAGAGCTAATAGCCGGGAAAGCAATGGATTCAAAACGGTACTTCTCAGCTTGAAACAAGCTTTCTTCACAAGCTTTCTTTAGCAGCGCTTTGCCTTTCTCCCCTTTGTCATTCTTCCAATTTGGTCCAACTGCATGAATTATCATTTTACACTTTAAACTACCCGAAGGAGAAACTGCTGCATCACCAACATTAAGCTTTCCTTTACTATTGACAATTCGGTTGCATGCATCTTGTATAGCTGGACCTCCTTTGGATACAATAGTCCTAGCAACGCCTCCTCCATGATCAAGGCTTTCATTGGCAGCATTCACAATAGCATCACATTTTTCTTCAGTTATGTCGCCTCTGTACACAGACACCTTGACTTTTCCTAAAAATTAAAATCCATCATAATAAATCATCGATATTTTGGGACAGGTTAGAAAGAAAGAAAGTTTAGAAAGCCGCTGTAGTAAACACAGCTCTATAGCCAGACCTGGAGAAACAAAATGTAACGGTAATCATTCATAATCGAATTTAAAATACAGACATTTTTACATACTGAAAACAAAATATGCTAACATTATTGCCTTATGTTATCCTAAAATTACATTTTATTTTTAGAACATGCATGCTTGCGAGACGATGAATGTTTCTCACATGCCTCACGAGTACGCCTTTTTCATCTACTTGCTAATTTTGCTTGATATTATATCATAATAAAGTGATGTTATCCATCAAGGTTTCACAATAGATATTTTTTTAGTTCCCCAATTACTAAATTACTCAGGGTTGGCCACAGCTTTCAGCTTCATATGGTTAAAAATACCAAAATAACATCAAAGAATGCATATCGTCAACAATGCACACACTTATAAAAAACATATAAAATATTTTACACACATTTGTGGCTAACCCTGAGCAACAGCTAATTCCGAACTGGGGATATATTGTTTGTCATGTTACTTACCCAATTGTTGCTCGAGTTTCTCATTCCAGAAGTCATCGTCGTCTTCATCAACATCGTCAGAACTAACATCAGTAGCAGTATCACTGTTTTGTTTGTCTGCATCATCGCTTTCTTCCTCCGAGTCAGCCTCATCTATTGTTTCAAAGCCTATATTCTGCTCCTTTCTTTCGAGTTTGACATTTTCTTCCAACAATTTCATCCCTTTCTCCACTTGGTCAATTTCACCAAATATCTCCCAGCTTTGCCTATCGTCAGCCCTCTCCAGAAAAACAGGAGAGTCTTTCTTGACTTGTAGTACCGTCTTTCGTAGCGTGCTGTCGTGTTCCCTGTTTTCAGGATCAGCCAAAACAAAGCGTACCAAAGTCATCTTACTGCTGGCTTCTTCATACAACCTCTTTAGCTCTTCACCTGCCATTTTCAACTTCTCCTTGTTATATTCGCCTGAGGGTTTTATAATAGCCACAGAGTGGTTATCCTCTGGTTCAATTTGGACTGAAAAATTAGTCATCACACTTTGCAGCTCTTTTTCATAAATCTTTACGAAAACGTACCACGCTTTGCTGGAAATTTCAACCTTCTGAGTGCAGTCTGTCTCCTCTTTGCTACTTATGCTACTTTCCATCCTGTTTTCACTTTTGTCTTTCTCTCCGGACGACAATCCATTTCCACCTTTGGGACCATTGGCTTTCTCATTCGGAGTGGAAATCTTGAATAAACCTTGTGTCTCGCCAGAGGACTTAGAGAAATGATTTGAAGTAGTTTTTGCTCTACCATTAACTTTTTTGGATGCACTTTTTGCCTTTAGTTCTTCTGATCCATTCATGTGCACATGACATTCTTTTCCGTTCATCATTCCTTTTGGTTGGCCTTTGAGTATCGAGGTCTCCTCCCTCTTGCTATCGATATCGGCGACCTTAGACAGGCAATTATGAAAAAGCAAACGATGAGATTTTTGTATTTGCTGAAACGAGCCAGTTAAAATAAACACATCACGTTTATTCTGGGGCTTGGCAATGTCCACTTCAATCTCCTCTCGAATTTCTTTAAGTAGAGACTGAGTTTCTTGCATCGTTAGGCCAAGTTTCGTTGGATCAATCATGGCTGATACTTTGGAGAAAACCTTTTGAACATTCAAGAAAAAGAAAATTAAAATGTGAATGTGAATATGACAAAGATTCGTTTTGCATTGGTGCCGTGTAAAGCAATGTAAGATAAAGTAAAGACCAGCATGAAAAGCATGGACATAAGAGGGAGAGGGGATATAAGTAAGCTTCTGGCACGTCACAAATTCTACCCAACCGGCCACCCTCCCCAATCAGTCGAGTAGTACAATGAGAAAGGTCATGTGCATATTTCCAAGCTGCTACAAAACTTATATTCCTTGTTGTCTCTCGTATGAAAAACGAATTTTTCTTACATTTTCTTTGGCAGGATTTGTTGTTCAAACTTCTTATTGTTTCAGGTGGAGGTTAAATCATTGAGTAAGTTTTTCGCTCTATTTTAGCGGTATTTTTGAGCAGGTGAACCGTATGTCACGCAATCTAAACTCATCAGATGAAGTGACAATTTTGCTGTATTCCTCGGCAACATCAAACATAACTTGTGCACATATATGTTTTGGCATGCCAAAGATGCCAGAGCTAATACCCGGAAATACGTTACAACCTAACAGCTCTATACAGTTGTGAGTCTATCCTTTAATGGTAGCTCAACTATATAGAATACTGATCATACCTGGAGATTCTCCATTTCTTCTTGCTGCACGTTGTACTGCTCTACAGCCAGTAAAACACCCTTGAATCTTTGCTCCTTTTTCTGAACACTTTTGGCAACTTTTGATATAAATAAGATAACAATAAAAGAATATTAGAGTTAGGTAAAAAAAGGTTAGGCAATAAAGACATTTTTGGACTGATTTTACCAAAAGTCAAAAAAGTTAATCCATTTTTATTACTAGTTCCACAGATCTAGACATTTTCTTGAATAGTGAACATGGTGCATTGTGGTCTATGCTATCTTCGATACAAACATATTTTGTTCATTATGCCTTATATGGTGTTGTTTGTACTGCTTCTAGTCCACAACGCATCCTTTTTATTGAACTTAGAAATGGCTTCTGTAATAACACGTATTATTCTATTGATTATTACTTCTTTGTCCACCCTTCTTTGTAATGCTAAGAAAATACATGATAACTGAGGCAAAAAAAATTCTTCTCAAGGGAAACACATGGTCTTGGATGGCAAAACATTACATCCAAGTGGATTGGGGGGTCTATAGCCATTTTAACAACATCTCCTTAATGCCTTGCATTTTTTCAAGGACTTAGGAAGGGAGAGGCTTGGGGTGGGGTGGGGTTGAGGGAGTATACGTTTGTCACGAAAATTAGTTTGTCAAGTATATATTTTATAAACAATTGCTAAAATGCAGCTGCGTTCGTAAATGCATAGTAAATTTCGTCATTTACTACCAGTTGAGTTGACCTTCAGAACAAACTCAAGGTCAACCAATCAGAATTGAGGATTCAACATCGTATTTTGATTAGCATTTCCCATTATTCTGCCAAGTTCTTCCTGCTTTAAATTAATCGTAAACGCTAGTCGAACTTATAACATAATTATATTTTAATCCACAAGAAAATTCTACATTGTATAACTCGGAAAATGCTCGAAAATGCTAACCAAAAATAGTGACCCATAATTCCTTTCGAGGAAGGCGATCAACTCAGCTGGCAATGACCAGTCTACAAAAAAATATTAAATAATTCGGTCCAGGTATAATTGTTAATATACACTAGCCTAGCAAATAAGACTTCTACCAGAATTTCTTAATAATTAGGGACTGGTCATAAGTAAAGGGAGTAGGGTGGGGAAGCAAAACTAGAACTGAATTAGCCTTTTTTTAATGCTGGTTCATTATAGAATGCGGATGAAACACCCCCAGTTTTGAAGCAAAATTGCATGAATATTAGATGTTCCATTTTATAGATAGCTCACCCCTTTCAAGTAGCTCAAAATTATGTGGCCCACCCCCTGATTTTGCTCAACCCCCCTTTACTTTATGACCAGTCCCTTATGGTAAGGGTTATAGCCCTTCTAGCTTGCCCTGGCTGTTATCTCCCTGTTAAATAGGCACAGCAGGTTAAAATAAAATGCGAAAATTTAATTATATCATGGAAAATATGTTGCCTCATAAATTTATAAGAAAATATCTCAAAATTGTTCGCATACCTATGTTATTTTTTAAAGATTCATCACAATATAGACATTATCTGGTTAAGGATAAGGTCAAAAGAATTGTCATCTTACGTGACCAGATTTGGGGAGGAGGGGTGGTGTTACCCGGCAACCACCACCTCTTCGGTCTCCCTGATTAGCAAAGCACGTGTGCCAAGCTAGAAGTTTCGAGACATTAATAAAGTTTATTATTATTATTATAGTTATAATAATAATAATAATTATTATTATTATTATTATTATTATTATTATTATTAATATTATTATTATTAGTTAAACCCTGAATTTTGTCCTAAAAATATCTCCAAAACTAAGAGTTGCATCACAGAAATAAATGTACCGACTGTTTTTATATATGCTTAAATAACGTATTTGTGGATAGAAATAGTTACTACGGGCACCCAGTATCGAGCATTTCAACAGGTCTCTGAGGGGGGAGGGGGTATTTACCGGTACCCACCACCTAAATCAATAAAACTGTTTTGACCTTGTTCCTTATTGGCGAGAAAAAAAATTCATATATGCATAAAAGGAATTTCATAATTCAGAAATCTTGCCTTCTTTGTTTCGTGCAAATTTATTTATTGCTGACAAAGCTCTTGTCTTTATTATATAGATTATGAAGGGTGTTGGAACAACCGAGGGAGGGTGGGGTGGGGGAGCAGAGATACGTTACAATGGTTTTCATGACATGTAAATGTGTCTATTCGGAGTCGAACTGCTAATTAATTCCTCTAACACTGAATGAAATAATCTCTTCTAAGCTCGATTATTAAAGCAATAAAGATCTGACAAAACCCTAAAACACATTCCTAGCACCATCGATCAAAGGCCCTTGTTACATTTTTAGAAATCTACATTCATAATCATATGAAATTACTTAACAGACAGACTTCACCGCTCACAGTATAGCACACCTAGTTGAAAAACAAACTCGCATGCATCTATACATGAACGCGTCTTCAGATTTCGCTTGATCATCACAACTGGAATTTGTACTTCTGACTTAATCCTCTAGCTTTCACTTTCTTGAAATTCAAAGTTCGGAAGACATTCTTTGAAATCGAAAGCAAAAGAAAGGGGTAAAATTTTCACCTTTTGTCAATAAAAGTAATTACAAACCAACCTTTCTCTTCTTCGAAGGTTATGACGGCAGATCCACGATCAACAAGCCTTAGTTCCTCAATATCTCCGCCGCCATTTTTACGAGATTGAAAGTGAATCGCAAGGTTTTGTTTACTCGTCGATGGAGGCAACGATTTGACGAGAACCGTACGATAAACTCTCTCTTCGTCGATGTCTGGTCCATCAGTGGAGTTAGAAACACTATCCCCCTTCATGATCAGCTTCGATATAGCATTGTTTTCCACGTCAAGGGTTTTTATCTCATACAGCTCTAGCGAAGCAAAACCCTCCCGAATCCAAAGAACCGGAAGTGTCATGATCGATATTTAGACAGATTTCCGGGAATCCCCGACCATCATCTGTCTCAGAATTCCATGAAAATGACGTTGTAAAATCAATTTTAAAAACAAAATATTAAAATATATAGAACCAATGCCGTATCTCAAAGATCTTAGCAATTCCACAGTATATGTAAAAATGAGTAAGAAAATGCTAGAAGATAATTACTGCAATAGATAGTAGGTCAAGAGTGTTCAAAGTTAACGCTAGCCATCAAAATTGCATTACACGTTGATATTTTTTCATTCAAATTTATTGAAAAAATCATGAAAATTTTACCCCTTTATTCTTATTTCGATTTTGATTTCGCTTTCTCTTTCATTATGATCATGCAGGGGAAATTTCCAGTATCAAATTAGGGGTTTATTTTGGGAGCAAAATTTTCTTTATAAGATATGCATGACGATCATGAGATAACGTAATGGGGTTTCCCCGTTCTGTATGTCACGCGATGTCACGCTTGCCTTCTCTCTCCAGTCCTTGCAGTTCAGATTTCCAGGAATGACTTGAAGCACTTCGCTCGCATTTTCGGGGAAGCTGGCGCAATGGCGAGCAAGAAAAGTCCTGACATTCCTCCTGCTGGAGAATCAGAGAAAGATCTAGACGAGAACAAGCGAAGGAGAAGTGTACTTATTACGAATATTCCACCGGGGACCACAAAAGAAGGGGTGACTATATATTTCCAAAGGGAAAGCAATGGCGGAGGAGAAGTTGACGGCGTGGAGATGTTGGCAGACGGCAAAGCTGTTGTTATCTTTGACGAAGAAGAAGGTTGGTAGACGAAAGAATGTCTTCCGAATTTTAAATTTCAAGAATTAGAATTCAAAACTCTTTAAAACAAGAGCTTGAAGTTCGACTCTTTAGAAGCGAACGAATTTGCACTTCCGGCTTAATCCGCTAGCTTTCACTTTCGTTATAAGCTCTTAAAAGATGGTAAAACTGAAATTTTTTCTATAAAGATTCCCAATTAAATCGATATTCAAAGAAGGAATAATCTGGAAAAAAATATCTCGATAGCTTTCATTCTAAGTTAGCAACTACGTATATACTTTAGTTATTATATAATAATGTTTTCCATAGATGTTTTTTGAAATAAATAACAAATCATTCTTGGGACAGTGCTCTATCTTGGACTTGTGGAAGTGAAGGCTTCGATTTAAAAAAGGGGAGGGGGGATGCGAATAAGTCACCAAGGCAAAGACACAATTGTTGGTCTTAAAGCTATTTAGAAAATAGCACAGTTTACGCACTGGGGAGGGGTGGGAAAATACCTCGATCCTAACTCTAACTAAAATGTTTGCTTCTTTAGCTAACTAAGGGGGGAAGGGGGAGGGGAGGATTCAGTCACCTGAAAGGCAAAGACACAATCTTTGGTCCTGCAGCCTGCAGCCACCGGTATTTAGAAAATAGCACTTATACAGGGGAGAGATGGCAAAATAGTACTTCAATCCTTGTGTAAGATTTATGATTATTCCCCGGGCCATGCCCCCTCCCTCTGCCTACTCCTGGTTCATTTTTTCAAAAGGGGAAGGTTGGGTGTTTAAGTCTATCCACTTAACAGACTACATTTCTAAATATCCAGTATTTTTTAGTCATGAACACCTAACTCTTAGTATTACAAATACTTTATTCTGCTATAATTTCAAATTTAAGCTGCCACACACTTGTAAGGGAGGGGGTGATCTTCAGTCCTTGTTATGAAATTAATTATTAATGTAAGAATTTATTTTTATTCTTTCCTGTTTTGAATCTATATGTATAGGCTTCACACTCATTTATTAAGTCATAATTAGCGTATAAAAAATTCCATTTTTTTAATTACCAGTATTCTATGAATTTTTGATGTGTATTTGAATGCAACTGGAGTTTGAATTGTTGCAAAGTACAGTTATTGACAGCTAGCATTATTTTCTTAATATTTTTCAATTTTAATGTAATTTAAGGTATTAGGATTGATTTGTTATACTGTAACATGTACCATCTCTGAATCCGTACTAGAACAAGAATAAGAGTATCTTATAAAACTTATCTCGCACATGTTCATTTTTTCACTTGCCCTGAATATGGACACTTTGTCTGAAAGCTTGGTATTTTAATAAAAATTTACGTGGTTGCAATAAGAATAAAAGTTTCCTTTTCAGAATTAAGTAATTAAATATTGCAGACAAAAATCTTCAATCTTCAAGCTTCTTAACAAGTTTTTATTGCAATATGTTAGTGGTAGCTACTGCAGGTCCTGCAGTGTTAGACAAATTAATGAAATATGTTTTGAAAAATATCTATTAGTAATTATAAAAGTAATTTAGATTTCAGTTTTATTGGTTTGTATAAAGTGTTATTATAATAAGTGAATAATTTATGCAATTGTTAGTGTTACTCTCTGTTGTTAGTTTGTTAGTTATTGGGTTATATTATAGGATGTCGAGAGTCCAACATGCTCTCAGTCCGTGTAGAGTCTCGACAAGTAAGCCATAGAAGAAAAGTTGGGGAAAAAACAGTTTTGTTGCTTAAATTCTATTTCTGCATCCAGGGGGGGGGGGGGGGGGGGGGGGGTTGTACTCCCATGCATAGACTATATAGAGATGTTCCACTGGATAGGGTATGGTTTTTTGAGATTTTTGTCTTTAAGACAGGGTACACGATTTACATTAATATATTTTCATGAATAGGGTCAACATTCTTGGATAGGTTAGAGGTACTAGCATTTTGAAGTCTTAGATAGGGCATTCAATCTTAACTTTTTTTTCTAAAACTAGTTCTTTTCGCCACTAAAAACTTTTGGCACCTAACTTTGAGCTATGCCAGCGTATTCAGGTTATAGAATTTCTCTTGAGTCTTAGATAGGGTTATAAGTTACATTGTTGTGTCTTGAACAGCTAGGGTAAGTTTTTCGAAAATATTCATGTTTTGAATAAGGCCAGGCTCTAGCTTCAGATCCCAGCAGATCATCCCCATCACTAAACCACCCCTGGTACCCCTCCCCCCCCCCCCCCCCCCTCCTCCCTGGGCTCTGCGTCGCTCTCCATTTGGGACCTCAGACTTGAAGCAGTGGATGGAGTGACTCAGGAGCAGTTACAGTACAGTCAGACCAATGCCTTTTTCTGTTTGTTTATCAGACTTAAAGGTGTTTGGCTGACAGCTGATGTACTCCTGTTCTAATATCCCCAAAGCTCTCCCCCCTGCCCAGCCCTTTATACACACATATGCATACTTTTAGTATTTGATTGGAACTAATTATTTTCTTCCAGTCCTAAGCCCACTGATCACTATTGAGGGTGCTATACCTGCAGTACCTATCCATGTATACAGCCTCTTCCCATTCAATTTGATGCTTCATATGTCATAATTTTGAATATTACAATCTATTACAAAAACTAAATGGATTTTTCTTTTTAGTTGCACATCGTGTACTACAAAAGGAACACACTTTTGAGGGTACTTTGCTTAAATTGGAGCCATCTAAAGAAGGCATTGAGGTAAAAACATACATAAGATAAAAGGTTACATTGACTCACAGGGAGCCCACAGCCACTGGTAGAATCAGTGATTGAAATAAAATCTATCATGCGTAAATGGCACGAGCTCAGCGGCCTTTCTGTATTGGGATTTCAAAACATTGGTATTTTTCAACTCAAACATTCTTTACATTACAGTTTACTTTTGCAAATCATTAGCAACAGCCAACTGTTAATTAAAGAATGTGCAAGTTGAATAATACCAATCCCACAGACTTTTAATGATGTCCTTGAATAGATGCATGACTTATTAACGAGGTTAACCCTGTGCCAATGAGTCCGTAGTCTTCAAAAACAGCGGTTTGAATCAAATGCGAGGCTGGTGTATTCTTTCCCGCCTTGGGATGATCTGTCGCCTATCAACTTTGTTTCTGACAACCTTATATTGATGCAGCTATATATTTTTCTGATAATTTAATGGCAGGTGGTCATTCCTTTAATGTTTTCTTATTTCGTTGTATAATTTTTTTATAGGTTTTCTCTTTAGTGAGCGCTAAACTGGATGCATCGCGCTTTACCGTCGACTTGAAAAAGCTAAATAGCCTTCTTATCAAAGCTCGAGAGGAAACAGGCGTGGACTTTATCGAGACATGTGAGGGGTTTATGGTATCAGGGACATTAGAACAAATAGACAAATCATGTTCGTTTCTGTCAAGATATGCTAAACCTCCTAACCCTGAAAGAGATCTAGAGAGTTCAGACAATCTAAAAAATGGTCAAGGCAATGGTGATCCTCTTAGTGATTCGGATGACGAGGAAAAATCTCTCAAGACGATGGTTTTGGACATTGAGCCCAAACTGATGCACATTCTGCAGAAACAGGTGAATGATATCGAGAAAAAATACAAAATGAAGATCGATTGGAAGAGTGAACCAGGTAAAGCACATTTAAGTCCCAATGGAAAAAATGCCCGATTATTTGACCAAGGTAAAGAAGAGTTTATCACACTCTACCAGAAAGAATTCCAAGATTTAAAGGAAATGGACTTTACTTTAGATACTGCCAAAAACATTGCAGATCTAGAGAGTACTACGAAAGAACTGATGACAGAATTTGCTGTCGTCATTGAAAGAAAAGGAGAGAAAGATATCCACATATTTGGGAAAGAAAATCACGTGACACAAGTAATGCAGCGGTTGCAAGGCAAGTTTGGAAAACGTAGAACAAGAAAGGCATATAAAGAACCAAGTAGTGGTGAACTGCCGATGCCCGACACCCATGCACAGGCTGCCATGCTACCTCTGAGTAAAACATTAGAGAATAGAGTAATGGTGTCTGTCCATCAAGGGGATATCACTAAAGTACAAGTTGATGTCATTGTAAATGCAGCAAATGAATACCTTGATCATGGAGGGGGTGTTGCGGGAGCCATAGTAAAGCAAGGTGGTCGACAAATCCAACAGGAATCAGATGATTTGGTTCGTAGACACGGACGCTTTCCTGTGGGTCATGTTGCACATACTGGCCCAGGGAATCTTCCTTACAAGCGTATCTTTCATGCCGTCGGTCCACAATGGAGAACTCATGGTGAAGAACGAAGTCGACAGTTCATTTTTGATGCATGCATTAACAGTTTTAACTTAGCAAGCAAAAACAAAACCTCGTAAGTATAACCACTCTGATTTCTGATGATGTTAAAATTTAAATTCGAGAGGTATTTGTGTCAAATAAAGCACCTGTGCCAAATAGACAACGCATTACAAAACCTAGTGGGACTTACTCAAAATAATTATACGAAGAGTACAGTGCGTGAAAATGCGTTTTGGACTAATCATACTTACGATATTCAATTAATTTTTATAATTTTGATTAGAAAAGTCTTTGTGTCAAATGGACAACGCATTAGAAAACGTGGTGGAACTTATTCAAAATAATTATGGGTAGCATTGGTGGTGTACTCCGCTCGGCTCACTTGTTCGAGCCCTGTGGACACCATATGTGAATTGAGTTTGTTTGATGTGTTGTTCTCTCCTGTGCTTCGAGGGTTTTCTCCGGGTTCTCCGGTTTCCTCCCTCCCTAAAAATCAACATGTGAGTTGAGCGTTGTGTACATAGAATATTGAATGTAGTGGAAATATGGGTGTGACTAGACACTCAAATAAAGATATTTATTTTATCCTATTTATTTATTTATTCAATGATACGAAGAGTAGAGTAGGGTGCGTAAAATGTGTCTTCCACTAATCACACTTACGATATTTAATTAATTTTCTAGTTCCATTGCCCTTCCTGGAATAAGCTCTGGTATATATGGCGTACCAAAACAGATTTGTGCAGAGATGATGTTTACCGCCGCTGAGACCTTCGCGGCTGAAGCATCAAGTGACAACCAACTGAAGGACATCCGGTTTGTAAACATAGACACCCCAACTTACGAAGCATTTCGAAGGGAGTTTCACAATCGTTATGGTTTGATGAAAGGAGAAGAAGCAGACGTCAGAAGAAATCCTTATCAGGAAAACATTGCTCATCCTTCTTATGAAGCAGAGAAAGAAAGAGAATACCAAAAGGGTACCTATCAGCATAGGTTTGGATCGACTGAAAAAACAGATCACGTGGATACCGTTGAAGAATCTGAGCGCAAAAAGAGGGCAAATGCTGCCGATAGAAGGATGGGACAAGTCGGGGGAAACGAGGCGGCAAAGACTAGAGAGAAGTTGCGAAAACATGAATTTCTTTCAACGCAAGCACCGAGTGAAAACATCTCAGATTTCGTGAAAGGTTTCGAAGAAAAAGAAAAGAGGAACCAACATCCGCCTAAAGGAAAAGAACAAAAAGGCTTGGCAACAACCAACAAATATGGTCGGCACAAGGAAGAGGAAGAAGGGAAGAAACCAGAACCAAAATCAAAAGAGAAGATAGAGAAACACAAGGAAAAGGAAAAGGAAAAAGAAAAAGAAAAGGAGAAGGAGAAGGAGAAGGAGAAGGAGAAGGAGAAGGAGAAGGAGAAGGAGAAGGAGAAGGAGAAGGAGAAGGAGAAGGAGAAGGAGAAGGAGAAGGAGAAGGAGAAGGAGAAGGAGAAGGAGAAGGAGAAGGAGAAGGAGAAGGAGAAGGAGAAGGAGAAGGAGAAGGAGAATAACGTAAAACTTCAAAACACGATAAAACCTCCGGTTGAAGATAAGACAGAAAAAGATTTGACCGACATGCTTGCAAATCTGGGAATTAATGACGGTCATCCTGAGAGAGAAGATAAATTACGTGATGCAGAAAAGGCGGAAACAAATGATAACAATGAATCTGAAATAGAAGATACATTAGTTAAGACAAAGGTTGATGACAAAACTAAATCAGTGAACAGTATCACAGAAAACGAGAAGTCAGATGCCAAGAAAGATTATTCTGAAATCCGCGGAGAGACTGAGGATTCGTTACATGGTTCACCTGATGAAGTAAGAGAAAACATTCCTACAAAAAAATCATCAGTTGAACAAAGTTTTTCTGGAACCAATAACAAATCACCTGGGAATGAATTAAGCGCAAGTGATGCGGGAAATTTTTCTGGAAGAGGAGTTACATACGAAAGTACTCCAGTCAACTCACGTCAACACGATAATAACCCCCTCAAGTCATCTGGACGTGGGAGAGGTGCTCTAGCTTTAGCTCCAACGTTTAATGGCGCAAAGCCTGGATATGCAGTCAGACAGGATGCCTCCAATGTAGATGCTGACAGTCGAAAAGATGATAATGATTCATCGGAAGGTGATCGCAAGGTACCACCAGGGCTAATAGTAAGCCAAGAAGGCTTAGAGCTTGCCCAAACTGCTAGAGAAAAAGGCGAAGAAGGGAAATTGGATCAGGAAGAAGATAGTGTAAATGCCAGAAAAAAGCATCTAGAAAGTGAGTCCAAAGATTCAGCGGATGGAGTGCCTTCTAAGAAAGCTAGAGTTGAGGAAGAAACCAAAGAAAAAAAAGGTGAAGGATCAACAAAGCAAAGAGAAACCATGGCAAACGACATCCAAGAACATGAGGGCCCAGCATCTGATAAAAGTGAGAAAGAGGATGATAAAAAAGAAATCAAAGAAGAAATAGCAACGGATGTGTCTGGGTCTGATGAGTCTGATGTGTCCAAGAAAAGCGCCAATTCCAACGACATCGAAGAACGTAAGGACCCAGCATCTGGTAAAATCAAGAAGGACGATGATAAAAAAGAAATCAAAGAAGAAATAGCAACGGATGTGTCTGGGTCTGATGAGTCTGATGTGTCCAAGAAAAGCGCCAATTCCAACGACATCGAAGAACGTAAGGACCCAGCATCTGGTAAAATCAAGAAGGACGATGATAAAAAAGAAATCAAAGAAGAAATAGCAACGGATGTGTCTGGGTCTGATGAGTCTGATGTGTCCAAGAAAAGCGCCAATTCCAACGACATCGAAGAACGTAAGGACCCAGCATCTGGTAAAAGCAAGAAGGACGATGATAAAAAAGAAATCAAAGAAGAAATAGCAACGGATGTGTCTGGGTCTGATGAGTCTGACGTGTCCAAGAAAAACACTAATTCCAACGAAGAAAATAGGAAGGCGGAAAAAATTGAGACAGTCGTCTGTGATGATAACCATCTCAATAACACTCAAAGAGAAAAAAACACTGAGATACAAGCTGAAAATGAAGAGGAAAGCAATGCTGATTGCGGAGGAACAACTAAATCTAAGAAACAAATGGATTCCAACGTCGAGCATGATGTGAATGATCAAAGTTCTCATCCGCAAGACTTTAAAGACGAAAGCAGTGCTGCATCTGTAGAATCAACTCAAACTAAGGAATCCTTGGATTCCAAAGTCGAGCCTGTTGGTGATGTTCTTCAAAGTTCTCATCAGAATGTACAAGACGAAATCAGTATTGTGACTAAAAAAGCAACTGGTGAACCTGAGAAACCCTTGGATTCTAAAGTCGTGAGCAATGGCGATGATCAAGACGCAAAACACCAAAGCATTACTGCATCTGCAAAAGCAATTGAATCTAAGAAACTAAAAGAATCCAAAGAACAGCCTGGAGGTGGTCAAAGTTCTCATAAAGACTTAAAAGATGAAAGCAGTACTGCGTCTGCAGAATCAACTGAACTGAAGAAACCGATTGATTCCGAGGTCGAGAACAGTGGTGATGGGCAAAGTTCTCATCATGACGAAAAAGACGAAACTAGTGATGCATCTGCAGAAGCAACTGAACCTGAAAAACCTAAGGGTCCTAAGGACGAGCGTATTGTTAATAGTCAAAGTTCAGATCAAGATAAAAAAGACAAAAGCAGAGCTGCTTCTCTAGAAAAACCAATTAAAGCTGAGGAACCAAGTGATTCTAAGGTCGAGGATGATGGGAATTGTCATATGTCTGTTGAAAAGGCAAAAGAGGAAAGCAGTGTTCTGCCTGCAGAAGCAACTGATTCTGAGACTGTTTCTGATTTCAGTGCTGAGCCAGCTTCAATGAATTCTTTTGTGGTTTTGGATATGCCAAGTATGGATCTTGAAAATCCATCAAGATCTGAAAGGACGTCAGGAAGCAGCGATGAATCAAGTGAGAGCATTGAACTTCTTGAACATCCAGGTAGAGATGAGTTTTCTGGCTCTTTACCTTCAAGTCCTATCAACGATCAAGAGGATGACCACGCAAAGGCATCAAAAGTGGAAAGTACTGGGCCTGATAGGAAAGAAAAGGGACAAGTTACAAAAGAAGACGAGGAGAAAGAACCACTTGATTTGTCAATAGCACAGACAAAAGATAAAAAAGAGGAAGATGCTGCTACAGGATTTGGAGATATATGTAATGGAGCTGAAAGTGCAAACCAAGGCAAGGAAACTGCCAGTGAAACGAGATTAACGGAAAACGTTTCCCAAGATAAAGAAGCTGGCTCAATGAAGAAGGCTGATAGCTCAGGTGATTAAAAGCCAGAATTGAATTTAAAACTGAAAAAAAATCAAATCCTATTTGCTATCCTATTTAGAGATGATGAAACTTGTAATTACATATGTGAGACTACTATTTTACATAATCATTCGAGACACGGCAAAGTCTCAATAACTAATTTTCTTTCACTGTATTGCTTGATCATCAGGAACAAACACTTCTGTTCCAACAATCAAAAAGGACCAAGACTGTGGATTGTGCTACGTAAAACTTGATTTATCCAAAGCTTTGAAGATTTGTGATCACTTGATATGTGAGAACTGCGTCACTGCTTTGAGAAAAACTGAGTTAAGCAATACTTGTCCAATTTGCCACAAAGCTGCTCAAATTGCATTACAGCCTCTGAAGGGTCATATGAAGTCTGGTGTGATAAAAGGCAGTTTGCCTGGTCATGAAGGCTGTGCTACAATATACATCGACTATGACTTTCCTGAGGGAACACAGGTTGGTATCCATAAGTACAGTGGTTTTCTTAAACATTATTTTCCTTATATAAGAACAACAGAAATCACTATTTGCTTTTTTTCCGAGTAGTTAAGTAACAGTTTTTAGTTAAAACAATCGATCTGTGGCTAACAAATATGTGGCATCATTCCTTGTTCCATTATTGATATGAGAATTTTCCTCTGCCTTTTGCTTTCTCCTACTCCTTCTGCTTTTCAACACTTTTTTTTCCACTTTCTTCTCCTCTTGTTTTCTGTACTGCACCTTGCTTGTATATCCATTTATTTTTTTCTATCTTTCTTTACTAGGGCCCGTTTCATCCGAATCCTGGTACTCCTTACGACGAACTCTCTAGGAGGACATTCCTCCCTGATAACGAAGAAGGCAGAGAAGTGTTGGAACTTCTCCAGAAAGCATTTGATGCTTGTATTCTCTTCACTATTGGTAAATCCACGATCAATGAGAAGGATAATCAAATCATATTCAACGCCGACATAGGACATAAGATAAATTTCAAGAGTGGACCTACAGGGTAAGTATCTCTTTTACATCACCGTAAGCATAGACAGGGGGGCCTTCCCTTTCTATTGGGTTTCAAAAAGACCTGGAAACCATGCAGGATATGGTTTTAGATCTAGGGCAAACGATCTGGATAAAAATACGCTTTGGAATCTTTCAGCTGAATGAATCTCATGAAAGACACGGTTTCCCATGCTTACCATAGTACATTTCTATTAAAGATTAAACTTGCCATTCATCTGGAAATTATCGTATGAATGTTATAACCACAGTAAGACACCTACAGCGTCACTCTAAAGCTTTTCTAAATTTGGGTTACAATTGGGTGTCAATAAGATTATGAATTCCTGGCCCCGGGCTAGAGCTCTTAATCTTCTGTATCTCTTGTAACCATTTTATTTCTTTGAATAGAAGTGGTTATCCAGATCCAGAGTACCTCGACCGAGTGAAGAAACAGCTGAAGGCCAAGGGAATCGAGTAAAGAAGTCAAGAAGCATTATTACGTTATCTCTAAGAGTAGAATTTCCATGAGTGGAAACACATTACGCCGACTCGAAAGGAAAACGTTTGCGCATGTAGTCTGTATATGTTTTGTGAATTATCTTGCCGTTGTCTAATTTCCGGGGTCGACATGCCTAGCGATCTTAAGCAAGTGGTTAGCACATCCATTGTTCATTCCATTAACCAGCGCGCAAACAAGAACATTTATGTAACAAATATGCGCATTTGTTTTCATCCTGCCTTTTAAATGGATTTTACTAAAATGACAAAAGTCCTCAAACCTAAGAAGCATAATTTCGCATATTTTACACTAGGAGAGTCTTAAAGTATTCGGGATGAACTGCATTTACAAAAACTTAAACCTAAGAAGCATAAGTTTGCCCATTTTACACTAGAGGAGTCTTAAAATATTCGAAATGAACTGCATGTACAGAAAGTCTTTGTTAACGACACTCTGGCTACCCAGAAATGGCTGACACTGTGTCGCTATGCCAATCAAATAATCGAAAACCACACGGTTTTCTAGTTTATAGTTAGATAAACTTATTCTTTTACGTGTCAAAACTCATAGCCGAGGGGAATCCCTCAACACCATATGAAACATAAACTTTGTTATTGAAGCCATTTGACATCTGCTGTGAAATGTTGTCATCAGGTATAAATGTTGTTATATTCCAATAATCACAAAAACATATTCTGCTGGATTCATAGTCATGACTATATTTACTTCAGTATAATAATTACCTCAGAAGAATAGCTTGGGGATTATCCTCGCTCGAGCCACCCCACCTGGACAAAAGTCATCTGCTCGTCAAACCGTTTGATTTACACCTAAATCAAAAAATGTTGTCGCAGCTGAAAGCAACAGACCAGACGGTAAAGAGCATCAGTATATTACTCCTTATTCATCATTTAGGCGCGATTATTTTAGTCGTTTTAATTTGTAATGGTGGGCCGCAACGGTTTTGATTAATTTAAGTGTTGTCACAAATCTTCGTCTAATTAAGGCGTTTTTTGCAGGTGGTCTTGGCTTGTTGCCCCCTTGTTGCTTGTTGCTTTCGTCTGCGAAAACCTTTATTGAAATAGGTGTATATGATTTGAACTGAAAAAGCCACTATATATCACAATAATGGACCCTTTTTACTTTGGTCGTAATGTTTCATGCGCATTACTTATATCAACTATTCATCGTTTACTTGTTACGACAGAAAATTTTAGTAATGCCTTAGAATCAAACAAATAAATTTATTCTCAAGACGTTTTAAATGGAAAAACATTGCGCTAAAATTTAAAGGATCCATTATTGTGCCCTACCTGCAGGTCTTTCTTGCTCATCATATTCGAATAAGTACAGCTTTAGTTTTATTGTGCGTGTTGATAGATCTCAGACACGCATTGTATTTTCTTCCAAAGAAGAGATATTCCCGAGGAAGAAAGTAGAAATGTTACTCGTTTTGCCAGCAAATTACTGAAAGAAGTACGTTTTATTTTGTTTAGTAATTTATAGATCCCTTTCATCACGTCGGAATGCAGCTCAATTTGGAGGACAAAACAATAAGTTCCTATTCTCAGGAGATTGATATTCTTTTGTTTTGGCATTTTGGCATCCAAATTGAGCAGCTTTGATGTCACGTGAAAGCGGTCTATACAATGTTTCTCCCATGTGTTGTAGGTGCCCTGAAGACAACCAACGACTCCCATTTCCCAGGTACAAAATAAACAGGAAACATATCCCAAAGTGTAGCGTAAACGTGTGAAGAAATACAGGTTAGAAATTTGTAGGGCACGTATCTCGTACTACATGGAATGACTGAGAGAATTAGAACCGTCCTCTTCCTTTTTTGAGCTATTGATGTTGCTGTTCATGCGTCCGAAAGCAAGGTATGTATATGTTGGTACTTCGTTGCCGGCTAGGCTTCAAGAAATTTGGAATTATAGCAGAAACTTAGTTATATGAATATATGTGGACCGGCGTTGCAACACGAATGCAGCTCAATTTGGAGGACAATATAATGCGTTCCAATTTCGTTCCAAAAAATAACAACCTTTTTTTCCATCCAAATTGAGCTGCTTTGACGTCACGTGCAAGTAATCTATAACCGAGTTTGAAAAAAATAAGAGAATCATATATCAAAATGCTAAAGTAAGGTCTTCCCCGAAATACTCGTTTTCTAAATTTCGATTTTTAATTGAACTTACAGCTAAAATTACAAACAGAGATACCGTAAAAGAGGGTTTTTTTTAATATTACATTAACATCACTTATTCTTTTTTTATTATGCAAAATGAAATGAATTGCCAAATTTATTTCCATATTTAATTTTACTATTTTGTTTGATATTTATATCTTGACCCGCTATGTTGTTCAATCGACTTTTGTAAGGCTTCACTCCCCATGAACAATAATATGTCCAGTTGCACCTTAGTTACCGCCGTAACGCATTTGTTGAATAAAAGGAATTGTGTGAAAGCTTTTTCTTGGAATTCATCTCAAACAACAAAAGATTCTGGCTAGGCTGGGAAGACACCGTAACTAAGAGGTTTACTGCACAACAGAATTTTATGTGAGTGGGGTTGACATATCTTAAAGGTAAAGTATATTACAAGTTGTGCAGTGTCAGGAAGCAAACTTTTTCCGCTTATAAATGCATCATCTCTCGACTATATAGAATACACACTGGCCACGAACGGTGAGGAGTATTATCGTCCATCACTCTAACGCTAAAAGCCTTTGAAGAATGAAAATATGCGATTCCGATCGCTTCTTACTTGTTTCTACAATCAGTCGATCATATTTTTATGTACTGGATTTTAGCTTATTACGACCATCGAATATATCAATTGTCAAGAAGAAATTACCTGAGCTTAACTAACTATATGATTTATGATGGTAATATATTTTGATTAAAAGGTAAAGTGAATATAGCAGAATTCTTGATTGATTCAAACCGAGAATGGCTGAAGATACAAGCCTGGATGATCAGGAAGACATCGAAGAACCAAAATATTTTGTCAGAGTGACGGGATTCTCGACAATCACCACACAGGATGCACTACTGAATTTTTTCGAGAACACTCGACGATCTGGAGGTGGGGATATTAGGGACATTCAATTCAACTACGATGAAGGTTTCGCTGATATAATATTCTGTTCCAATAATGGCAAGTATTTTGTGAAAACAATCTTTTATTCATGAGCGACCTTATGGAATACGTTTAGCCCGAACGTATAATTTGCATTATATAATACACAGACTACGAAAAATGTTTTCTTGGAACATTTTGCCTAATTTAGAATTCATGATCACCTCACCGCACTTTCAGACGAACAAATCAATAAACAGTTTGGTGTGTTTTTTTTTTTGTTTTTTGTTTTAGTTTCTCCCAGCTCCCAGCCTTGCCACTACGGAGCTGTACATCGGTTTAGAATAGCAAACGTAAAAGCAAATGGGCCAAATATAGTACCAAATGTCTATTGAATTTGTTCACCGGTCCACTATATAAAAATACCATAGTATCTCAAGACAATTTCTTGGAATATAATAACCTTGTCAGTGGGCATTTGGGTCTTGCTTCTGCTGTAGCTAGAGCATGCATTATACAAGTCATGAAGTTACTGATTATATCATGTTATTATCAGATGCCGAACAAGTTGTCAAGAAGAAAGGCTTGCAGCTTGATGACGCTATCCTGACCACGACGCTGAAGCCAATACCAAAACAGCTTCCAAAAGACCACAAAAGACTCCATGTGATGGGAAGCGATAAGACAATAAGAGATGGACTCGTAGCGTACATGGAGGTGATGAGTGGAAAAGAAATTGAGAGTATACTTTTTGGAGATAATTGTAATTGTGTTGTTAGTTTCGTGGAACCAATAGGTGAGCAAAATCCCTTCAATTCTCACATTTTGTTGTAGGTGATAGGGAATCGGTTATGCAGGCCAACGGCAAATGCCCATCGGTGATTGGCGATTGCACGACAGAAATTAAGGGACTAAGAATTTCTTCATATTCATACCTAAACAATGCCTGCGCCATTCAGTGTTGACATTAGATAGCGAGTAGTATAGCTCGTTCAGTCTTGTGAATTTTCAATCAAAAATGCCTAAATTAACTTTGCTTTTTTACCTCACCAATCGCCAATCATCGATTGCCAAACGCCCGTTCGCCCATTCAACCTTTTGTTTTTGAAATAACTTTATGCCTTATTCGGAATCCTTGAACTCTACAGTAATCAACCCACATGGGTACAATGTATCAAAGGGGCCCTTACATTGCTCTTTACACCCCTCGCAGAAACTCACTAACTATATCTACCATTCTATGGAACTCGATTTTTCTTTCCGTTGTGGTAAATTAAAATAAATAATGAAATTTATAACGTACCTAATTTTCAGAATGCCTTTCGATCATTTGGTCGTACAAAGGGTGATATAGTTGTTGTTTTTTTTCAACTGGGAAGCCGTTCCCTCTCTTCTCCAAACAGATTAATGACAGATTAATTCCCTAGATGAATGACATTGCTGCAGTTTTCAGTAAAAGAAAATAGTTTTGTATTTATGACAGTGACATCATGATTTCAGATTTCCATGAACTACAGAGGATATGTAAGACAAGTCCATTGGATGATTCCTTTTTAAACATGGAACAAGTCATTGTATGTGATACCATTGAAGTATCGGGATTGACTGAAAATACAAACAAAGACACCATTATGTACTACTTCAGAAATAACCGAAATGGAGGTGGAGAAGTAAAGAGCATCGAGATAATTACCGAAAGGAAAGTGCTGCTTTCGTTTGAGGATCCCAGAGGTAACAATAATGCTATTTAGTATAAATACAAAGGTGATTATACAAAATCGCGCGCTCTGATTGGTTTTCTATCTCGGATTATCAGCCGATAATCACCTTTTCGGACAAAATGGCTGTCAGCGTGACCGTCGCGCTTTTAAAAAATAAAATATTTTCACTTTCAATGTTGTTTCCTTCTTTCTTTTTTGAAATAATCATCTTTTATTTATACTAAAACAATTATTCACCTCAGGCTCAGTGATTATCGATGAATATTTACCTCGCAGCTCGAAGACTCGCCGCTCGGTAAATATTCATCGATAATCACTTCGCCTTCGGCGAATAACTGCTAAATATTAAACGTCTCAGAGACCCTTTTTCTTTTGTTTAGCTAAAGTCCAATTCCATGTGTGTTCATAAACTAGGCTAGACATTGTTTCGGGTACCGATAACATGTTGAACCCATGTTGAATTTTATTCTCAAGGGAATGACGCGTAATCTGAAATGTGACTGATATTACTCCCAAGTGGAATTGGTCCATTAAATCCATTGAAATTGTGTTTGCTTAAATATAATTTTCAGTCGTTGATACGTTATTGAAGCAAGTGCACGTGATAGATGGTGTTCATCTTGTAATCAGTCGTTACTACCCATTCCTTGGTGAAACATCGCTCAAAAATCCTAAAGGCGAAAAAAGAGAAAGAGTTGTTCAAGTCGATCCACAAACCATTATGTTTATCGAGGAATTTTGTCATCAAGAATTTGACCAGCTTTTGAAGGAAAGCCAAATAAAGTACACGTGGCAGCAAGGTTCAGGAGAGATTGTCCTTGGTTGTGTTGAACCCAAGATGGACCAGAAGACATGGGACAATTCCTGTGAAGCTGTCGTATCATATGTTAACAAGTTTGTAACAGACAAGATAAGCATTTCTCAAGAAATTTGGGAAGAGATGAGTGACGAAGTAACAGAAAAATGTGTTAGTTTGGAAACTCAAATACAGATTTTACATTTGTTTGACTTCAGTAAAAAGCAGGATTCGATTATATTTAGAGGAAAGAAAACCGATGTATGTGCACTATCGAAGGAACTGCATGATACAGTCTCTCGGGTAGAGAAACAAATTATGTTTGAAAAAAGCAAAGTTACAATTAAAATCGACCTTTCCGATGCACAGATGGAGTTGATGAGTTTGTGCGGATTCGTGGAACATCTAAAAACAAAATACGAAGACCTTGAAATAGAAATCGATTCTGGAGACCATACGATCCAAATGAGAGGACAAGAAGATGTAGTGAACGAGGGCAACTTGGCTGTCTGGCAAACACTAGCCGAACTAAAAGAAACTGAATTGAAACTTGATAAATCAGTTATCGATATCCTTGCTTCAGAGGAGGGAAAGGCATTTCTCTCCACCATGATGAAGATGAACAAAATTGACGCAGTGGTTTGTCCTGACAGTAAGTTAACCGAATTGAATCTTTTTGTGACGGCAGTAGATCGGAACAACATGAAGAAGGCGGTGAGTCTTATTCACGATGCTACATCAGAGGAAAGCATTCCTTTGGATATCGATCAAAAACATCTGATAGACTCTGAGAAATGGAGGGCACTAAAGGACTCCATCCAACAATCTATGCTTTTGAGAATTACAGAAGAATCAGCAGGGAACAAGTTATTCATGGTTGGTATTAGACAAGATATTGACAACGCCAAGGAACAAATTGAAGAGTTTTTCAAAAAGCATAACATGAAAAAAATTGAAGGTGAAGCGGAAAGTGCCATAAATGGTATTGAAAAAACAAAAAAATCAATTAAACCTGAGGAACCAAGTGATTCTAAGGTCGAGGATGATGGGAATTGTCATATGTCTGTTGAAAAAGCAAAAGAGGAAAGCAGTGTTCTGCCTGCAGAAGCAACTGATTCTGAGACTATTTCTGATTTCAGTGCTGAACCATGTTCAATGAATTCGTTTGTGGTTTTGGATATGCCAAATATGGATCATGAAAACCATCAAGAGCTGAAAGGACGTCAGAGAGCAGCGATGAATCGCATTAAACTTCTTGAACATCCAGGTAGAGATGAGTTTTCTGGCTCTTTTTCTTCAAGTCCTATCAACGATCAAGGGGATGACCACGCAAAGGCATCAAAAATGGAAAGTATTGGGCCTGATAGAAAAGAAAAGGGACAAGTTACAAAAGAAGACGAGGAGAAAGAACCACTTGATTTGTCAATAGCAGAGACAAAAGATAAAAGAGAGGAAGATGCTGCTACAGGATTTGGAGGTACGGCCGATATATGTAATGGAGCTGAAAGTGCAAACCAAGGCAAGGAAACTGCCAGTGAAACGAGATTAACGGAAGACGTTTCTCAAGATGAAGAAGCTAGCTCAATGAAGAAGGCTGATAGCTAAGGTGATTTTAATTTTAATTTTTTTTTAAAAAAAAGCCAGAATTGAATTTAAAACTAAAAAAAATCGAATCCCATTTGCTATTCTATTTAGAGATGATGAAACTTGTAATTACATATGTGAGACTACGATTTTACATAATCATTCGAGACTCGGCAAAGTCTCAATAACTAATTTTCTTTCATTTTATTGCTTGACCATCAGGAACAAACACTTCTGTTTCAACGATCAAAGAGTACCAAGACTGTGGATTGTGCTACGTAAAACTTGATTTAGCCAAAGCTTTGAGGATGTGTGATCACTTGATATGTGAGAACTGTGTCACTAGTTTGAGAAAAACTGAGTTGAGCAATACTTGTCCAATTTGCCACAAAGCTGCTCAAATTGCATTACAGCCTCTGAATGGTCATATGTCTAATTAAGGCGTTGTTTGCAGGTGGTCTTGGCTTGTTGCCTCCTTGTTGCTTGAAGATTTCGGCTGGGAGAACCTTTATTGAAATAGGTGTATATGATTTGAACTGAAAAGGCCACTATATATTACAATGATGGACCCTTTTTACTTTGGTCGCAACGTTTCATGCACATTTCTCATTACAACTATTCATCGTTTACTTGTTACGACAAAAAATTTTAGTAATGCCTTAGAATCAAACAAATAAATTTATTCTCAAGACGTTTTAAATGGAAAAACATTGCGCTAAAATTTAAAGGATCCATTATTGTGCCCTACCTGCAGGTCTTTCTTGCTCATCACATTCGAATAAGTACAGCTTTAGTTTTATTGTGCGTGTTGATCGATCCCAGACACGCATTGTATTTTCTTCCAAAGAAGAGATATTCCCGAGGAAGAAAGTAGAAATGTTACTCGTTTTGCCAGCAAATTACTGAAAGAAGTACGTTTTATTTTGTTTAGTAATTTATAGATCCCTTTCATCACGTCGGAATGCAGCTCAATTTGGAGGACAAAACAATAAGTTCCTATTCTCAGAAGATTGAAATTCTTTTGTTTTGGCATCCAAATTGAGCAGCTTTGATGTCACGTGAAAGCGGTCTATACAATGTTTCTCCCATGTGTTGTAGGTGCCCTGAAGACAACCAACGACTCCCATTTCCTAGGTACAAAATAAACAGGAAACATATTCCAAAGTGTAGCGTAAACGTATGAAGAAATACAGGTTGGAAATTTTTAGGGCACATATCTCGTACTACATGGCATGTGAGAATTAGAACCGTCCTCTTCCTTTTTTGAGCTGTTGATGTTGCTGGTGATGCGTCCGAAAGCAAAGCTATGTATATGTTCGTACATCGTTGCCGGCTAGGCTTCAAGAAATTTTGAATTATAGCAGAAACTGAGTTATATGAATATCAGTGGACCAGCGTTGCAACACGAATGCAGCTCAATTTGGAGGACAAAATAATGCGTTCCAATTTCGTCCAAGAAAAAAACCTTTTTTCCATACAAATTGAGCTGCTTTGACGTCACGTGCAAGTAATCTATAACCGAGTTTTATTAATCACTTTAAGTAAAACATAAGAGAATTATATATCAAAATACTAATGTAATGTCTTCTCCGAATTTAATTGAACTTACAGCTACAAATTACAAACAGAGCTACCGTAAAAGAAAATATCCTTAATATTACATTAAAATCCTTTCATTCTTTTTTAATTATGCATAATGAAACTAATTGCCAAATTTATATGCCATATTCAAGTTTTGCTATTGTATTTTGTTTGATATTTATATCTTGACCTGCTATGTTGTTCAGTCGACCTTCTGAAAAGCTTCACTCCCCATGACCAATAATATGTCCAGTTGCACCTTAGTTACCGCCGTAACGCATTTGTTGAATAAAAGGAGTTGTGTGACAGCTTTTTCTTGGAATTCATCGCAAACAACAAAAGATTCTTGCTAGGCCGGGAAGACACCGTAACTAAGAGGTTTACTGCACAACATAATTTTATGTGAGTGGGGTTAAAATATCTCAAAGGTAAAGTATATTACAAGTTGTGCAATGCTGTGATAGGAAACAAACTTTTTCCGCTCATAAATGCATCATTTCTCAGCTATATCAAATACACGCTGGCCACGAACGGTGAGAAGTATTATCATCGTCCGCCACTGTAACGCTAAAAACCTTTGAAAAAGGAAATTATGCGATTGCGGTCCCATTTTATTTGGTTCTACAATCGGTTGATCTAACTTTTATGTACTGGATTTTAGCTTATCATGACAATCGAATATACCAATGCTCAAGCAGAAAGTACATGCCTAGGCTTGAATATATTCTGGAGATAGAAATATATTTCTGTATATTTTCGTGAATGCTTTTTTAATGACTTTAATCTATATACTTATACTCTATATACAATTTACTTAGTTAGCTAACTATATCATTTATGATTGTAATATATTTTGATTGAAAGGTAAAGTGAATATAGCAGAATTCTTGATTGACTCAAATCGAAAATGGCTGAAGATACAAGCCTGGATGATCCGGAAGACATCGAAGAACCAAAATATTTTGTCAGAGTGACGGGATTCTCGACAAACACCACACAGGATGCACTTCTGAATTTTTTTGAGAACACTCGACGATCTGGAGGTGGGGATATTAGGGACATTCAATTCAACTACGATGAAGGTTTCGCTGATATAATATTCTGTTCTAATAACGGCAAGTATTTTTTTTTAATTGTAAACAGTCTGTTGACCTTTCATAGCGCTTACGTTGGCTCAAATTAAAACGTCTTATTTGCATACGGAGAACGAAATCGAACATGCATAAAATATTTCCTCTCAGTGAACATTTCACCTAACCTAAATTCACGCAACTGCACTTTGAGACAAACAAATCAATAAACTGGTCGGTGCTTTTTTCAGGCCTTGTCACAACGGAGCTGGGCCGGCTCAGAATAGCAGAAATAAGAGAAATTGGGCCAAATTAATTGGAAATAGTACTTATGCTGAATTTGATGGCAGATCCATTATAAAAAAAACAAACAAAAAACACCATAATGGTCAATTTTTGTCAAGATATTTTTTTTGGAATATAATAACCTTGTCAGTGGGCATTTAGGACTTGCTTTTGCTGTAGCTAGACCAATCATACAAGCCATGGAGTTATTGTATTATATCATGATATTATCAGATGCCGAACAAGTTGTCAAGAAGAAAGGCTTGCAGCTTGATGACGCTATCCTGACCACGACACTGAAGCGAATCCCAAAACAGCTTCCAAAAGACCACAAAAGACTCCATGTGATGGGTATAAGCGATAAGACAATAAGAGATGGACTCGTAGCGTACATGGAGGTGATGAGTGGAAAAGAAATTGAGAGTACACTTTTCGGAAATAATTGTAATTGTGTTGTTAGTTTCGTGGAGCCAATAGGTGAGCAAAATTATATCATTTCTCACATTTGCCGTAGGTAATAGGCAATAGAACTTTATGTAGTTATTTAGAAAAGGTCGATTGGCCATAGGTGGTTGGAGATGGCACGACGGAAATGAACCAAGAATTTCTTCATGTTTATTAACAATTATGCTGCACCATTCAGTGTATCAAGCGTATAACGTATACCTTAGATGGCCAGTTGTATAGTTCTTTTATCTAGCTTGTGAATTTTCAATTCAAAAGGTCTCATTATACTTGGTTATTTTACCTCACCAATCGCCAATCACCAATTGCCAATCGACGTTCGCTCTTCAACATTTTAAAAATAACATAATGCTTTATTCGAAATCCTTGAAAATCCACATGGGTAGAAGGTACCACAGGGGTCCTTACATTGGTCTCTTCGCCCCTCTACAATTACTGGCAGCCCAATTAAACAGTCCATTTTAAGCTATTTTTAGCTGCATGGTTACTCCGGCTAGGCACCCCTTGATTTCGATGGCCTAGAAAATCATGTTTAATCCATCCTTTGCTTCCAGAATCCCCTCAGCACCACAGATTAATGATCCTTCTGTCCAGAAACCAGCAATATTTTCATGGATCCCGAGTTAGACCTCACGAAATCCAAGATATTGAGCGATTTTCTGCTACATATTTTCATGTCGATCGTTTGTTAGCCATTGTTGTTGTATATAGTCCCATATATTTACTGTAAAAATAGCTAAAAATGGATTGCTTTTGGCTGCCCCTGCTCCAATCAATCTAACGGTGTGAGATACCCATCGCAGATACTCAATAATCATATATTCCATTCTATGGAACTCGATTTTTCTTTTCGTTGGAGAGAGGCAATGTTTTTTTTATGCAACTATTTGTTTTCTTAAACAACACAAATTAAATATATACATAGTTCAATGACTTGAGTGACCTCGTCTTCTACTATGGAGTAAAGTAAAATAAAGAATGAAATTTATAATTTTCAGAATGCCTCTCGGGCATTTGGTCGCACAAAGGGTGATATAGTTTTTCTCCTACTGGCCAGTCCCCTCCCCCTCTTCTCCAAACAGATTAATGACAGATTAATGCCTTAGATAAATGACGTTGCTGCATGCGCAGTCTTCGGTAAAAAGAATAGTTTTGTATTTAGTGACAGTGCCATCATGTCAAAAAGGAATTCTCTCCAATTTTCAGATTTCCATGAATTACAGAGGATATGTAAGACAAGTTCATTGGATGACTCCTTTTTAAACATGGAACAAGTCATTGTATGTGATACCATTGAAGTATCAGGATTCACTGAAAATACAACCAAAGACACCATTATGTACTACTTCAGAAATAACCGAAATGGAGGTGGAGAACTAAAGAGCATCGAGATGATTACCGAGGGGAGATCGTTGCTTTCTTTTGAGGATCCAAAAGGTAGTAATGCTATATATTAGACGTCTAAGACATCGTTTTCTTCTTGTGTTCAGCTAAATTCAGATTCCATCTGTGTTCATAAACCAGGCCAGACATTGTTTCGGGGTACCGATAACATGTTAAACCCTATTTACTTGTCCGTTAGAGTCTTCCATTCATTCCATCTATCCATCTATCCTTTCAGTCCATCCATTTATCAGTTCAATGGATCAAATCCAGTTGGGCTATGTTTTCCATTTCAGACCACGTGTCATTCCCTAGAGTATCATTTCTTTGCTTAACTATCTTGCATGAAAAGACACATGAATGGATACAAGGGCATGACACGTGATTTAAAATGGGACTGATATTACTCCCAAGTGGAATTGGTCCATTAAATCCATTGAAATTTTGTTTGCTTAAATATAATTTTCAGTCGTTGATACGTTATTGAAGCAAGTGCACGTGATAGATGGTGTTCATCTTGTAATCAGTCGTTACTATCCATTTCTTGGTGAAACATCGCTCAAAAATCCTAAAGGCGAAAAAAGAGAAAGAGTTGTTCAAGTCGATCCACAAACCATAATGTTTATCGAAGAATTTTGTCATCAAAAATTTGACCAGCTTTTGAAGGAAAGCCAAATAAAGTACACGTGGCAGCAAGGTTCAGGAGAGATTGTCCTTAGTTGTGTTGAACCCAAGATGGATAAGAAGACATGGGACAATTCCTGTGACGCTGTTGTTTCATATGTCAACGAGATTATAACAGAAAAGATTAGCATTTCTCAAGAAATTTGGGAAGAAATGAGTGACGAAATAACAGAAAAATGTGTTGGTTTGGAAACTCAAATACAGATTTTACATGTGTTTGACTTTAGTAAAAAGCAGGATTCAATAATCTTTAGAGGGAAGAAAACTGATGTATGTGCAATATCGAAGGAACTGCATGATACAGTCTCTCGGGTAGAGAAACAGATTAGGTTTGAAAAAAGCAAAGTTACAAAGAAAATCGACCTTTCCGAGGCACAGATGGAGTTGATGAGTTTATGCGAATTCGTTGAAGATCTAAAATCAAAATACGAAGACCTTGAAATAGTAATGGATTCTGGAGACCATACGATCCAAATGAGAGGACAAGAAGATGTAGTGAATGAGGGCAACTTGGCTGTCTGGCAAACACTAGCCGAACTAAAAGAAACTGAATTGAAACTTGATAAATCAGTTATCGATATCCTTGCTTCAGAGGAGGGAAAGGCATTCCTATCCACCATGATGAAGATGAACAAAATTGACGCAGTGGTTTGTCCTGACAGCAAGTTAGCTGAATTGAACCTTGTTGTGACAGCAGTAGATCGGAACAACATGAAGAAGGCGGTGAGTCTTATTCACGATGCTACATCAGAGGAAAGCATTCCTTTGGATATCGATCAAAAACAGCTGATAGACTCTGAGAAATGGAGGGCACTAAAGGACTCCATCCAACAGTCGATGCTTTTGAAAATTACAGAAGAATCAGCAGAGAACAAGTTATTGATGGTTGGTATTAGACAAGATATTGACAACGCCAAGGAACGAATTGAAGAGTTTTTCAAAGACCATACTAACATGAAAAAAATTGAAGGTGAAGCGGAAAGTGCCAATAATGATATTGGAAATAACCCCAAAGTTACTAAAGACAAAGATTGCGTCGAAGCAACCACTGTACCTCGTGACTCCATTGAACTAAAGGTAATGTACAGATGTTTCTATTTAATGATCTTTTTCCATTTGTTTGTTTGATTAATTGTTTTTTCTGCGATGCGAAGCAGTCATTTCAATTTGAAGACATAGTTTCTTGCTCTGAACAATTTCCACGTTTTATGTACGCTGTTTTGAAACCTTACCCATCTCTCCTAACTTACGATACTTTTCAAACGTTAGAATTGATCTTGCCTCTTTCATTTCCTTTAAGCACTTGTTATTTTAACTATAAATATTGAATATTTTAAGACAACCGACTAAAGAAGAATTCAGAATGGAAATATTTATAAACGGCCCAAATATACGGAACCTTTTTGATCCTATATTAAAGCACTTCGAAAGCATCGTTCAAGATCAATATCTTTTTAAAGTTCGTTTTAGTCAATTTCGACATGCCAGCAAAACGTAATTCTATTTATTTATATTGAATAAAGTTGTTATTTTGGTATGAAAATAAAAAAGAGATCAAGTAATATCGTTATAGCATAGAAGAGTTTCTAGGATTTTTTTACAGTTAAACAAATAAACTAAACTTAAGTTTACCCCTCAAGGTTAGCAATCGTTTTGGACCAAGATAAACTAAACGTTAGGCCATTTTGCAGTTGCACTGCCCGTTTACATCCAATCCTTTTGCCATGGCCAGCGATGAAAACATGCATTGCTGCCAGCTGATCTAAAATGGTGACGTAGAAATCACGGTTTTTTTTACCCTGTGTTCATTTTGTTACCAGCGTCAATGCAGGGTAAATAAGTCTTTTGTGAGATGCCTAGAGGCATATTTTCATTTTTAAACGTTATTTGATTCGAATAAGAAAGGTAAATATGTACTTCAAAACTTTGCAGTTCTCCCTTGTCTCTTGCTAGCCAATTCAAATTAGCTACTTGAAGTTAAGGTATCAGGGTACCCCAAAACTGCTTCAAAAGGTCGATTTTTAGGTTTTTACATTTTTCGAGAGAATACACAATAAGCTATTATTTTCCAAAAATAATTTTCCAATGGCGATTTTTAATAACGAGTAATAAACGAAAAACGATTTTTTTTGCTTTAATAATCTTCAATTTGTTGCTGACATCACTTGTCAACGATTTGTTGTCACGTCTCTATAAACCATTGTATTTTGATTTAAGGCGCTTGTAGACATTTGTTTTGTTTTCTTGTCGCTTCCTCGCTTTTCTTCATACTTAGGCATTTGGAAACAGGACCATTAGCAAATCAAAACGTCTAACTTGAATAATATCGATTAATTCCTCAAAAATTATTACTAAACAACTAAGAATTTGCCGGAACTTTCCGCTCAAAACAACAATAATAAAGTAATACGATCTTGGTTTCTCGTTACTTCATCTGTCATCAGGCAACATCTTGTGGTACCTTAATCCCCTTGTGTCAATAAAGGCGCTTCTGAGCTTCAAAAACAATTTTGCGTTTTTCTCGAAAGAGAATTTGCGTTTAGTTACCCTTACATTTTTAGTTCGTTGTCAAAGGGAATTTGACCGATTTTCCTGAAATTTTGCGAACGTCATGTCAGATAGTTTTTCTTCAAAAGTGTGTCTCTGATTTTTGATATCTTGTTTTTTTGAAAATTAATTGTAGATTTTGTATCGGATACACCTAATTCAGTAGTGTTACAATTTTAGGCGCGTATAAAAACGCAACGGGGCAATTAATCAAAAATCGGAGACACACTTTTGACAAGTGATATCTCGGGATCTCAGAAAGATGATAAGCATTGGTTTCCAATGAATACCGGCTGTCATCGAACTTCGCGAAGAGACCCATGTGAAAATTTGGATAATTCGCTCTAACTCAAAAGGATAAATTTATTTTACAAAAATAAAGAAGTAAACAGCTTCTACATTTATTCAGCTTTCAGAAAATGTATACTTTATTGGGGGTTTGCTGAAATAGTTTAGCGTTATATTGAGTTAAATGGACACCGGTCGCTAGGGGTACCCTGATACCTTAAATCAAGTGAATTCTTAATTACTTTAACTCCCTAACATGCTAAGATAGCACCAGAAATATGTGATATATATATTCTATCAGTAATTGTTGTTTATAAGGCCATATATCTTTATTTTCAAATAAAATTTGTAGTGAGCAAAACTATCGCCAAATCCACACTCTCAAATTTGTTGCATTATTGTTAAAAATAGGTTAAAAAAATCTTTAGGAATTAAAATTTACAATACAACTCTTTGCTTTATTATCTATGAAGGTATTTTTGGTTAAAAAACGGAGCAACACGTTTCAACGTAATGTCAACATTTCTGCATAATGTCAATCAGCAGATATCCGCCTACCAAAGTGTATGAGCACTTTTTTATATATTTACTTACTTGGAATATCGATAAGAGGTGAAGACAATGACTCGAATATGTAGTGAGTTACTTGATAGCGGAGCTACCATACTTAAGAAAAAATGGTAACCCATCGACTTGATTTTTCATGGCTTGATTTGTCCATACATACATACATACATACATATATACATACATACATACGTACGTCCGTCCATGTACCACTTTGCACAGGGTTCCCGCGCGCTTTGCTTACTCACAAATGCACAGAAAAATTGCAATAATGTAGTCAAAGATGGATCAAGAAGTATTTTTTTCTTATTTTTGCAATGCCAAAAATACGTTTAATCGAAGTCATGTCTTTCTTAAAGTGAACAAAAACAATTTTTCGACTTTAGCGACTTGTTAAAGAATATTTAGCGAGGGAAAGCGAGGGAAGATTCTTAATCTTACGATGAATTAAGTTTCGTGACTGAAACTTCAGTGAGAGAAAAAGTGGCCTGTAGACCGGAAAAACCTGATTATACTGCAAGAATGATATTTCAGTTCCGTAGAAAACACTTCATAGAAGGTAAATTCATTAATTTTAACTAATATTTCGTAAAAAATCGACAAGAAATGTGTAAATTAGCTGGAGAAACTCTTACTGCATTCTAGATTTTTGTCATCTTTTTCTTCATTACTTTTGAACCAAAAAAGCGATATTTGAAGCTTTGATTTTTTGTTTTTGATCCCATTTCAAGAAAAAAGGCTAAGACTTAGTAAAAAGACTTGGTTCTTTGAAAAAAAATATTTGACCGCCAGCGAACCTTACGCGATGTCAAAACAAGATTCCAGTTTCATAATCATATAAATATTTTGACATTTTTATAGATAATTTATTCTAATGTTGAATGAAATGTGAAAAAGGAATACATATCACACCAAATATCTGCCATTTATCGGGCTTTTCCAGCTATTACTATTACACAATCGCAAAAATGACGAGCTTGTTTTTTTTTTATGGATAAGCTTATGTTTTCGTAAGATTTTTCGCTCGATAATAAAGTTAAGAATAAATCTAAAAAAAATACTTTTCAAAGACCAACTTACTAACAAAGAAAATTATTATCTTGCATTAATGAATATGTCTCTTTTTAAATGAGAAGTTCAAGTGAATGTAAGCTTAAGCTTATCAGTAATATTTTTCGACAATTTTCAGTGTAGTTCACTTTCCACCTAAAAAACTTACAACTTTGATTGACTAAGATTTGCTGAATAAAATCCTACGTTCTATACATGTTTTCATATGTTCATCAATCTATAATTATTATTCTTCGAATTGAAAAGTTCTCTAATGCTTTTGAAGGCTTAAAATAATGGTTTTTCTTTTAGTTTTTCCTCCTGGATTCTGGTAAAATCAAACGACTTGTCACACAATTCACACAATTGTCACGTTTTTAGTACTAAATATCTATTTTTGGAGCTCCGCTTTTAGGCAGTGCCTAAATCTATATATTATTTTAAACTGAAAACTCCATAAATCTCAAACAAGTCATATTTTGGAAAACACAGCTAATTCAATATGTCCTTTTCCATTCCCTATGCAAATGTAGTTCATTAATACTGTGCACTTTTTATCTTCAGGATGTGGAAGAAAATGACTTTCAATTATACACACAGCTGTATGCAAAGTTGACAGACAGAGCAGAAAAACATTCTGTAGTGAATGAAGATAGACATAGTCCTATATATGGGAAAGAAGAGGACATCTCACCTTTGCAGGACAGTCCTCATACCTATATTGATTCGGATGATGAGGAAATATTTCTCGAGACCATGATTTTGGACATTGAGCCCAAGCTTATGCACATTCTTCAGAGACAGGTGAATGATATCGAGAAAAAATACAAAATGAAGATCGACTGGAAGAGTGAATCAGGTAAAGTACACTTAAGTTCCAATGGAAAAGATGCACCATTATTTGACCAAGGTAAAGAAGAGTTTATCGCACTTAACTCCAAAGAATTCCAAGATTTAAAGGAAATGGACTTTACTTTAGATACTGCCAAAAACATTGCAGATCTAGAGACTACTACGGAAGAACTGATGAAAGAATTTGCTGTCGTCATTGAAAGAAAAGGAGAGAAAGATATCCACATATTTGGAAAAGAAAATGACGTGACACAAGTAATGCAACGGTTACAAGGCAAGTTTGGAAAACGTAGGACAAGAAAGGCTTATAAACAACCAAGTAATAGTGAACTGCCGATGTCCGAAACCCATACCCAGGCTGCCAAGCTACCCCTGAGTAAAACATTAGAGAATGGAGTATTGGTGTCTGTCCATCAAGGGGATATCACTAAAGTACAAGTTGATGTCATTGTAAATGCAGCAAATGAGAGCCTTTCGCATGGAGGGGGTGTTGCGGGAGCCATAGTAAAGCAAGGTGGTCGACAAAGACTCGGACGCTTTCCTGTGGGTCATGTTGCACATACTGGCCCAGGGAATCTTCCTTACAAGCGTATCTTTCATGCCGTCGGTCCAAATTGGAGAGTTCATGGTGAAGAACGAAGTCGACAGTTCATCTTTGAAGCATCCATAAACAGTTTTTACTTAGCAAGCAAACTCAGAATCTCGTAAGTATAAAACTGTGATTCCGGAAGAATTTAAAAATTCAATTCGAACGGTCCTCGTGTCAATGAAGCTTTTGCGCAAAATGGACAACACATTAAAAAACCTGGCGGGACTTATTCAAAATAATTATGGGTAGCATTGGTGGCGTACTCAGTTAACACGTCGTCACGGCTTTCACCACTGTGGTTCCAAAGGTTCGGGTCACTGAGTGGTTCGAGCCCTGTGGACACCATATGTGAATTGTGTTTGTTTGATGTGTTGTTCTCCCTATGATTCGAGTGTTTCCTCCGTGTTGTCCGGTTTCCTCCCTCCCTAAAAATCAACATGTGAGTTGAGCGTTGTGTGCATAGAATATTGAATGTAGTTGAAATGTGGGTGTGACTAGACACTCAAGTAAAGATATTTATTTTATCCTATTCATTCATCTTTTCAATGATACGAAGAGTAGAGTAGAGTGCGTAAAATTCATCTTCCACTAATCACACTTACGATATTCAATTAATTTTCTAGTTCCATTGCCCTTCCTGGAATAAGCTCTGGTATATATGGCGTACCTAAACAGATTTGTGCAGAGATGATGTTCACTGCCGCTGAGAACTTCGCAGCTGAAGCACCAAGTGACAACCAACTGAAGGACATCCGGTTTGTTAACATACACAACCCAACTTACGAAGCATTTCGAAGGGAGTTTCACAATCGTTATGGTTTGATGAAAGGAGAAGAAGCAGACGTCAGAAGAAATCCTTATCACGAAAGCATTGTTCATACTTCTTATGCAGCAGAGGAAGAAAGATAATACCAAAAGGGTACCTACCAGCAGAGGTCTGGGTCCACTGGAAAAACAGATCACGTAGATACCGTTGAAGAATCTGAGCGCAAAAAGAGAGCAAATGCTGCCGCTAGAAGGATGGGACAAGTCGGGGGAAACGAGGCAGGGAAGGACTGAGAGAAGCCGCGAGAACATGACGTTTTGTTAAGGAATGCATCGAGTAAATACAGCTAAGAATTTGTGAGAGGTTTCGAAAAGTTTCCAACAAGCTGACAGTAATTTGGCCTAATCTTTGATGTATCTTACTTTCGAGGCCCTCGTTTTCTTTTTTCGTTGTTTTTCGAAAAACAATGATAGACTGGCTACTATAAACGTACAGTGAAAGCAATCTCGGAAAAAAAGAGTTAAATAAAAAATAAAATAATCCAAAATACTCAATTTGGTGAACTTCCATATCCTCCCCCCATTCAAGTCCAAGTTTTATCATATGTAATTAAGTCACAGACAGAAAGTCGGCAAACCGAGCTGACGGAGACACGTTTGCTTGAGGTCGGCATTATTTGTTTACTACATGAATACTTCGCTTAGAACGGTAAGACGAGCAAATATTTGCTCAAAACTTTCCTTAGAATTACTTTACACTTTGTAATTTTCTATGCTCGTATATATTTGTAAATCAATCGACAGTTCGTACTAAAATGTTTAACAAGTGACCCGTGAGTGAGATGGATCTGAAAGTCAAAATACATGCGTTTGAAGACAATATTTATCATAAATATATCTTACTTGATAACAAAATGAAAGCCCAAATAAACTTCTTTGTACCTCATGTTTCTTCGTAGTAGTCTTGTTGAGTCAAAGCATTTAATATAGCAGCCCATAATCGGCTCAGTAAAACTCGAATGAAGTCCCCATCGATTTAGGCGTAATAATTCTTTAGCAATTACAAGAATTAAATATAATTTTCCTCTTGGTACTGATAGTACTACAGATAATACAACTTAAATAGATGAGTTAGCCATTTGCCGTGAGCAATGAAAATTCTTCATAATTCCTGGTTTGATTAGAATTATGCTTGTTTACGAATAAATTAAAAATTCTGACTCGGCTCTCTCTTTAAATACAGCAGTCAACGAAATAGAGCATGCGTAGACATTAATTTATGTCACGTGATAAGATAGCTCCGCCCTCTCTTAATCACTTAGCAACGTAGTGACATTGATTGACAGTTGGCACATGCTAATTGATCGGACTATAGACAGGAACCCTGAATCAGTTGCCCGCTAAGGCTTCTTGGGTAAAGTTCTAAAGACCCCTGGGTACTATTGCGCAACTTTGCCATTTTGTCGCGAAGGGAATTTTATGACTGGTTTACCACAGGTAACCCAGTTAAAAGGTATTTTTATGACTGGGCTACCGCATTTTAAGACTCGTGCCAGCTGCCAAAGGCCTGGGCACGAGTAAAAAAAAACAAAAAACAAGTTATTGATGGTTGGTATTCAACAAGAGATTGACAACGCTAAGGAACGAATTGAAGAGTTTTTCAAAAAGAATGCTATCATGGAAAACGTTGAAGCTGAAGCGGAAAACGCCATGACCAATGATATCAATGAGCAATCCATGAAAATAGATCCAGTACAGGTGTTAGAGAAAAGAGGAGGGGGATAGTGGAAAGTGTATTTTGTACGCTACTGATATAGATACTGACATAGATGCTGATACAGATCCTGATATGAAGTTGATAGTGATGAATTATAAAATAAATTGGATATTACATTTTTACTGCAAGTCTTTTTGTCATGCAGTAGTATACAATCTATTCAGAATTAATTTAATATTTATTTCTTATTTTTGAAGTATTTCTTATCTTTAAACACTAAAACTGCATATACTTAGTTGCGTACTTAGTTGATTTTGACTGAGCACCGTCTAAAAACGTATCGAGTTCTTCGTCGTTTAAAGCTGCAAAACGTTCAGTTTTTTTGACATTTTGCGACTGGCCCTTCACTGCCTTCTGCCGCTTCCAAGCTCAAGTTAAAATTTGGAACTTCGTCTTCAAGATTCATTTTTTTAATGCGTTTTTCCTCTAAATAAATTTCTATTTTTTTAAGTTGTGCCGGGAAAACACGAAGGTCTCGACGTCACAACCGTGATTACATAGCCTCATGCAAACATGGCTATCAGCCAATGAGAGCGTGCGTACTATTTTCACTATGAAAAAGTTTCAGTTCAGGAGCAGTGAACAAATAAGAATACGTACGCCGGTTTTCAATGGAGAAAAATAGTTTTAATCTTTAATAAACATGCAAATAATTCTGAATTACATTTATCTTAAAGTATATGCACATTTCTTCATTCAGGGTGGGTATCAGTAAAGGGTATAACAAAAGATATCCACGAGCAAAGCAAGGAAGAACTAAACGACAACTTGCGATTGTTTTACGCTGAAGCCAGGAAACAAGAGGAAGAAAACTATAGCAGAAGCACTCTTCTTGGGTTTAGAAATGGCATAGAGCGGTATCTCAACAACCCTTCCCATAACAGAGGGATCCAAATTACCACACATCCTCAGTTCCAGCAGTCAAATCAAATGTTGGATGCCAAACTGAAGAATATGAAACAACATGGGGCAGAAAACACGAAGAACAAACCTGTAATTGAGCGAAAAGACAACGTATGGTTCCATGTAACGCTATATTTCTGTCGAGGAGGCAGGGAAAAACAAAGAAATTTAACAAAGTCAAGTTACAAGTTCTTAGTAGACGAGAACGGAAAGCCGTACGCTACCATGGCCCATGATGAAGCAAGCAAAAATCGCCCTGGAGGAATTAAAGACAACACAAGCTTTGAAAAGCTTGTCCGCATGTACAAAACCGATCATCCAAACGACGGATATGAAGCCCTCTGCCTTTACATAGAGAAGCTCAATCCCCAATGTAGTGCTTTTTTTCCAGTTTCCAAAGCGCTATTGGTTTGGATCAGCAGAGTCGTGGTACGAAAACCGATGTCTTGGCGTAAATAAGCTAGGAGGAAAGATGAAAGAGATAAGCGTGGCAGCTAATCTATCTCAGGTTTATACTAATCACTGTGCCACAGGCATAAACTCTATGGTCTCATGGAGGTCTTTCTGATCGTCATATCATGACAATCTCTGGTCACCGCAACGAGAATTCCCTCCGCAGGAGCTACCACGCACGTCCTTCGTCAGTTGTGTTGCTGATGACTTGTTCCAATTGGATACAAAGGTGACACAAAGAACAGAAGAATTCTCTGTAGTGAATGAAAAAGAACATAACCCTATATATGGGAAAGAAGATGAAGTTCCACAAATTCCAATGTCTAACACCCAATCACAGTCTGCCATGTTACCTCTGAGTAAAATATTACACAATGGAGTAATGTTGTCTGTCCATCAAGGGGATATCACTAAAGTACAAGTTGATGTCATTGTATACGTAAATGCAGCCAATGAACGCCTTGATCTTGAAGGGGGTGTTGCAGGAGCCATAGTATAGCAAGGTGGTCGACAAATCCAACAGGAATCAGATGCTTTGGTTCGTAGACTCGGACGTGTTGCTGTCGGTCAGGTTGCACATACAGGCCCTGAGAACCTTCCTTACGAGCGTATCTTCCATGCCGTCGGTCCTCAATGGAAGGTTCATGGTGAAAAACGAAGTCGACAGTTAATCTTTGAAGCATGCATAAATAGTTTTAACTTATCAAGAAAACACAGAATCTCTTAACATCTTAAGATTCTATAGCTAGCTCTTTGCATTAATTTTTGCTTTCAACGTCATGCCTTACATCTCGAAAATATATATCTATTTAATTTTATTATCAGTATTACACGGAAGTCTTTGGCAGCTATTGCAATGTATCAGGGATGAAGTCAGTAACGATTTTAAAATTGCAATTCAAGTGGTCGTTTTGTAAAATTAAGCCCTTGCGCCATATGGAAAACAATATAAAACTTGCTGTCATAATAATTATAATGAGAGTACAAATGTTTTAGTTTCTTTACTATTTCGCGGGGAGGACAAGGAGCAAAAGGACGTCTGTTTTCTCAGGCTAATATAATGCTAACGATATTTATTGGTTTTCTAGTTCCATTGCCCTTCCTGGAATAAGCTCTGGTATACATGGCGTACCATGGCGTACGTAGAAAGAAGGAGAATACCAAAGGGACACCTACCAGCAGAGGTTGGTGTCGACAGCAACAACCGGTCAAGAGGATGCCATTGAAGAATCTGAGCGCAAAAAGAGGGCAGAATCTGCCGCTCGAAGGATGGAACAAGTCAGAGGGAACGCCGAGAAAGAAGAGGAAGAAGAAAAAACCCTAGAACATGAAGTTTTGTCAACTATTGCGCCACGTTCATTGAAAGTTTCTAGGAAAAAGAAAACGAGAAAAAAAAAGTCAAGTGCTCTAGGGTCATTAAAAAAAGCCTAAAGACAAAGAAAGAGAAAAGGAACTAGGAAGAGTTACTGAAATTGCTCTGGCAATAGACCTTTTTCGAGTTCGCAAAATACCGCTGTGATCCTTGCATTGACTGCTTTTGATCCTTGATTACAGATTCATTTTAACATCACTTTGAAAATGTTACTCGTATATGTGCCGGTAAATATACCGGTTTCCTTGGATTCCCGTAACGGTTTCCCCCTTTTCCTACAAGTAGCATTGCTTTAAGTAGGAAAAAACCTGGAGCGGATCTAGGATTTTGAGTAAGGGGGGTTTGACAAAATTAAGAAGATGCACCTAGGCTTTTTGCTAAAGAGCTGTTAAGTTAAGCACTATAGAAGTGCTTTTCGTTTTGGAACCGGAAGTTGTTTTTCTAGATGAGTGACGTTGCACTTAACCTCCCTTATAGGAAAACAACAAAGAAACAAACAACTAATTATAAGCTAGAGGGAAGTGGGGGGTGGGGCACACAATTTACAAGATGCACCTTTTGCTTTACTAATCAACTAATTCCAAACTAGAAAGAAGTAGAGAACACCATCAAATTCATATTCATTTTCAATTGCAGATGAGACCTTCAAATATAGTTGGTTTTCCTTCATTGTTTTTCTTCTTTTTTTTTTTTTTTTCCTTTTTTTTTCCGCCTTAACTTTTAGTTCGCTTCACTTTACCAGCTTATTGCATTTCACTAACAGTTCCCTTGTCTTGTTTGGTTAGTTCAGGGAGGTGGGAGGGAGATGGAGTTGAAACTGAATAAACTAGCGCGTTTTCACACCTTGATGTTCCGTACACTTCATCGATAATCGTATTTCGTAAACTTGAGTAGTTATCTGATTAACATATACGGTAACCATAGAAACAGTCGGCGTCAGAAATGATTTCAAACCAGATAAGAAGAAACAAAGATGGCTGACGAACTGTTTGATTCAGACCTTGAAGATTTTGACTTCGATGACTTCGATGAGGGGGATTTGGGATCTCAGGATTGTGATTACGATGACTGGGTAGATTCTGAGCTCGAAGAAGAAATTGATGAAGCCGGAGAAGCAGATATTCCAGATGCAGAAGGCTTTCGGTGTTCGATGTGCGAGAAGAGATACAAGACGAATGGATGGCTTCTTCGTCACGTCCGAACTAAACACGGTAAGACGTCCGACAAGATATCCGCTTTCTTTGCTTTATTCATCTTAAAGAATTAGCTTTGATATTTCTATTTTCCTCGTTAGGTTCGATTCAAGAGGGAAACAGTGGAAGTCCACAGCTAACGTCTCAAGTTAACAATGAAGATTCATTGAAAGGTTTGTAGTCATTTGTATACCATGCGATCGAATAAACGAGTAGGATTTAGTGTCGATTCGAGTGCTTATAACTATCATTTTTTCTATTAATTTCAGATGGAAGATATGTTTACAACTTTTCACGGACAGCAGCCGAAAAATGCGCACTTGAACTGTTCTAGGACAGCCTTACTGAAGCCATGAACTTCAAGCCATTCTGTATCAAGACTAAGAATCCCACTCGTGGAAACAAGGCAAGAGACCTCGCGATGTCACTAAGAGACAAGCTGAGAGAGAACGTTGTTCTATCATTCGCAAATGAAAGTGTAAAGATGATGTGGGAGAGTGTAACTGCCGGAGACAAATGTAAAAACATCATTTATCAACACAGATTTCGTACGAATATTTTGCCTTACCTTCAAAATTGTGTTGTTGCTGTATGTCTTGCTTTGTGTATACTTTTCATGGACAATTTTCGAATAATCTATGTCATCGTAGATACCCGACTCAACATTTGCACATTCAAACTTTGGCGCTTGACCGTACGGAACATCTGTTTTGGAAGAGGTGGCTCTTAGCCAATCAGAACGCTCCATTGTCGATAATTTATTCAGTTTCATCTCCATCTCCCTCCCACCTCCCTGGTTAGTTTCAGTACTTTCAGCTGCATTACATGTTGGCCACACTCAGCTTCAAAGCATGTAGCATATTCTCCTTGATCAGTTCTTTTTTCCCGTTCGTTCTCATTCTACCATCGACAAATGATGAGCCGATGGTTTTTCTTCTTTCTCTTATCTTGTAACTTGTCCGCCGTCTCCCCTTAAGACCTAGATAACACGCACTTGTACGAAACCGCTATATATGCTCCATTCTTCGCGCGCGATCGTCAGCAAGTTGCGTCATGGCGTCCATGTAGCTGACATTTAACAATACTTGTCTTTAGCTTCCTTTTTAATACTACCAACATGGCTGCCATTTCTTTAATATTTGTTTTTACATTTGCAAACCCATCGGGTTGAAATATAATCCGGTAAAAAGTTCTCGTTTCCTAGTTACTTCATGATTTCTCGATATTGATGATCCGTAAATAGGAAGACAATTTTTGTAAACAAGTTGGTTTATTCAATTTAGCATATAAAGCGAACAGTCGGGAAAAGCATCGAGTAACTTCATGGTCGGAGAAGAGGTGCGGACAATACGATGCAATTTTTCATGCGACGTTGCAAAAACTAGATGCAACGTGTAATCAGCTGTGCGACGATGTGTTAATTAACACGGGAGGTTCGTCTCTCGCGACGTCGCAAAAGTAGAACGCGTTTCTACTTTTTGCGAGGTTGCTGGTGAGGTTGCGTGCAACGTCGCACGGGTGGTGGCATGTTGCGATCTCTAATTTTTGCGGTGTCGCATTCAACGTTGCATAGAAAAATCGCATCGTGTGTGTTCGAACCTTAAAGTGCAAGTTCCACGAAGTTGGCTCATTTAAAAGTCTCCTTAAAAACGCCATAAATATGTTCCTTACCTTGTAAATAATCGATTATATTCATTCAAGAATCGGCCGCCAACCATAAATTTTTACCTCGTATTGCGTCGCTTCTCGACTGTTCGACGCTCACTCACTCGGTTAAATAAGGCTGTAATTACTTTAAGCTTTCGGCTTCGCCTCGTGTTTCTCTACGACTTCTCTCTTGCTCTACAGCTCCCAGCGTGTTTATATCACAGTATATAGACACGCGCGTCGTTTTATATTCCTCAAGCATATTAATTAGTCCTCTCAACAGATGATGCACTTGGATAAAACGTGTCAAAGGAACCACAACTAGCAAGCAATCTCCCCTAAGGTCAACAAGTGTCACATGGCTAAAATATTAATAAAATAAGCTTGAAGGTGTGAGTCGCTCTAACATGAAATTAACCAATCATAATGTAGAATGAAAACAAAGCGCGGTCATTGATTGGCGGAGACTAATATACTACTGATTCTGCTCCTTACTGATTGGCTCCAATTTTCACTCATTATTGTAATAAATGTGTTAAGGTATTGATGTTCACTGGGGAGGATCTAGGATTTTGAGTAGGGGGTCACAAAATTTAGGAGATGCACCAAATCTTGGATCCACCACAGGTGCAAATACCTGGTCTGTGTCTATAATTTTTGTCAATTTGCGAAGTTCATAAAATTAATTACAGCGCGACGCGAAAAAGTATGACCACTTTTAATGTATTCGCATACTTCTATGCACGGGCTTTTTGCTCCAAACGAGCTTTTAAACGCCTTATTTGGTAAAACCAGACAGCTTTGCATCAATTGTGTCGGTTTAAAGTACGAAATCCCGTGCATAGAAGTATGCGAATACATTAAATGTGGTCATACTTTTGAGCGTCGCGCTGTAAACTCATCTTCAATCGAATTCACACTATACCTGCTTTTATCTGTAAAATACTGATTATCAGTTCATTCTGAGTTATTTTCCCGCATTCAGAACATCAAGAAGTTAAGTGTAACAGAAAATGTTCTGACTCATGAAAAGTGCTCAAAAGTTACTTTCTTTCAGTTATGTTTCTGGCTGTTTCTTATACATCTTTTCAAAGATGATATTTAAGAATATCATAAGATGCATTTACAACGTCTTCTGATCAGCCTTCAGCATAGTATGTTCGGTTTTTACGAATACCCTGGTTCTCCCCAAACCGCAAAGTATTATGGGTTGACTGTGTTATCAGTGACATCTTTGTAGTGCTGGGTTCCCTGTGTGTAGTGTAGCCTGGGCTGAGTCCATCTCCAACAGTCACAAGATGGCGGATCCAGACGAAGAAGTCAAACAACCAGTTCTTCCCTTGGACTCCAAAGACTTTGATCCCATCGCTGACATCCTCCTCAAACATCAGTTATATCTGACAGCATTAGAATTACACACTGAACTGGTAGAATGTGGCATCGAGATACCAAAACTACGAGATTTTTTCTCCAATCCAGGGAACTTTGAGAGGCAGTTTCCTCTTCGAGCTCCTTCTCCTGGCTCAATGCGTAAGTAAAATTGCTCATTTGCAGTACTTTAGCAACTCAATAAACACTTCAGTACCTTGGATTCTTAACTGGCAGACATATTCCTTGTTGTACAAAAGTTGAATGCAAGATCGAAGGGTGACAGTCGTCGTACGATTTTATAAAATTGATGTCATGTCATCCGATCCACTGTACAATTTTCTAAATTATTAGGCTTAAAGCTTAATACATCTTATCTTTAATCCATCACTAAACTTAATATGAAGTACATTTGAGCTAAAAGAATATTATTTTCATTAGAAACAATTTCCTGTTTCTTCATTATTGATAAACGTCTTACTTTCGGTCTGTTTTCATCGATTTGTCGACATGACAAATTGTATTTCTTATTAGTACTAAATATTTTAATGAGTTTGGGATTAAAATATCTTGTTTTAATTTGGCTCTCTTGAATTTTCAGCACGTACTTCCAGCATCAACACTATCGATTCTTTGGACGATTTTGCTCGGTTTTCTGATGATGGCGGTCACGACAACACAGACGAACGAATCGCAGGTATAAAACTTTACACTGCAGCATGAGTACACGAATTTACAGAGTTATATAGATTATATTTATTCTATTCTCGAAATACATTAAAGAACAATTAATACTCTATTTTTTAAACGGGCAGACAATAAATTGTTTTTCTGTGTTTACACAGAGTTAATACAATTTGTATTATGTATATGGAAACAGTTGTCAAAATTTTTGGAAACTTTCGAAAAGAAGCTTTCTTTACATGTTATACTATGGGAGGACTAGCGGGTACTATTTGGGACTGTGTTGATGTTTTGAAGACAACAAGTGAATAGGAAGGAAAAAAGGAAGTTAATCCTGGGCTTGAAGTAATGGACAGTCAGTTGCCGGTCATGATGACAGGCTAAATTAGGGAGCATGGGTGTCTTAGTAGTGAGAGTGCTTGCCTCTAACCAATGTGACCTGAGTTCAAGTTAAGCAGGTTCTGTGTCATATGTGAGTAGTGTTGCTTGTTGGTTTTCTCCTGTGTTTCAAGGTTTTTTTTTTTAAATAATATTTAAACAGGTTGCCCAATTCAGCATAGCTGGTGTAAATGGGGACCTAACTTTTTAAAGTTTTCCTCACTCCATGAAAATTAACTTAGACTATATTCCAATTCAATCATGGAACAAGGGCCACAGGTTTGTTAGCCACTGGCTATTAAGTGCTACCCTCATAGAAAAAAAAAACAATCAATCAATCAATCAATCAATCAAGGATTACAGTGGTTTTACCTTGGTCATACTACATTATCTGGCTCAACTTTACTGGTCAAAACGGAATGACCAGCAAGTCAAAGATTTGACCACACAAGTTACAATTCTGGCCAGACACTGTCTGTTGACTGGCAGGTATTTCAAGCCCTGTTAGTCCTTTGTAAATTAGGGGAATAAGTTAAGAAGTGTAGTCAGTTTATATAATGTATAGAATGATCACAAGGAAACAGTATGTTAAAATTAACAACAAAGACATCAAAAAGTAAAATCAAAAGCAAAATGTTCATTTTCTTTTTTTTTATCTGTTCATTTTTAGAAATATTATAAAATATTCATTCATCCCATGGGATTTGTCAGTCTCATTTCTTTATTTTTAAGAGATCTATGTATTATTACTACTTACAGCCGATAGCAATAAAGTTATCTAGAAATAGAGTGATTGCAACAACAGGTCACATGACCCTACCCCTTAAATTGAGCAGCTGTGTCAAAATAAACATCGGAATTGAAAAGAGCATCTCGATATTCGTAAGGAGGCAAAACTTTGCCATCCAGAGCATATTTTCCATACAAATCCTTATAAAATATTTAATTCTATATTTGATGTCATTTCCCTTGTGTAAAATTTTATGAGCTGAGATTTTGCCTTCTTATAAATATCGAGGTGCACTTTTCATTTCTGATGTTCATTTTGACACAGCTGCTTAATTTAAGGGGGTAGGGTCACATGACCTGTTGTTGCAAAAGGCCTATTAAAATGACAAGAGAAGTCTGCTTTGGTTCTGATCATTTACTAACAGTGAATATAGTAAATATGGTCTTTGATGTGATTGCCTAAAATTCATTTTCCTTTTTTTATTTCTTAGTACTTGAATTTGAGTTGAGAAAAGCTCAGGAAACCATCAAAGCACTGCGTGGATCACTGACTGAAGTTGCAGGTACATTTGACATCACTTTATGCTTCAAAAAAATATAACATGGGAATATATGTGTTTTGTGGATTGGCAGAACATTCAGTGAAATAATGTTGAGGAGAATTAATCATGATATGTTCTGCAAAACCCCAAGTGCTTTAGTTCACTTCCAGTTACCCGCTTCCAGTTATGTGCTTGACCACACCCACCGCGTAACTCGAAGACACTTTTAAAGGTTGTTTGTGAGTTAGAGTTTTCCGCACATTGTGTAACTCGAACATGGTAAAAGCTCTACTGAGAATAAAAAAGAATATACAAAGAATGAATAGAAGTATGTTTAGTGCGTAACTCGAAAAGCCCATAACTTGATACATGTGCGTAACTAGAAGCACGTAACTCGAAGAATACTCAATCCCAGTGCTTTATAGATGCAAGCTGGTGCATGGAATCATTTTTGTGGAAAAAATCAGGACTTCTGACTTTAATTTATTCATCCTTTTGAATTCAAATATTAAATGAGTGGTTGCTATGGTAACCATGGTTTATTGAATTTTAAATCAATATTTATACAGGAAACATCCAATTTAGAGTTGAAATGGAATTATGTTATAACAAAATAACAAAATAATAAATAAATTTACAAATGTTTATGAATTATATATGAAGCAATAATACTTAACAATTAGTCCTTAGGTCCGAATGAGGGCGAGAGGTCTAATTGTTTTAGTAAAAACCTACTAATCGGTCCAATAAAAGGATGCAAAAAGTTTTGGATTTTGCTTTAAATATATATTTTTTGGTTTTCAAAACCGGCGCTTTTCGCTACTAGAGGTCTATCACTAATAGACCCCTAGTAGCTCAGCCAATCACAGGGCTCGATTGGTGATAGACCATTAGTAGGTTTTTTCTAATGTAGATTACAGTAGTTAATGTAGACATACTTTGCACATTGTGAGTGCAATATATTATTGCTTGCGATGGTGTTTTAATTCTATTTTTAACTCACAGAGATCCTATATGTTTCTGAACTCATGAGGTAGAGAATTAAATGCTCACACACCATAAAACAACTGAATGTGAGCAATATTAGTTAAAAAATGATACTTATTTGTTTGTCTCACGATTGAGGGTTATTTGTAGGGGACCTCTACCAATGACCCTTAATCATTAGGCAAACGAATAATTATCATATATTTACTAGTATTCCATTTGTTTTGTTATCATCAGGGACTGACTGTTCTTCTCCTTCAAGAAAAGGACCAGGATCTAGTGAAACAAAAGAATCATCTTCAACTGATGTATGTCACTTAAAACATAATATAACTTTGTTACTTAACAAGATGCATTCTTTGCTAAAGAAAAATATGTAGATCAAGGTTAATTCACCACAGAAAAGCCTGTGTGTTCAGATTACATGATCTGTCTCAATCTTATTGCAGACCACAGACTGGGAGTCTGTTTATTTGTCTGTCTGTCTGTCTGTCTGTCTGTCTGTCTGTCTGTCTGTCTGTCTGTCTGTCTGTCTGTCTGTCTGTTTATTTGTCTGTTTATCTGTTTGTTTGTCTGTCTGTCTGTCTGTCTGTTTATTTGTCTGTTTATTTGTCTGTTTGTTTGTCTGTCTGTCTGTCTGTTTATTTGTCTGTTTATTTGTCTGTTTGTTTGTCTGTCTGTCTGTCTGTTTATTTGTCTGTTTGTTTGTTGATTTGTTTGTTTATTTGTTTGTTTGTGTGTCTGTTTGTTGATTTGTTTGTTTGTTTGTTTGTTTGTTTGTTTGTATGTTTGTTTGTTTGTTTGTCTGTCTGTCTGTGTTTGTTTGTCTGTCTGTCTGTTTATTTGTTTGTTTGTCTGTCTGCCTGTTTGTTTTTTGATTTGTTTGTTTGTTTGTTTGTTTGTTTGTTTGTTTGTTTGTTTGCTTGTTTGTATGTATGTTTGTTTGTTTGTTTGTTTGTCTGTCTGTCTGTGTTTGTTTGTCTGTCTGTCTGTTTATTTGTTTGTTTGTCTGTCTGCCTGTTTGTTTTTTGATTTGTTTGTTTGTTTACTTAATGGTTTGTATTTACTTAAACCAAGCTGTAAAGAAAAAAGAAGAAAAAAAGCAACAATGAAGCAAACAAACAAACAAAAGCTTGACTGCCAGTACCTATCCATAACCATTTATTCAATAAAATCTCAAGCAAACAAATGCTTTATGAAAAAATCAGCCCACATGCTTTTGGATGGCTCATAATGATTATTTTAGATCCAGATCAACAGATTCTATTTTGTCAACTTTCATTCATTCTTCATTTGTTTCTGTAGGATCCAATCAAACCTCATGAAATAAGAGCACTGAACTTCCTTGTCAATGAATATCTACTGATCAACAACTACAGGCTGACATCCATTACTTTCTCAGATGAAAATACTGATCAGGTAATCAAGGGTAATTATAATGGTTTTGCATGATGGATTACTGGACAGATGGTGACTGACTGACACAATAACTGACTTACTGACAAGCTGACCAATATGGTATACTGACTGACTGAATAAATGAATAACAGTTGACCAACTGACTGGTTGGCTGACTGACTGACAAACTGACTGACTGGTCGACCAACTGACAGACTGACTGACTGACTGGTTGACTGACTGACTGACTAACAAACTTAATGGATAAATGAATCACTGCTGACCAAATAACTGGCTGGCTAACTGAGGGACTGGCTGGCTGGCTGTCAAAATGACTGATTGATTGACTCGGGTATACAATTATGACTTAATGGAAAGTACCAGTGCTATATTCTGCTAATTTCTTTCTCTCACAACTGTATTGGTGGGGATGACACTCTGAACTACTGTACCGTCACCTGATTAAATCTTGTTTCTTAATCAAATAAGAAATAAGAATATATTTTTACAGTATTTTGGTATAGTTTTCCAAACTCCTATCTGCTATGTACAGCATTTTTCTCTTTTTTGTTTTTGCAATGACAAGTTCTCTAATACTTTATTGTCTTAAGGATTTTGATGACTGGGATGATGTTGGTCTTAACATCCCCAAACCACCAAACATCCTGCATCTATATCGTGATTATGGACATCATACTGTGCCTGAAGTGATGCTAGTGTTGCAGTCGGTAAGAGAAGAGAAGACAAGGTTAGAAGAAGAAGCTGTAAAGCTACAGTCGGAGTGCAAGAATCTGAAGGAAGAAATTGGAGAAATGAAATTTGAAAATCAATCTCTTCAAGAAAATATGGAGAAGATTCAAAGGTAGATATCTCAGTGAACCAAAACAAATATTCATTGTTAATTCATTCATTTGTTAATGTATTTTGTCAGTCAGTCAGTCATTTTATAACATTACAATCTATTACATTAACGCTCTCAAACGCTCGTGCGAAATCGCACATTTACCATTGCAACAAAAAATACCAAAAAACAAACAAACGACAACAAAAAAAAAAAACAAAAAAAAAAACAAAAAAAAAAAACAAACAAACAAAACAAATAAAAACAAAAAACGTATTTTTAACATCGGTTTAAATATCTATGTTTGTGCTGGTTACGTACATGGAAACCCGCGCTTGACCTTGAAAAACTTCTGGCCTGTAATGTACGTAGTTTTAAAAAGTGACGGTATGCAGTCTGTGGTTTTCTAGTCCAGAGCGGGACCCACTTTTATCGATATGCGCGCGGCGAGGACGAACCGAGTAGTGGAAGGAGACTGGTAAGAATCGTAAAGATAAAAATACTTTGTATTTCGTGCGCGCGCGCTGTTTTTATTTTATTTATAAATATAAATTAATCAGTTATTGAGAAAAGTGGGTCCAGTTCTGGACTAGTGGTTTTCAGGCAGATATCAGTAAGGTTACTACCAACAGCGATTTTGGGGTCGTAATCCTTAAAATTACTAATCCTACCTCGTTGTGTCGACGATCTCTTGAGTGCGATTCAGAATGACTGTAAATGACACCCAAAAAAATCCTTGGTAAAAGGACTTTCTATATCGAAATGATAACTAGCGGTAAGCTAGTGTGGGCTGCGTCGGTGTTTCTAATGAAACAGTTGTGATAAAAAGGTAAATTTTACACCGTAAAAAATAAGAAAGATCACTTACTGACGTTTCGGACGCAAGCCCTTTGTCGGAGTAAAAGAGAGAATAAGAGTGGAAGGTAGTGTATATATCGTAAAGATGGAAAATAGATAACCAATGAGAGCAAGGTAGGCAAGGTTACAAGCAAAACAGCGAATAAAAAGACAAAAGAATAGATTAATTAAAAGCTAAGCTATATCTACAAGTATCAACAATCTTGCTTGTCTTTTCTCTTTTAGTGATTATCAGCAGTTTACATCACCTGGAAATACGTCCTATAACACTATCAAATCAGAGGCATCAGAAGACAGGACAATTACACCTCAACATCCTTCTACTGACCGACCAGATGGGGCAGTTAATATGGAAGATAGTTATGTTGGTGAACAACAAATACCAAGCATTGTTGTTGAGCCAGATGTCGAATCGCCTGTTGGTGCAGAGGAGACCAAGGAAAAGGAGAATGAGGAACATGGTGATGGTAATGGAACTGAGAGTAAAGAAAAGGAAGTTCAGGATGAACATGTGAAGGTAATTTGCGCGTATTTTATTTAGAATTTTGTGGGTACTGCGCATGCCTTCGTTTGGTTGGTTCGTCTCCGTATACACGCATCAAGCATTCCGCGCTACTGCTCTAAGCGCATGCTCAGGGGATTAAAAAGTGAGATAATATTTTGTAAAACATGTTATATTTTAGTTGTATTTTTCTTGTTAAACACAATTTTCATTAAATATTCAAGATCACGTACCGTTAAGCGAATTTTGAGTCAAATATACCAAAACATTGCGTGTATTAGTTCACTCGCGCTGAATAAAGCACAGGCAGCCCAACCAGGATCATAAGCTGGGCTTCTCGCGACTTCGATGTTCGGGTTTGTTTTTTTTTCTTCTCTTCCTTCGCTCTTGACTCTGTCAGAGTCTCAAAGAGGTCGGTTTGGAGCAAGTATATCGTTTGGGGGTTTGCAAAAGTAAGTAACAATATAATACTTTCGGATTCCATCAGCCCTTGGACCGCTATACCTTGGGCACAATGTGTTCCCATTTCATACCATGTGTCATTTCCTAGAGGATCATTTCTTTGCTTAATGATTGCGCATGAGAAGACACATGAATAAACCCCTTGCAGCACATCGGAATGCAGCTCAATTTGGAGGACAAAACAATAGATTCAAATTCTCAAGGGGGCAGAATTCTTTTGTTTTGCCCTCCAAATTGAGCTGCATTCCGACGTGCTGCAAGGGGTCTATTCATGTGTCTTATCTGTCTTATACGGATACAACTCAAACAAAGCTTTGAAGAATCAGAAATTGGAAAACAGTAGAGCCAAGCTAATAGGGTTTTTCCCTGTGGAGTTTTGCTTATCTCAGAGATTGTATGTTTGTAAGGAGGAGAAAGACGAAGAGATACCCCAGAAAGAAGACGACAATGTTTCAGAACCTATGACAGCTACAGCAGTCAACACATCTAAGGCATCTCTTGGACAAAGGTATTGACCTCAATTTTAGCGAACCCTGAACTGAGCATCCTCTGGGCACATAAGTCAGGGCATGGCTAACTCACATGTAGAATTTGAATTTGCGTTTCAATGGAGAGAGGAAAAAACAGAGAAATTGAACGATCAAGATACTCGATAGATTCATCAGATAACCGCGCTCAGAATTGAAGAAAACAGTGGGAAAAAAACATTCCTAAACACATATATTGCATATCATCAAGTGTCGATATGTGAACGTAAGGCTAAGGTCAAACGTCGACCTTCTCATGAGCCGAACCTAATGACATCAAGGAAGACCGCCTTATTATCCATTGCTTTCTATGAGTTCGGCTCACGTGAAGTTCGACGTTTGCTTGCCTAATACCGAAGACACGAAGGAATTTCGTTGCAAAGCTTCATTTCGAAAATAGTATTCTGCTTATAATATTTTTATTCAGAATGACGTCACCAGCGTTCAGAAATGCTCTCTTCTCGTCCGCCCACATTGCACTGGATAACAGACTGGCCAGTGAGGTTTGTGTTCCTTGTTTCATTACAAATCGTAAAATAAGTATTATATTAGCAGTTGGTTAGTGTCCGGGTCCTAGAGATCCACGTCTGTTTCGACTTTTCTCCGTTCTGTTTAACTTAACCTTTTTATAAATACCCGTAATAAGGAGCACTGATAATTTGAGGGGGTAAAGTGCGCACCTTCGAACGCTGTACTAGTAAATGAGCCCCTGGCTCGGGGGAATTTGGCAACCATTCCTCGCAGCTTCAAAGTAAATATTGGCTTTACTTTTACCTGTGGCTTTACACGATGTCATCTGTGGCCTCTAACAACTGTTTTTATGTTATACGCGCTGACCGAGACACAAGTCGCAACACATATAAATCGTTAGAATGTAAAGGTACATGAGAAGGATTATCTTGGTTGACGGTAGTCAATGCCAGCAATTTACCGGTGAAGGTGGAATTTCCCAGCGTTTGTATTGTTGAAGTTTTACATTCCCTACATTACCGGTGGCATTTGTGAAGATTCTGACGCTAAAATGAGGCTAACCCTGCGTAATAAATGAGTTTGTAATTAAGGAACGGCTTCATACTATAAAATGTGATTCAAATAGGTCAAGTATTTCCCATGTTTGTACCCTTCTAGGTATCCAAGCTGTCAGAGACAAGTGACGATGTAGTTCTTATCCTAGCAAGGTGTCTTCCTCATATCGTACCAAATGTTCTGTTAAACAAAAGAGAGGTGAGTGCAGCGCTATTTTCCAGTTGAGATTTGGTCAACACCCAGCATGTTTTCGTTAAGTGTGGTCCACACTAGCAACGCAAATGTAAACGCAGGCACAATCAGTGGTCAACACGTGTAACGCTAATGAGAGCAAAATAAGATACACATGCATGAATAATGTTTTGAAATTACCTCACAACCTCGACTAAATGCTTCGTGTATGACCAGTGAACTGTTGTATGGAAAATGGTGAATTGGCACTTGTTTATGTTGGAAATTAGTGCTTATCTATTTTGTGTGTTTTTCTATCTTTCTTTTTCAAATTCTTTTGATTTTGTTGTGTTTTTAGGAATTGATTCCAGTTATTCTGTGCACGGCAATCCATCATCCAGACATCAAAGAACGAGACAATCTTATGCACATGCTGTTTAACCTCATCAAAAGACCAGATGAGGAGCAAAGGTAATAGATTATCCCAAGTAAAGTAAATAAATGTAGTTTCTCATTTCGTATTCTATTGATTATGATACAAACCCTCAAGGCATTGTTACATTAGGCAGTGTCCCTTGCAACTTGCCCCACATTTTTTTGTCGGCGAGACAAGAAGTAGTCCTTCTTCCTATTGAATAATACCGCTGTGATCCTAATACAATACACGCTAGTTATACAATGGTTTCGAGTGGCAAACCATGGAATATCGCACGAGTCACTTGTAGTTTCTAGTATACACACGAGCCTTTTAACCATTTTATCCCACACCATAGAAAATACAAATGCGTAGATTCAACGCGAAGTGCATGATGGGAAGGAAGAGTGAAATACCGATGAATATGCAACTGCTTTCCTGCTTTCTGATTGGCTGTATTTTCTATGGTGTGGGATCAAATACAATACAATACTTTTTATTTCACATTTCTATTAATATATACATTTACAGATTGATATATTTTGCTGTATTTTTTTTATTAGCAAAAATCTAGTTATAATTTTGAAATGTTTATCTAAATGAACCGTTTGGTTTTCTAGTTAGATACTAACATTGTGAGTTACATTTTGATGAGCTAAAGACTCATTTGCACAGCGGGCTCAGCCTAATTAAAAAAAAGATAATTCCTAAAAGTCAGTTGTAATGTAAAAAAAAGCTACAACTTAAACGATAACAGACTTTTAGAATCCCACGGGTTTTTAATGTGGATATATGGATAGCTAACTTATGAACGAGGCAAAGGCTGTATAGGCCCATTTCACGTGACGGCAAAGCAGCTCAATTCGGAGAACAAAACAAAAGAATTTCAATATCCTGAGTATTACAGCCTATTGTTTTTTCCTCCAAATTGAACTTCATTCAGACGTTCTGTAAGGGGTTTATAAATAAGTCTTGAATGAGAAAGAGAAGTTTTTCCTAGTGTGTCTTGGTCCAGTGATATAAACACTGTGGTCCAACAAGTAAGCGCACCTGTTATCTCGAGTAGTTTTAGGTCAGTGGTGTATCAATGGTGCTATGGTATCGCTATTATACTATTGTGTTATTGACTGACAGACAGATGATCATGAATGGATGTGCAGCATTTGCACAAGTTGTCGAACCTTCACGCGTTGAAGCTGAACTCCTCCCTCAGTGGTGGGAACAGGTAAATATACATTTTCTTTCTGTTTGTCTGTCTCATACCATCCCGTTCTTCTTCCTCCGTTCTCGCTTCCTCTCTTCTTTTCTCCCTCTGTTCCTCACGTCCTTCCTCCCTATCTTCATCCCTTCCCTTCCTATCTTCCCTACTTCCTGTCTTCCCTCATTTCCTTTATTCTTCCTTCTTCCTCCACTCATGCCTTCCAATAACAACAACAACAACAGCAACAACAACAGAAACAGCAACAACAACAGAAACAGCAACGACAACAACCAAAAGAAAAGAAACATTAGCGGCAAAAGATTTATGACAGCATTAGTAAAGTAGCATGCAACATCTTCAGCAAGAGCAGCAAAGAGGCAACAACAATGCACCGACAATGCATCAGCAATATTTAGATACCAGTAGCAGTTACAGCAACTGTTAAAACACAGCGCTGTATAGTATACACATGGATGTCAGAATTTAACTGCATTTATCTTTGACCATTTTCCCTCAGATTACTCACAAGTTTCACGAAAGAAGATTATTAGTAGCTGAGGCGTGTGGAAGCCTGTCGTCGTATCTACCGGTAAGATTGTTATGTATGTTTGAAGAAAATATATAATAGCAGTACATGAGGCTATAGTCTTATGACTTTACTGAATTGATGGTTCCGACTCCACTTAGTTACCGTTGCTATGGCCCACAAGCTCAACAAAGTAGCTAGAATTCTCAGAATTTGAAACTTTGATTGCGGAAAATGTATTGAAAATGGTTTCAGTTGTTACAGCCATTCTCTACTCTTCTACAAAATGCGCGAAGTCTTTATTCTTGTCGCGACTGTTTAACGTTTGTAGTTAAACCTGTTTGAAAACCGGTTTAATGTAAAGGGGGACAAGCACCAAATTTCCAAAGAAATCCATCTTTTCTTGGAATCCTTGTATGACAGACAGTTCCACGAACGCTTTTTGTACAACAGACATTGACATGACCCCGACTTATTCTTACACAAACTGGTATATTTTAGTTTGATTATCTGATTCTAAGAATCGTCCAAATGAGAACTGAGCAGAATTGATCGCAGTTTTTATGCATATAAGTATTATCATTTTTTATTTTTTACATTTGGAAATTCAAAGAAGAAAGTACCGTCACTGCAATGTTAGCCTCCACACCATTAGTCATTGTTTCGAAAACACTAAGATTTGTAGTACTCGTTTGCTGATGGGATTGATTGAGAACAAACTATAAACAGTGGTTGGAATGAAATTTAGCCACATACACTAGCAATTTCATTGAAGAATCGATTTCTATGGATCCTCCTACACAATGCAACTACTGCAAGATGGTTGCCTTTGTAGAGCAGTTGACATAACAAGCCGTATAAACTAGTTTGTACCTGAAATTAATTCTTGTATGTAATCAGGGGGTGCTAAGCAACTTCCTTTTTGTTCGTTAACTCTTCTAGCAGCTGTTATTGACAGGTGAGGCTAAACCGGTTTTTCCGATCACTAAATGCAGCCAAACCATATAACTGGGTGTATTCTCCGAAAAGAAACTATCAACTTTCGCGGTGGAAGGAGTCACTTGCCACGTCTTAAATTGTTCTCTAGTTTTAGTCGTGAAGCTTGGTAATGGCGACTACAATGGTTCAGAGGCGCAACATTGTTGTGCTTGGCAAGACGGGGGCAGGAAAGTCTACTGTGGCAAACAAAATTGCTGGTTATGACAACTTTCAAGTGAAGAGTTCACCTAAAAGCGTAACTTCTAAAGTCTCACATACAGAAGTTGTACTGAACGACCCCAAGACCAAAACACAGTACAACTTCAAATTAATCGATACCATTGGCGTTTTTGATACCCAAATAAGGAACGCGGATGTCATGAAAGAGATCAAGAAGTACTTTCAAGAGAAAGTACCTGAAGGTGTGAATTTGGTGCTGTTCATCTTTAGGAAAGGACGATACACCGGAGAAGAAAAACAAACCTTTGATTATATTATCAAGAACTTTCGCCCACAGATTTCTGATATCTCTGCACTGATAATCACAAACTGCGAGAACGAGGGCAAAGAGGGCCGTCAAAGGATAATCGACGAATTTAGGCTTATGGCAGAAGACACAGCGGGATTCATGCGAAAGGGCATCTATACAGTTGGATTCCCTGATACAAGGAACTGTCTGCCAGCTCTAGAAGAAGCCTATGAAAAAGTAATACAAGATGACGCAAAAGATCTGAGAGAATTGGTCATGAAGGCTGGGGAAATGCGATTGGGCAAGGAGATGTTTGAAATGGGTTTCTGGGAGAAACTCACACAATGTGTCCTTTTGTAAGACATTACATTCCAGATAGGTTTAAAGGAGTGGAAGTTAGCCGGACTTGTTATTATAGCAGGATAGGATAAGATAGGTCTTTCATACTTAAACAGTTGTTGTAAAACCAATAGACATATAAAGAAATCTATGTATATTATTGATCTACCGGCCACAGTGAAATACTGCTTACTAGGTCATGTTAATCGGTATTTTCAATGTAACCTATACTATATCTTTAGAGATTTGAATAAAGCGTTTACTGCTATGTCTAGCGAATGTTCATTGTTTACATATCTATGTATATCGACGAGAGTTTGTTTGCAGGATTCTGTTGGAAATACAGTAACCGTATTTTACTTATGCTAGCTCTTGAGTGTGGGATTTTGCTTTTGCGTTCTCAAATGTTTGCTTAGTACATGCTACTCCATTCTCATGTCGCTTACTAATGTATGTAAATATACTCGCACAAACACGCTCGCTTTCTATATGGTTTTCTTTGCTATGATGAAACAGCAGTTTTTTATCGAGTATTTATTCGCTTGAAAAAGTACGTACTAATTAATTGTTATTAACAATTTTTGCACGTTTTAAAAAATAAAATTTTTTTTTCCCCAATCCGTTCATGTAGAATACTTGTAATTTTTATTATTACCGTTCAATCACAAGATTGTACATTGTTTAAGCCACGCAGATCCAGGGAATCTAGATTTGTTGCTGCTTTTTGCGCCCTTTTCTGTATACTTCATTGACTGTAGCTTTTGACTAAGAATGTCTTGTTGTAAAATCATCACTCAAGCACCCACGACGAGTTCTCTAAGCCTTTCGGCGTCAGTCGCGATGCCTTGTTCGAGTGTTTTTTTCAAAAGTGGTGTGGTATTTTGGAGGGTTAGGAATCCAACAGGATGAATGCCTTTCTCCACAAAATTGACAATGTGTTTTGTGTTTGGGTCTTTTTTAATCTCTTGGATAACACTCTGTCTTCCCAACTCATTTAGACCTTCACAACCAGTGATGACCAGTGCAGAGATTTCTCGACCTTTTTTCTACAAAATGCGTGAAGCCTTTATTTTTTTGTCGCACCTGTCAAACGTTTGTAGTCAAACCTGTTTGAAAACCGGTTTAATGTAAGGGGGGAGTAGCACCAAATTTTCCAATGAAATTCATCTTTTCTTGGAATCCTTGTATGACAGACAGTTCCACGAACGCCTTTTGTACAACAGCCAGTGACATAACTGTTGGGTTTCTAGCTACAACAAAGGTGAGACAATACACCAAATGGCCAAACGGATTCTGCTTTTAGTTCCACGTGCATTTATACTAATTACACATATGCATACATAATAGCGGAAGTGACTTCTACCTGGGGACCGGAAGTAATATCTTACAATGACCCCGACTTATAGCAGTTGACATAACAAGCCGTATAAACTAGTTTATACCTGAAATTAATTCTTGTATGTAATCAGGGGGTGCTAAGCAACTTGCTTTTTGTTCGTTAACTCTTCTAGCAGCTGTTATTGACAGGTGAGCCTAAACCGGTTTTTCCGATCACTAAATGCAGCCAAACCATATGACTGGGTGTATTCTCCGAAAAGAAACTATCAACTTTCGCGGTGGAAGGAGTCACTTGCCACGTCTTAAATTGTTCTCTAGTTTTAGTCGTGAAACTTGCTAATGGCGACTACAATGGTTCAGAGGCGCAGCATTGTTGTGCTTGGCAAGACGGGGGCAGGAAAGTCTACTGTGGCCAACAAAATTGCTGGCCATGACAATTTTCAAGGAAATGTTTGAAATGAGTTTCTAGGAGAAACTCAAACAATGTGTCCTTCTGCGAGATATTACATTCGAGATGTGTTTGAAGCAGTAGAAGTTTATATATCATTATCTGGTGAACTACTGAAATACTGGTTCTGTCATTTTAATCAGTATTTTCAATGTTACCTATACTAGATGTTGCGAGATCTGAATAAAGCGATTACTGCTAAGTCTAGCGAATGTTCATCGTTTCAATATATGTCTATGAATATTTACGAGAGTTATTTTGTAGGAAAATATTGGAATTAACCGTATTTTACATATAGCGTATCTTAGCTATACTTAGAGTCTATTTGTATTATGTTGTGTAATTGAAGTTCTTTTTCAATCAGTTCCTGCAGAATACATTTTCGTAGTACTTACAATCACAAGATTGAACAATGCTTCCACTCAGATTCAGGGAATTCAGGTTTTTCGCTGCTTTTGTCGCTTCTTACTGTATACTTCATTGACTCTAGCTTTCGTCTAAGAATGTCTTGTTGTAAAGTCATCACTCCAGCGTCCAAGACGAGTTCTCTCAGCCTTTCGGCGTCAGACGCGATACCTTGTTCGAACGCTTCTTTCAAAATTGGTGTGGTATTTTGGAGGGTTGGAAATCCAACAGGATGAATGCCTTTCTCCATAAAATTGGCAATGTGTCTTGTGTCGGGGTCTGTTTTAATCTCTTGGATAACACTCTGTCTTCCCAACTCATTTAGACCTTCACAACCAGTGATGACCAGTGCAGAGATTTCTCGAATGTCATCTTTGCAATCTTTAAGAATCGTTTTGAAAACCTCGATTTCTTCTGCGATATTGTACACATCTTTTCTGAGCGTGAAAATAATTAGATTGACTCCTTCGGGGACTTTGTTTATGGAATAATCTTGGATTTGGCTAAAAATGGTTTTCTTGTGGACCACGGTGCTATAAGGACCGACAGTATCGATGATCTTGATACTGTAGTGTACCTTGCGCTTTTCATCTGTTATTTGAACTTCCTCCATGCTGGCATGCCTCGTGACGCTCTCCATCGATGAACCGACATTGAAATACTGTTTATCAAGGATTTGGTTTGCAATAGATTTTTTCCCTGTGCCGGTTCTTCCAAGTATAACAATGTTTCGTTTTTGTATGATCGCCACTTCCAACGCCATTGCCTCCATGAATAGGTTTTCCGGCTCTACTCTTCTACAAAATGCGTGAAGCCTTTATTCTTGTCGCGACTGTTAAACGTTTGTAGTTCAACCTGTTTGAAAACCGGTTTAATGTAAGGGGGGCAAGCACCAAATTTCCAATGAAATTCATCTTTTCTTGGAATCCTTGTGTGACAGACAGTTCCACGAACGCCTTTTGTACAAAAGCCAGTGACATAACTGTTAGGTTTATAGCTACAGCTGACACTAGAGAAAAACGTTTGCGCATGCGTGCCTTTTAGCACGCTTTCCAAAAATTTAAAGAGTTTTAGTGAGAAAATAAATGCTTGTTTTCTCCGAGTATACAAAAAATTTCGTGGGTATACTTTTGTGAGACCAAGATAATGTGTTAATAAAGACAATATGAAAGAATTAGCCTTAAGTTTCAAGAACTGATCTTAAGTTTTGGCATTTTGTAAAGACTATTCTTCAGGCAAGTGTGAAAGTCAAATTTGAATATATTTACAATAGCACGAAGACGCTTTCGACTAATTTGCATACGGACTTAGAGCATGCGCAGACGTTTTTCACGCGTGTCGCTACAGCTAAGCTGAGACAATACACTGCTTTTATTTCCACGTGCATTTATGCTAATTACAAACATGCATACATAATAGCGGAGGTGACTTCTACCTTGGGACCGGAAGTAATATCTTACAATGACCCCGACTTAAAGCAGTTGACATAACATAGTTTAAATCTGAAATTAATTATTGTATGTAATAGTTGTAAACTTGCTAATGGCGACTACAATGCTTCAGAGGCGTAACATTGTTGTGCTTGGCAAGACGGGGGCAGGAAAGTCTACTGTGGCCAACAAAATTGCTGGTCATGACAACTTTAAAGTGAAGAGTTCAACTGAAAGCGTAACTTCTAAAGTCTCACATACAGAAGTTGTACTGGTCGACCCCAAGACCAATACACAGTACAACTTCAAATTAATCGATACCATTGGCGTTTTTGATACCAAAAAAAGGAACGCGGATATCATGAAAGAGATCAAGAAGTACTTTCAAGAGAAAGTACCTGAAGGTGTGAATTTGGTGCTGTTCATCTTTAGGAAAGGACGATTCACTGCAGAAGAAAAACAAACCTTTGATTATATTATCAAGAACTTTCGCTCACAGATTTCTGATATCTCTGCATTGATAATCACTTACTGCGACAACGAGGACAAAAATGGCCGTCGAGAGGTAAGCGACGACTTTAGAAGCATCGCAAGAGACATAGCGGGATTCATGCGAAAGGGCATCTATGCAGTTGGATTCCCTGATACAAGGAACTGTCAGCCAGTTCTAAAAGAAGCCTATGAAAAAGGAATGCAAGATGACACAAAAGATCTGAGAGAATTGGTCATGAAGGCTGGGGAAATGCGATTGGGCAAGGAGATGTTTGAAATGGGTTTCTGGGAGAAACTCACACAATGTGTCCTTTTGTAAGACATTACATTCCAGATAGGTTTAAAGGAGTGGAAGTTAGCCGGACTTGTTATTATAGCAGGATAGGATAAGATAGGTCTTTCATACTTAAAGATTTGTTGTAATGCCAATATACACATAAAGAAAACTATCTATATTATTGATCATTTTAATCGATATTTTCAATGTTACCTATACTATATCTTTAGAGATTTGAATAAATCGTTTACTGCTATGTTTTACAAATGTTCATTGTTCATATATCTATGTATATTGACGAGAGTTTGTTTGTAGGATCGTGTTGAAAATACTTATGCTAGATCTTGAGTGTGGGATTTTGCTTTTGCGTTCTCAAATGTTTGCTTACATGCTACTCGATTCTGATGTCGCTTACCGATGTATATAAATATACTTGCAGAAACACGCTCGCTTTCTACGTGATTTTCTCTTCTATGATGAAACAACAGTCCAAGATTTTCATCGAGCATTTGTTCTTCAAAAAGTACTAATTTTTATTTACAATGTTTACACGTTTTCAAAAAATATAGTCCCATCACCCAGAAATGCTAATAAAAGACTGAACACAAATATGTTTTAATGCAGGTGTTTAGAGGATATAACTTACATTTTTTTTAGTTGTCTAGAGGTTTCTTTTTTTTTCCAAACCGTTCATGCAGAATACGTGTACATTGTTGTATTACCGTACAATCACAAGATCGTACATTGTTTCAGCCATGCAGATCCAGGGAATTCAGATTTGTCGCTGCTTTTGTCGCTTTTTCCTGTATACTTCATTGACTGTAGGTTTTGTCTAAGAATGTCTTGCTGTAAAATCATCACTCCAGCGTCCAATGCGAGTTCTCTCAGCCTTACGGCGTCAGACGCTATGCTTTGTTCGAGTGCTTCTTTCAGAATTGGTGTGGTATTTTGGTATCTTTGACATCTTTAAGTATTGTTTCGAAAACCTCGATTTTTTCTACGATATTGTACACATTTTCTGAGCATGAAAGTAATTAGATTAACTCCTTAGGGGACTAAAAATGGTTGTCGATCACGGTGGTATTTTGTGGTATTTTGGAGAGTTCGAAATCCATCAGGATGAATGCCTTTCTTCATAAAATTGGCTTTGTGCCTTGTGTTTGGGTCTTTTTTAATCTCTTGGATAACACTGTGTCTTCCCAACTCATTTAGACCTTCACAACCAGTGATGACCAGTGCAGAGATTTCTCGAATGTCATCTTTGAAATCTTTAAGAATCGTTTTGAAAACCTCGATTTCTTCTGCGATATTGTACACATCTTTTCTGAGCGTGAAAATAATTAGATTGACTCCTTCGGGGACTTTGTTTATGGAATAATCTTGGATTTGGCTAAAAATGGTTTTCTTGTGGACCACGGTGCTATAAGGACCGACAGTATCGATGATCTTGATACTGTACTGTACCTTGCGCTTTTCATCCGTTATTTGAACTTCCTCCATGCTGGCATGCCTCGTGACGCTCTCCATCGATGAACCGACATTGAAATACTGTTTATCTAGGATTTGGTTTGCAATAGAGTTTTTATTATTACCTTTTCAGACTCTTCTTTTGTTCTACAAAGGTTGTGAAGCCTATATACTTGTCGCGGCTGTAAAGCGTTTTTAGTGAAACCTGTTTGAAAACCGGTTTAATGGGTGTGTACCAAATTTCCAATGAAATAAATATTTTCCTACTATCTTTGTATAACAGTCTTTTTTTTTTGTACGACTGACAATGGCATGACCCCGGATTATTCTTATACACTGAAACTGGTATATTTTAGCTTAATTAGCCGATTATAAGAATCATCCGACCGAGAACTGAGCAGAATTAATCGTAGTTCTTATGCATTCATCTGTTGTTATAATTACTGATTTTTAACCTTTGGAAATTCGAAGCAGAACGTACCGATGCAAAGCTAGCCTCCAAGATGGCGTAAAAGATTTGAGAGAATTGGCGATGAAGTCTTGTGAAAAGCGCTTGGTTAAAGATCTGTTTGAATTGAGTTTCTCGGACAAACTCTTACAATGTGTCATTTTGTAAGACATTACTTGTAGTTGTGTTTGAAGCAGTAGAAGTTAGCCAGACCTTTTATTGTAGTATAGGATACAACAAGATAGGTTTTTCATACTGAAACAGTTTTTATACTGAAAACCAATGAATACACGGGGAATCTATGTATATTATTTATCTAGTGAACTATTGAAATACTGCTTACTGCTTAAGTCATTGTAATGTATTTTCAATGCAACCTATACTAGATCTTAAGTTATTGGTATAAAGTTTACTAATATGTCTAACAAATGTTCATTGTTTCATTATATATCTATGTATATTTACGAGAGCTATTTTGCTGGATAATTTTTTGCACGTTTTCAAGACATTGCATTACCATTACCCGGAAAGTTTCGCTTGACTTTTTCTCGGAAAATAAACTATAAAGGACCTTAAGAGCGACTGTCTGTAAAAATCGACCAAACATTGGCACAAGTCAAACCATCAATTTCGCTCATTTTTTGTTTATTGAATAGCCCTTAGCATGAAATACATCCTGGTGTTTTTAGTTTTGAAGAATTTTACTTGGTTTCCGAGAAATTTATAAAAATCGATTTCGGCCCTACGCATCGAAAAAATGACCGCCGAGTCAGGGAATTTAGTGTAAAGATAAGCGCATCGTACAGCTAAATCACTTATCTTTATTTTTGTTGGGTATTTTTCATCGAAAGAATAGAGATTTCTCTTCCTTTCGGTTGTATTTATTTTAGAATATTTGTCGTTTTAAGATCCGAAAAAAAATTATATACGCAGCTCATTATTTTCTAAGTTCACAAATGCAAATTGTGGCCTCGTAATATCGGCGTAAAAATATATGTGCTCTTATTCCAAATCATTAAAAACCTACACCCAGAGGATTATCTAATGTATATCTATTAGAGTTAATAGAAAAATCTCTGGACAAATCATTTTTGCTGCTCCGTTGAGGACGCTTTTCTATCCCTATTTGCGACCATTTCAACTGTAAACAACTTGCTGCGTTACCTCCATCGGCGTGACTTGAACCAACTTGAACTAATACGATTCGAGTCACGCCGCATGGAAAAACCCTTATAATTTCAAGATGCATCACTCAATTTACATTTTTTTTGTTTTGGGTCATTGACCAACTCATCTCATGCAGAATCTATACCGAGAATATTGTCAGATGTGTCATCTTAAGGCACTTTAAATTGTGTAAAACATGGTTTCCGCACAGATCCAGGGTATTTAAGTTCGCTGCTTTTTTCGCTTCTTCCTGTATACTTCATTGACTGTAGCTTTTGTCTAAGAATTTAAGGGGCTTCAAGAGACTTGAGGGGATCAAACTGTACAATGTTCATTGATCATAATCAGACGTTCCTATTCTTAATCTATCCAGGATACAATTCGTTCATCGCTGATCTGGTCCATGATGAAACAAATGCTGACTGACGATCGAAGTGAAGAAGTGCGAGAAGCCATTACGAAGAGTTTGGGACTAGTCCTAGCTGATATGAAAACCCCGGACAAATACGAACAGGTAGGACTGGACACTAATATATGAAAGGCAACTATAAAGGCGAATCCTGCACCGTGATATCCCAACCTTTCCTTAGTATACACCTGTTTCGCGCAAAGGTGGTGGTATATCTAGATAAAGTGCAAACAATATATCCGTGAAACATTAGTTATACTAAATAGTACAATTTTTATTCAAAAAAATGGTTTAATTAGCACTATGTTGTGTTATTTTGTAATTTGTATTTCACGGATATATTGTGTGTATTGTGTGCACTCTATTAAATTATTGGAGGTGTGTGTGGGGGAGGGGGGGGCTAAGTCAAAAGTATTGGAAGTGTTATATTCTACAACGCCATATGTATTAGTAACAGACCTAAATTTTTCAGTGTTCAATATACAGTACATCCAAAATTATTGGGGGATGGGGGCTCCTACTACTATTGTTTCAACCAATATGGCCGCTGTGTGACAAAAGCACATATGAACATTTAAGTTTGATAAAATTGTTTTAAATAGCTTTCTGATTGACTTCTCTCTAGCTCTGATAATTCCCATGTGCTTTATAATTGCACACAACACGTTTCCTATTTCTTCAATATAGAGCCCTTGCAGCACGTCTGAATGCAGCTCAATTTGGAGGACAAAACAATAGAGTTTCAATTCTCAGGAGATTGGAATTCTTTTGCTCTATCCATTCAAATTGAGCTGATTTAACGTCACATCACGTTCAAGGGGTCTTCCTTTAACTAATTTATTCTTTTCCAGGCGCATGAGTTGTTCATGTTGACACTAGACGATACAGCAGAGAAGGTCTGTCAAGCAGCTCAAAATGTTCTCCTACCGTCCTTAGCTGACTGGGCAATGGATTTAGACAAGCTTGACTCGCATTTAGCGACTTCTATTATAAACAAAATTGAATCTGCACTAGACGTAAGTAATATTGCTTGTAATCTTTTTTCGTTTTAGCACGCAAAAACGCTAAAAGCAATAGCCCCCTTCACAATTCCCTTCGCCATCTTTGCATTGGAGCAAGGCATGAGGTGACCTTGCAATGACAGAGACATGTGAATAATTGTTCAAGGTGTTAAAAAAGGTATCTATCATTGTAAGGTCACCTCATCTCTGGCTTCGATGCTAAGGCATATGGTTACCTTTCAAGGTGGCTCAGGGAACTGTGAAGGGGCTTATTGGCGGGAAATGGCAAACTACTCCCATCTGCCGAAAGAGGAGAAAAGGCATAATGGGAGGGGGAGGATAAAAGCCTTGGCAGGCTCACCGCAGAATTGACGACATCTTTTGAACTAATCACAACGCACGAGATCCTTGTTCATCAACAATGACAATGCCTCAGACATTCTTAAATAGCCTGGAAAATGTGCCCTAAAGTTGTTATCTGCGACCCAGGAAACTCAAGGCGGGCCACAATTTCTTTTATTTATGTTCTCTAAAAAAAAATAATCTATTTAAGGACTTTGCTAATCTATTGGAGACGTCCCTGACGCCTGACAATGAAGAAGAGGTTCATAAGGCTTTAGACACTATACGAACACACATTTGTCGGTTCCTGGACGTTTTCACGTCAATAATACCTGCGCTGTTTGTCAATGTCTTACGAAAAGGTTAGTTTGTTTACATTGTTGCAAATATTTTTGTTTTCTGTCTTTTTCATACATTACTGATGGTGGTGATGGTGATGATGCAGGTGGTGATGATGATGATAATGATGATGGTGGTGACGACGCAGATGATAATGTTAATGGGGAAGAAGATGATGAGGATGGTAGTGATGACGACGACGACGACGACGACGACGATGATGATAATGATGACGAGCATATAGGCATTTTGTACTACGCATGCGCATGAAAATAGTTCTTTGGCGCCAGCTCGGCGCCATTTTGTGTATTCGAGAGTTCAAGTTCTTGAAGACGGACTTTTGAATGGTGATCCAGATCGAAAGAAAAATAAATTATCGCAAATTTGAGAGACTTTAAAAAGATGACCTGCAGCACTAATATCCCTGGTATTTACGAGATTGCTGTGTTTTTGTTTATGGAGAAAACATTGTTCAAAATCTCACCCGAATAGGAAAATTACTCGTTCTTAGTGGACTTCAATCTTAAAAATCTTCAAGCAACAGCTTTCACCTGGAATGTTTGACACTAGAGGTTAGTACTTTAATGATCAATTTTATTATGTGAAGGTTGTCTATCTCGTTCATTGAATAGATCGGCTGATAACTTGTTGTGAATATCGATGTAATTTTGTATTTTTAGTTAGATTAGCTAAAGTTTAAGTACATTTTATGAATTATTTTTACTTTTGCCCAAGCTTCATATTTACACATAACGTTTGTCTATCTTTGATCTTTTCAACTGTATAGGGTTGCAGAACTTAATAAATGTGTACGACTTATAATCTCTGTTTCACCGTACCATACTTTGAATTGGTTGCTATTTAGCTGAATTGCAAGACAACTTTAAAAGAGCAGTGCACAAGTCTCCATGTCATTTGGTTGAAGCGTTTTCTCTGGCAGGTTGGTGTTACTTTAATGTTCTTTCGTGCCGGCTTTTAGGACAGGACAACATATAGTTTCTGTGTTATTGAATCTTATACTTATCGCATTTTTCACATTGTAAACTATGGCATTAGACCTTGAGGCCTGGCAATTAACGAGAAAAAATGCAAGTTTTTACTTGTGCCCAAGGTGGAAATTACCATAGACGGAAGCTTATCAGTTTATTAGTCTTTTTGCATTTTCCTTGCTTAGGAAAAAAATGCGTAGCATTCTCAGTAAGGTAAAGTCGAGACCTATTTTTGCTCTATCGAAGGTATGACATGATAGAAACATGGCATTGACCTAATAGATATTTTTCTTTCGTACTGCATAAAAATCCCTCAAAAGCTTTCAAAATAGTTTTATAACTCTTTGATGTATTTAACTGATTTAAAACTCTTTTATGTTGTTAATTATTTTCCATTATTTGATCTTTTTGTAGTGTATTTGTGTTGGTTCCTGACCAGCAAAGCTTGCAAATATATCCTGATCGAGACTCAACTACACTGAAATCGCTGTCTAAGTTGTCGAGTTACGGTGCAATTTTTGGAAATCTTGACGTTTAAAGGACTTCTACATATTCTACAACCTTCTCTCGATGTCCTTTCGATATATTTAATATTTATATACAAGGATTACGATGTAAAAAGCCACCCAAATAAACCATCTTAATCAAATGCCCTTGTTGTTTGCTTACATTTATGCGTCTGCATGCCAGCGGTAATTATCATTAAAATTGATTTTCGTGCGCATGCGTAGTACAAAATGCCTACGTGCTAATGATAACGATGATAAAGATTATGGTGATGATAATGATGGTGGTGATGACGATGACAATGATGAAGATAAGGATGACGATGACGACGATGATGATACACGATGATGTTGATGAAGATGACGATGATGATGATGAGTGATTATTAAATAATAATCTTGTAATCTTTCTTTAGCCAATTTTGCAAAGAAATTAGAAGACGTGCAGAAATACGAAGTCGAAGGTAAGTTAAGTGGGTCAAGCCAAGTGCTATCAATACCTCTAAACAACCTCTGGGCTTGTTAGAGCACGGTTATCTCATATATCGAGTTGGAATTTAGCGTGTTAGGTTTTCTATAAGATTGCCTTAGAAACACCATCAAGGAACCTTGAATTGCCAAGAGCTAGTAAAATATTCTTAGATCCAAAAAAGTGCCGGAGACCCCAAAATGCCCGGAAAGCTTAAGAAATGTCAGCAGTTGTATATAATTGCATGGGGTTTATTTTTTTATTTTTTATTTTTTAGTCGAAAATGATCGTTTTCTACCGTCCACATCTCCCCTTACAAATGTGGCAGTAATCGTCGGGAGTGACCAGCTATTGGCTTTCCTTGTTCGTCGATTTGATAAGCTCGTCGCATCTGAGAATTTTAAATCTTGGGATGCGTTACTATGGATACAGTCTAAATGGTAATGAAAATATTTACTTGTGTGTCTTTGGACATGTGTTTTATGTGCATCATCATCATCATCATCATGCATCATCATCACCATCATCATTATCATCATCACCACTGTCATTATCTCACCATCATCGTGACCATTGTCATCAGTGATCATTATAATCATTATCACCCAGTGGCGTAGGAAGGGGGCGAAGGGAGTGGATGCCCCCTAAAATTTTCGGGTCGAGCCTTTTTTCTTTGATGTATGATGCCAATGCCCCTCATGCCAATGCCCCCCCCCCCCCCCCCCCTAAGGTCCTGGGTTCTCGCTACGCCACTGTTACCACCACCATCCACGTCATCATCATTACAGCGCTTTCCAATCACACGTGTCATAAATAGGGTTTTGGTGGATGTCAATCAAAGTGTTTCAATGACATTTTCAGAAAACACAAAGTTTTTCAAGCGGACATGCCTATGGAATGGGAGGCAGTGTAATCTGTGTTTATCGTACCTATTCACAATCATTTTGACCATAGATAGACAAACTTTATTTACGCAGTGTAACCTATTCAGCAACGAGGCTGGTATCCAGAGGGGCCCTGCATAATCATCATTATCATCACCACCATTCTTGTACCAAATCTATCCCAATATTCAACTCGCTCATGTTTTGTTTTCAGTTTACCGAAACTCTGTGAAATCGCTGGTAAGTTGTTCTGCCATTCATCATTCATTATGCACCATATTTTTATTTCCCATACACCGAACTAAAATATGGCGACCAATTTGAATAACTATTGTTCTAGACTGACTACCCTCGTGTTCATGTGGAAACATAAAATCTGTTTTACACGTATGAGAGGCTAGTCAGTCCAGGGCAATACTTATTCAAATTTGACGCAATATTTTGATTCGGTGTATTTTTCTACGAGTTAGAAATGAAATCACAAGGATTAATGTTCATGTTCTGAATGTTGCTTTGCCAGGACGAGTTCACAGTTCGTTAGTCGATTGTCTCCGTAAATTAATGCTGTTGTTTCGTACTTTTTGCATCACATTTGGTCATCCTTATTCACATCATAGAGTAAGTACTAATTCCAATGTATAGTCATTCTCAAACCGGAAAATGTGAATAAACTTTGTCTTAGTTAAAGATTTCTCACGATCCAGCTCCTTTGGAGCTTTACCTAAGGCCCAAGGATTATTGTTGCTGATATTGTTGTCGAAGTTGTTGCTGTCGTTGTCGTTAACTTGTCGTTGTTGATGTTGCTGTCGTTCACTTGTCGTTGTTGCTGTTTCTGTCGTTGTCGTTCACGTGTTGTTGTTGCTGTTTCTGTCTTTGTCGTTCACTTGTTGTTGCTGTTGCTGTCGCTGTTGCTATTTATGTTGCTGATATTGCTGCTGCTGCTGTTCGAACGTTTTATGGGTAGCATGGGTGGCGTATGCTGCTAAGGCATCGTCTTTCTCCACTGTGGTTCCAAAGGTTCGGGTCACTGGTTCGGTGAGCCCGTGCGTACACCATATGTGAATTGAGTTTGTATGATGTGTTGTTCTCCCTATGCTTCGAGGGTTTTCTCTGGGTTCTCTGGTTTCCTCCCTAGAATATTACATAGAATGTTGAATGTAGTGGTAGTGGTAGTGTGTGAGTGAAAAGCATTCCCAATAGGCAATGTACATCAAAGCATGCGCATTCTGGGAAACTGAGTCCTGCAAAAAAATTGGACAGCGAAAATAATAATAAATAGATTCTTATGATTTTGTGAAGAAAATAGTCTCATTAGCGATGTTTTCCTTGTTTCAGATTAAACCATGCTGTGTGGACCGCTTAGATAATATCAATGCTTCCAAGGGTAAGTAGTCCGCGAAAAGTTGACATAGACTTTCTAAAAATACTCTGCCTCTAACAGTTGAGGACTTTCTAAAATTAAAGTCCTTGAATCCCTGCAAGGAAAAAAAAAGTCGTCAACTCATGAATCGTCGCTCGCGCTCGCCAATTTCTTTTAACGTGGCAGGGAGTGGTATATAGAGTGGACGAGTTGTAGCAAGTCTATTGACATATTTGATAGCCATTTTATTGGTATTAACTGAAGGATTCGCTTACAGAACAACAAGACGAATCCAAGCGTGATGACATGTTGTCTAGTGCATGTATTCCTGTGCTGGCCGTGGGAGTACTGGCTCCTTTTGATGAGGTAAATAGAACTCTTCTTCGCATAAACCGTCGAAAACAGCTCTAAGCTGTATTTTACATTTAGGCAAAATACAAATGTTGAGCTGTAGTTTCTTTTGGTTTGAGCTTATATCTTGGTTGGTGTAATGAACTTCACATGAGCCGAGCCTAGTGACATCAAAGAAGACTGCCTTATCAGTTATCCATCGTTTTTAATGCGTATAGCTCATCTGAAGTTAAACGTTTGACCTGAGCCTTATTTTTTTTAAACTGTGCGATCAACGCAGGTCCAGAATTTTGGAATAGACTCTTTTAGCTTCGGTGTAATGTTTTGCTAAGTCAGACCACGTTTAATTCACTTGGAAATAAGATGCTTTGTTGGAGTTGTATCCATATTCATGCCTCTTCTCTTGTGCAACCGTCAAACAAAGAATTGATACTCTAGGGAATGACACGTGGTCTGAAATGGGAAAGCATTACGCAAAAGCTAAAAGGGTCTATCAAAAAGCCTGCAACAGAAACGCGAAAACATGATTCCTGAGTATGCGTTGTAGTCTTCCATAAGAGTAAAGACTGTTCCTTATGATTCCATCACCCTTGCAGGAGGATAACAAGACACAGTTGGCTGTTATTTTACGTGAAACCATTATCGCACTTGCTCAGAATTCTCTCCATTTACACGGACCATTAGTAATTTACCAGGAGCTCAGGTAATTCACTACATTCTATACATCGGTTCGCTGGTCAAACAAAGCATTCAGTGAAGGCTCAAATTTGAATAATCCTTTGAAACTACCTTGAATGCTTTGTGTTTCACCAGTGAAAAGATGCATGGAAAGTTGTAAACAAAATAAACAAAAGCCAAAATTCGTTGTTACTTTTAGCTTGTGTACGTGTTACCTATGTTAGAAGACATAAGGTTTAAGGCGAGAGAAAGAGTGACAAGAGTCTTAGGAGTAACTATCAGACGGTGTCCCCTTTGGGAATGATGTCCTCTCTGTATTTGTGGCAATTTCTTGCCAGTGCCACTCAAAATCTATTTGGGCACTCATCCTACAGTGTATTTGGGAAATAGTAATAGCAACATTATAGATGATGAGGAGGAGGAGGATGCTGAGTAGGTGGATGATGAGGATGATGATGATGGGAAAAAATGCCTGAATGCAAATCTATATTTCTCTCTTTTTGTTTCAGTGCACACTCGTCCTATCATCAACTGTTAATTTCTGTGCTATGGGAAATAGTTGTATATCAGGACCCTGTTATACGATGCTCCGCTGGAGAGCTTTTTATGGTGAGTAGGATTGTTTTTTTCGGGGGGAGGGGTGGGTGGAGTGACAGACAATAGTATATCAGACCCTGTTATACGATGCTCAGCTGGAGAGCATTGTATTGACTGTAATAACGGTATTAAGATATTTCTTTCCAGGTTCTTATCAAAGGTGTTGATGTAGACACAATAAGCAGGCAGGTTATACCGGCCCTGGTTACATTAGCTTCTGATTCACATATGTAAGTCTTGTCTTATACAACCTTAATCTTTTTCTTATTCCTACCTTGATGTTCAACACATGGTGAATATATACCGACATATATAAACTTACAGACATTAACGATTAATACCTTCAACTCATACGACGTTGATCTTATCCTCCTTTGAAGACGTTTTATTTTTACTTCTATGAAAAGTCACAAAATAGGTTCATTTTATATACACCTATCCCAAAAACGTTTGTCGGATCCAAAGGCAATAGGCGATAAGCTATAAGAGATAGAGCATTCCAAGATCCAAGAATAGCTGGAATGATTGATGTTTCTTATTATTATTCTTGTCAAACACACGGATGTTATTGTTGAGACATTTGCTTTTTTTTTTTTTTTTTTTTTTTTTGTAGTCGACAAAGTCATATAAAATGCCTCGATTATTCATGTTTAGAGGTTTTCCCATAATTCCTGATCGTCTTGGAATCTCCTTTGACTCCAACAACCTTTTTTAAAATAGGTGTATTTTTTGATGCATCTTTTTGATTGATGCAACTAAAACTTTATTTTGCTGTATTTGCTATCTCGGTCGCTTTTGGTTGCCAACGATCTTGAAGATCTTACTATATTTGTTTTCATTAAAGGTCAGTTCGAACAGCATCGATCCCTGCCTTCGGTTCTATTCTGGAGAGCGTCACCGATAAAGTCGTACGTATCTTATTAATGCTTGCTCTGTTTTGTGTTTGAGTTCTTTTCATAAAACTATAACGGTGCACAACTGAGGAAGTTGAGTCTATCACCGCGAGTAAATAATACTCCATTGAACTCTGGGACTCGATAGCTGCTATCGACCGTCGGCATGCAGCTCAATTTGGAGGACAAAACAGTAGGTTCCAATTCTCAGGAGATTGAAATTATATTGTTTTGTTCTCCAAATTGAGCTGCTTTGACGTCATGTGAAAGGGGTCTATACGGCTATAGGAAACAAAGTAAAAAAGGCTGCGCCAGATAAGCAAGTGAAAATTTGTATAAAAGAACACTTGTTTTCTTGTAAGGCAAGAAAACTCCGGCTGTTAAGAAAAAAAATAATAAAGAAATGTTTGTTATGAAAAACAACTAATGCTAACTTCTCTATAATAATAGATACTCGATAAGGTTTATATGCAGTTCAAGTCATTCATAGAAGATCCCCAGTACAGAAATCAACACGAGGTACAGCGAACCATGATTAAGACTTTTGGTAAAGTTGGGCCTCACGCAGAGCCGCTTTTTAGAGATAAAGGTACGTATGTCTAGGCAGATAAAAGGAAGAAGAAACCGCTATGGCAACTGCAGAGCTGTGCACACCAGGCGATCCTTTTGGTAGACACGCAGACATTGCTCATTAACGAAATATTTCCGCACATCAACTTTTTAGTAAACACCTTTTGTTCCGTCTGTCTTAAAAAGAAAAAAAATAAACATTATATCCTCACGCTAAAACGATTCAAAGACGACAGATACAACTGAGATAACGTGGGCACATAAGTAATTTAATTTAGAGCCCCCTCTTTGAGCTTTTGCTCTTGGGGCAAACTAGAAAACATGTGTCTAAATTACAGTAAGCTAAGAAAACCGTGAACACCTAAAATATGTCTGGAATGTTTGTGTGTTTGATAACAGGGCGGTCACGCAAAGTTTTTTCCCGTTTAAAAGGTTCAAACTTCATATTTTGATTTTATTCTCGTGAAATTAGAGATTTCTATTCGAGACAGACGGATACACGAGAGAAGGATTCAATACAATCTTTTTTCATGGTGGTGGGAAATATCTTTTTTTACAAGCAACGGTCTAAATAAACATTCCAGACATATTTAGGTGTTCACGGTTTTCTTAGTTTGACTGTAATAAAATCTTAAATTAAAAAAAAAAAGTAATTTAGCTCGAGTAGCACTGATACATTGATGCATCTTTTTCGGGAAAAAAATTCAAATAATTGTCTGTCTTTATGTTTACAGTTATTCTTCCAAGATTAACGGCTATGGCTTCTATCAACAATGACTCGGAAAATGAAATGATGCGTCGAGAGATCGCACTGGAACTCCTTGAGGCTTACGCATCCCTTACATGTTGTTGTATCCTTGAAGTGCGTCCAATGTACCTTCTCTGTTTACTCTTTCTTCTATCCCTCCCAGACTTATTGCCAATAACAAAATTGACATCCTCTATGCAGTGTATTACAGTTTTTCATGTTTGTTGGACCTTTGCAACATTTTCGTCTACGCTTTTGGCTTCCCGTCAAGCAAGCAAGTTGTTTAACAAGAAAGTGTTCCGCAACTGGAGTTGCAATGGTCGCAGAAACATGAAGAGCGCTATAAATTTTGAAATTACATTTTTCCATTTTTTTTTATTTTTTTATTTTTTTTATTTATTTATTTTATTTATTTTTTTTTTTGTCGTCATTGTTGTTGTTGTTTTCATCGCCCTTTTCATTAATGCTTCCTTTAGGTACGGCCTAAAGTCAGTTATCCCGGAACGTTTTTGATTACTCTATTGTACAGTAGAGAGGATTTCTGCAGTAGATTGAGTATTTTAGAAACCACGTCTTGTCAGCATATAGTAAATTCTAAATCCTTAATTGAAGTCCAAATTATTTTTTTGATATTGATTTGAGTACTCTATGTTCCTTGACTAAGTGCAAAGTCATCCCCATTGATATATTTAACGATCACATTATACCTGGACTGCGCTTAGTCCAAGAGGATGTTCTGGAACTCGCTCCTGATTATGAAGTAAGTTGAACTTAAAACGCTAAAACGCTAACTTTAAAAAAAGATAACTCCAAGAATTAAGGTATGAAGAAGGGGGAGTGGAGTGGAGCCGGTACATGCCCAGAGACGAGAGAAGCAAAGTGCAGAAATATTAGGTGTTTTTTGAAATGTCTTGCCAGAAATATGTAAGAAAAAACCTGTTTACTGAATGTTTTTTGCCTCTTCAAGGAAACTGTAAGTTTACTACTTCAAGAATGCGAAACAAAACTAGAAGAAAAAAACTATGCCCAGTAAGTTCAAGGAATTAATTTATCACCAGTATTCATATTATTCTGACTCTCATTCCAACTTGTTTAAGCTTTTCTCACTCTCCCTGTCTCCACTGCTTTTATTGTTTCCTCTGCCCCTTCAAATCTTCATTCTCTCCTTGCTCCTACTATTCCCACTTGTCCCAATCATTTTGCTTCCCCACTCTCTAATAGGCCTTTGGACTCCTGTTCTTGCTCCCCTATTCATACTTGGTCCAATCAACTTGCTTACTCAGCCTCTAATACTATCTTAAAAGAATTTTAGCAGGGTATTGTTTCCTCTGTCTACTCCTGTTCTTGCTCCCCTAGTCATAGTTGCTCCAATCAACTTGCTTCCCCAGCCTCTAAATATATGACTTTGAACTCCTGTTCTGGCTCCCCTATTCATACTTGCTCATTCATACTTATTCATACTCAACTTGCTTCCCTAGCCTCTAATATGCCTTTTGAAAAATATTAGCAGAGCATTGTTTCCTCTGTCTACTCCTGTTCTTGTTCCACTATTCCCACTTGCTCCAATCAACTTGCTTCTCCAGCCTCTAATATGCCTTTTGAAAAATATTAGCAGAGCATTGTTTCCTCTGTCTACTCCTGTTCTTGTTCCACTATTCCCACTTGTCCCAATCAACTTGCTTACCCAGCCTCTAATATGCCTTTGAACTCCTGTTTTTGCTCCCCAATTCCCACTTGCTCCAAACAACTTGCTTCCCCAGCCTCTGATATGCCTTTTGAAAAATATTAGCAGAGCATTGTTTCCTCCGTCTATTCATTTTCTTGCTTCCCTATTACCACTTGTCCCAAGGAACTTGATTCCCTTGCCTCTAATACTGCTTTTAAAGAATTTTAGCAGAGATTGCCACTCAACCAATACCACTATCTTTTAAAATATATAGTTCAATATCAGTGTATTGGTTCTTTTATTAGTATGCCATCTGCAGGACACTCCAATATTGGACGCGACTTAAAGAATACCTTCATGAGTGGATTCAACAAATTAATGGATGCTTCGCCCAGACCGAAAATGTCAGATATTTTTAAACGAAAAGAGAGAACAGACTCGATGAAATCTATGTAAATCTTGGTAAATCCATCAAAGTATCTTATTATATCATCAATATCTAATTCCTGGTAGCCATAAGTGCTTTAACCAAATCAAAAATCCCCAAAAAAGTAGCGCTAAATATATTCCTTTTAAAGTAAATGGGGCGAAACAATGAAAACCTGTACAAAATAAAAAAAAAAAAAAAAATTAAGAAAAAGAATTGAAATTTTGCAGTTTTTCAAAACATGACTAAATTGAGAAAAAGATTGAGATGGGCAACTTTGGCATAATGACATCATTTTACTGTATTTACCAGAGTGTCTCGATAGAGTTTCTGTTTGTGACAGTACATGACGTTATCATGAATACTGTCCATTTTAGGATTATCAAAATAGTAATGCAAGCCTGAAATGGAAGTTCTCTGGAACTGGAAATGGGTTTATGTCAAATAACAATTACAGATTAATGATAATTATGTTCTTCTAGTACATATGCATGCGATAATATTGGTATATTATCGAACAGTTTTCTCTGCTGTTCATTCCCTTTGAAAAAATATTGTTATAGCATTAACCTTGAGAAAATCTGGTGTCTCTGAAGTTTTGATTGAGTGGTGACTGGAATACATGCCCCCTCCCCGCCCCCCACCCCAATACATACACCATGTATTCATCACCCTTAGGGTATACTCAATAACCTGCAGATAGGTTTCCCAAGAATAATCTAGTTAGAAAATTTTATAAGTAAATTGAAATTGAGGACAGTCAACATTGTAAATTAGCTCGTGCATAATTCGACAGGTTTATAATATACGAAATTTTAAACAACTGCCTGGGGTGTCAAATGGAGTCAACTTCTATTTGCCTGGTTTGAATAATATTTTCAAAGTTAAGAATATCAAATTAATATATCTTTCCCGAATTCAATGATTTCCAAAGATGAACTTGATAAAATACAAAATATAAGACCATAGGGAAGCATTTATATTACGCACTGTTACTCCATGTCTTTTCTCGTGCAACATCTCTCGTAATGATATGGTAGCAAGGCAGTTAAGTTGTACGAGAATAAGATCAAACATTTTTATCTCAAAATTCTGATGCCTGTTCCCTTTGCGAAAATTAGGTAAAACTCTACTTTTTACAACGACTGTGCCAACAATTCCAAGACATTGCATTTAGAACCTGTCTTACATAAAACTGGCAAGGCATGTTTGAAGAAGCTTCCCATATTATAAAAACACCTTAGCAGTAAAGGGCAGTCACCTGATGGCCAATGAATTCCTTAATAATTTAAACAATTCTAGTGCGTCTTATAGGATCGTGAGAGTTGAGTGTTTAGGTGTAGGTAGAGATAATGATATAATTGTCAGTAAGAAAGTCATGAAACATTTATACAAATGCTGTAAAATATTATATATGGAAAATTTAAGGAAAAATAATTTGAAAAATAAAGGTCGTAGAATTTTGAGATCGAAGAATCGTTGCAATATTTTCGAGTTAAGAGTAGGAATTAAATAAATGGAAAGTCGCAAAAAAAAAAATGGTACAAAAGGGGTAAAAACAACAGATAGAAAGGTAGAAGAAAAAGAAAAAAGAGAAAGAAAAATGTTGAATGGTCAAAAATATTATTTCTAAATTTCCCAAAAACGGTTTATTACCCCCAAATGCTGCGTCTTTGCTCTTTGCTCTTTGGTTTTTTTTTTTTTGTTTTTTTTTTTTTTTTTTTTTTCTCTCTTCTGAAATACAGATTAAATAATAATAATAGTCAATGATTCCACAGGTCAGGAAAAAAAAACAGGAACATTTTTTTTTTTGAAGATCAGGAAAATTCAGGGAATTCTACTTTCAGACGGGAAAAAATCAGATCAGGGAATTTTATTGTTCACACAGTATTTGAAAATGTATGGACCCTCCTAGCTGTAAAAGCATTTTCATCTGCTCAAGATGGGGCCGAAACACACACTAACGAAACACAGGCTAAATTGAAAACATAGAATATCTGAATTATCGGGTCAGGGAAGTTTGTGATTCAATTATTGTGGCAATCATAACAGTAATAATAATGATAATAATAATATTGATGGTAAAAATGATAATAATAATAATAATAATAATAATAATAATAATAATGCTAATTACAAAAATAATGGAAACTTTATTACAGCCTTTTTTTCTTAATTTACAATCGTAAATTTCACTACTTTCAGGTAGTTTGCAATCATCTAATTCATTTGTATAACTTTAACAAGAAAGATATTTATAACTTTGATAATAACCCAGTACAGCTATGAGAGTAATACTAATATCTCATTAAGTCTGAATCACTACATTTTTTTTTTCTGCGGCAAAAAAATAAGATATGTTTTCCTAATGACAATCTTCATTATGTTCTTGATAAAGTATTTCTGATATTTACCATCAAAACCTAAATCTTTCAATACAGTAAGGGAATCTGGTGATGATGATAATAAAAGTAATAAATAGTAATAATAATAGTAATAATAAAAATAATAGTGGAAACTTTATTTTTTACTATTTGTTAACTACTTGGAGTTACATGAAAACGAGGCATCCAAGGCCAAATTTACAAATTTATAGTGTTTTCTTATAATTTGATGCCGACAAATTGTTGTGTCCTTAATGAAAGAAGGAAAGAAAGACCGAATAAGTGTATACTTGGCATGACGCCATATTGTTTTTTTGTTTTTTTTTTTTGCCGTTGGCCCTGGATGTCTCATTTTCATTCAACTCACTCGGCCGGGCGCCATTTTGGACTATACTATAAGTATGTCGGGCCTCATTTCAAATTCTGTTGCAAATTGCCTCAGATTCCTTAGACGTTTAGTCTTCTTATCCTGAGTGGAAAAACACTCTCTTTATACAGTAGCCCATTCGTTGGGCCTAATTTCAAACACTATTGAAAGTCGTTATTTCCTTATTGGTGTTTTATCGTATCCTTAGGCGATTTTGTCCCTTTCAAGTTTGAAAAGCGGTGGTTTTTTCTCATGCAAACTAATTCTATGTTTAATAGAAATGTCCTGTTATGTATTGGGACTATAGTCCGTTGCTAGCTCATATTGGTTTAATATACAAATATTATTCTTTTTGTGTTATTTTTGGAACTCAGTAATTAACAGGCTTTTGAAAGAGCGGCTCAATTGAGGTGGTTTTTTTTGTTCGTTATATATATGTATATTTTTTAACTGACTTTTTTTCGGTTTCCATAAGAAAACTGCGATCTTCCAGTAGTGTACATTAAGGTGACTGACTACTTTTGAACGTTCAATTTGAGCCCACGATGTGCGCGCGCACAAAAATCGCTCAAAACCGCATAACAACCTTCAAAATTTTATTAAGGAATCATACACGTTTTGAACTTCAACAGAGCAAAAACCCCGAATTTTGCACACATTTTTCTTTGAATGTCCTAATACAAAAGGTAAAAATCAATATTTTGAGAAAGTTTGAGAAAAACGTAATTATTAGAACTTATAAAAAAAGATTTTCGTGTGTTTTTGTTGTTGTAGTTTGAGTACGCTTTTCGGTTGATTTAGCTAACAAGAAGCTGAATTTTTAGCTTATTTTTAAAACGTTCTTCATTTTTTTTTAGTTAGTCTTCAAAAATAATGTTTAAAGTAGATGTCCTAAGAAAATTGCTTCCAGAAATTCTTTAATTTTTGAGTTGTGAATTTGTGTGTGCAAAGCTTGATTTCCAGCATCTTTCTTTCGAAATCTTGTCAAGATGGTCATATTCAAAATTTATTATCTCGAAAATATCTTGGGACACCCCGTTTTTCTTTTCATTTTTGGAATCAGCGTTAAATTATGTGTAAAATATCTTTCTAAAAACATTTTGTAATTATTCCTTGCTAAAGAAGTCAGTCACCTTAAATGACCTTTTTATGATTCTCGAATTTATATATTTTCTCCATTGATTGATCGATCAAACACCGCATTCATTCATTCACATGCACTTCCCTTTATATATCTAATAATTAATTCGCTCTTTCGTGTTCATTTTTAGTAGTATATAATAGTCCTTTCGTTTGCCCGTTCATTCTTTCGTCCAGCCATTAGTTCGTTCGTTCTTTCGTTCGCTCGCTCGTTCTTTTGTTCGTTCGTTCACGATTCGTTTTTTCGTTCGCTCGCTCGTTCGTTTGTTCGTTCGTTTACGATTTGTTCTTTTGTTCGCTCGCTCGTTCGTTTGTTCACTCCGTTCGCTCGGTCGCTAGCGCTCCTTCGTTCGTTCAAGAGTTCGTCTTTTTTTCGACCGTCCGTCCGTCCATTCATTCATCCATTCGTCCCTCTATCGGTCCGTTAACAAGCCTTACTGAGGAATAAACTGCAATGTTTTGGCAACATTTAGTTCAACGGAAGTAAAAACAGGAGAGACAAAACCAACATATGACAAATAACCTTTGTTTCCCATTCCATTTGTATTTGAAAGCTAATTCGAAAATACCAAACTTGGATTGCCTCCCACCGCGCGAAGCGCACTTGATCCGCATAAATTAATCCATTGCCCTAAATGAATATCCAAGCAACAACTCACTAGCTACTCAACTAATTTCCTTGCTTATGGGCTCAACCGCTTTGGATTTATTCTCAGTGGGTTTATAAAAACTATAATCGTATATATCCAGTAGTAATTCAGTTGAAGTTTAAACCGAGAAAGCTTTAACTTATTCTGAAGTCTAGCATACAAGATAACAGGTAAGCATGATAAAAAGTCTTTTGCCGGGCATTTTTGCCGAAGCGAATAATTGTTTTGAAGATCTAAATTTGGAGCTATAAAATCCGTTTAGAGTGGCGCCGGCCAAATTTTATATAGTTTGTTAAAGAGAGATATTATACCTTCAAATGAAGGACAATAAATATCAGGTGTTTTGCAGCCCAGGACACGGCCAGTTATTATACGACAGATTCGTGTACGGGTTGATATTTAAGATAATAAAGAAATCTCTTCTGTATCCATACGAAAAGAGATGTTGGCTACTCTATTCAAAACATTCAATCTATATAAGCTAGTTTACGTTTCTATAAGATATTTTGACTTTTGCAAGGTTTGTTATTAACCATTTGAGCTTCCAATTCCAGTCGTTCACACTTTAACTTTGGTTATGATTTTGGTGGCGAATAGGTCAATTATTATTTTCAGAAGCTGTAACGTGCTTTACCGTATTTTTTTGGTGTAACGACAGGCAGACTTTCAGAAAGCAAAACATCACATTAAAATATTTTTTTTTAAACTCGAAAAAAAAAATTAACTGGTAACGGATTTGAAGCAAAGAGCAAGATGAAAGAAAAGGAAAGGATCCCGGAAACAACGGCAAAAAATCTATAAGGAAAAATAAGGCTTTGGTGTATGGATTGTGAGTTGCATCGTCTACGATATACACCAAAAAACAGAAAGACAGAGTAAAATTATTTTAACTATGTGAGAAGCCAAAACAACTGACTGGCTCAGTCGAGATTGCTTCAAGCTTATAGAATAACCAATACTTGCCATTCATTTATTCTATTTAGTTTGTTGAATCCCATTTGATATTTAGTCTTCCATAAAACTCTCATGCAGTCATAATCAATGTTCTTCTTAGCAACTACCAATTACTATTAACACACGGATATTATTCCAGAACAAACTATCAATGCACTTTAGCAAATGCCGACAAAAACTATTAATTCGCTTTTGGATTTGTTAAATAACCGACAAAAATTAAGTATTTCTCTTGACAGCATGTCGTCCCAGAGTATTGCTAGCAGGGATTCTATATCATAACTACAGATCCACAGGATGTGGCGTCTGAAGGAAGACGATAGGTCAATAAAAGAATATAAGTACTAGGGGGAAGAATAACTTAAAATCCTGAATTATTGCTCGAGAGAATTGTTTTGTTTCCTGAGGAATGGACTACGATTAAGTGTTCCCAAAGCAGCGTGAACCTGTGCAGTCTTTATATCAAATAAGACTGAGAAAGCTACAGCAAATGAGTGACTTATGTCTGGAAGGGAAAAACAATAGATCACGGTATAGTATGAATGTTAATCAACTAGGAATCCCAATACTAATATATTGCGAGCACATCTCTCTCTCTCTCTCTCTCTCTCTCTCTCTCTCTCTCTCTCTCTCTCTCTCTCTCTCTCTCTCTCTCTCTCTCTCTCTCTCTCTCTCTCTCTCTCTCTCTCTCTCTCTCTCTCTCAGTCTCTCTCTCTCTCTCTCTCTCTCTCTCTCTCTTTCTCTCTCTCTCTTGGGTGCAGATGGGACATGTCAGTATCAAACAACCATCCAACCTAGTCAACTTGGAACGTTTTTGGCAAGAAATTTTCACAAAAAATTAGAACTGTTTTTCACTCATGCATCCAAATTCGTAAACCGTTTTAGAATCAGATTAAGAATACCATTGTACATGGGTTTACCCATGTTATCTCGCGCGTGTTGTAGATTTTTTCACTTGCCCTGATGATGGATGCTTTGTCAGAAAGCTTGGCGGTTTATTAAATCTTCACGTGGTTGTAGCTTTATTTTATAACAAGTTTTAGAATTGCATCGTCTAATGTGCTATGGCCAGATTTGAAAACCTTTCTTGACATTAAAATTTTAAGGAAAGTTGGAGAAGAATTACTTATTTTAGGCTTATGCACCTAAAACTTGCCAATTCCAGAAGTCATGTAATGTGCTGTTGCAAACACATTTTAAGGTATGTTCCTTCCTGGCCAAGCTTTAATAAGGCAGAAAAGTTTAGATTTAGAACAATTATAGATCTTACTTGAGTCTTTTAAAAAAGCCTAGCTCGTCAATGGCAAACACATTTCAAGGCATGTTCTTTCTTGGCTTTTTAAAGGCAGGAAAGTTTAGAATTAGAAAAAGCATAAATCTTGCAGCATGGTCTTAAAAGTGCGACAAGCCTAGATCGTCAATACTATTCTTTGCGAGAAAGTCTATTGAAAAAATGCCGAAGGGCTTTTCTACTCAGTTGAGCTCAGTACTTTTCTACGTATGACCGGAAAATTAAACTTGGCAAGTTCCAGGAGTACTCCTTTTCAATCGGGAAGCCTTTGCTTATATATTTTTTTAAGACAATTAAGGAAGTATTCTTCTTTTTGTCATGACAATCAAACTTGTGTCGCGAGACAGGAGTTTCCAACTTTCAGCTGGAGGTGTCTCCAAAGCAGCATGAGATTTTTTGGTTCATGAAAAGGTGGATTCCAGATTGAAAAACATGACATTCTGTTGGTTCAAAGATGGGAGAATGTATATATGAAGTGGCACTGCTATGCCGAAATTGGAAATTATAAATCAACGCTAGATGCCGCACAAGACGCAATAAAACGATAAGTACATCAAATATTTTTTTACAAAGAAAAAGACTAGTGCAACGGGAGCAAAAAGTATTAAGTATTGGTATCCAAATTCAATAAAAAAGAAATGTATTATATATATGGTGTCTGCATCGCATGAAAACAACGGGTTCATAAATATATTTATTAATATATTAATAGTAATCATAACATTCATACAAAATCCCCAGGTTTTGACCTAAAAGCACAATTCAAGAAACCATTTTGAATGTATGAAGTCATAGCCACTGAGTTTGTGGCCCAAGTTTTTCTGCGGTTTTTGGGAGGAAATTAAAGAGCTGGATATCCACAAGCTTAAGCTTAAACTATTGGTCTGAATTAAACAACAAACTCAGTCAAGACAGCTAAAAGCTGCCACTTTGAGTTTCTGAATCCTCTGCCAGTGCGTTCCTAGCCCGCACAATTTTTATGCTGAGGGAAAAGAAGAGCAGAATACAAGAGACAAATTATAACAAAATCCGCCACAATTTAAAACCTGAGCTAAAGATACCAATATACCACTTTAAGTCTACCAACTGGTGACTTTGTAAACCGAATTTTCAAGTACGCAGGTGTTTGAAGTGAAAAAAGGGCATTCGAGAATATGAAATGAAGTGTGAAAGGCTAACCCCTCTGCGGATTACCTAGAAATCCAAGAACTAATCTAAACCAGCATTGTTAAAAGTTTACTTTGTAATGTAAACTACAAACTATGGAAACTAGTCGAAATAAAAAGTAAGAAATAGGCTGTTGTTTTTCCATGGTGATGCCTGCCGCTCAGATCCATTAAGACTAGCAGGTTTCCATAAAGTTCTCTCCCTGGCATTTAATTTGCAAAGTTATCATATCTAAAAACACAATATCCTTTTTCTTTTATGAGGAAATAGAAAAAGCAGATAACATCCATTAACTGCCCTCCTGTAGTGAGCAGTTTTATACTTTATCTATGCGACAAATATATATGTTATGCATGTATTTATTGTTCTGAAACAGCTATTTATAAGCGGAGCAGAAGGGCGTTCGAGTCACACCTTAAGTAAGCTTGAAGCAAGAAACATTGAGGTGAGCTTGACGCTTCTTAAGTAACCTAGAGCTATCAGTAAATGTCCAGTCGATATCGATAGTGGAACAGTATTCAACACATCACAACCGAAAAACATTGAAGTGACAGGCCTTGACTTCTTATCAAGTAACAGGCAACACATCTCATTACAAGGTACAATGAAGTAAGCCAGACGCTTCTTAAGTCAGCCTGTTAAGTATCCTTGACGAACTAGAAGTAGAAGTAAGATAAGAGCTCAAGGTGATGGTAGATCAGTAGGCAGCAAATCACAATCGAGGAACATTGAAGTGATAGAGCCTGACTTCTTAAGTAACTTTAAAAAGATATCATTAAATGGTAGGGCAGAGCTACAGTCGATATTAAACATATAGGCAACGCATCACAATCGAGGAACATTGAAGTGATACAGCCTGACTTCTTAAGTAACTTTAAAAAGATATCATTAAATGGTAGGGCAGAGCTACAGTGGATAGTAGACATATATTCAATACATCACAATCGAGGAACATAAGTAACTTTAAAGAGATATCATTAAAATGGTAGGGCATAGCTACAGTCGATAGCTTAGTAGACACAAAGGCAACACATCTCATCGCAAGGTACATTGAAGAGCTATAAGTAGAGATAATGTGATAGTAGATCAAAAGGCAACACTCAACATCCCACAAGGAACGTTGATGCAGCATAGGCGCCCTTAACACTTATGGACAAAATCTTCCACTTTAAACTCCAAGCTAACTGACCTATAAGTAGGCAGTGTATGGACATGCAGTGAGCTAGTGAACCACCGAGCTTCGTTTTTAAGCAGAATACCATTACTTTACTACGCTACGCCCATATATTCAGTCAACTGAGACCAAGTCCACATAAACCGCATCCATTGCAGCGTATAAGTAAGTATTTTTTAAGTTGTACTATTTCATGATATTTTAAGGAAACACTTTTATTTGACAATAGATGGCAAGAGAGGAGAAAAATACACAACCAGTAACTTGTGCATAGTTTTTATAAATGCTTATAAATTGGATCTCAACCATCTCAACCTCTTATCATTTTATCAATGCCTTGAATTACAATTTACCTTAAACCTTATGCTTTTTTCTTCGATTTCTCATGTGAACCGAGTTAGTCTATGAGAAAGTTAGTCCCTGCCCCCCCTCCCCCACAATATTGGGTTATAAATACACCCTGTTTTTAAGCATAAACACTGTTTGTAAACACACTGGCCGTGTGGCATATTATTTATGTCCTCTGTCTGTAGCTCATTAGCTATATGGAAAACTGAAATCCGTTCACACACAAAAAGCGCGGTCTTGGCGCCTTTTCGACGGATAATACAACTCAATTTTCCATATATCCAACTGAGCTACAGACAGAAGACAAATACAATGCCACACCCTTGTATACTTGCAAGTGTACCCTTTTATAGGATATTTATAATGACAGGAAAACACCTGCAGACAGAGAACATGAAAATCATGATCAAACGGTAACCTTGAACTAGGTATTTTTTTTTAATTTAATCACAAAAGCTGTAGACAAGGAGGAGCTGAAGATCGCGTCGCACCGACGGCAAGCACATAAACTGGTCGCACAGTTATTTTTAAACACACGCAACATTTCTGGACGAGTTGAAAGCTGTATACTTACAGACTCACTGAGGCCTAGGGTGGTGTTGTCGTAGTACACTCGCCTCTCACCTTTGAAATGTCGGCTTTCTGGACTCAGGTCACACGAGTAGGGTTCTTTGTGGTGTTTACCATTTACGAAAAAACCCGCGGATATTTTGGTTTGACCTAGTGGAAAATTTCGTCTGAGAAGGTAGCCCTTTTTTCGTGGTCGAAATTTCCGAATGGATGGTTCTTGTACCATTTACACATTCCATCCAGATCCATACCCGTTTCAGACCCTCATCAACCAAAGTCAATGACATAGCCCCTGCTGGGTACGATGCTGGGAACTTCAGTGTAAATGGAACATTCAAATCTTAAGGCTTTTTCCAATCGATACATTTGCTTTGGATTTGAAGGAACTAAGAATAGGTATCCCAACTGAAATTTTTGGATTTTTTTGTAATTGGTAAACACATTAGGTCTTTCCCTTGCTTCGAAGGTTTCCCTCCAGTTTTTCTTCCTCCACACAACCTAGCAAACTAAATTCCAATTTGATTTGTGATTTAGCAATGCCCTGATTATGACTTAGATCAACCAAGAGGCTGTTGCGGTCAAGGTTTAATTTGTGAGTTAGCAGTGCTCTGACTTAGATCAGCCCAGAGGTTGTTTCAGGGTTTGATCTGTGAGTTAGCCGCACCTTGACTTAGATCAGCCCAGAGGTTGTTTCAGGGTTTGATCTGTGAGTTAGCCGCACCTTGACTTAGATCAGCCCAGAGTTTGTTTCAGGGTTTATCTGTAAGTTAGCGCACCCTGACTTAGATCAGCCCAGAGTTTGTTTCAGGGTTTATCTGTAAGTTAGCCGCATCCTGACTTAGATCAACCCAGAGGTTGTTTTAGGATTCCATCTGTGTGTTAGCCGTGCCCTTTGACAAAAGCTTTTATCAACAGCCGAAGGAACTTTAATGTTACTACAAACTTCCTTTTTCAAGATATAATTTTGCTCAGGTTTCTTCATGACAGCATAGCAGGTGTTTGTAGCAAGCCGTCTAACGATAACACATTGCCTTTTTAGCTGCCTTGCATTACGTCGTTAAGGATCTATAATTTAAGACATGTGGTTTTATCGGTTCTAATCAACGAAGTCGTCGTCGAAATTCCGTATCAGCATTAGTTTTTTTGGGGTTTATTGCGTGTAGATTAACCAGCAAATATCCGCCTGTTCTTCCATCTTCCTGAATTGGCTGGTGATAGTACTTGAGATGTCATCACCTTTTAGAATATTGTCCTTTTAGAACTAGCTAGAGTGCTTCAATTGAATAATTCTATTATGTCCAACATAAAAAAATAGCTCATTCGTAAGTAAGATTATTGGGGAATATCCCTGAACCAATCTAGTACCGTGCGCTTATTAGTAAGCACCTACAAATATAATGACTTTTAGTTCAGTATATCTTAATTAAATTTTCATGATCAACATGTTTGAGTAAGGAATATTGTTATAAATTTCGTACTTTCTCACGCAATTGATTCAACCTCCTCCGCAGCCTACTTCATATTTATTCTCCAAAACACAATTTGGATTCCTGTATTGAAATAAATGGCAGAGAAGAACTTGGGATGAGAGAGGAATGCCTGTGCTAAATTGAATCATATTCGATCAAATAATTATGCGCCTAGTTAGGTATTCTTCAGGGTTTTTTTTAAAAAATCTATTCGAATTTATTAGTTTTGTTTATGCACCTTATTTTTAGTATATTGTTGTTATGCTTGTTGTTATTTTTGTTGTTGTTGATGTTTTTGTTGTTGTTGTTACATATTGCTCTTAGTTTTTATAATTTTTTATTTAGACGTGAAAATTTAAAATTACATGTGCATATATACACCTACTTACCGCATAAAAGTTGTTATCAACACAAACTAAAGAAAAAATTATTTGAGTAAATTTTAAAAAAATTACCAAATAGGAATAAATAACCACTGCAGTCAGACTCGGGTGAAGGAATTAAATAATACTAAGAAATACTAGGCAGCTCGAATATATGGTTTTTGCAAGATAAGTTTTATGCCGTGAAAGCTCTTGATTACCGCATAAAAGTTGTTATCAACACAAATTAAAGAATAAATTATTTGAGTAAATTTTAGAAAATTTACCAAATAGGAATAAATAACCACTGCAGTCAGACTCGGGTACGGTGAAGGAATTGAATAATACTAAGAAATACAAGGCAGCTCGAATTGAAGTTTTTTGTTAGTTAAGTTTTTTGTAAAGCTCTTGAAATATCATGATTTCACTGTCACCTGCAGAGTCAAAATTTTTCCTAATTTATAAATTTACTAATTTACTAAGGTTTATTAGTTAATTTTTACATGACAACCTTGTGGCAAGTACGTAAATAGATAACTAAAGATGATGTCTTTTAATGTCTATAAGATTATTTTTTTGTCAATTTTATAAATTTTTTTTAAATGAAAGCATATATTTCAGTTTTTTTTTTTTTTTTCAGTGATATATTCTTTTCTTTTAATATTCTGCTCATATCGTTTGGTAATTTCCAAGATATCTTCATTTTCTCCTGTTATTATATTTTTCACATAGAAATATTGTAGTTTTTGTTGTTGTTGTTGTTCCCCTGGATCAGTTTCCTCCTCTCATCTTCGAATTCATCCTTATTTTCTCCTTCACCTTCATCTCATTACTTATTCAACATAAATGGAACTTTGTATAGGAAGTATTTAATATAGATCTTGAATTTGATAGTATTTTTTTTCAAGAGGGACCATGTTCGCTTCTTGCTCATACTTAATTTTCAGTATAGATAACAAGAGTGGGTACAGACATTACAGACTAATCACTTGAACAAGTCTGGTAATATATGTAGATATCTAGAAAGCTAACGGAATACACCTGGTCTACAGGAAAAACAAATATACCCCACTAGAGCCGCACGTTCATGCTTGGAAATATCTCTCTAGTTTTTGTTTACCTTTTTTTTCTTTTTTTCCTTTTTTTCCTTTTCTTTCTTTCTTTCTATCGTACTTTCTTTCTTTCTTTCTTTCTTTCTTTGAAATTTTGGTTATAGAGCCGATTTTTATCCACTCGCAAAGTAGTCATATGGTTGTACCAAAGAAAAGAAAAGCTTAGTTTATAGTAAATAAACTTTGAATAACGAGACCTCAAGTCATTTACTGAGTATTTATTATCACAACTATATACAGTTACAGATAAATGCATAGCTTTCTCAAAGATAGTTACAGTCACTGAAAATATTCTCGATCGAATCATCGATTGTTTGATAATTATACAAAGACACTTGTCGACAGTGTGAGTTGAGCGAATGATATTGTGCTCTGAAACACAGAGCAGTTCAATTAGAATAATACCGATTATGACTAGATGAATACACAACGATTTCACTTTGAGTTTCAGTGGATTGTCATCGATGCAAATATTCAACATGGCGTCTTGGCAGTTCGCCTTCTTATAGATCACAATCTGATCGTCTGGTTTCAAGTTCTTGTGGTCAGCTTCAATGTTTTGTTTGTCAGTAGTTTCGTAGTTTGTCTCAGCATAGTTTGTATTTTAGATCTGGTAAGATCTAGTTTGGCTAGATAGTTCTAATATTCTCATAGTTTGCTCAACGATTCTCTCTTTGAGTACTACGTGGACCAACCCGTTCCAAAATCGCTCATTAGCATATATTAGTGTAGGTTTACCACGTATGGCGTGTGCGTTTGTAAGAAGTTTGAGCGTAGCAGTAAAAAAGCTAAAGATAATGGTAGGCCACATGCCTACAGACAACATACCTCGATCAATAAAACAGCCCTAATAAGTAATTTTCTATCGACGAACATCGAAGGAATGATGCAATGACGACTGAGCAAAGACAAATAGACCTACTTCGTGCTCAATTATCATGTGGTTCATTCTGTCAACATTTATGAAATCATATTTGAGAAATAGACAAACCAAAACTCCATTGGACAGACAATTGCTATGGTAACGAGTTGCGTACAATCATAACGTGTGACGTCATATTGCGCAATTTTTCGATTTTCCCACACCCGAAAAAAGAAAAGAAAAACAACGCACCTCATTTTTAGACTTGTCTGACCACAGGCAACCCAGTAATAAAACTCATCCATCAAATTAACCCTTAGATCGGGACCAGCTTCGCAAATATACAATCTGTCTTGTTTGTTCTCGTATAATACCCATCTCTTAAAATCAAATACAGAGCTAATACACAAAGCCTACTTTATCAGTCAAACAAATAGTGTTTGTCGAATGTTTATCGATGATCAAAGTTAACACGTCCCACAAATGTTCATGTTTTCAGTGTGGCTCAAATGAAATTATTTGCAAATTCCAATTTACAGTTTGCACCTAAAAGATTAAAGAGCTTTACATCCCTAAAGTTATAATTATTTCTGTTTAGTAGTAAATGAATAGCCAATGTGCATGAGCTTGAAATTTTAGAGAAAGTGAGAAAGTAAGCTCTTACGCTTTTTTGACCTCTCTAAAAATTCATCTGACAATTTATTTTTTCTTCGAAATTTTCTATGAAAATAAAAGCAGCAGACGAAAAAAACAGAGCATTTTTTTCCTCATAGTTCCCTTGATTTCCCTGTTCCATTTTTACAGGACTCACTTTCGAAGGACTCACTTTCCAAGAGCGCTTTGTGAGCTTTGATGTCCAGTCAGTTCGACCTTGTGGAAATATTCATTCAATGGACTTTACAGAGATTAAAAGCCTTTAGACAATGTTGTTAATTACAAGTAAGCCGTCATAGCAAGAGTTTCCTCTTGCTTATTATTTAAAGTAAAAACAAAAGCACCACAGAGTATTTAACTTTTCCCTTCAAAGACTACCGCTTCTGTTCAGTTGATAGGCAAAAGCTGTTCGAAAATTCATTTCACCATTTCACCGTTTGAGGGAAAAATAGAAATTATATTCAAGAAATTTTGCCGCCTTTTATCGACTGAATTGTCAAAAACCAGCTCAAGCACTTGTCTGAAGTGACCAGTTACCCTTAAATTCACTCCAATAAAAACAAAAGACAAGGTTAGCGATGAATTATTAAATGAAGTCAAATTCTAAAATTAACTAACATTCTTAATCATAGAGAAATTTCATGTTGCCAGACAGACAAAAAGTGATCATTAAGAGAACTTAGGGCTATTTCGTTTTAGACTTCAAACGGCACTTTACTATATTTTGCTGCTGTTATTGCTTTTTCCCTTATCATTGTAAATGTTGTTTTTTGTTTACACAGCGAGCTACAGCTGAATTTGGCGTGTTGACTCTAGTTATTACGAGATAAGAGAGCTGGATGATCTTACAAAAGATAGCCTTCATCAGTTAAAGTTGTGCATTTCTTCTCCGTTGCTGAACTGCAAACATCAAAGATCTTCGCGTTGAATGCCACTTTTCAAAGGAGAATTAATCAAACTACACGCGTCACATCATGGTAAGTACACGTAAAGAGTTAGCAAAAAAGCTGTCCTTGTTTTTACGAGGGTAGCACTTAATAGACAGTAGCTAACAAACCTGTGGCCCTCGTTCTGTGATCGAATTGGAATTTAGAAGTTGAATTTTGTGGAGGGAGAATAGCCGGAGAACCCGGAGAAATACCCTCGAAGCGTAGGAAACAGTAGAAAACCAACTATAATACTCTACTCACACACGACACCGAGCCCGGCGGGAATCGACCCCGGGTCGCCTGATGAGAGGCGAGCGCTCTCATCGCTTCGCTATTATAGCCGTGCTTCTTTTCTCTATTTCATCGTTCTCTTACGAAAAATGGGTAAAATTTACTTCTTAGCTTCGTTAAAGGTAAAGAAAAAAACCATTATATTTTCGATTTCAAAACATTTTGTAAGATCTTATTTAATGTTTACTTTCTGAATCGAGAAACAAAGGCGGGCAGGAACAGGGCCATGGCCAATCCATGGCCAACTCCTTTCCAATTCATCTATTTTGAAAATGTTAATTAATGTGTGCAAAATGCAGGTGAAATACTAGCTAGAAGGGGTAAAACCTGCCGCCAGTAATTAGGCAAGGATTTGAGAGAAAAGCAATAAAGGGGTTTTACTCAAATTCTACTGAATTTGAAAAAAGGAAGTCTATATTTTAAGTATTTATGAAAGATTGTCGGGTGAGATTTTTTAAAGTCTCGTTAATGATGGCAGTTATTAACATAGATAAACAATATCGTGAGGCTCGTTGTCATTTATTTATCGTTCCATCAAGAATATTAATTCCAATTGGAGACCATTGCTATTACATTTCTTGGGACAATAATGCAGGCGTTATGAAACCCTTTGCCAAATTAAAATGGCGACCGACGATTTAAATTAGTTTAAATCAAAAAACCTATATCAGCACCTAGAAATAGCACACGTTTACTTTAGTAATCTTCCTAAGAAAAATATTCATTATGCCAAGGTGTTATGTCGGCCGACAAAACTTTTTTTTCTATTTTACCAATTTGAATTTGCGGTTGCCATTTTGGCGATTTTAGTGTCTATTGATAGAGTAAATGTTAGTTAATCGTTGGGGTTGTTGGATTGAAAATGATCTTCGCATTTGTTGGGGTTATACATGGTCTACATAACTTGTGAGATGAAAGGTTAGTTATCCTGAAGATAATACCAAAATAACTGACAAGAATTGAATGAAAGGGAATAAAGGAATAGAAAAAAAGTAAAGGGGAGTGAGTAAAGTAAAGAGAATTAGAAAAAAAAAGGAAAGAATGGAAAGAAAAAGAAGACAAAGGCAATGGAAAGTAAAGAAACAGAATGGAACCAAATAAAATGAATTTGATCAGTTTAAAAAATCAAAAATTAAATATACAGACAGGGCTAAACGCGCAGACACTCCAGAAAGAGTTTTTTTCCGCCAATATCTATGTATTTGTATTTGTTTGATTTTACTTTGGTGACAACTGACGATACAAGAAACCACAAATAAAGTGTGTTGAATCATGCCTTATGCTATTCTTTCAGTTGCTATGTGACTAATGTTTTCAGCCTACGATGACAGACAAACACTCGTCTGCCTGTCATGTGCTATGGCAACCAAAGAGTATTATATTGCTTTGTATTAATCAGCTGAATGAACCTCATGAATATGTATCTCAATAACAATGCAATAGTATAGTTTTTATTACATAGACACTAGTGTTTTACTGGGAAATACGAGTAAAATATTTTCACCACTTGAAGATAAATTTCATATCTTCGCGCCACCGTGCCGTGTATTTAATATATAGAGGATATTACATGGGTGCGCGGAGATACGAATTTTATCTTCGAGTGTTGAAAAGATCTCTCACGAGTAAGCGCAGTGAAAGCTGAGAGATTTTCAACACGAGAAGCCATAACATTGGTATCTCAATCTCCAATCGCCAATGTAATATTCTGTTTATTATATAATTATCAACAAAAAAGGAAGAAAGCTTTTTTCGACCTTTTCTCTGCTATAAAATATATGTAACCATAGTGACGATATTTTTACATGTGAAAAAACAACATGAAAATATCAAATTTTTGAATAAAGAAATGTAGGTATTGCATTGATAATCATATAATAAATATCCTCTAATGTAAGAAAGCTGCGTAACACATGGTAGGACATAGGAAACCGAATCAGACACTACATTAATTTATATACATTTAGTTACACCGCACCATATATTATACTTTGATAGTCACACGGGCAGATGCGGACGGCGTCAACTAGGTTCTTCACTTCAGCATGCTTTTACTAGATGGATAATTCAACTTAAAATACATCACCAAAGTAATAATAATATATATTTTTTAAATTTTAATATTGATAATAATAATAATAATAATAATAATCCATTGATAAAACTTATTAATAAAAAAATTAATAATAATGATGATAATAATAATTTTATTTCGAAGCATCTAAACAAATTCTCGATGCTTTAACAATATAACAATAAAATAATAATATAGACAAATAAGTGATAGATAAAACATGAACGGGAGACCTTTATGGGGATTTAAAATAGCGAGCCGCATAAAAGTATTTTTCGAAAATTTTAACAATTAACTTTTACTTTTGTCTATCAGTATATATTTTCAAATAATTTTATTAGGAATGATTATGACGTACACTTTTATTATTATTTTAGTAATATTATGCCAATAAAGGTTCGATTCCATGCAACACTATTTACTTTATTTTTCAAAATTAGAGTGGTTTAGTCATTAATCGTCTCTTTATACCTGAGCTTTGCATCACAACCCGGATGGGGAAGAGTTTGTTAGGTATCTCCCTTGATTCACGTGCATTTATTCATATGTCTTCTGGTTATTTTTGGTTTTCCTTCCTCGGTTTCATTCAACACACTATTTGAATTTGATATGTGAGTTAGCCGTACGTGCCCTGACTCTGATTAACTAGGGAAAAACTGGTGCGGATTAACTAAAGTCAGAGTAGAGAATGTTTCCAGAATCTTTAGTAATTATAATACCATTTAATCCTGACATGACAATCGTATAACTCAATATTACGAACTGTTCAATCTTTATGTCAAATCAATACTTTAGTGTTTTGATATTGTCCCATGATAGATGATATATTTGATGCATTCAATTTGATATCACGTGACTATTTAATTCGATTGATGACGTCAGGACTAGAAGTGGTCGAGAAGGTTTTAACAACTTTCAGACGAATGGCGATAGCACTGGCAGTAGTTTAGCTAGTTTATAGTTCACGAGAGAGATTTTTAATTACGCATACGATTTTTCCTAGCCTCCTTTGTAGACATTCTTAAGGTGTCACGTCGTCACGCAACGAAGTATTGCGTGACGACACTAAGAGCGCCTGTGTAGGAGGCTAGATTTTCCCAGGAATTCCGTACAAATCAACAACATCAAAATGTTAAGACCGGGTTTCACGATCCGACCTCGGACGTAATAGTGTTGATCGTGAGGAGATTAAATGAATTAGATTTAGAAGGTGAATCGGGGTTACTTCCTTTCATTGGTTTATCTGTAAAGCTACATTACCTTGACCTCAACGGAATTAAGTTTTGATATTTATAGGCCCTTTTTAACCTTGGTCGCGTTGTTTTGCCATTTGTGATTAAAATACGTGCGATTCTCTTCAGAATAAAGTTTTTAAAAAAAGAGAGATAAAATAAGAGTTTTTTGTAAATTTGTAAATTTAAATTAAATTGGAACTTTTTTTTAAGGAATAAAGTGTCATCATAGAGTCATCTGTTTAATTTTCCATATTCTTAGAGGTTTTTTTTTTTTTTTTTTTTGTGGTGAAATTTGGAGCTTTCTGGCTTTTGAGCCTATATAGTTTGAGCCTAACTCTGTTTAATGTTCCAGATCAGTGGTTTCAGACGACTGAGTTTGTTTCTGACGAAAGGGGAATTTTAATGGCTTTTAAAGTAAGAGATAATGGTTTCTTGCTTTTAATGGATCAGTATAGCTTCAAAATTGATATTTTAACTATCCCTAATGTTCCAGATTTTCACATTTTTGGTAAACAAACATTAACTCTCCGCCAGGCTCTTCAAAAATACTTCCTGCTTCCCGCTTGAAATGGATGCACTTACTTATCAACCAATAAATCAGTATTTGGTCAGACTCGTTAGCTAGTTGGTTAAATATTCAGGTGGAGGATCATGATGTATATTCTGATAGCGAGCCTGATATCGCGCAGAGTGCTTTTTTTTTTTTTTTTTTTTTTTTTGTCGCGACATAACAATATATTTAATAGACACCATATCGATTCGTTTTAAACGCAAGGGAATGTGTTGTTTTACTCATAATATTGCCATCAATATTCCTCTTTACATTTATCACCATGTATTTGACACGCGTCATTCTCTTGAGTATGGTTTTTTTTCGTTTTTGCTTCCAACTTCGTCGCTTTAGAATATACAAGAGACATAGATACACACTAAACTTGAGCAAATATATCTCAGGGGGGGACTTTGGGACGTTTCACACGACGATGCTCCGCCCGAACTCTCAACACCTTACCCGTTTACATACCAAATTTCAGCAAAAAATGTACCAATTTTATATACTTTTTTGCCTGAAAAGGTACAGACATACACCTTTGAAGGAAATCTACCCCTTTTTACACCAAAGCTCACAAATTCCAACGCCTTTTTTATACCTACGGCCTGAAAAAGCTGCACCTTTCAGGCGGAGTATCCCCGTATAACCAACGTAGATCAGGGTGGTGTGGAACTCGCTTTTCTTTTTGTAACGCTATCTTGGTTCATCTAAAATCATTTATAGCATTTCTATATTCCAATTACATATACTAGACTAGATAATATAACGCTTTCTTGATGGCTTTTAAATTTTCCTGAATGATCTACATTCAGCTCTGCAAACCAATACCTCTTCATTCCAGGCCTAATTAATCCACAGTCGACCTTCTAGAATGATATTATAATATTCAAAACACTTAAGTAAGTCAATGCATCTTAAGCTAATTGACTTTAACAGCAGGCAAGGTTGGTCTTGAGCCGCAATAAGTTATTTAATGCACTTTTTGAATTGATTATAAGAAAATGACTGTTCTACTCTTTAGCGATGTTTTTAACCCCAGCAGGGGAAGTCTATCGCGAACCGAAGACTGAAAATAACCTTTAGAAGCCATTAAACGAATGAGTGCGGGATAAATTTGCAAATAAATACCCTTTTTGGTGATTACGGAAAGGAGTATATCAGCTTTCAAGTTAATTAATGAAGAGCACTTTTACCAACAGGATATTGTTAAGTGAGTCTGAGCGAGATGCATAAAAGCTGGAAGGCTGATTGAATTGGATCATACGAGACAGAGAGAGCTTCCGAGACGATATAGTAACTTATCTCTACTGACAAGGTTAGTATGAAAGCCAGATGATAAATAGAATGGAGCAAAATAAAATTGAATCTTGGATAGGAAAAAAAAAAAAAAAAAAACACAAAAAAGAAAAAAAAGGAAAAGAAATGCTTCGTGAAAAATAAAGCTAAAAAATATGAAACTTTAAAGTTTAAATTCAATCGACGTTTACAATATTATTTCTACATTTTCCTTTTTATATTTTGAGTAGTTGTTGTTAAATAGACTTTTGATTGTCTAGCATGAATATTCGCAATTCATTTATATTATTATGACTTTGGTCTATATTTATTGGACTTTTATCCACATCAACCTGCTTGTTTTTATTTGAGTTTGACATTATTTACATAACATGTCATAGTATTAATTAAGAAGGACCACACGTAGGTGAGGTATATTGTAATGTGTGAGGCCTGGAAGTATAATAATAATGAGCTGCTTGGATAATATGGCAAAATGGGAAGCCCGAAGCAGAGATTCATCCATTGTGGAGATAAGATAAGCTAACAAGATTCCTACGATTTCTCTGATGTGGTCTGATGTGGGAAGACATTACGAAGGGTGAGATAGATTGTATTATTAAAAGGCTTCGTTTCTTATTGAGAATACTGATAAAAGCTTTAGCTCTGAATTAAGAATCATGATTAAGAAAATGAGATTGTTCGATCAAGTAATTCATAAGATTGAAGTAACCATTCTACTTTTTTCATGGCAATCAAGTGATGTTTGAGGGAAGGCATGACAACCAAAGCCGAGAATATAGGGGGAAAAAAATGCTATTGTTTTGCCTTCTGACATGGCCGCCCTAGCCTGAGAAACCTCGATTGTCACATAACTATCAATAGCAATAATCTAAGCTTCAAACCACGGACTTTTCCTACGGATTACAATGACTAAAAACAGAATTAGAATTGAATATAGAACATATAACGACCAGATATAGAAAACATGTATCTTGTAATCGCGACTTCGACAATATGTGTACAGCGAACAAAAAAAAAAAAAAAGTAAGAAAGTTCTTACCACAAAATGTAATAATCCATTAAGTATTAAATATTTTTAACATCTAGTTTTTAATATTCTTTGCTAAGAATGCCCTGTTAGGTAAAAGTTATTTTTACAGTATATGACAAGCAGTTCAAAATCATTTTAGTTTGTGACTGAACCCGTGTCGTATTCGCGCACGTGGGAATTACAACATTTTTTTTTTTTTTAAACTAAGAAAGAGAGGAAATTACTGAGATATTTATCGATAAGTGTATATCAAAAATGATTAAGGAATTACAATCTTTTTAATACTTAAGTGACTATAGACGACTTCCTCTTCTCAATTTTGAAAAAAAAAAATTGGAATATATTTTTCTTCTCAAGTAAAGACAATGCGACTAATAGTCGTGCACAAAATGACAGATTATTTAATCTTCACTCGTCAAATATTTAAAATCCATTAAGTATTTGACATTTCTAACATCTAGTTTTTGATATTATTGGCTAAGAAGGGTTGGTAAAAGTTATTTTGATGGTATGACAAGATCTATAGTGAACTTTAACTTGTGACTAAACACGTGTCGTATATTCGCGTGGGAAAGTTCTACGGCATTTTTTTTATGAAATAATAATTAAGTGACAAGGTCAAAACAATTGTCCAAAATAGGGACCCGAATTTATTGATTTAGGCGGTGGGTACCGGTAGATAACCCCTCCCCCCTCAGAGACCTCTTGAAATGCTCGATACTTAGTGTCCGTAGTGACTATTTCTATCCACAAATACGTTGTTTAGCATACATGGAAACAGACAGTACATTCGTTTCTGGGATTTGACGTTTGGTTTTGGAGATATTTGAGGACAAAATCCAGGATTTCACTTCCAGAGGTGGTGGGTACCGGGTAACACCACCCCTCCCCCCAGAATGGGCTACCGTAAGACGACAATTGTTTTGACCTTATCCCTAAGCGCAAGACTTCCTCTTCTCAATTTTGAAAAAAAAAACATATTTTTTTCGAAGCAAAAATTCGAAACTTTCTTCTCAAGTAAAGACAATGCGACTAACAGTCATACACAGATTTTCAAATGCTGAAAACCAGTATTAATTAGAAAATAGATCGAAAAAAGGTAATGACAATGATTAGTGTTTTTTTCTATTAATAGTCTATCCTTATCTCTTGAAAAAAAGATTAAGTAATTATAATCTCTCTCATTAAAAAAGTTAAAACCTGTGTTTTACTCTTATTAAAATTGGAATGATCACCTGTTTTTGTTGCCCAATGGTTGGAATATTCCCTGACTTCATTACGAAATTTTAAAGAAAGATTAAGTAATTATAATTTCTTCTCTCTCATGATTAAAAATTAAAACCTGTGTTTTACTTTTATTGAAATTAGAATTATCACCTGTGTTCTTTTGCCGAATCAGTTGGAATATTTCCTGACTTCATTAGAACAATTTTTTTCCCATTGATATGATTATGAAGTGTGAATTCCGTAGGAAGTGGACATCTTTAAGTGTGATCTTGAGAACTGAAATCAACTTTTCCTATGTTATCCATGTGTGCTTGAAACATTCACATATGCAAAGTTTTGGCTATCTGTTGTCGCCATGGCAATATAAGATAAGATCGTGACATGTTAGATATATAAAGCATGTTCTACATTAGTTCTACCACATCATATCATTGCTTTAGTAGTTCATGCTCAGACCATGTGTGTCTCAATACTGCGATAACTATATAACCACTTAAAGCTCCAGCAAGGCTCCTACATCGAGTAGAAAAACAAAGAGAAAAGAACAGCAGGTCAGAATGTATAAATTATTTTATTGATTTTAAGCAAATAGCTGTTTTATATGCTAACTGTTTAACGACTGTTAAAAATCAAGCTGAGTTTTAATAGCCAGACTATGAAGCAATAAAATGCTTGGCTTCAGTTCAGTATGATTTATCGTTCAATCATTCTACATTCATTGTTTGAGCTCTAACTGAGGATTCGACTTATATGATAGCCTTTATGCTAGTTAATGCCTGCATTATTGATTTTGTTTATGCTTGAGATCACTGAGTTTTCTCTTAGAAAATCCGTACTTAGAGCAGCATATTTTCAACAGAAAACATCATGGTAACTCTAAAAATTAGTTTTAAGCTATTGACCGTTTATGAGTTTGTCAGTTGTCTTCTGACAAAGCCAAAACACATGTCAACACGAACGGGAGTGACTTTGCTTTTGATTGCAGACAAATAATGCTTTCCCCTTAAGAACTGAAGAAGACATGCCTATTTTCTTCCTCATAAAATACAGAGAAAAAACATTTTGAAATTAAGTTATTTATAGGTAGTTCTAAAAGCAAAACAAACGTGTGAGGTAAACGCAAAATAATTAGAAAACTTATAATTGGTAATTCTAAAAATATAAATTTTTCATCAAATTGAAAAAAAAAATCCATTGCATTCTCTTTTTCGAGTTTTTACCCCGGCAGTCAGAAATTGTGTTCAGTTTTCTGTCGCCATATTCTCCAGTGAGCAATGAATATATTTTAGTAGTCGTGATGTGGTGTCCTCGAAGACAGGTATCATTCTTCACCATTTACCATTAAGTTCCTCCTTGACAGATTGGCCTTTTTTGATAAATATATATCAAATCAGAGCGGCCCTAAAGTCACAAAGACTAGAGATACGTGAGCATTTTGGTAAAGCCTCTTATTTAAGTTACTTCAACAAGATTAAAAAAGATAAAGTATAGCCGATAAGCTACCTGTTCGCTAAGTTCGAGGTACGCAGATCTAAGTTCATTGCTCTCTCACACTTGTTAAGCTGCTCTCTATCTCGTGTAGTTTTAGGTCTAAATATCCTTAAAATAAAGTGCTGATGGAGAGAAGTCTGTGTTGTGCGCACCATCGGTGTTTCCTGATAGCAGCAGTGAACTTCGACATAACTCAGATTAATATCTTTCGCTAGAGATGAAAGCCGAGAAACCGAGATCGGAAGGAGAACTATTTTTACCCATAGAAACCACAAAACATTTAGTTCATTAATTTATCTATTTATTGACTTTATTTTTCCTTTTTTTCCTTTTTTTTTTTTTTTTTTTTCTTTTTTCAATTTCTTTTTCAATTTTTTTTTTTTTTTTTTTTTTTTTGATGAAAAAAGACAGAACGCACTGCGATCTAGAATATTCTTGTCGGGTTTCCTTCCTTTTTAATTAAGAATAAAAGAGATTCAAATGGTTCTGTCAGTTAAATATTTGTCTGCCAGGTAGCTTTATATGATGTCATGGTTATAAGTTCCCTCGTTCCATTATCGATCTGCCCTAAGGCTGTTTGTTTTAATATGTATGAATGGGGGAGGGGGGGTGGGGGGGGAGGAGAGGACTAGTAGGAGGATGAGGGGGGGGGGGGGGGGGGGGACGTCCGAAACCTTTTTCCCGCCCTTTTTATTCCCATCATTTTTCCTTCATCACCGACGCAGTTCACACTAGTTTCCTTCACAGTATTTCCTTTTGATTTTCTAAAAAGGTAAAGTGGTTTGGTTCGCGTGGTTAACCTCCCTAAATCATATCTCCCTGCTTCTCCCCTAAAGTTCTTCTGATCATAGTTTTGAAATGGACGCCCCCCCCCCCCCTCCCGTATTAATTATAATCTGATATAGCACGATGATGCACCCAACCCTTCCTGGTTATACTTCAGGGATATTTTTCTACGCTTTTTGCTTTCTTCTAGTAAAAAAATGAGAAGACCCTTTTACGTATACGTGGAGGCAAAATTTTTGAATCCACCTTCCTACATCTATCTGCATTCATTCTTCTTCCAATTCCCCTCCCCATCCCCTCCCTCCCCTTGCTTGTTTGCTCTTGATATTGTTTTGAGTAATTACAATCTTTTAAAAATTGCTGAAATTTCAATGTTATTGAAACCTTTTCATATACATTCAATATTAAATGACAGTCATGTTTTACTAGATAAATATATTTCCTTGCTTGCATTTGACTTTTTTTCTTTTCGTGCTTTCGGTTGGCAACTCTTGTTCATGCTTTCCAACCCTTAAGCACTCCTGGGGCCTAACTATTTATTCACTACCCTAACAAAACAATCAGTCAAACGGAAGCTTGCGTTTGAGGGCGCTGTAATCAATCTACTCCTATTTCCTGACTTCAGGCCTCGATAAAGTCTTTAAGATTTCACAAGCAAAACAACACGATATCGCGCACTAAACACACAGAGGTATATTGAACTGTGTGCTCGTGAAAAGGCGGTCAATTCTTTTAATTTGTCCCTATGTAAACATCGGCATAGTCTCTTTCTATCCAAAGCAAGCCATTGATCCCCCATCAATACAAGTAAAACGCTCACGCTAAATTTGCTGAAAAGATATCAAACAAGGTATGTATTCGAATAGGCCAGCTTAAAAAATAATATTAAAATAATTTTAAATCATGCTAGATGATTCGTGCTTAGCGCATGAAGGTTTATTTAACACTTAAGTCCAAAATTTTCGTCCGAAATGGTAGGAGACCGGCTACCGATGAAATTAGAGTTCAGAATCTACAATTTAAATTAGGAGATAAATACAAACCAAGTTAGAAAAACGAACAAATTATCTTTTTTAGAAAAACAAAAGAATATGCTAGAAGGAGACTAGTTTGAGCTGCGTTGGTGATAAAATATATTGGGGATAAAATAAAAGGTTTCGGTCCTTCATTCGTCGAATCTAAAGCAAAGAAGCAACGCTAGTCTCTCAAAACATGTATCTTATCTTTCCATTACTTATTTTTATTGAAATATTTTTAATAATCTATCTTTTTTCAATAATCCAAAATGGCATTAATAAGAATATCGCTTGTTTGTTTGATTCTTCATTGTTCACATTTTGGATTAGAAAAATATAAAACATATTAAATGTAATATAGTATTCTATATAGATGTTGTTATTGTCTTCATGAAGGTATACATATTACCCGCGTTTTTAATATATTATACTCGATTTTAACTACTTTTTATATAATAAAATAAATTTCATTTGTTTTGTGATTATTATTATTTCGCATTATCATTCGATATATGTGCAGAAGACAATTTCATGATTTTAATTACAATATTTGAGCGGTTTAATATGCATTAAATATAACGTCCCTTAACACCGAATCTCTATTACCAGCGACTTCGTTGAAAAATACAACATTAGTAGGAATCAAAAGGCGAAAACGATTGTTTTTATTCGTGGATTTTCATGAGAACTAATTCTAATATATAACATTCTGTTTTATATTAATGTACTGAAATAGGGAAGAAGTATAGTACAAAATACAGTAACTATTGTCTAGACGAAATTTTGGAACTTATTTTATTATCTTTTGCATTCTATTTTTTTACTACTTCCGTTTCTAATGCTTTAGCCTTCAGGGCAGAAATAAAATACCGTGATGTCGCTCCCCGAAACGCTTTCTTAAAAAAAATTGCAGTATTTTTGCATGCAATCTTCGATGGCAACTTGAGATTCCTATTCAAAGCTTTCGATTTTATCTTGACACAGGTGTATATATTTGTAGTGTTGTTTTTTTTTTCTCTTACACATCTGATAAACAGAATTTGATATCTTGGTTTTCTAAGCGTCGTTAAATAGCTGATATCAGAGTTTGGATACTGAGTTTCTGCACATTTTCTGTCAGTATTGTTGGCCCAACAACTTCGACTTTAAACAACTGTTTGAAGGCAATGGAGTGTAACTCTGATATCTTTTATTGTGTATCATTCAAACCTTTTACTCCTTTACGCTTTAATCATCCATCTGTAACGAAACAAGCCTGATCAATTAGTAAACGGAAAAGCTTAAAAACTAAAGTCTTGCTTCTGCCATTTTTTTAAAAGGCCTTTAGAAGCACTTTGAGTGGGACTCGATGGCGCTCTTTGCAAGAGGATGCTTTTTAAAGTGCATTTACTCTTGGGCTACGTTTTCCAGTGAACTAGAAGATTTAATTCTGAAGGGTTCTTAAGTGTTCCTCTACTCCATTAGGGCCTCTTATGTTAACGCTTTAGTATACGTTCGTCCTCTTTAACGGTAATTTAGTTATCGTAAGTTCAAGGCAGTGAAGAGGTCGAGCAATACACAAGGTAAATGTTATTTTTCCGGGGTTCGCAATTATCTTTTTGCTTTTTTGTTTTGGTTTGGAGGGAAAAGATTTCAATCTTTCGTCAATTCCATTAATATTTTTCAAATTTATTCTAGGCTCGCTAGTGTTGTTATCGGTTATTCCTATATATCGTTCCTATATATCGTTCGTTCGTTCGTTCGTTCGTTCGTTCGTTCGTTCGTTCGTTCGTTCGTTCGTTCGTTCGTTCGTTCGTTCGTTCGTTCGTTCGTTCGTTCGTTCGTTCGTTCGTTCGTTGGTTCGTTCGCTCGCTCGCTCGCTCGCTCGCTCGCTCGTTCGTTCGTTCGTTCGTTCGTTCGTTCGTTCGTTCGTTCGTCCGTTCGTCCATTTATTCATCCATTCACTTGCCCGCCTTTCTTCTATCTTTCCTTCCTTCTTTAGTTCCTGAATCTTTCATCATCTATTCAGTCCTAGTCAAGGCAGAATTGCTTTCCAGTGACGCATTAGATTCTATATCTGCTCTGAGGCAAATGTGTATGTTTGAGACTTGCCTGCTCTCTGTAAATATTTCTCTTCAATACTTCAATCTCAGTAACTTTGCAAGCCGAAGCCAACAGACAAATTAAAAGTGTATGTGGCGCACTTTTTCAAAATGCTTCAAATTTTCCCATTAGAGTTTACTCAAAACATGACTAAGTTATTGGGTTTGTTGATCTAGCAGACCTTAGCATCTAGTACTGTTAGATCCTTCTCCTTCACCTTTCCTGCCCTCGAGATGATTTATAATACAGGATATCTACTTATGGAGATAAGGCCTGGAAAGGTCTAGAATGTTAAGACTAGGATTTTTCCCTGTCAGCTGAGCTGCTGCATGCCTTATGGGTATTTGAATGACTCATTAACCATCTAGTTCTTTTAGTAGTGGGTTTCTATGAAGCAGAGACTTTGTTTCTCGGTTTCGTTGTTTCTTTGTTGTTGTTTTTTCTTTGTTTCTTTTCTTTCATTTTTTTTCAGTTAAAAGAATGACTTGCATTTTCATCATATATGTAAGATGATGTATACATGTATGAACCATGTAACTTGGAAATTCTCAAAGATATTGTTAAAGTGTTTATAAACTCTAACTCAATATTTTCAGTATTGATTCTACATGAAGTGAATAGTTGAATGGTAAAATATTTTTGTAAGATTTGAGTGATGCATCTTGATCAATCAAGGTTTATCCATAACTTTTCTGGGACAGTAAAACATTTATGAAACATCATTATCTTACTCAGGGTTTATAGAACGATTATTGCAAATTTGTTTTCTCATAGAAATCCGTGTTTCAATTTACAAATGGTGACAAATTTGTTCAAATGCTTCCAGATACGTCACAGCATTAACATATTGGAAGTATACACCTCCACGATGCGTTACTCAAATCATATAAAAATATTTTACCTTTCAACTATTCACTTCAGCTAGAATCAATACTGAAAATATTGAGTTAAGGTTTATAGGCACTTTAAATATATCAATTGGGAGTGTGTTATACGTGTCATGAGTGTGATGGCTTGCATTGTGGTTGTCCGGGTTTCACTTCAAACCTCTCAACCTTTTTCCCATTTCAGACCACACGGAGATTTCTCATGAATAAGATTCTTTGTTTGAGTTGTATCTAGTATTGTTATGCGCAACCGTTAAACAAAATATATATATACTCTAGGTAATGACACGGTTTGAAATGAAAAAAAAAAAAAAAACAAAAAAAAAACGTTACGCCAAAGTCGAAAAATGTAAAGATCTTACAGCGCGAGGCGCAAAAGTATGACCACTTTTAATATATTCGCATACTTCTATGCACGGGATTTTTGCTCCAAACGAGCTTTTACACGCCTTATTTGGTAAAACCAGACAGCTTTGCATCAACTGTGTCGGTTTAAAGTACAATTTGGAGGACAAAACAATAGGTTTGCAATTCTCAGGAGATTATAATTATTTAGCTTTGTCCTCCAAATAGAGACTTTGCACTACCACGTGATGGCAGCCATGACGGGGGGCACATAATAGAGTCCTTTCCCCTGGGAAACTGAAATCTTTCTCGTGTAAATCAGATTAGACCAGATTCAATTGTTCCTGCCTCCTGCCATGGCTGCCATTACTTGATGGTGCAAAGCCTATATTGAGCTAATTTGACGTCATGTGCAAGGGTTCTATTCTAGTGCCAACCAAGGCTCATATTATGTTGTTGTTTTCCAGGGTCTACTGGCCAAGTACCGGTAAGATGATCTCTAACATGTCCGATGATGAGAACGCATCTGTTGCACATGAGATCAAAATGCCTTTCATCCCCATGGTAGGGATACTGGTGGTTCAATCCTTTGGTACTGTTGTTGGCAACGTGCTCGTCTGTGTTGCTATTTACATCCAACCTAATTTACATACTGTGACGTATTACTCGATTTTCAGCCTCGCTTTGGCGGACCTTATGGCAGGCGTGGTCGCTATGCCTTCGTACATTGCAAAGAAATTTATCGAACATGGACCTTATGCGGAATTCGTCTGCGATGCTTTCCGCTTCTCGTATTTCATCAGCGGTTATGCTTCGATATTGAGTTTATCTGTGATCAGCGTAGAGCGCCTGATCGCCGTAAAGAACCCGCTGGCTTATGTGAACACGGTCACTCGCAAGCGAATATTGATGGCTCTGGTATTGATTTGGGTAGATACACTGGGAGTGTCACTCCTGCCTTTCATACCCCTCCCTGGTAGAGATTCGCAGGAGTGTAATTACAACCCCACCTGGTGGTGGAGTGTCATGGTGATCGTCACTAATGTCATCGTGCCATTTCTTGTCATTGTTGTATGTTACTTGTATATATATTTTATCGCTCGAACTCATATGCAACGAATCAACAGCGAGAGAAAATCCATTCGAACTTCCCTCACCAACAAACGAGTAGGTGCTAAAGAACGCAAGGAACACAAAGAACGAAAAGCAAACGTCACAATCATGATAGTCATAGGCATATTTGTTGTATGCTGGTTCCCTTCCTGCATATACTACTTCCTAGAAAGGGTATGCCCCCAATGCTTCCCAGAAGGCTTTGCGTCTACTAATAAAAGAGGGGTCATCAACGCGTTGGTCAAGATATTGACATTTACGTCATCGTTCTGTAACCCCATCATCTACTGCTGGCGGAGTAACGACTTTAGAAATGCTTTCATCAAGATATTGATGAGAAAATCTAGAAACCTGTCAGCGTCTTTTCGCAGTACATCGAGGTCAAGCTCTCAAGGAAACTCGCTTATTAAACCCAAACTGAACGAAGAAAATAAGAAGGGTACGAAATTGTTAAAGAATAATCATGTTAAAAATACTAAAGTTTAATACCATAAATTTCCATTTTATTTAACTCATAATCTGTGGAGGTTTTTACTCCATTGCTGACACTAAAGGGGCTTCCTCTGTGAAATGTATTGGCACTTAGCAGGCTTCCACCGAAGAAAACAGACGAACACTTAACTGGGTCACTTAAAAGGCTTTAACAAGTTTACTACAAATTACATCAAAAGGGTTTATGAGCTTTAACTGTAGACTGGAACAGCAACACTTAACAGGCTTCCAAGAAATGGATCACTAACACTTTACAGGCTTCCACTAATGATAGATCATTAGCAGTTAATACTATTAGACTTCACTATGGATTATGTCATTTCAACACTATACTGAGGCTTCCACTAGCACTTAACAGGCTTTGGTCATTAATACTTTAATGCTTCCACTAATCAAATCACTAGCACTTAAAAGGTTTCCTCCATGAAATGGGTTATTAGGAATTAACAGGCTTAATTCACATGCATGTTGGATCATTGTCTCAAACACGTCCACTAACATACCTCTAGCACTTACCAGGCTTCTACAGATGGAATGGATCACTAGCTCTTAATTACAGGACCATGGAAATATTCATTAGCACGTAACAGGTTTCCACTATACATTTGTACTTTTAAAATAGTCTTTCTTTATAGCTGTAATGATAAGCACTTAGCATGTTCATTAACACTTACTAGGCTTTGTCTATAGACCCCTTGCAGAACGCTGGAATACAGCTCAATTTGGAGGACAAAACAATAGTTTCCAATTCTCAGGAGATTGAAGTTCTTTTGTTTTGTTCTCCAAATTGAGCTGCTTTGACGTCACGTGAAATGGGTCTATAGACTGATTTATCGAAACTTGCTGCAGCTGGGTCATAAAGCTTCACAAGCTTTCAATCCATGTATCTGGTACTGACACCTAAAGGTGCTTGACAGACGGGTATAGCTTCAAATATTGTTAACCTGTTCCCTCTACACCCTAGCTGCTTTTGACGTGGCTCAAGGTGAGAGAGGGGTGGGCGTTGTCCAATCAAGATCTATCTCAAATATATAAAAAGGTTATGATTATCAAATAAAAGTTAAGTGACAATAGAGATAAACGTTGGTTTTTAAAACTTCACATTTGTAACTTTTTGCGTCACAGCAATCCTCAATTAGGAGGACAAAACAATAAGTTCCCTTATTCAATGTGCATCAAAGCTCACAAAGAACTCTGGGAAAGTGAGTTATTTAAAAATATAAGAAAAAAATTACTCGGTTATTTTCGTCTGCTGAAATCCTTTTATTTCCATAGAAAATGCCGAAGGAAAAATTGTCAGATTAATTTTTAGGGGAGCCAAAAAAGCGTAAGAACTCACTTTCCTCATTGGCTATTCTCAGGAGATTGAAATTATTTTGTTTTGTCCTTCAAATTGAGCTCCGGACCTTTGACATCACTTGAAAGAGGTCTAATGAGCTGCATTTTGAGGTGCTGCAAGGGGTCTATATTCTCGAAAAAATGTAATGAATATTGTATATTATAAAATAACTTTGATATTACGCGCGCTCTGATTGGTCAAAAAGCCATGTTTTATGAGAGTATAATACATGCTCGCGTCATTTTTTTCTCTCTCTGCTTCTTAAAAGCATTTGAGCGCTAGTTATTTTATAAAAGCAATAAAAAAAAACAGTTTTCCGTGTATTATACTCTGATAAAGACACTTGGGATGTCAAGAGAACACTTGAGAAGCTGGAAACCACTCCGCTACGCGTCGTGGTTTCCTACGCTTCTCTCGTGTTCTCTCCACATCCCGCGTGTCTTTATCAGAGTATAATACACGGAAAACTGTTTTTTATTCCTTAAATACAATAGAAAGAAAGGCAATATACTATGCAATAAATTTGATTCATGCATTAAACCAAATGTTGGGTTTCTCCAGACGTCATTTCCTGTCTTGAGCGGAATGTTCATCAGCTGAAGCTCATGCTCGTTCTCTCAACTGGGATCCCTGTGGCATTTGGTCCCTAACACAGGTAGCCCATTAATCTCCAAAACCCATAAAAGGCATTCCATACAAACATACAATAGATTAGGAACTACCTTCTTCGTATTTGTAACAACGAAAATGAAAGGCTAGTCAGTCCAGTACAATAGTTATTCAAACCAAAACCAAAATTTGCATATTTGGAAAACTTTTGATATCAGGCTTAGAATTTGAAATCTCAACAAACTGTAAACGCCGTTCTGACTTTTTTAAACAACTTTTCCATGCTCGAGTTAATACTTGAGGGAAAGTGTTTCGTTTCATATAAATTTTGATGAAATTTAACAATCTAATTGAGAGTGTGGCGTGCCTCCCCCTGACCGCGATTTTTTGGCATCCACCCCTAAATTCGTTTAGTATGGCCAAAGGAACATTTGTGCCAAGTTTGGTGCTTGTACTCAAAAGTGCACGATCTTTTCTATTTTTGTCGCTAACAGACCTGACTATATTACAAGCTACCGACGTAAAATAAGGACGCTTTACCTTTACCTTTTAACAATATGACGTTTCGCGTTTCGCTTCTATAGCCGAGTTCGCAAGAACTTTTGCAAATAAGCTGTGCATGTGATTCCTTATATCACAAGTAGCCCAAGCTGGGTTTCTACGGTGGCATATGATAAGAAAATGTACACACGCAATGCATAATGAAAATTTTGCTTTGGGAGCCTGGTAACGAGTTTGCACGAAAGCGAGGTCCGTCGGGCCCCTGTGTGTCCTTTTGAGGCTTTTCCCTTGGTGAATATACATATTTCCAATACAATGAGCTCTGTTTTAAAAACAATCCAAGGCTTTCGGAAGCAGATATTCCTCGGTCATCACTAGGTGGAAGAGCACCAGCTAATTTAAAAGTACAATACTTAAATTCTGGCTAAAATGCAGGGGAGATCCCGCCAAAGGTCTAAAGACGAAACTGAGACCAGCTTGTCAAAAGGTAAGACAACAACAGCTGTACCTAGGATTAAAACTTGTTTAACCTAATATAGCTGATATTGTTGGCCACGAAAGAAAAGAAAAATCTTAAAATCGATCCAAAGGGATATCGAACTCACATTGAAAAGTGATAGCGATGTGTTACGGCTTCGTTTGAAAGTGGAGTTTCGCACCTTGTTCGATACATTACAAAATAGCATGAAATCACTTGTCATTAAAAAAAAAAGCCTTGAAATTTTCCTCGTTCATTTTTAGGGGTAGAAGAGCATACCAAGGCTGGGAAAGACAAAAATATAGAGGAAGGATCCAAACGAAAATAAAATCTATACGAAGCGTAAACAGCGACAAGACAAGTTGAATGTCATCCAAACACAACCTCAAAACAACCCTCATGGTTGGTCATCCAGCTTTTAGAGAATGTACCTTTTAAGGTGGCATTCTTAAAAACAAAAACAAAACAAAAAAGCTGAAAAGCTTTTAACCGGGCAGAGCTGGATGCTCAGATAACAAAATCTGGTAAAATGATCGATCCTCAAAGTGAAGGGCATTCTGTCCCTACTGGGCTTCAAAAAGCGAAACCTTCTTGGCTAACGAATATCTTAAACAGATAGAAGCAGCAAGCGACAATTGTTACTTTTATTTTAAGTCGCTTTGTTACCATAGTTATAAAAAAAATCATGAAGCACCACACAAGTTGAAAGTAGCTCTCGACCTTATCACTGGTGAAGTCAAAGAAGCATCGTGCACGTGTGTGGCTGGTAAAGTGGGACTTTGCAATCATGTTTTAGCTTTAATGCTGTAACACACAGGTACTAATCAGTCCATATCGATCAGTTTATTAATACACAAAAGAACCTACGAAGTATAATATTATTACATCTCAGCGTAGCTAATCTCACTAATACAAAATCCATTTAACCACAAGGACTACAAGAAGCAGTTAACATTGTAAACAAAATATGATCTTGAGAGTCATTAAGTGACTCGAAATGAAATAACTAACTGGATTGTAAATAATGTACATAATGTATGAGTCAATTCCAAAGTTGCCCATCCCCCCCCCCCCCGGGCAACCCCCCGGGCATTTGACTTTTTGGGAAAAAATTGGTCAAATTCCCCACCATCTGGGCAAATTGAATGGTCAAATGCCCCACTGTTGAGAGCCACTGAGTGGTCAAATGCCCGCCCCTCTGGTCTGAAAAATCAAAATTTACCTAGAGTAAAAAATATGCTTCAGCAAAATATCGACGTTTGTAGTCGTGAATTTGACCTTTTTGATGAAAAATGCCATTTTATAGTTAGAACTTTTTTGTCTTATTTGATTATCAATCTTTAACTAATGTGCTTCGATTCACGAGTGAATGCAGACCAAACGTACCTTTTTAATTCCTATAGATAGAAATGTGTACATTTTTATTAGGCATGGGCTACCTGTGGTAATTTTCAAGATGGCCGACAACTCGTCAAATGCCCGCCCGTTCGGGTAGCCATTCGGCTTCAAATTCCCCACTATAGGAACTCAAGTCTTGTCAAATGCCCGGGGTATGCCCGGGGGGGGGGGGATGGGCATCTTAGGAATTGACTCATACATAATAATGGTCTGATTCAATAAAAATAGCTTACCCTGGGGGCAGGAACTACTATAATAACTGTGCAACCTTTAGTCTTGTTCGTGAATCACTGTACTAAAACATTATTATTTTATAGGTCATTATCGATAACAAAAGGGTGAAATTATCATTACGAAAAGATCAATGAAGCGAAGTCACTTTTGACTCGACAACAATTCACAAAGTAATTAATTAATTAATTAAGCGAAATATGAATAAAAACTTACGAGATATAAAGTATAAACTTCTATCTTGGATTTGTGAAGATAGTTTTGGCTCGATGGCTTGAAAACGTTGAAAACTTTGAAGATACAAAATGCTATTTGCAATACTAAATATTCTGAATGAAATCAAGCATGGAGAGGACCTCGTCACCATGCCCCTCTCGCATGAGACACAGGGAGCCCATGTTACAATGCTAAAGCTTTGTAAAACTTCCTTACATGCATGCAGTGATACTAAACAACTGGACTCAGAGAATGACATGAATCCTAATACTGCATGCACTGCACATCTTCACTGCAATTGGGGCACAAAAAAGGAAGATGGGAAAAAAAACACCAAAGCCAATCATGGAAGTCATGGTTAAGAAAACTAAATTTGATGATTCTACAGCAAGTAGACCAAGAGAGGAAGGATTGAAGTGTCTGTTATATGAGGCAAGAAATAACTTGAAACCTTAGCCTGAAGATGAAGTCAAGTTGAAAGCTGACCTAATGGCAATTAAACCCAAATTGAAAATCCTGACTTCAAAGAGAAAAAAAATGGTAAAAGTCCCTCTGGTTCTTTTGCAAGCTACCAACTTCAATTCACAGAGTCAAAAAGTGTTCTGTGTTCTGTGAATTTGGATCTATACCAACCGTTCCCCAAGATATAAGAGATCCCCCTACAGATGATCCTAAATTCCCATTAAACCACACTGAACCTTACAAATTACCAGATAAACTTGCACGACAAGAAGTCAATTTACTAACTCATCTCTTAGTTGATGGTGATAAATCAAATGACATTGAGGAAAAAGCTCGTAATCAATCTACATCAGATGAATGGAAAAATGAGCGACAATATAGAATCACTGCATCTAATTTCAAGAAAGTCTGCATTTGACAAAGAAATCATGACTCCCTTGCCCGGGGGGGGGGGGGGGGGGGGTACTCCCTATAATGGACTATACGGGGATGCTCCCCCCGAAAGGGGTACTTTTTTCAGACCGCACGTATAGAAAAGGGGTAGAAATTTGTGAGTTTTGGTTAAAAAAAGGGTAGATTTCTTCAAAGGTATATGAAAGGGGTACCTTTTCAAGCAAAAAGGTATAAAAAAGGGGTGCCTTTTCGCTGAAATTTGGTATAGAAAAGGGTAAGGGGTCGAGAGTCCGGGCGGAGCATCCCCGTATGAAACGACCCGAAGTATCCCCCCGGGCTAGCTTGTAAACAGTCTGATCGGTCCTATCCCTGTTCATTCAAAGTACATTGAACATGGTAAGAGATATGAACCTATTGCATTGAGACAATATCAAAGGTATATGTACTCAATCAGAAGGCCTGTTTTGCTATTCAAATCAGGCCTAGTTGTAGCAATGGAAGCACCCTTTCTTGGAGCTTCTCCTGATAGCAAAGTTATTGAAATAACCTGCCAAGATCAGTATGGTTTAGTGGAGATCAAGTGCCCACAGACAAAATTCCATGTAACTCTCTTGGTACCCTCAGACAAAACATTATTTTGTGAAGAAATTGATGGGAAACCAAAGCTCAAGGAGAATCATGATTTTTATTATTAAGTTCAAGGACAACTGGGAGTAACTAAGGCTAAGTGGTGTGACTTTGTGGTATACACCAATGTAGGAATGAGCATACAAAGAATTCCATTTGATAGTCAGTTCTGGGCACACTTTAAGAAAAATTGCAGCTGAAAAATTTTGCAACTACAGGCAGGATTGAGACTTTAACTTATTTTAGTACCATTTTGTTTTTTAAATACTTCAAATTATCAATTAAAATGTTGTTGTTCAAAAATAATTTAAATTTAAGCTTCTTAGTTATTCCTAAGGATCTAATACTGTGAATGTTGCTTAGAAGGATTTTATGATAAAACATTTGAAATTTATACTTTCCTACTCAGTATCAGTATCAGTTTTATTCCACTATAAAACGATTAGTTAATCAGTGGGGACATATTACTACAGAGAAACAAAATTCTGTTGTAGTAGTCCATTGAAGGCTTTTCTGTCTTGTGTAGATCTTTTAGCTTGTTCTTTATCAACATTTAAAAGTTTCTCAATCTTGATCCAAGGATCTCTTACAAATTTGGCTGATGGATTTATGAATAGTAGTTGTTTCGTCAAGTGTGAGTTCGCTCTTCTGCACATGTGTGCGATATATTTCAAATATCTTATGTATATGAAATCTCGTATTGATGAGGTTCCAACAATTCTCTACAGATCCGTATTTCTGTATTTAAGTGCATAAGTTTCTTCTCCTTCGCTGTTCATTTTCCTTTCCCATCCTTTCCTTATCATTCTTCTCAGGAAACCGTACTAGCATGATTCTAACTTTTTCATTTCATTTTCTTTGGGTAGCTGAGCCTCTGTACAGTAAGTAAGTCTTGATCTAATACAGGATTCAAGCAATTTTCTACGGGTTTTCATTGACACTTTGTGGTCAAAAAAAGCACTGTGACAATTTAGTCGAATTCCTTTGTATTATATGAACTTTCATAATCTACAATCAGTATCATTACCTCATGAGCTTAAACAGCTTTTGTACTTTTAGCAATAAACCTTAGCCATATGCCGTTCACTTATAGTAGCCATAGAATTTTAAAATCAAGTGAGAACATTAAACCATATATTATTATTGTCATTATTATGATTGTCATTAATATATTTAGTCATAGAGCAGTTTTCATAATACTTTACCTTAGCGCAAATTCACAACACCTGTGAAACAAAATCTAATAGTCAAGGTTTAGACGTGGCAGTCAAATAATAGTGCAGTCAATTATGACTCTTGTGTTAGAGTTATTATCCTTAAAGATATCTGGCATTGTTTTATCTACAAGTGCTCTGGATGGCCAAATATTAACCTGACCAGTCTTTAAATACATATAATTGATATATATCGTAAACCGTCTACTGATTGTTGACTGGGACACTCCGAAAAGATTAGCCAAATGCAGTTCAGCAAATCCCCTTCTCAGTCTACACAACACAATGAAAAACTCATCAATGACTGCCAGTTTTCTTGGTCTGCCAGATTTTCTTTTCTCAGTCGTGTTTTGAGATATTTCGTCCTCTTCTTCGTCTTCATCTTCCTGGCTTTGATAAAAGTCAGCCGCAACATCATTCTTCTTAGTTGAATATTATCTCACATTTTCACCTTTTTCTCCAGTGTTCAAAAACTTAAATATTGCCAGGAATGTGCTATAAGTAGGAAAGCCTGTATAAAAAGCTATGTTTTCATCTGACTTCAAATTATCCAACTTAAAAAGCTTGCCTTCTGCATCTTTTATTTATTTATTTTTTTCAAGCAGCTGGCATTTCTTTTCCATTTTCTGTTTCTCGACTTCACGATCAAACAGTGCCTCAGCCATGAGCTACTTGTTGGTTTCTTCGAGTTGGTCTTTGGCGATTTGAAGTTCGTTAAGCTGAAATTGAATGTTCGATATTTCTTCTTTTAATTTTTCATTGTCTCTCTTTGATTCTAAGAGCAGTTCCTCTGCCGTGGGCTCGGCAGTCGAAGCTTCTGATGATTGGAAGTGTGATTGGATTTCATGTAGGTCAGCTTTCGGTCGTGATGGAAGTACATGGTGTTTGGTTGGTGATTTTCTCTTTCTTGGAGATTGAAAAGACCAAGCAAACTTCGACGGTATGCATAGATCCTGGCTTTAGTGCGACAATTCCATTCAGCGAATTTTTCATGTATATAGTTTTGAAATGCCTTGAACAAACTTTAATAAGACCAGAGTTAGTCTCCTCTACTAACTTACTCTGATCTGACAAAATATCATCTTCAATGCTCATCATTGGTTCTCGAAAGCAGTTATCCAAGATCAGCATTAGTTCTATTGGAGTTGGGAACTGCGACATTAAATCGCAGGATAGTGTTAGGAACTATGTTCTTGCTTTGATAATCACCTATCTATGAGTACCTATATTGGGAAGGTTTGTAGTAAGGCTTTCAGAGGATTGTACAATATTAGGCAAATCAGGAAATATCTGTCTGAGGACTCCACAAAGACTCTGATTCGTGCTTTTGTAGCATAACATGTAACATAATATGGTCATACTTCTATGAACCTAAAACAATCCTGCATGCATAATTAATTGAAGTTTCTTAATATTCTCTTTGGTCGTATTGGCACACGAAGGATCTACGCAGACAACAAATCATCCAAAGTTGAATAATATGTTGCCATTACCAAAAAGATTCATCTCGTTCGAGCACGTGGAAATTATAAACATTTGACCCCATGAATCCAATCATTGGATGATCATACAAGCAATATGTAGAACTTTTGCAAATACGGCTGTGTATGTGATTCCTTATATGTCAGTAATTAGTTTAACGCGCTTTCGCCTATATTAATAATCCATGTCTAAATTACGTTATTTCAATGCATTGATAGAAATTGCAGAATATCTACAAATAACATTGTCTGAGTTGTTTTAAAACTGAACACATGTCTTCTAATGACTGCGTTCATGCCAGCGGCAAAAGGAATAATTATTATATAGCGCTTGTATACGTTCATAAACATATTTGATGCATTTTTTGTCTCATCTTAATATTTGACAACAGAGTAGTACAACAAATTTTTGGGAAGCTTTGCTTCATTTTACGAGTATTTATTAAAGCAGTTAAAGTAGTCCATACAAAATTGTTGTCCATAGCTCGTTTAACAGTAAAGAAAAAACATTTCGTGCTTATAAAATGGTGTTACCTACTATCTATCTTAGTGTTGTTATTACTGAAAGTTAAAGCTGTCTAATGATTTCCTAGCTTGGAGGGCAGGTAGGAGTACCTGGCCACAGTACCCTCGTACTGATCAATGGTGTTGCCGTTGTCAGATTCCTTTATCGTTTCTAAGCGATAATCATGAAAGTGGCATTCTGGAAGTGTAATCCTCTTCTTCTTGGACCTTGAAAAAAATGTTTGTGTTAAAAACAATCTGTATATTTTCATGTGCTTGATCTAAAAACTCATATAGATGTGCTAAGGAAACAATTTACAAGTTAAAAAAAGGATTATTATACGCTTTAAAAGATAATTACCTAAAAGTAGTCTTGAGAAAGCATAACAGATGACCACCACCGACCAGTTTCAGCGCCATAGTATCCTGAGCAATCAGGCCACCCTCATGGGGATAGACGATCTCGGTAGATGGCTCCCATCCACATGTCTTCTTTTTCATTACTGGACCATTTGGAGGGAAGTTAGTGCCAATAGCTTTCACATTGCAGATGAGGCAGTCACCCTGAAGGCTACAGTTAACAAGAGAAACACACAAAAGAAAAGTTCATGGAGATTTTTAACGCTAATTATAAATATCGCGCCTCATACACAAAATCAAAATCAAAAAAGACAATTAAAGACAATTAAAGAGAATTAGGGGCTAAGGGATGGGCAAAGAAGTGTAGAATAGATTACAACCAGGGAGTTGATAATACCCATGTTATCAGGATCCTAGTAAATTCCACTTGCGACGGGGAAAAATCGACTGTCCGTGATCGATCAATTTACCAAAAAAAAAACAAATAATTTGCGATTTTGTACCTTGTGTCCTGGGTAACGGAAAGTACTCCTCCATCTTCGTAGGTGGTTACCCGTTCCCAGGTATATCCCTCTGGAAAGGACTGCTTAAAGAAATCGGGTATTTCTTTAGGATACTTTATGAACACTTTCTGGCCATACGAGAAGCAAAGTGCAAGGATGTCGAAAGCAAATGGTAAAGGACCTCCTTCAGTGACCTTGATCTTCATGGAATGAACTCCTCTAAAATTCAAAGCAAAAAAAGTGTTAATGCAAACGAAAAGTCATGGCATAAAAAAGGGAATACGATGCCACATACTCGTATGGATTTCCCTCTCCTTCTGCAGTGCATTTGAAGGCGTGGTAGTTAACACTTCCTTCCATGAACACTTTCACATGCATCTTCTCTTTGATTGATCCTGACTGTAAAAAAAAACAAAACAAAAAAACAAAAAAACAAAACACAATCACCATCAAAGTATTAAGATTCATTTAGATTTGAAATTTACGCAATTTTCGTTTTCTTTTTACCATGTTACTTCTTGAGAATCTCTTTGGATGATTTTCTTCCTCCAGCAGAACAAAGTGGCGTCTCAGAAACGCGCTACAGCCCAGTATTTATAGCCAGAGGTTGAATCTGTGAAATCACGACCTGCAACGATAGTCGTCATGAGGGTCTTCCAGGCAAAACCTTTTATTTTAATGAGGTTTCTGAAAGAGAACGCAATTAAGTTAATGTTATGACTAGCTTTTTGTTTACTACGGTCTGAGTATTGTGAGTCCTTTGGGCAAGGAACGCTCTGCTACAGTCCACGGCTCAACAATTAGTTAAACGTTACATAACTGATCATTCATGCACGTGCGCGTGCACCACAGTCAACAGGTGATGCACTTAACTGAATGGTAATAGAACTGAGCGGCGTGTAATTTGGGATGAAATCGACACGAAGTTCTATTACCTATTAATCATACCCGTTTTGAAATCATGCCATTATATTTATTGATTATCCAAGAACAATAAACCGTGAAACCGGAAACACTATTACCGTCATATTTTGTATGCAAAAGTGTCTGAAAACTTGCTGATGTATACGGCGGATAAAGAAGCTAGGCACTCTACAGATATACAAACACATCTTAGGGACGGTCCAAAAAAATATATCGCGCAAGCTCTTAAATCTGAAAAAAAAAAAAAAAAAAAAATCAAGCACGCTGTTCTGTACGAATTTTTTTTTTTCCAGAATGCACACGTCAAAGGTAATGGCACGAACTTTATATATATGTTGTGAATGCCCCTCGAATCACCGTGGAAATCGTATTTGCTAGGGTCTCAATTTCCAAAATTTTTCGGGGGCATGCCAAAACCCCTACGTTCGCCCGCCTTTCATGACAGTTACCCTTCTTTCCAATAAAATTCAGTTCCTGATAATGCATAATTGCATTAAACATCAGAATACAATAAATTAAAACAGATTCCAAATGCCTGTTCAGTTTTCTATCTTTTTACATGTTCATTTTTTTAGATGTTCAGTCAATTTAAACTTCAAATTTTGCCGAAAATCCTGATATCTGACTGACCAATAAATAATTTTGCCATATGATGATTAATAATATTAGTTATTCCATACTAGTTAAAAAAAATAGCGTGCAATGCTGTGATGTTAAAAAATATAACGTGCATGGGGTGAGACAAAAAAATTAATATCATGGAACTAAAATTCCTGCAACCCCCCATCAAGTATCTAATGCATGGTCCGTCCCTTAGTATGTAACGACAAAACAATTAACACTCTCCACACAATTTGAAGATTTCAAGAAAAAATGCTCTAATCTCCTCTTCTGCCATGGGAAGTAGGCTTAAGCTTAACTGACAACATGGATAACAGGTAATTTGTTTCAGATTTTCAAATTTTGATCACCAATTGTGAGCAAATCTGACATTTGTAGGGGAAATTGTTATGTAATAATATTGAAAAAAAAAGCGCAAATTTGCCTCGCGCGCAAAGTAATCTCGAAGGCCGCGAAGGTATCTTGATACCTTAGCATCATTTCGTAGACAAAGGAAGTATGACTTATAAGTAACTAGTAACTACATTGTTATATGTTTGATTTGGAATTGACGAAGACAAGTTAACGCCTTCACGTGCAAAGTATGCTTTCCTGATACCTTAACGCACAAGTCTTTAATAGTGAAAATTATGAAAAGAGGCTGTTTTATGAGTTTACTTGCAGCAATGTATTTCAGCTGTGTTCTTCAATGCGAATCATCATTGCAGCTGTTTATTGAAGAGCAGTCGATTTTTTATGCTTATATTGGTTAATTATTTCAGCGTCTTTTCACTTGTTTCGAAGCCTCTAGCTCAGTTATTCGGGTGAACGATCACTCGTACGTGACTGGCTTGTTTACTGAATTTGATAAAACATATTACATAACGTATTTGTTTTTGTTTTCTTTTCCTAGTGTAACCCATTTAGATTTAGATTTTCACATAGTTACATTTGTACCGTAAACCACCGTCTTAAAGAACGCGCAATTTACTTCTGATTCAGTACTATACCAAATTTGAGCAAAATTCTTAAAGTTGACTTGCCCGACGTTTCTAAATTTGCCTCATCCTTAGAGGTTATGACTCTTAGTTTTGCACATTGAAATTGTTGATTAGGAATTAAGAAATGAATGAACAGCATTATTTTGCATCGAAGGAAGATATTTACAATAAACACTATCAGTAACCATCAGTTAATCGAAAGTTCCTATTCTGTTTTTGTAGCTTATCATTATCATTTCCAATGTTATCATTCACGAGGTTTTAATTTAACATTATTTGGTCGTCAAAGGAGATATGACTAATAAGTAGTTACTAGTAAATACATTGTTATCTATTTATTTGGAATTAACCAGCCATTCACGTGGAAAGTATGCTAGTCATAAACAAAGTACGTTTTCGGTCGAAACAATAATAAAATGAAAACATTTCACAGCTGAATGATGATTCCCACCCACACATTAAGAACTTAAAAGCCTGAGCCGCATAATGCATGTAAACCAGACTTCAGAACGTTGAAAGGACACTGAAATAATTACTTTATAAATTGCTTCAAATAAATCGGCCGCTTTTCTGAAAAAAACATTTCACAGATCAATGATGATTCCTACTCATTAAAGAGATGACATCTTGAGCATATTCATATAAACACATACATATTAGTTCACTATAAATTGGAATGCGTTTGATCGTTCTAACCACCTTTCACTGGTAGTAAAAAGCAAAGCGACGCTACTCCAAGACTCAAGACCCAAGTATCCTGATCTCAAGAAAATGGTCAGCCATTAACAAATTACGTTTCTGAATCAAAAATTAATGCAGCTAACATTCGATTGATGTTTTTTAGTATTCTTCCATGAAGGAAAACATGCGCGCTAAACTGTACATGGAAGGTAGTGTTAATTACCACGCCTTCAAGTGCGATGCAGAAGGAGAAGGAAAACCATACGAGTAAGTTACATTGACAAGATAGCCGCAATTAAGCTGAATGACGGAGGCCATCTTTCCTGCCACATGGAAACAACTTACAAGTAAGCAAAACAAACATTAATTTCTCTATTTCTTTCTGCACAAAATATTCATAAAGGGACATATTTCAGACAAATGAATAATAACATTATCAGTGAGTTGTTTTATTAATATGTTGCTTTTTTGGACTACGTTAGGTCGAAGAGAAAGGTTAAACTTCCAGAAGTCCACTTTCATCATTTGCGTGTAGAGAGACTGAAGGAAAGTGACAACGGGAATACCATTGATCAGCACGAGTCTGTGGTGGCTTGTTACTCCCAAGTGCCTTCAAAGTTAGGGCATAACTGATCATATAGCTTTCTTTAGTATCATGAGTATGGCTTTATTCATTTTCGTAGTTTCGTAGGTTCGTCGAAGTATCATTTTAAGCTCTTTAATCTAGTTTTTATTGTAAGGCTGTTCTTGTTCTAAGCAAGGTAGTTAGACATATAGATAGTTATTGCAACCCATGTACCTATGGTTTTACTGAATCCAATAAAAAGTCATACTTCAAAGTGCTTGAATGTACGTGCCATTTGTATCTTTTTCTAGATATATAAGCTTTAAGTTTTAAACCCGCAACAAAATATGAAAGGCTATATAGTTTCAAACATTGATAGAAATAACAAAAACAATCATACAGCATTATAGTATATGGGTTTACTGTGATTACTGAAGAACCCTTGAGGATGATCAAAAAATGAAGGCAAAATTTGGTTTTTACTTTATACAAGATGATTTGACCTTTTGTCAATAATATTTTGGAATGGACCAATAATATTAAACATTTGAATATTAATTTTGACTAAAACTAATGCGTTGATTGTGAATAGCAATGTGGACAGACCCCCCTGTTGCTATTCATGACATTGAACAGGTTAATATTGAACATGATGGTGTCCCTACAAACTTTGATTCCCAATTAGATAATTTCAGCCGGTATTATGATATGTTTAGGACCCCTATACGCGCTAACTCAAATTTGGCATGGGCTTTTCAATGTTTTGCCATGAAAGTACACATTTTCTGAAAGCTAAATAAATGTAGTTTTCGAATATTTTAATTAAAATTCAATCAATTAAAATTAATTAAAATTAATTATTAAAATTGCCTTTGTTCGAACCCAAAAAAAGTTATTGGGTTAAAAGTGACCTTCTACTTCACTTCACTTCATTCAAAAACTTCCCGGAGGATCAGAATTTACGCTATGTCGTAAAGTACATTGGCATACTCTGTTGATAATAAGATTCAAAACTTTGTCTCAGACTTTTTGTATCTTTTTTAGATCGCGTGCAATGACGCCTTTACGATAGTAAAATAAACTAGTCTTTTGTGAAATCAGGGTTTAACACATATAAAATTCGCTCGATGGTTTTCAGTATTGTTCCATCAAGGAATATATGCGCGTTCAGCCGTACATTGAAGGTAGTGTTAACCACCACGAGTAAGTTACATTTACAATACTCAAATGACACCATATCGTGACATAATTTTGAAATTTTAAACTTCTTGAATAACTTTACTAAATCTAGAGGCACAGAAGGCAGGAGGATTTCAGTCACTGAAGATGGTCCTCTACCATTTTCTTTCGACATTCTTGTATCTGTCTTTCTGTCCGCGGCAACAAGATGTACATATACCTTTCTTTGATATCGTTGATAATAAACTCTGGTTGACTGCCAATGAAATCAGACATCGCGTTTACACTGTATCATATTTTTAATAGTTCATTTTCATCTTTATTTATCTATCAACACGTTACCAGATGAAGCTAGAACAAGCGAATTATCAAACAATATTTAATTTTATTAAATCAAATTAATATAATGTTATGGCTAACTTTTCGTTTGTACGTTATTGTGCTGTGGGCAAGGAACACTCTACTACAGTCCATGGCTCAACAATTAGTTAAACGTTACATAACTTATCGTTCATGCACGTGCGCGTGCACCACAGTCAACAGGTGATTTAATAAATGTAGTAGAACTGAGTGGAGTGCAATTTGGGCTGAAATCACAAGAGTGGTTACAAAATTATGTTATCATGATCATTATCATTATCATTATGTTATTTGTGAATCACGAGTTTGGTGGCAGCCCAAAATTGCGCGACACAAAGTTCTATTACCTATTAATCATATCCATTTTGAAATCATGCCATTATATCATAGTTTATTGATTATCCAAGAACAATAACTGAACAGCGAATCCGGAAACAATAAACAGCGAAACTGAACTTGAACTCATCATTAGTATTAAACTATTGGGACTAGAAAGTGACTCTGAACTTCCACTTAATTATCATTTAGAGAAATTTTGTAAAAAGCTGTCACAACGAATTGGGGTATTGAAAAAAATAAGATATTGTCTACCCATGGAACAAAGGTTATTGTATTATAATACCATGATAAAGTCTGTGATGCATTATGTTAGCAAAATTTGGTCCAGTTGTGATAAGGAGAATTTAGGCCGTGTTTTCAAGCTGCAAAAGCAAGAGTAATTTGTGATGCTAATAATCAGGCTTCTGGTGTTAAGCTCTTTAATAGTTTAAAGTGGCTTCCATATAAGAAAATAGCCAAATGGTGCCTTGCATACAAACGTATTAAGGACAAAGTTCCAATATATATTGAAGATTTCTTAAAGCTTATTAGTCAGCGTCATAGTGCTAATACTAGATACAATGATATTGATTTCACTTGCCCAAAGTTCAATCGTGTGACTGAAGGCGGTAGAATGTTTTATAGTTCAATAATTATGAGTTTTTATAGTATGACCGGGTGTGAAAAAATTATCAGAAGCATGAGTACCAGCTATTGTTTTTGTTTTAATTGTTTGCGAGTTTTAGTTGGCAATAATCCCTACAAGTTAGGATCCTTTTCAAAAATCCATCAGAAGTTTTTTGCAATTAGGTAGTACATATTAGCACTGTAAATTTAAAGTTCTGTTTAGTCAATGTTCATATAAAGAGGAACATTTCAGTGATCAAGATAACTATGTAGAATTTTTTAGGTGTAATTTTTCAAATCTTCAAAGCAGATTCCTACAGTGTATACAACTCCAGAGGCTGCCCTTTTCTGACTCATTCACCTCGATCCCTTGCCTTAGTTTGTGATTATTTGATGTCATGCCTGTGAAGGTTAAAACTAGTAGTTAGAGACAGCGCAGACAGGCGCCTGGCACAGTCTAGTAACTCAATATTGTAAACAACATTGTGAAAGGCTACTCTTGTATATAAAGTATGTCTTAAGTCTTCCAATTTGCGTCTGCTAAATATTTCGAAAAATCCTTCCTAACTGGAGACTATGCCTGTCACACGTCATAAGTAGCATTTAACATCACAATGCCATATTAACATCACAATGCTGTGTTTGAAATATCGCTTCCGGTAAAATACTTGATTTTGAAACAGCCGATTACCGGTAAAAGACGCCCCTCTGGGAACGTGACCAAGTGCTATAGAAACGTTTTGAAACTTATAAAATACCAACCATATTGAGGCTTCTAAAGCGTATTCCTTACACAACCCCACACACACACAAACACACATATAAAAAAAAAAAAGAAAAAGAAAGAAAACTGAATAAAAAGCAATTTATTGGTAATAATAATTAAACTATTATAAATGTGGCATTGCTCGTGTGAAACGCTGATTCAGTCTCATTATCATTACCAATACTACTATTATTTGTAAACAACCAAATCACAAAAGAATTCGTACATCTTTGTCCCAACAGCACGAGATTAACTTCAAGGAAAGTTTATTGTATCTTGTTGTCAAAGAAAATATCCCCTCCAACAGCGCAAAAAAAATTCGAAGCAAACTATATTAATATAGTTAACGAAATTAATTGGCAAAAGATTTACACGATTCCATTTAGATGTGCACTTGATACAAAAACACGTGAATTTCAATTCAAAATTTTTCACAGAATTTTATTTACAAAACAATTACTTTTCAAAATAGGAAAATAGGAAAGAGTAACTCTCCCTTGTGCTCCTTCTGCCAGTTTCGAGAAGAAACTATTGAACATCTGTTTTATCATTGTCCTGAGGTCCAATTATTTTGGTCATCTGTTAAGGAAAATCTATTTAGAAAATCAAAAATTCAGTATACTGAATTTAAGGAATTGGACATTATTCTTGGTATCACAGATCAAATATGCGACCAAGATTTAATTAATCATTTACTTTTATTAGCAAAATATTATATATATCAAAGTAGTTTAACAAACTTAAAATTGTCCTACGTTGCCTTCTTAAATAAAATTAAAATGATTTATCATATTGAGTTAAGGTTAGCTACTGAAAAGGAAAAACTAGGATTTCACTATAATAAATGGAACAAACTCCTTGAATTTTTTTGAATTTATTCAAATTTTTTTTTCTTTTTTCTTTTATTTAATTTTTCTCGTTAGCTGTAAGTGTGTTGTTTAACTTTACATGTATACCCGTATGTCATTGTAATATACATCTTATTTGCTTAATAAAAAGTTGTAAATACATTCTATCAACTTTTTCCCTTTTCCCATATACTAGTCTCTTATGTAGCCCCATAGTCTTTTAGGGTGCTCCGCGGTCCATTCCAAGTGATAGCCGTGGTACAAGGATATAACGAAGCCATGATGGAATGTATCACAATTAGTGATGCGTGGTTATTCATCTAAATGACTCTTCAACGGCCCACTGAAAAGGAGTAAAGAATCAACTTAAATTTGAATTTGACCCCATGAATCCAATCACACAAGCAATATGCAGTTTCGATCACGTTTCGCTTTTATAGCCGAATTCGAAAGAACTTTTGCAAATACGTCTGTGTATGTGATTCTTAATATGTCAGTAATTAGTTAAACGCGCTTCGCCTATTTCAATCCATGTCTAAATTACGTTATTTCGATGAACTTGTAGCATATCTACAAATAACATTGTCTGAGTTGTTTTAAAACTGAACACATGTCTTCTGATGACTGCGTTCATGCCAGCGGCAAAAGGAATAATTATTATATGGCGCTTGCATATCTTCATAAACATATTTGATGCATTTTTTGTCTCATCTTAATATTTGACAACAGAGTAGTACAACATATTTTTGGGAGGCTTTGCTTCATTTTTACAAGTGTTTATTAAATCAGTTAAAGTAGTCCATACAAAATTGTTGTCCATAGGTGTTTAACAGTAAAGAAAAAACATTTCGTGCTTATAAAATGGTGTTACCTACTATCTATCTTAGTGTTACTGACAGTTAAAGCTGTCTAATGATTGCCAAGCTTGGAGGGCAGGTAGGAGTACCTGGCCACAGTACCCTCGTACTGATCAATGATGTTGCCGTTGTCAGATTCCTTTATCGTCTCTAAACGATAATCATGAAAGTGGCATTCTGGAAGTGTAATCCTCTTCTTCTTGGACCTTGAAAAAAATGTTTGTGTTAAAAACAATCTGTATATTTTCATGTGCTTGATCTAAAAACACATATAGATGTGCTAAGGAAACAATTTACAAGTTAAAAAAAGGATTATTATACGCTTTAAAAGATAATTACCTAAAAGTAGTCTTGAGAAAGCATAACAGATGACCACCCCCGACCAGTTTCAGCGCCATAGTATCTTGAGCAATCAGGCCACCCTCATGGGGATAGACGATCTCGGTAGATGGCTCCCATCCACATGTCTTCTTTTTCATTACTGGACCATTTGGAGGGAAGTTAGTGCCAATAGCTTTCACATTGCAGATGAGGCAGTCACCCTGAAGGCTACAGTTAACAAGAGAAACACACAAAAGAACAGTTCATGGAAATTTTTAACGGTAATTATAAATATCGCGCCTCATACTCAAAATCAAAATCAAAAAAGACAATTAAAGACAATTAAAGAGAATCAGAAGCGTAGGGATGGGCAAAGAAGTGTAGAATAGATTACAACCAGGGAGTTGATAATACCCATGTTATCAGGATCCTAGTAAATTCCACTTGCGACGGGAAAAAAATCGACTGTCCGTAATCGATCAATTTACCAAAAAAACAACAAATAATTTGCGATTTTGTACCTTGTGTCCTGGGTAACGGAAAGTACTCCTCCATCTTCGTAGGTGGTTACCCGTTCCCAGGTATATCCCTCTGGAAAGGACTGCTTAAAGAAATCGGGTATTTCTTTAGGATACTTTATGAACACCTTCTGGCCATACGAGAAGCAAAGAGCAAGGATGTCGAAAGCAAATGGTAAAGGACCTCCTTCAGTGACCTTGATCTTCATGGAATGAACTCCTCTAAAATTCAAAGCAAAAAAAGTGTTAATGCAAACGAAAAGTCATGGCATAAAAAAGGGAATACGATGCCACATACTCGTATGGATTTCCCTCTCCTTCTGCAGTGCATTTGAATGCGTGGTAGTTAACACTTCCTTCCATGAACACTTTCACATGCATCTTCTCTTTGATTGATCCTGACTGTAAAAAACAAAAAAAAAACAAAAAAAAAACAAAACAAAAAAACACAATCACCATCAAAGTATTAAGATTCATTTAGATTTGAAATTTACGCAATTTTCGTTTTCTTTTTACCATGTTACTTCTTGAGAATCTCTTTGGATGATTTTCTTCCTCCAGCAGAACAAAGTGGCGTCTCAGAAACGCGCTACAGCCCTGTATTTATAGCCAGAGGTTGAATCTGTGAAATCACGACCTGCAACGATAGTCGTCATGAGGGTCTTCCAGGCAAAACCTTTTATTTTAATGAGGTTTCTGAAAGAGAACGCAATTAAGTTAATGTTATGACTAGCTTTTTGTTTACTACGGTCTGAGTATTGTGAGTCCTTTGGGCAAGGAACGCTCTGCTACAGTCCACGGCTAAACAATTAGTTAAACGTTACATAACTGATCATTCATGCACGTGCGCGTGCACCACAGTCAACAGGTGATGCACTTAACTGAATGGTAATAGAACTGAGTGGCGTGTAATTTGGGCTGAAATCGACACGAAGTTCTATTACCTATTAATCATACCCGTTTTGAAATCATGCCATTATATTTATTGATTATCCAAGAACAATAAACCGTGAAACCGGAAACACTATTACCGTCATATTTTGTATGCAAAAGTGTCTGAAAACTTGCTGATTTATGCGGCGGATAAAGAAGCTAGGCACTCTACAGATATACAAACACATCTTAGAGACGGACCAAAAAAATATATCGCGCAAGCTCTTAAATCTGAAAAAAAAAAAAAGAAAAAAAAAATCAAGCACGCTGTTCTGTACGAATTTTTTTTTTTTTTTTTCAGAATGCACACGTCAAAGGTAATGGCACGAACTTTATATATATGTTGTGAATGCCTCTCGAATCACCGTGGAAATCGTATTTGCTAGGGTCTCAATTTCCAAAATTTTTCGGGGGCATGCCCAACCCCCTCCGTTCGCCCGCCTTTCATGACAGTTACCTTTCTTTCCAATAAAATTCAGTTCCTGATAATGCATACTTGCATTAAACATCAGAATACAATAAATTAAAACAGATTCCAAATGCCTGTTCAGTTTTCTCTCCTAAAATTATTTAAAAAAAAATCATTTTACATGTAATTTTTTTACATGTTCAGTCAATTTAAACTTCAAATTTTGCCAAAAATCCCATATCTGACTCAGTGACCAATAAATAATTTTGCCATATGATGATTAATAATATTAGTTATTCCATACTAGTTAAAAAAAATAGCGTGCAATGCTGTGATGTTCAAAAATATAACGTGCATGGGGTGAGACAAAAAAATTAATATCATGGAACTAAAATTCCTGCAAACGTTTACCCCCCATCAAGTATCTAATGCATGGTCCGTCCCTTAGTATGTAACGACAAAACAATTAACACTCTCCACACAATTTGAAGATTTCAAAAAAAAAATGCTCTAATCTCCTCTTCTGCCATGGGAAGTAGGCTTAAGCTTAACTGACAACATGGATAACAGGTAATTTGTTTCAGATTTTCAAATTTTGATCACCAATTGTGAGCAAATCTGACATTTGTAGGGGAAATTGTTATGTAATAATATTGAAAAAAACAGCGCAAATTTGCCTCGCGCGCAAAGTAATCTCGAAGGCCGCGAAGGTATCTTGATACCTTAGCATCATTTCGTAGACAAAGGAAGTATGACTTATAAGTAACTAGTAACTACATTGTTATCTGTTGGATTTGGAATTGACGAAGACAAGTTAACGCCTTCACGTGCAAAGTATGCTTTCCTGATACCTTAACGCACAAGTCTTTAATAGTGAAAATTATGAAAAGAGGCTGTTTTATGAGTTTACTTGCAGCAATGTATTTCAGCTGTGTTCTTCAATGCGAATCATCATTGCAGCTGTTTATTGAAGAGCAGTCGATTTTTTATGCTTATATTGGTTAATTATTTCAGCGTCTTTTCACTTGTTTCGAAGCCTCTAGCTCAGTTATTCGGGTGAACGATCACTCGTACGTGACTGGCTTGTTTACTGAATTTGATAAAACATATTACATAACGTATTTGTTTTTCTTTTCTTTTCCTAGTGTAACCCATTTAGATTTAGATTTTCACATAGTTACATTTGTACCGTAAACCACTGTCTTAAAGAACGCGCAATTTACTTCTGATTCAGTACTATACCAAATTTGAGCAAAATTCTTAAAGTTGACTTGCCCGACGTTTCTAAATTTGCCTCATCCTTAGAGGTTATGACTCTTAGTTTTGCACATTGAAATTGTTGATTAGGAATTAAGAAATGAATGAACAAGCATTATTTTGCGTTGAAGGAAGACATTTACAATAAACACTATCAGTAACCATCAGTTAATCGAAAGTTCCTATTCTGTTTTTGTAGCTTATCATTATCATTTCCAATGTTATCATTCACGAGGTTTTAATTTAACATTATTTGGTCGTCAAAGGAGATATGACTAATAAGTAGTTACTAGTAAATACATTGTTATCTGTTTATTTGGAATTAACCAGCCATTCACGTGGAAAGTATGCTAGTCATAAACAAAGTACGTTTTCGGTCGAAACAATAATAAAATGAAAACATTTCACAGCTGAATGATGATTCCCACCCACACATTAAGAACTTAAAAGCTTGAGCCGCATAATGCATGTAAACCAGACTTCAGAACGTTGAAAGGACACTGAAATAATTACTTTATAAAGTGTTTCAAATAAATCGGCCGCTTTTCTGAAAAAAACATTTCACAGATGAATGATGATTCCTACTCATTAAAGAGATAACAGCTTGAGCATATTCATATAAACACATACATATTAGTTCACTATAAATTGGGGTGCGTTTGATCGTTCTAACCACCTTTCACTGGTAGTAAAAAGCAAAGCGACGCTACTCCAAGACTCAAGACCCAAGTATCCTGATCTCAAGAAAATGGTCAGCCATTAACAAATTACGTTTCTGAATCAAAAATTAATGCAGCTAACATTCAATTGATGTTTTTTAGTATTCTTCCATGAAGGAAAACATGCGCGCTAAGCTGTACATGGAAGGTAGTCTTAATTACCACGCCTTCAAGTGCGTTGCAGAAGGAGAAGGAAAACCATACGAGTAAGTTACATTGACAAGATAGCCGCAATTAAGCTGAATGACGGAGGCCATCTTTCCTGCCACATGGAAACAACTTACAAGTAAGCAAAACAAATATTAATTTCTCTATTTCTTTCTGCACAAAATATTCATAAAGGGACATATTTCAGACAAATGAATAATAACATTATCAGTGAGTTGTTTTATTAATATGTTGCTTTTTTGGACTACGATAGGTCGAAGAGAAAGGTTAAACTTCCAGAAGTCCACTTTCATCATTTGCGTGTAGAGAGACTGAAGGAAAGTGACAACGGGAATACCATTGATCAGCACGAATCTGTGGTGGCTAGTTACTCCCAAGTGCCTTCAAAGTTAGGGCATAACTGATCATATAGCTTTCTTTAGTATCATGGGTATGGCTTTATTAATTTTCGTAGTTTAGTAGGTTCATCGAAGTATAATTTTAAGCTCTTGAATCTAGATTTTATTGTAATGCTGTTCTTGTTCTAAGCAAGATAGTTAGTCTTATAGATAGTTATTGCAACCCATGTACCTATGGTTATACTGAATCCAATAAAAAGTCATACTTCAAAGTGCTTGAATGTACGTGCCATTTGTCTGTTTTTCTAAATATATAATCTTTCAGTTTTAAACCAACAAAACATGAAAGTCTATATCGTTTCAGACATTGATAGAAATAACAAAAGCAATCGACATATAGCATTATAGTATATGGGTTTACTGTGATTACTGAAGAACCTCTCAGGTTGATCAAAAAATGAAGGCAAAATTTGGTTTTTACTTTATACAAGATGATTTGACCTTTTGTCAATAATATTTTGGCATGGGCCAATAATATTAATCTATTGAATATTAATTTTGACTAAAACTAATGCGTTGATTGTGAATAGCAATGTAGACAGACCCCCCCTGTTGCTATTCATGACATTGAAAATGTTAATATTGAACATGATGGTGACCCTACAAACTTTGATTCCCAATTAGATAATTTCAGCCGGTATTATAATATGTTTAGGACCCCTATACCCGCTAACTCAAATTTGGCATGGGCTTTTCAATGTTTTGCCATTAAAGTACACATTTTCTGAAAGCTAAATAAATGTAGTTTTCGTAAATAAATGTAGTTTTCGAATATTTTAATTAAAATTGAATCAATTAAAATAAATTAAAATTAATTATTAAAATTGCCTTTGTTAGAACCCAAAAAAAGTTATTGGGTTAAAAGTGACCTTCTACTTCACTTCACTTCATTCAAAAACTTCCCGGAGGATCAGAATTTACGCTATGTCGTAAAGTACATTGGCATACTCTGTGGATAATAAGATTCAAAACTTTGTCTCAGATTTTTGTATCTTTTTTAGATCGCGTGCAATGACGCCTTTACGATAGTAAAATAAACTAGTCTTTTCTGAAATCAGGGTTTAACACATATAAAATTCGCTCGATGTTTTTCAGTATTGTTCCATCAAGGAATATATGCGCGTTCAGCCGTACATTGAAGGTAGTGTTAACCACCACGAGTAAGTTACATTTACAATACTCAAGCGACACCATATCATGACATAATTTTGCAATTTTAAACTTCTTGAATAATTTTACTGATTCTAGAGGCACAGAAGACGGGAGGATTTCAGTCACTGAAGATGGTCCTCTATCATTTTCTTTCGACATTCTTGTATCTGTCTTTCTGTCCGCGGCAACAAGATGTACATATACCTTTCTTTGATATCGTTGATAATAAACTCTGGTTGACTGCCAATGAAATCAGACATCGAGCGCGTTCACACTGTATCATATTTTTAATAGTTCATTTTCATCTTTATTTATCTATCAACACGTTACCAGATGAAGCTAGAACAAGCGAATTATCAAACAATATTTAATTTTATTAAATCAAATTAATATAATGTTATGGCTAACTTTTCGTTTGTACGTTATTGTGCTGTGGGCAAGGAACACTCTACTACAGTCCATGGCTCAACAATTAGTTAAACGTTACATAACTTATCGTTCATGCACGTGCGCGTGCACCACAGTCAACAGGTGATTTAATAAATGTAGTAGAACTGAGTGGAGTGCAATTTGGGCTGAAATCACAAGAGTGGTTACAAAATTATGTTATCATGATCATTATCATTATCATTATGTTATTTGTGAATCACGAGTGTGGTGGCAGCCCAAAATTTCGCGACACAAAGTTCTATTACCTATTAATCATATCCATTTTGAAATCATGCCATTATATCATAGTTTATTGATTTTCCAAGAACAATAACTGAACAGCGAATCCGGAAACAATAAACAACGAAACTGAACTTGAACTCATCCCTAGTATTAAACTATTGGGACTAGAAAGTGACTCTGAACTTCCACTTAATTATCATTTAGAGAAACTTTGTAAAAAGCTGTCACAACGAATTGGGGTATTGAAAAAAATAAGATCTTGTCTACCCATGGAACAAAGGTTATTGTATTATAATACCATGATAAAGTATGTGATGCATTATGTTAGCAAAATTTGGTCCAGTTGTGATAAGGAGAATTTAGACCGTGTTTTCAAGCTGCAAAAGCAAGAGTAATTTGTGATGCTAATAATCAGGCTTCTCGCGTTAAGCTCTTTAATAGTTTAAAGTGGCTTCCATATAAGAAAATAGCCAAATGGTGCCTTGCATACAAACGTATTAAGGACAAAGTTCCAATATATATTGAAGATTTCTTAAAGCTTATTAGTCAGCGTCATAGTGCTAATACTAGATACAATGGTATTGATTTCACTTGCCCAAAGTTCAATCGTGTGACTGAAGGCGGTAGAATGTTTTATAGTTCCATAATTATGAGTTTTTATAGTATGACCGGGTGTGAAAAAATTATCAGCAGCATGAGTACCAGCTATTGTTTTTGTTTTAATTGTTTGCGAGTTTTAGTTGGCAATAATCCCTACAAGTTAGGATCCTTTTCAAAAATCCATCAGAAGTTTTTTGCGATTAGGTAGCACATATTAGCACTGTAAATTTCAAGTACTGTTTAGTCAATGTTCATATAAAAAGGAATATTTCAGTGAAAAAGATAACTATGTAGAATTTTTAGGTGTAATTTTTCAAATCTTCAAAGCAGATTCCTACAGTGTATACAACTCCAGAGGCTGCCCTTTTCTGACTCATTCACCTCGATCCCTTGCCTTAGTTTGTGATTATTTGATGTCATGCCTGTGAAGGTTAAAACTAGTAGTTAGAGACAGCGCAGACAGGCGCCTGGCACAGTCTAGTAACTCAATATTGTAAACAACATTGTGAAAGGCTACTCTTGTATATAAAGTATGTCTTAAGTCTTCCAATTTGCGTCTGCTAAATATTTCGAAAAATCCTTCCTAACTATCACACGTCATGAGTAGCATTTAACATCACAATGCCATATTAACATCACAATGTCATATTAACATCACAATGCTGTGTTTGAAATATCGCTTCCGGTAAAATACTTGATTTTGAAACAGCCGATTACCGGTAAAAGACGCCCCTCTGGGAACGTGACCAAGTGCTATAGAAACGTTTTGAAACGTATAAAATACCAACCATATTGAGGCTTCTAAAGCGTATTCCTTACACAACCCCACACACACACAAACACACATATAAAAAAAAAAGAAAAAGAAAGAAAACTGAATAAAAAGCAATTTATTGGTAATAATAATTAAACTATTATAAATGTGGCATTGCTCGTGTGAAACGCTGATTCAGTCTCATTATCATTACCAATACTACTATTATTTGTAAACAACCAAATCACAAAAGAATTCGTACATCTTTGTCCCAACAGCACGAGATTTCGAAAATGTTCGTTATAGCAAAAACTTCTATTGTGATACATTCTATCAACTTTTTCCCTTTTCCCATATACTAGTCTCTTATGTAGCCCCATAGTATTTTAGGGTGCTCCGCGGTCCATTCCAAGTGATAGCCGTGGTACAAGGATATAACGAAGCCATGATGGAATGTATCACAATTAGTGATGCGTGGTTATTCATCTAAATGACTCTTCAACGGCCCACTGAAAAGGAGTAAAGAATCAAATTAAATTTGAATTTGACCCCATGAATCCAATCACACAAGCAATATGTTGTTTCGATCACGTTTCGCTTTTATAATTCGCAAGAACTTTTGCAAATACGTCTGTGTATGTGATTCTTAATATGTCAGTAATTAGTTAAACGCGCTTCGCCTATTTCAATCCATGTCTAAATTACGTTATTTCGATGAACTTGTAGCATATCTACAAATAACATTGTCTGAGTTGTTTTAAAACTGAACACGTCTTCTGATGACTGCGTTCATGCCAGCGGCAAAAGGAATAATTATTATATGGCGCTTGCATATCTTCATAAACATATTTGATGCATTTTTTGTCTCATCTTAATATTTGACGACACAGTAGTACAACATATTTTTGGGAAGCTTTGCTTCATTTTTACAAGTGTTTATTAAATCAGTTAAAGTAGTCCATACAAAATTGTTGTCCATAGGTGTTTAACAGTAAAGAAAAAACATTTCGTGCTTATAAAATGGTGTTACCTACTATCTATCTTAGTGTTACTGACAGTTAAAGCTGTCTAATGATTTCCAAGCTTGGAGGGCAGGTAGGAGTACCTGGCCACAGTACCCTCGTACTGATCAATGATGTTGCCGTTGTCAGATTCCTTAATCGTCTCTAAACGATAATCATGAAAGTGGCATTCTGGAAGTGTAATCCTCTTCTTCTTGGACCTTGAAAAAAATGTTTGTGTTAAAAACAATCTGTATATTTTCATGTGCTTGATCTAAAAACACATATAGATGTGCTAAAGAAACAATTTACAAGTTTAACAATTTACAAACATATATTATTATACACCTTAAAAGATAATTACCTGAAAGTAGTCTTGAGAAAGCATAACAGATGACCACCACCGACCAGTTTCAGCGCCATAGTATCCTGAGCAATCAGGCCACCCTCATGGGGATAGACGATCTCGGTAGATGGCTCCCATCCACATGTCTTCTTTTTCATTACTGGACCATTTGGAGGGAAGTTAGTGCCAATAGCTTTCACATTGCAGATGAGGCAGTCACCCTGAAGGCTACGACAAACACACAAAAGAAAACTTCAAGGAGATTTTTAACGCTTTATAAATACCCCGCCTCATACACAAAATCAAAATCAAAAAAGAAAAGATAAGACAATTAAAGAGAATCAGAAGCGTAGGGATGGGCAAAGAAGTGTAAAATAGATTACAACCAGGGAGTTGATAATTCCCATGTTATCAGGATCCTAGTAAATTCCACTTGCGACGGGAAAAAAATCGACTGTCCGTGATCGATCAATTTACCAAAAAAAAAACAAATAATTTGCGATTTTGTACCTTGTGTCCTGGGTAACGGAAAGTACTCCTCCATCTTCGTAGGTTGTTACCCGTTCCCAGGTATATCCCTCTGGAAAGGACTGCTTAAAGAAATCGGGTATTTCTTTAGGATACTTTATGAACACCTTCTGGCCATACGAGAAGCAAAGTGCAAGGATGTCGAAAGCAAATGGTAAAGGACCTCCTTCAGTGACCTTGATCTTCATGGAATGAACTCCTCTAAAATTCAAAGCAAAAAAAGTGTTAATGCAAACGAAAAGTCATGGCATAAAAAAGGGAATACGATGCCACATACTCGTATGGATTTCCCTCTCCTTCTGCAGTGCATTTGAAGGCGTGGTAGTTAACACTTCCTTCCATGAACACTTTCACATGCATCTTCTCTTTGATTGATCCAGACTGTAAAAAAAAAAAAAAAAAAAAAACACAATCACCATCAAAGTATTAGTCTTAAATTTAGTAGACTTAGATTTAGTCTTAAAATTTACGCAATTTTCGTTTTCTTTTTACCATGTTACTTCTTAAGAATCTCTTTGGATGATTTTCTTCCTCCAGCAGAACAAAGTGGCGTCTCAGAAACGCGCTTCAGCCCTGTATTTATAGCCAAAGGTTGAATCTGTGAAATCACGACCTGCGGCGATAGACAAAGCCTTTTATTTTAATGAGGTTTCTAAAAGAGAACGCAATTAAGTTAATGTTATGACTAACTTATCGTTTGCTACGGTCTTAGTACGGTCTTAGTGAGTCCTTTGAGCAAGGAACGCTCTGCTACAGTCCACAGCTCAACAATTAGTTAAACGTTACATAACTGATCGTTCATGCACGTGCGCGTGCACCACAGTCAACAGGTGATGCAATTAATAATGGTAATAGAATTGAGTGGAGTGCAATTTGGGCTGAAATCGACACGAAGTTCTATTTAACAATTAGTCCTCGAGTCCGAATGGTCTACGAGTCAATAGCCCATGAGGCCGAAGGCCGAATGGGCTATTGACTCGTAGGCCATGAGGGCGAGAGGACTAATTGTTTTAGTAAAAACCTACTAATCGGTCCAATAAAAGGATGCAAAAAGTTTTGGATTTTGCTTTAAATATATATTTTTTTGGTTTTCAAAACCGGCGCTTTTCGCTACTAGAGGTCTATCACTAATAGACCCCTAGTAGCTCAGCCAATCACAGGACTCGATTGGTGATAGACCATTAGTAGGTTTTTTCTAATACCTATTAATCATACCTGTTTTGAAATCATGCCATTATATTTATTGATTATCCAAGAACAATAAACAGCGAAACCGGAAACACTATTACCGTCATATTTTGTATGTAAAAGTGTCTGAAAAATTACCGAACTAATATAAACTTAGAATATAATACAGTAAAAACCCGCATATAAAAACACCCATTTTGGGAGTTCAGGCTGATTTTGTTTTTATTTAACGGGTGTTTACTGAAACATCAGCCTGAAAGTTAAAATAAATGTTTCTAAAATATATATTACTATATAGACTACCAATACATGTAGACAATTATTCTAAGTTTATATTAGTTCGGTAATTGGTCCCAACGGGACATCCCTCGCGGGACTTAAACAAAATATTGCAAATTTTACATACATCAACAAAAGGACATGCTGGCTTTTCGCTGCAACTGCAACTCGGCGGTGTCGCCAAGATTAAAATACGGTCAACTTTACTTCTCCATTTTTCCAAACCGTATGAATGGAACACGCTCAAACTTCGTAAGGTACTTTTACAATGATTTGTGTACATCTTGTGTTTTTGAGAACCGCTAGAATTACCATTTAAGTTAATACTGAGCAAAAATTTGATTATCTAGCTATTTTGATTAATGCATCGATAAATGTGTTCTTTTATCAGTCGTGATAGTGCTGGACACACGTCAATTTCACTAAAACTTGGCCTCCATACTGGAAAAGCATTGTACAACATCGTGGTGAGTAACGATTTCGAAAGCAATGATTTTATTGTGGGTCTCTGTTCGAATCTTTATAAGCTATACATTTGTGTGTTCTATTTTGACTACTCATATTTCCTAAGCTTGCAAGGTCTCGATTAATTTGGCCGTTTATCACGTAAAAGTAGTGAGGTACATGAGTCCATAGACGCAAAATCGAGTGGTTTCGTCTTTCAGATTTTTAGAAATAGCCATAAAATCTCAAAGTCGTGTTCGCGTTTGCAAGCGCATTGCTCCTACGACATCAGTATTTTTAAAACAACGTTTAAATAGTTATAAACTAGAGACAATGATAAGTTATAATCCCGATTTTTAAAGCAATCGAAGTTGTTTTTGCGCCAAAATTTGAAGTTCAAAAAAAATTGTTTTCACGTAAATAAATACCCCTGGGCCACCTTAAATTTTGTTCTCGTTTTCATATATATATCTATATAGTGTAGAATAAGAATCCAATTTTTTTTTTTTTTTTGAATTGCGTGTCTTCTTCCCCTTTGAATTATGCTTCAAATTGTCAGGTCTAACCACGCCCTTGTCGCTTGGCCGTTTTTCGAAGACTGGTAACTAGTGACGTAAATTCAAGAACCAGGGATTATCAGGATTATGTATTCCTACCCTTAACTACTGTGGAGTTTGTTTCGTTCTCGAGGCATTTACACTGTATTTTAGGCATATTTTCACTATATTTTTAATACAATAAGAAAATATAATGGCTCGAAATTTTTACGGGAGTGACTGTTCTTTAGATGAGGAAAATTGGCTCGAGAGACTTTATCATGTATTGCCACTGTCAAAGCCGGCCCGCCACATCTACTATATTCGTTACGTTCTTCTAGGAAAAACTGCATGTAATTAAAGAATTTCAGTTTCTGTTACGTATACTGTTAGGAATCTTCACTTTGCATGACTAAAAAGTCTTTAAGTGATTTATTTCTTTGGTAAGAGACCACATAGTGGATCCAGGAAGATCCGAGCAAGGTTAGGATGTTGGCGATCAGATGCCAGTGTTTTAATAAAATCTTTTTAGATTAGGCATAGCTGCATGGGCTATTGTGAGTCACGATCGGTAATAGAACTGAGTGGAGTGCAATTTCTTACGTTAGTCACGAAACATCCTTCCAAACTGCAGACTTTGCCTGTCACAAAGCTATATTAACGTTAACATCACAATGCCACATTATCATCAATATACAAGGCCAAATATTAAACTGCCCTCACTAATACGTTCAGTCTAGCGGGCCAAACGCCAACCGCGCGGGCTGCAAAAAGCATTTACCGCCCTGCTTCGATCTGATTGGTTGAGACAATGTCTTACGACTGCTTTCAGCCAATCAGATCTTAAGGAAACCATTTCAAAGCCCGTTGCGTTTGATGTTTTCTTGTTTTGTATGTATAAAACAAATATTTTTGAATGAAAATCATTTAATTAAAGTTCTAACTTTTGATATTGAAGACTTTGTATGATTCGGTCTTGTATATTAATGATGATAATAATAACATGACTTTTGTCGTGCATATTGTTTATTTGTGGCCTTTGTATCATCGTTTGCACCCTCGCTGCTCTCGGGCGCAAAATTGATGCTTCTTTGGCCACAAATAAACAATATGCACGACAAAAGTCATGTTATTGTTCTATTAACATCACAATGCCATATTAACATCTAAATGCTGTATTAACATCACAATGCTATGGAATATCCCTTGCGGTAAAATACTCGAACTTGAAACAGCCGATTACCGATAAAAGACGCCCGTCTGCCATGCACTAGTGATAAATTAAGAAAACAAATTGAAGGAACGTGATCAAGGGCAATAGAAAAGTTCTGGAACTTTTAAAATACCAACTATGTTGAGGAATGTAAAGCGTATTCTTGGTAATTTCTAAATGTAATTTTACACACAGACAGACACACTAAATAAAAAAAGAAAACCGGATAAATAGGAATTTATTTTAGGGTGCTCCGCGGTCCATGCCAAGTAAAATAAAACGAATGAATAGCCGTCATACAAGGATATAACGAAGCCATGATGGAATGTATCACAATTAGTGATGCGTTGTTATTCATCTAAATGACTCTTCAACGGCCCACTGAAAAGGAGTAAAGAATCAACTTAAATGTGACTTTTTACTAGACCTTTCTGCTTTACAACTATTTTCGACTTCGTGCGCTTTAGAAACATTAGATGAGATCAAAGATAATATGTTCTCATTAGCAAAAAGATTCATCTCATTCATTCTCTCAACACGTGGAAATTATATATCATTTGACCCCATGAATCGATTCACACAAGCAATATGTAGAACTTTTGCAAATACGGCTGTGTATGTGATTCCTTATATGTCAGTAATTAGTTAAACGCGCTTCGCCTATATCAATCCTGGCCTAAAACATCATGTTATTTCAATCCATTGATAGAACTTGAAGAATATCTACAAATAACATTGTCTGAGTTGTTTTAACACTGAAAACATTTCTTCTAATGACTGCGTTTATGCCAGCGGCAAAAGGATTATTATTATATGGCGCTTGCATACGTTCATAAACATATTTGATGCATTTCTCTCGGGGCCAAAAAAAAAAAAACTCCTACATTCGCCCGCCTTTCACAACAGTTACCCTTCTTTCCAATAAAATTCGGTCCCTGATCATGCATAATTGCATTAAACATCACAATACATGTTCAGTAAATTTAAACTCAAATTTTGCCGTATCTGATTGACTAATAAGTAATTTTGCCCTATCATGATAAATGACATTAGTTAAAATTCTGAAATTTGTAGGGAAAATTGTTAAGTAGTAATATTAAAAAAACAGCGCCAAATTTGGCTCGCGCGCAAAGTAATCTCGAAGGCTGCGAAGATATCTTGATACCTTAGCATCATATCGTAGACAAAGGAAGTATGACTTATAAGTAACTAGTAAATACATTGTTATCTGTTTGATTTGAAATTTACGAAGACAAGTTAACGCCTTCACGTGAAAAGTATGCTATCCTGATACCTTAACGCACAAGTCTTTAATAGTGAAAATTATGAAAAGAGGCTCCTTTATGAGTTTACTCGCAGCAATGTATTCCAGCTGTGTTCTTACCCAATGCGAATCATCATTTTAGCTGTTTACTTAAAAGCAGTCGATTTTTTTATGCTTACATTGGTTAATTATTTCAGCGCCTTTCAAACTTGTTTTGAAGCCTCTAGCTCGGTTATTTGGATGAACGCTCACGCGAACGTGACTGGCTTGTTTACTGAATTTGATAAAACATATTACATAACATATTTCTTTTTCTTTCTTTTTCTTAGTGTAACCTATTTAGATTTAGGTTTTCACATAGTTGCATTTGAACCATAAACCACTGTCTTAAAAACCGCTCAAGTTACTTCTGATTAAGTACTATACCAAATTTGAGCAAAATCCGTAAAGTTATCTGGCCCGACGTTTGTAAATTTTCTTCATCGTTAGGGGCTATGACTCAATTTTAATTTTGTGCATTGAAAACATTTCACAGCTGAATGATGATTCCCACACACACACATTAAGAACTTCAAAGCTTGAGCCGCATATTGCATGTAAACCAGACTTCAGAACGTTGAAAGGACACTGAAATAATTACTTTATAAAGTGCTTCAAATAAATCGACCGCTTTTCTGAAAAAATCATTTCACAGATGAATGATGATTCCCACCTACTAAAGACATAACAGCTTGAGCATATTCATGTAAACACATACGTACTAGTTCACTATAAATTGGGGTGCGTTTGATCGTTCTAATCACTTTTCACTGGTAGTAAAAGGCAAAGCGACATTAATCCAAGACTCAAGACCCAAGTATCCTGATCTCACGAAAATGGTCAGCCATTAACAAATTACGTTTCTGAATCACAAATTAACACAACTAACATTCGTTTGATGTTTTTTCAGTATTCTTCCATCAAAGAAAACATGCGCGCTAAGCTGTACATGGAAGGTAGTGTTAACTACCACGCCTTTAAGTGCACTGCAGAAGGAGAAGGAAAACCATACGAGTAAGTTACATTGACAAGACATAAGCAATAAACCATGTTTTTCCTAGAATCTCTCGAGTAATATTAATACAATTTTAAACGTTTTGATTTTAGAGGCACACAAGGCATCACGATTCGAGTTACTGAAGGAGGTCCTCTGCCATTTGCTTTCGACATTCTTGCACAAGCCTTTCAGTACGGCATGAAGATGTTCACCAAGTACCCCAAGGAGATCCCAGATTTTTTTAAGCAGTCTTTCCCTGAAGGTTTTAAATGGGAGAGAGTAATGACCTATGAAGATGGAGGAGTGCTTTCAGTAAGCCAGGACACTAGGTATCAAAATTAAACTTAACAATTTCGTGCACACCGATTACCTATTATCTACAATCTCTAGAATGCGAAACATTAATATCCAATATGTATGTATTTTGCATTGTTTATTCTATCTTTACTCTAATGAAGCTCATCACACTTGTTACTGTATATTTTGTTCCTATTCTTATAAAGTTTGCAGGATGGTTGCTTTATTTGCAACATTAAAGTCATTGGCACTAATTTCCCAGCAAACGGTCCGGTGATGCAAAAAAAGACCTGTGGATGGGAGCCATCTACCGAAATGGTTGTTCCGCGTGATGGGGGGCTTCTGGTGCGCGATACAGCCGCACTTAAGCTGAATGGTGGAGGCCATCTTTCCTGTAACTTGGAAACAACTTACAAGTAAGCTAAACAAATATTAATTTCGCTTTTTGTTTCTGCACGAAATATTCATAAAGGGACATATTTCAGACAAATGAATAGTAACATTATGATTGAGTTGTTTTATTAATATGTTGCTTTTTTGGACTACTTTAGGTCGAAGAGAAAGGTTAAACTTCCAGAGGTCCACTTTCATCATTTGCGTGTAGAGAGACTGAAGGAAAGTGACAACGGGAATACCATTGAGCAGCACGAGTCTGTGGTGGCTAGTTACTCCCAAGTGCCTTCAAAGTTAGGACATAACTGATCATATAGCTTTCTTTAGTATCATGAGTATGGCCTTATTAATTTTCGTAGTTTCGTAGGTTCGTCGAAGTATCATTTTAAGTTCTTTAATCTAGATTTTCTTGTAAGACCGTTCTTGTTGTAAGCAAGGTAGTTAGACATATAGATAGTTATTGCAACCCATGTACCTATGGTTATACTGAATCCAATAAAAAGTCATACTTCAAAGTGCTTGAATGTACGTGCCGTTTGTCTCTTTTTCTAGATATATAAGCTTTCAGACTTAAACCAACAAAATATTTAAGGCTATATCGTTTAAGAAATTGATAGACATACCAAAAACAATCATATAGGCTTTTAGTATAAATACAAAGGTGATTATACGAAATCGCGCGCTCTGATTGGTTTTCTATCTCGGATTATCAGCCGATAATCACCTTTTCGGACAAAATGGCTGTCGCGCTTTTAAAAAATAAAATATTTTCACTTTCAATGTTGTTTCCTTTCTTTTTTGAAATAATCACCTTTTTATTTATACTAAAACAATTATTCACCTCAGGCTCAGTGATTATCGATGAATATTTACCTCGCAGCTCGAAGACTCGCCGCTCGGTAAATATTCATCGATAATCACTTCGCCTTCGGCGAATAACTGCTAAATAGTATTTGGAATATACTATGATTACTGAAGAACTCACTTTATACAAAGATGATTTGACCTTTTGTGAATAATATTTTGGAATGGACCAATAACATTAATCTATTGAATATTAATTTTGACTAAAACTAACGCGTTGATTGTGAATAGCAATGTGGACAGACTCCATGTTGCTATTCATGACATTGTACTGGTTAATATCATCATGGCCAGAAATCTCGGTCATTTTGCGCCCGCGATGAAGCCAGCGGAATTACCCATCGGAGATATGAAATTTCACTTGCATTTACGTATCGTTGTCGTACATATGTAAGACTACAATTAAAATTAACCCTCAAAGTACTTTGGAGCTTTTGAAAATCATAAAAATCAAGTTCATCCGACATTTTGTTTTGTATTTCTAAAATTCGCGCCAAACTGGATCTCACCGGAAGTAAAAGTGCACAGTCTTTTATCAGTGATTTTGGGCTTCCTTTGGAAGTCTTCACAGAACTCTCTGCGGCATAGCTAAGCTTCATTCCAGAGGTTCGTTTTGGTACCAAACACGCTCAGAAAATACCTTTTAAAACGCCAAAAAAGTGGCGATTCTGCGCGTTTTCTTGGTCTTCCGGAAGCAGGATACACTCGACATGGATTTTTAACTTCTTTTGTGAAAAATCAAAAACTTTGACTCCTAAACGGCAAACTTTGTCGATTGTAAAGACTTCCAATTTCTTTGCAAGAGATCGAAGGAAACATTGCTCTACTTAGATCGATCTTGGCAAATTAAAAATTAGTCATGGATTCTTGTGAACCAAGGGAAAATGTCAGTATGGATACTTCTGCTCAATCTATGGTGGATGCTAGGGAGATCGGCGATAGCGAAGGGCAAAATTAAAGCCATGGAAAGGCAAAGTAAGCCCATTGAATTTTACCCTTTTTATTGTTTGTGTGAAATAACAATTAGTTATAGACTTCAATACAAACTTGGCAAAATAAAAAAAATTAATTCCCAAGGTTTTATTTAAATAAATTTTGTCGTGTAACATACATTTTTTTATATTTTTGATGTGATCTCGAAGTACTGCGATTAGGGAACTCCGCTTTGCGATCGCGGGCTCAATGTCCAATATTTCTGGCCATGTGAACATGATGGTAACCCTACAAACATTGATTCCTAATTTGATAATTTCAGCCGGTATCAGGATATGTTTAGGACCCATATAAGCAATAACTCAAATTTCGCTCGGGCTTTACAATATTTTGCCATGAAAGTATAAATTTTCTGAAAGCTGAAAAAATCTAGGTTTTGAATATTTTAATTAAAACTGAATCAATTATAATTGTTAATTAAATTGCCTGTTTTGGAACACAAAAAGAGTTATTGGGTTCAAAGTGACCTTCTACTTCACTTCATTCGACGACTTCCCGTACGACCAGAATTTACGCTATGTCGTAAAGTACATTGGCATACTCTGTGAATAATAAGATTCAAAAGTTTGTCTCAGGTTTTTGATATCTTTTTTGATCGCGTACAATGACGCCTTAAATCCGGAAGTTTGAATTTTGCGTGGTTATGAAACGTACCATCACTCGGCATTGACCGTTAACAATGAAACAAAGCAAGTATGGCTAAAAATACTAGTTTGTGTACTATTTTTTTGTTGTTGTTGTTTATTAATGGGAATCAGTATATATGATACCCGACCAGATATCAGACCTTAGTCAAATTGTAAGGAGGTTGTTGTTGACGATAAATTCTAGATTAACTCATGTTATCTTCCAGTGATTACAAAGATTATCAATCTTTCATTCAGAGAAGCCATTGTACCATCTTCTTTTAAAGAAGCGATATTGACTCCTATACTCAAGAAACGATCGTTGTGCCCTGAGAATCTAAAGAACTTTAGACCAGTTTCTAACTTATCATTTATCTCAAAATTGATTGAGAGAATGGTAGATTTGCAGGTCTCTGAGCATATCAATAAGTACAATCTCGATGAAAGTCTGCAGTCCGCATACAAGCAAAATCATTCAACTGAGACTGCCTGGACTAAACTCCACAATGACATACTTATTGCTCTTGATGATAATATGGCCGTCTTGCTGGTTTGTTTGGATCTTAGTGCGGCTTTCGATACCATAGACCACACTATCTTGTTACGGCGCCTTAAATATCGTGTGGGTATAAATGGAAAGTGCATTGATTGGTTCAAGTCGTATTTAAAGGATAGAAAGTTCAGAGTGAAGATTGGTGACGAAATGTCTGATTCTAACGATCTGGTTTGCGGTGTCCCGCAGGTTCTGTGCTAGGCCCAAAGCTGTTCACGCTTTACATGTTGCCCCTTGGTTCTTTGGTACGCAAGCATGGAGTTGATTTCCATTTGTATGCAGACGATTGCCAGCTGTATTTGGCCTTTAAGAAGAACAATGAATTGATTACAGCATGTCAGATGGAATGTTTAATCGACGACATCAAAGCGTGGATGACAAGCAACATGCTCAAGTTGAATGGAGACAAATCAGAGATCATGATATTAAACGGTGCACGTCGTCCTGATGCCGGATTATCATCTCTGATGATTGGTCCTGAGTCTGTATCCGTATCACAGTCTACTGATCTTCTGGGTGTGAACCTTGACTGCAACATGTGCTTCGTCCATCACATCCGCAACATCGTCAAGAACTGCTTATTCAAGCTTTACAACATGTTTAAGATAAGAAAGTGCTTAAATGAGGAGGCGGCAAAGGTCATGGTCCATGCTCTAATAACTTCGAAGCTGGACTATTGCAATTCCATCTTGTTCGGCCTACCTGACAGTACATTAAGAGGGTTGTCAACTGTACAGAAATGCGCTGCTCGACTGATAACAGGAATTCGGAAATATGATCACATAAGTCCTGAATTACGCAGGCTACATTGGTTGCCAATAAGGAAGCGAATTGACTATAAGATCATTGTCTTAACATTCAGATGCATTAATGATATGGCTCCAGTATATCTGATGAACATGGTTAAGAAACGCTCCAATAAGAGAACCAGAGCTGATGGCAAGAACTTGCTCCTTATCCCTAGAGTTAAAAGGTCTACTTTTGGTGGGAGAAGTTTCACGTATGCAGCACCGACACTATGGAACCAGCTACCTGGTGCTCTTCGCTCGGAGACGAACTTTGAACATTTTAAAAAACAATTAAAGACTTATTTATTTTCACGAAGCTATAATTAAAGTTTTGGTTTATTTTATTATTTTTATCTGATAAGCTATTTCTGTTTCACCAATTTCTAAGATTTTTATTTATTTATTTATTTGATATTTTTAAGAATTTTATTTGATATATTTAAGTATTTTGTATTTTAGCGCCTAGAGTATTGTATATAAGGCGCTTTATAAATCTCTCTTATTATTATTATTATTATTATTATTATTATTATTATTATTATTATTATTATCTATTTTTCCTATACCCTGAACATTATCCAACCTATATATTCCTTCCTTCGACTTCATACCGTCGAACCTCAACTTTATACCCCCGACAATAGACAAATAGGAAAACCCTCCTCCGCGTATCATCTATATCCTGGTCCTATTGTGTATACACTTTTATATCTTTAGCGCACTTTCCGCTCAAGTGCTTTTCATAATGACTAAGAAACAGATATATAATAACTGAACCACAACAGGGGTCCCATTTTGAATCGCGATCGTATATTACCACAGCATGGGAGGAGATGACAGTGATTTCAAAAGCCAAATACCGACATGTTATTCCACTATTGCGTTTAATAGTCCTCATTTTGTTTAGTTTATATGTCTATATTAATTGATTATTGTGGAACATGCTAGTTTCCGTTTCTTTCATGAATGTTTGATAAGATGTACATATAGATGTAATATTTTCTTGACCTGTAAATTGACCATCTTCAATGAATGTAATCTTCATGCCTTGTGTGCGTGCCTCTAAAATTAGTAAAATAATATCATGATTACCTCGGGATCCATTGTTTCCAGAGGGATGTTTAAGGTCTAACATCCCCCTGCATGAATAGTGATTAAATATCCCTAAGTGACTAAATATCCCTCATGAATATAATCATGAGGGATATTTAGACTAAATATCCCTCATCACTATCCACGAGGTATGGTCCCTCATTTGACAATCACCGGGACCATGGCTGGGTAGCATCGACCCAATCGAAACTTTTGCGCAATGACTCTGGACTTCACACTATTGAACACCCCAGCACTTGTGGGATCCATTGAATAATCTTTGCGCATACGTTGACTAGCCGAGAATTTTTCTTACTATTTGTAACGTAATCAAGACGGTTTCAAAACACTTCATTAATACCGCTCTAGGCCAACCAAAGTGAATTAGAATAAAGCACCTCGAATGAATGAATGCTGGTTCAATTCGCCATTGTCGCATTTAACAAAGGCGAATTCCCTTAAGTATGCCGCATATCAACAGCTTTGTAAAACTTTGTAATTTATGCATCGTACGAAAGCTAACATATTTCCTAAGAGCAGTTTTATTCCTTGGTAATCATAATATTACAAACTAATAGCATGAAATTTCGGGTGATTAGTGATTAAATGTCCCCTCAAGCCTCGGGAGGTTTAGTTAAAGTCCCTCCGCCTTCGGCGTCGGGACTTCAACAAAACCTCCCTCGGCTTTCGGGGACATTTAATCACTAATCACCCTCAAGTCATGCTATGTATTACTTATAATAATTGCACAATTATGCTACAATGTGGTGTCGTTTGGGTATTAGAAATGTAACTTACTCGTATCGATTTCCTTCTCCAACAGCAGTGCACTTCAATGCGTGGTGGTTGACTATAATTCCTTTGATTTCGATCAAAAAAAGTACATTAGCAAAATTCTGTGGATAATAAGATTCACAAAAAGTTGAGGTTCGACGGTTTGAAGCAAAATCGTTGACATTTTGGTTAAAAAAGTGACACTAACTGATGGAAAATCCCCCTAACAAACGTTCTTCAGCCTTAAGGAGGTTATTCTCATCATTAAGGAACTGTAAGTTTTTTTTAGTTTAAAAATTCGTCCATATTAATATAAAAAAGTATGAATTTCTAAAACAAAATTTAGAAAACTCATAAATATTCATTAAGGTTGCAATCCAATCATGGCCATGGATAAGAACACGTGACGGTGTTTATATGTATCGATAGAAGACCAAGAAACTTAAAGGCGGGGTGGCTTTGATTGTTTTCATTGGAGATCAGGACTGACAAAATCCCTGATGAAAAAAAGATTATTTTTTTATGGGATTTAAAACTACTGACTGTAGTTTTAAATATCATACTAAACACTAATCTTTAATTCATTAGAGTTTTTATCAGACCCGTTATCCCCTTAAAACTACACCAACAAATAGCAAACATAAAATCAAAAAAACGTGAAACTGTTCAGAAATATATACAACTTTATATAATCGTTGTATCTTTAAATGACATTCATCACGAAATAAATTGCCTCAAGAACTAATTACTACTCATAACTAACTACAAGCATAAACTACTTATTTATGTTAAAGGTAATTGAACAATTTTTTTAAATACAGGATTGCTAAGCACAGTTGTCAACCTATTAGAGCTAGGATTTACATTTTGGAAATCACCCGAAATATCTGGAATTTGGATTGCACCCAAGATATCATCACTAATATCACGATCTAACTCCCAAATATTGTTAAATTCACTCGCAAAATCTGGAATATGAACTTCAGACAAAATTCATCACTTACTTCATATTGGTAAAATTCTGATTCCTCTTTCCTCTGACATTCATTTGTAATACTTGACGGAATATCAATTGGACGCAATTTTAAACTTGAATCTTCTTTAGCCGCAATAATATTTTAACGGGCACTCTGCCATTCTCGAAAAAAAATAGTTGCCCACTTCGTAGCATAGCTGTTCTTTGCTGGTACTGCTCCATCAAGATACGAAGTCTCTTATTTTCTAGTTTTAGGCATCTTGAATATACTTATCTTCTCGAATGCAAGGCAAAATGTAAATTTACTTTGAAATACAAACTTTTCAAGTAACTCCCTACTGAATTTGTTCGAGCCCAGCGGTCGCCATATGTGAATTGAGTTTGTTTGATGTGTTGTTCTCTCCTGTGCTACGAGGGTTTTCTCCGGGTACTCCGGTTTCCTCCCCCCGAAAAAATTAACATTTGAGTTGAGCGTTTTGTGCATGAAATACTGAATGGAGTGGTAGTGTGTGTGAGTAAAAAGTGTTCCCAATTAGTGCGATAAGCGCTACAAAGACTAGACACGTAGAAAAAGAGATTTATTTTTTATTTGTTACTTAGTAATCTTTCATGGATCATTAATCTCGAAAAGTTAGTCATAATATTAATTATTTGCGTTCTATTTTTGAAACCTCATTAAAGTAAAATGCTTTACCGCTTTGTCTTCATACCCCGGGACGACTATTGCCTCTGATCGTAATCACAGATTCAACCTTTGGCTATAAATACAGGGCTGTCGCGCGTTTCTGAGACGCCACTTTGTTCTGCTGGAGGAAGAAAATCATCCAAAAAGATTAATCCCAAGAAGTAACATCATGGTAAAAAGAAAACGAAAATTGCGTAAATTGTAAATCTAAATGAGTCTAATACTTTGATGGTGACTGGGTTTTTTTTTTACAGTCAGGATCAATCAAAGAGAAGATGCATGTGAAAGTGTTCATGGAAGGAAGTGTTAACTACCACGCATTCAAATGCACTGCAGAAGGAGAGGGAAATCCATACGAGTATGTGGCATCGTATTCCCTTTTTTATGCCATGACTTTTCGTTTGCATTAAAACTTTTTTTGCTTTGAATTTTAGAGGAGTTCATTTCATGAAGATCAAGGTCACTGAAGGAGGTCCTTTACCATTTGCTTTCGACATCCTTGCACTTTGCTTCTCGTATGGCCAGAAGGTGTTCATAAAGTATCCTAAAGAAATACCCGATTTCTTTAAGCAGTCCTTTCCAGAGGGATATACCTGGGAACGGGTAACCACCTACGAAGATGGAGGAGTACTTTCCGTTACCCAGGACACAAGGTACAAAATTGCAAATTATTTGTTGTTTTTTTGGTAAATTGATCGATCACGGACAGTCGATTTTTTCCCGTCGCAAGTGGAATTTACTAGGATCCTCATAACATGGGTATTATCAACTCCCTGGTTGTAATCTATTCTACGCTTCTTTACCCATCCCTACGCCTCTGATTCTCTTTAACTGTCTTTTATTTTATTTTTTGATTTTGATTTTGTGTGTGAGGCGCGATATTTATCAATAGCGTTACAAATCTCCATAAAGTTTCTTTTGTGTGTTGTTCTCGTTAACTGTAGCCTTCAGGGTGACTGCCTCATCTGCAATGTGAAAGCTATTGGAACTAACTTCCCTCCAAATGGTCCAGTAATGAAAAAGAAGACATGTGGATGGGAGCCATCTACCGAGATCGTCTATCCTCATGAGGGTGGCCTGATTGCTCAGGATAATATGGCGCTGAAACTGGTCGGTGGTGGTCATCTGTTATGCTTTCTCAAGTACTACTTTCAGGTAATTATCTTTTAAGGTGTATAATAATATATGTTTGTAAATTGTTAAACTTGTAAATTGTTTCTTTAGCACGTCTATATGAGTTTTTAGATCAAGCACATGAAAATATACAGATTGTTTTTAACACAAACATTTTTTTCAAGGTCCAAGAAGAAGAGGATTACACTTCCAGAATGCCACTTTCATGATTATCGCTTAGAAACGATAAAGGAATCTGACAACGGCAACATCGTTGATCAGTACGAGGGTACTGTGGCCAGGTACTCCTACCTTCCCTCTAAGCTAGGAAATCATTAGACCACTTTAACTGTCAGTAATAACAAAACTAAGATAGATAGTAGGTAACACCATTTTATAAACACGAAATGTTTTTTCTTTACTGTTAAACGAGCTATGGACAAAAATTTTGTATGGACTACTTTAACTGCTTTAATAAACGCTCGTAAAATATAGCAAAGCTTTCCAAAAATATGTTGTACTACTGTGTCGTCAAATATTAAGATGAGACAATGCATCAAATATGTTTATGAACGTATGCTAGCGCCATATAATAATTATTCGTTTTGCCGCTGGCATGAGCGCAGTCTTTAGAAGACATGTGTTCAGTTTTAAAACAACTCAGACATTGTTATTTATGGGTCACGTGCAGGACGGGTATCAGGCGATATCCCTTGTCCGAAGTGATATTCGTCCAGCAGAAGGTAAAAACGTCAAAAAAGAAAAGAAGAAAACACGGAGAAAAAAAATAAACTCGGTTTTTACGAACAAGTGAGAGTAAAATACAAAGACTGGTTGAGAAAACTAAGCCAGGAAACACGAAAAAATTAACAAAATATACTGTAAATGTCTTCAATGGTAAGCATCCATGTTTCGTGAATGAAGTTTTTGGTTTGTTTTCGAAATTGTTTTTATAAACTACTACAAACCAACAAAGAATTCGACAACAAATGTCAAACAATAAAATAATTCAATGTCAAACAGCTTTCATTTACCAAAATAATCGTTTTCATATCCAGCTTTGAGACGATAGAGAATTATTTTTTGAAAACTCTGGAGATGACGAGTCGATGCAGTTTGCTGAATTCATTTCAATGATATCGTTGGATTATAAAATAAATAAACCCCCTCTGGCTCACTGGAATATCGTCTGATAATGTCCTTGGATGAGAAATGGTCCTCAAAATATCACATTTGCCCTCGAAGCTTCGCTTCTCGGCCAAATGTTCTTTTTATCAGACCATTTCTCATCCTCGGACATTATCAGCCGATATCCCAGCTGCCAGGAGGGGTTTATTTACTAAATATTCTGCAAGTTCTATCATTGCAATAAATTAACGTATTTTAGGCCAGGATTAATATAGGCGAAGCGCGTTTAACTAATTACTGACGTATAAGGAATCACATACACAGCCGTATTTGCAAAAGTTCTTGCGAATTCGGCTATAGAAGCGAAACGCGATCATCTCGCTACATATTGCTTGTGTGAATCGATTCATGGGGTCAAATGGTATATAATTTCCACGTGCTCGATTGAGATGAATCTTTTTGGTAATGAAAACATATTATTCAACTTTGGATGATTTGTTGTCTGCGTAGATCCTTCGTGTGCCAATACGACCAAAGAGAATATTTAGAAGCTTCAATTAATTTAAAATTTTGCATGCAGGATTGTTTTAGGTTTATAGAAGTATGACCATATTACTGAAGCCCTGAGATCATTAAATTCGCTCAGCGTGAAAGATAAACTGCTGATCTTAAATGATTTAGTAATGGTTCATAAATGTATACATGAGCAGGTACCGAGTTATCTAATTATTAAATTCAGACAGGGTTCAAAGATTCATAAAAGAAATACTATGAAAAAAGGTGATCTAAATCTACCAAAATGTAGACTAAAAACAGGGCAACGATCATTTTCCTTTCGAGGTGCAAAGTCGTATAACGATCTCCAAAATGGCAGAAGAGCAGATTAGAGTATTTTTAAATATCAAAATTGTGTGGAGAGTGTTGATTGTTCTGTCGTTACATACTAAGGTCTATTCAAAAGTCACATTTAAGTTTCATCTTTACTCCTTTTCAGTGGGCCGTTGAAGAGTCATCTAGATGAATAACAACGCATCACTAATTGTGATACATTCCATCATGGCTTCGTTATATCCTTGTACCACGGCTATCACTTGGAATGGACCGCGGAGCACCCTAAAAGACTATGGGGCTACATAAGAGACTAGTATATGGGAAAAGGGAAAAAGTTGATAGAATGTATCGCAATAGAAGTTTTTGCTATAACGAACATTTTCGAAATCTCGTGCTGTTGGAACAAAGATGTACGAATTATTTTGTGATTTGGTTGTTTACAAATAATAGTTGTATTGGTAATGATAATTAGACTGAATCAGCGTTTCACACGAGCAATGCCACATTTATAATAGTCGTATTATCATTACCAATAAATTGTTATTGATTCGGTTTTCTTTTATTTATATATATGTGTGTGTGTGTGTGTGTGTGTGTGTCTGTGTGTGTGTGGTTTTGTAAGGAATACGCTTTACAAGCCTCAATATGGTTGGTATTTTATAAGTTTCAAAACTTTTCTATAGCCCTTGGTCACGTTCCCAGAGGGGCGCCTTTTACCGGTAATCGGCTGTTTCAAGAGAAATTTCAAACACAGCATTGTGATGTTAATATGGCATTGTGATGTTAAATGCTACTCATGACGTGTGACGGGCATAGTCTCCAGTTTGGAAGGATGTTTCGAAATATTTAGCAGACGCAAATTGGAAGAATTAAGACATATTTTACATACAAGAGTAGCCTTTCACAATGTTGTTTACAATATTGAGTTACTAGACTGTGCCAGGCGCCTGTCTGCGCTGTCTGTAACTACTAGTTTTAACCTTCACAGGCATGGCATTAGATAATCACAAACTAAGGCAAGGGATCGAGGTGAATGAGTCAGAAAAGGGCAGCCTCTGGAGTTGTATACACTGTAGGAATCTGCTTTGAAGATTTGAAAAATTACACCTAAAAAATTCTACATAGTTATCTTTTTCACTGAAATGTTCCTTTTTATATGAACATGGACTAAACAGTACTTGAAATTTACAGTGCTAATATGTGCTACCTAATCGCAAAAACTTCTGATGGATTTTTAAAAAGGATCCTAACTTGTAGGGATATTGCCAACTAAAACTCGCAAAGAATGAAAACAAAAACAATAGCTGGTACTCATGCTGCTGATAATTTTTTCACACCCGGTCGTACTATAAAAACTCATAATTATTGAACTATAAAATGGTTTAATTCCTGCTGTTCCTTAAATAAAATATTCCTATAATCGTTTTTAAAAACTCCTAATGATATAGACTTTCAATTCTAAGTTCTAGGTTTAAACTGTTCCATAGTTTGCAGGTAGTAACAGCAAACATTCTACCGCCGTCAGTCACACGATTGAACTTTGGGCAAGTGAAATCAATATTATTGTATCTAGTATTAGCACTATGACGCTGACTATTAAGCTTTAAGAAATTTTCAATATATATTGGAACTTTGTCCTTAATACGTTTGTATACAAGGCAACATTTGGCTATTTTCACTTCTTCATAAAATGGAAGCCACTTTAAACTATTAAAGAGTTTAATACGAGAAGCCTGATTATTAGCATCACAAATTACTCTTGCTTTTGCAGCTTGAAAACACGGCCTAAATTCTCCTTATCACAACTGGACCAAATTTTGCTAACATAATGCATCACAGACTTTATCATGATATTGTAATACAATAACCTTTGCTTCATGGGTAGACAAGATCTTATTTTTTTCAATACCCCAATTCGTTGTGACAGCTTTTTACAAAGTTTCTCTAAATGATAATTAAGTGGAAGTTCAGAGTCAATTTCTAGTCCCAATAGTTTAATACTAGGGATGAGTTCAAGTTCAGTTTCGTTGTCTATTGTTTCCGGATTCGCTGTTCAGTTATTGTTCTTGGATAATCAATAAACTATGATATAATGGCATGATTTCAAAATGGATATGATAAATAGGTAATAGAACTTTGTGTCGCGCAATTTTGGGCTGCCACCACACTCGTAATTCACAAATAACATAATGATAATGATAATGATCATGATAACATAATTTTGTAACCACTCTTGTGATTTCAGCCCAAATTGCACTTCACTCAGTTCTACTACATTTATTAAATCACCTGTTGACTGTGGTGCACGCGCACGTGCATGAACGATAAGTTATGTAACGTTTAACTAATTGTTGAGCCATGGACTGTAGCAGAGTGTTCCTTGCCCACAGCACAATAACGTACAAACGAAAAGTTAGCCATAACATTATATTAATTTGATTTAATAAAATTAAATATTGTTTGATAATTCGCTTGTTCTAGCTTGGTAACGTGTTGATAGATAAATAAAGATGAAAATGAACTATTAAAAATATGATACAGTGTGAACGCGCTCGATGTCTGATTTCATTGGCAGTCAACCAGAGTTTATTATCAACGATATCAAAGAAAGGTATATGTACATCTTGTTGCCGGACAGAAAAACAGATACAAGAATGTCGAAAGAAAATGGTAGAGGACCATCTTCAGTGACTGAAATCCTCCCGTCTTCTGTGCCTCTAGATTTAGTAAAGTTATTCAAGAAGTTTAAAATTGCAAAATTATGTCATGATATGGTGTCATTTGAGTATTGTAAATGTAACTTACTCGTGGTGGTTAACACTACCTTCAATGTACGGCTGAACGCGCATATATTCCTTGATGGAACAATACTGAAAAACATCGAGCGAATTTTATATGTGTTAAACCCTGATTTCAGAAAAGACTAGTTTATTTTACTATCGTAAAGGCGTCATTGCACGCGATCTAAAAAAGATACAAAAATCTGAGACAAAGTTTTGAATCTTATTATCCACAGAGTATGCTAATGTACTTTACGACATAGCGTAAATTCTGATGCTGCGGGAAGTTTTTGAATGAAGTGAAGTAGAAGGTCACTTTAAACCCAATAACTTATTTTGTGTTCCAAAACAGGCAACTTTAATATATAATTTTTAATTAATTTTAATTAATTCTTCTTAATTAAAATATTCAAAAACTACATTTATTTAGCTTTCAGAAAATGTATACTTTCATGGCAAAACATTGTAAAGCCCATGCCAAATTTGAGTTAGCGCGTATAGGGGTCCTAAACATATCCTGATACCGGCTGAAATTATCTAATTGGGAATCAAAGTTTGTATGGTCACCATCATGTTCAATGATATTAACCTGTTCCATGTCATGAATAGCAACAGGGGGGTCTGTCCACGTTGCTATTCACAATCAACGCATTAGTTTTTAATATTCAATTGTTTAATATTATTGGTCCATTCCAAAATGTTATTGACAAAAGGTCAAATCATCTCATATAAAGTAAAAACCAAATTTTGCCTTCATTTTTTGATCATCCTGAAGGGTTCTTCAGTAATCATAGTATAACCCATATACTATAATGCTGTATGATTGTTTTTGTTATTTCTATCAATGTCTGAAACGATATAGCCTTTCATATTTTTTTAGGTTAAAACTTAAAGCTTATATATCTAGAAAAAGAGACAAATGGTACGTACATTCAAGCACTTTGAAGTATGACGTTTTATTGGAATCAGTATAACCATAGGTACATGGGTTGCAATAACTATCTATATGTCTAACTACCTTGCTTAGAACATGAACAGCTTTACAATATAATCTAGATTAAAGAGCTTATAATGATACTTCGACGAACCTACGAAACTACGAAAATTAATAAAGCCATACCCATGATACTAAAGAAAGCTATATGATCAGTTATGCCCTAACTTTGAAGGCACTTGGGAGTAACTAGCCACCACAGACTCGTGCTGATCAATGGTATTCCCGTTGTCACTTTCCTTCAGTCTCTCTACACGCAAATGATGAAAGTGGACTTCTGGAAGGTTAACCTTTCTCTTCGACCTAACGTAGTCCGAAAAAGCAACATATTAATAAAACAACTCACTGATAATGTTAATATTCATTTTTCTGAAATATGTCCCTTTATGAATATTTCGTACAGAAAGAAAAAGTGAAATTAATATTTGTTTAGCTTACTTGTAAGTTGTTTTCATGTTACAGCAAAGATGGCCTCCGTCATTCAGCTTAAGTGCGGCTGTATCGCGCAGCAGAAGACCCCCATCCCGCGGAATAACCATTTCGGTAGATGGCTCCCATCCACAGGTCTTTTTTTGCATCACCGGACCGTTTGCTGGGAAATTAGTGCCAATGACTTTAAGGTTGCAAATAATGCAACCATCCTGCAAACTTTATAAGAATAGGAAAAAAATATACAGTAACAAGTGTGATGAGCTTCATTAGAGTAAAGATAGAATAAACAATGCAAAATACATACATATTGGATATAAATGTTTCGCATTCTAGAGATTGTAGATAATAGGTAATCGGTGTGCACGAAATTGTTAAGTTTAATTTTGATACCTTGTGTCCTGGCTCACTGAAAGCACTCCTCCATCTTCATAGGTGCTTACTCTCTCCCAAGTAAAACCCTCAGGGAAAGACTGCTTAAAAAAATCTGGGATCTCTTTGGGGTACTTGGTGAACACCTTTTTGCCGTACTGAAAGGCTTGTGCAAGAATGTCGAAAGAAAATGGCAGAGGACCTCCTTCAGTAACTCGAATCTTGATGCCTTGTGTGCCTCTAAAATCAAAACGTTTAAAATTGTGATTAAGAGCTTGTCCATGAGAGGACCAGGCAGACGTGATACATGGCATCTCTCCGATTTCAATGAAACTTGGCACAAAGAAAGGCTTCACTCAAAAACTCCACATGCCAAAATATTTCGAAATTCGGAATTATCCGGGGGGAGTTAGACCACCCCTCCCCCCTGCTTTTTTTCCAAAAATCTCAAAAAATTCACCCTGCAAAATGGAAAAAGTGAAGACCTCCCGAACTCTCAGAATTCAACAGATTTTATTTTGGCCGGACATGAGTATACTTACATCTTTTGTCAATCCATGACAGGAGTTTGCAGTGGTTTGATTGAAGCCTTGTCAATCAGCAGACGTTAACAATTAACCCTATAAAATAACATGCCAAAAAAGGCCAATTTGATGACCAAATATCTCCAATGGCCAAGGCTATATTCAAATGACAACACCATCAACGTTTAACTCTATGGTTGGTCTAAGGAATTCAAGAATAAAATTATATGGACCTCTTAATTTCTTTGCGCAGGCCATGCTTGAAACCTGTCATTGAGAGCAATAACATGTTCTCCAAATCATGTGGAGAAATTATGGACATCCGTTTGGGAATGGGGCGAGTAGTACGCGCGTAGTATGTTAGAACAAAAAGATCGCAGTCATCGTTCAGTAGGCTTTTTTAAAGGCCTAAACTGCATGTCAACTGCAGATTTTTTTTCCAAAAAATAAGAAAAGACGTTTAACTGTGGAGGGGGGAAGGTATTTCGAAGTCGATAGGATAGTTGCAAGCTTCTTACACTGTCTTTAGCTGACAAATCACATGGTCTGCCCAGGTTTTTGTAGACCAAAACGAACAATTATGACCGGCAAAGCCTGGGAGCTAATAAACGTCTATGAAAGCAAGATGGCGGCCAAATAAGCTTAATATCCACAAGAAACTTCCAAAATTAGACAAGTTTTGGGGCTTCACGCGCAAGAAATCGCCATGTTTACTACATGTCGGCATCAAAATTTCACGGGAGTTGAGTTCATTTTACCGCAGAGCAAATATTTATCAGGTATTTCAAAGTTATTTGATGTGAAAGAGTCGAGTTTATTAAATATGAATTCGATTGAACAAGTTTTGTATGTCTCTTATTTTTTTAGAAAATCGTCTCCTTTCAACCCCTGTTATTTCAATTTCTTTGAAGTGGCTACATGGTGAGCCACATTATTTTCCTTAACCTAAAATGCTTATTACCGCAAAGAATACTCTATACACTTGTTGATTTTTTTATTGTTTATTGAGCTTTTGAATTGTATAATACGATTCCGATTGAACAAACCTAATATACATCGAGCGAAAAGAACTATCTCACAAACAAAACTTAGTAAGGTCAAAACCCAATGAATTTAATCCGCCATTTTGATATTATTTTTTATAGAGCAACTGATGATATTGCGCATGCGTGTCCATAATTTCTCCACATGCGTCAAACTACGTTGGCAAGATGAGAAGTTTGGTGCATTTCCAACCGTTTTTCCAGCTCTTTTGCATGTTAACTTAATCATTGGACTCCCTGAGAGCTCCAAAAATAGTGAAACTTCGATATAATTAGAGATAATGCCAATTTTTTTCGAAAAACAGCGTCGACTTATCAGTTTGTAAATGATGATTCTTCCGAAAAAGCCCGATATTTTCGATATCTAAGTAGATAAATGAAATCGTTGAATATATGCCATAACTTAGCATTATAATAAAGATTTGTATTATATTTATTCTAAATTTTGGTCGGCGGCTGAAGGGTTGACAAGTACAGGTGAGTGAAAAACTACGCTTACCTGACAATGTTGACATTATGCATTTTGATGGCATTTGGCTTCGCATAACAATATCAAGAACGGCTTTCTAAAATTGTATAGTGGATTACTTCAGTAACATGGAAGCTGTTCCCTTGGATCAACTATTTATCAATCAAGGAAAGTTTTCATACTTACATCAGGCCCTTTTGCAGTGTGCTAAAGTGGCTGCTGTATTTTAAAGGACCGTCGGTCGTTCGATAGTCTTATAGCGAAGCATTCCTTTCGGCGAAGTGCAAAACAACACAAAATTTGATGAATATACACATTATATATCTTCCTCTTTACTAACTAAGAAAATTACCGACCATATTCCTAGATTGCTACGGTATACTTTGCTTTGCTATAAAATCCGAGCAAAATTCGAGCATTTCATGGCGTGACTGAGCCTGTGGTCAGCGGACGTCACACAGGAAACCCGCCGGTCAATGTGCATAAAAATCGCTTGTTATAGGGAAAACACGTGAGTTAGACTTATTGCATTTTAATGTTAATGTTTAATGTTCTAGCAATCCTCATCTTAGACAATTGAAAGTTGTCCAAGGAAGCGTTTCCTCTGAAAAGGAGCTAACACTTGCGCGAGTGGGCCTATTTGATGAAGACGGCACTGATCATGACTTAACAATTTTGCCCAAAACACCGAGTTGCAGGTAATTGGAAATATGTCATTTGTATTCTAACTACAAGGTATCAGGATTTCTTTTGGTTAATTGATTTACCGTAAATCCTCTATTAAGTCCCCCGGGGGGCTTATTTATTTCAGGCACGTTCGTGAGGGGGATTTATTGGAGAGGGGGGTTTATTGGAGAGGGGGGACGGACTTAAAAGAGAGGGGGACTTAATAAATTTCTCCCTTTAAAAGGGGGGGCGTATATTAGAGAGGGGGCGTATTTGAGGAGGGGCTTAATAGTGGATTTACGGTATATTTTCCTGAAAAGGCAACTCTGCTCTTTATGGGTTTCCTGTAGTTTGAGATCGGCCTGGTTTCTTTTTCTTCACACGGGGTCCAAAATTATCAAAGTTAAATGTTTTTTTAGTGAGGTGTAAAGTTTATGTCCGACTAGAGTAAAGGTGGTTGTCGTAACAAACCTCGCGCTTTGACAAACATTATTCATTATTACGTTCGCTTACAACACTATGTTCCATATATCGGTTTTTTTAAATTAATGCCAATTTTTCGACTTTAGCGACTTGCTAAAGAAGATTTAGCGAGGGAAAGCGAGGGAAGATTCTTATCTTACGATGAAGTTTCGTGACTGAAAATTCAGTGAGAGAAAAAATGGCCTGTAGACCAGAAAAACCTGATTATACTGCAAGAATGATATTTCAGTTCCGTTGAAAACACTTCATAGAAGGTAAATTCATTAATTTTAACTAATATTTTGTAAAAAAATCGACAAGAAATGTGTAAACTAGCTGGAGAAACTCTCAGACAAGCCAAGGACGTTGGTTCGGTAAACATCGTCAGAAAAACTTGGATAGTTTGTCGTTTTTACTGCATTCTAGATTTTTATCATCTTTTTCTTCTTTTTCATCTTTTAATTGTGAACCAAAAAAACGATATTTGAAGCTTTGATTTTTTGTTTTTGATCCCATTTCAAGAAAAAAGGCTAAGACTTAGTAAAAAGACTTGGTCCTTTGAAAAAATTATATTTGACGGCCAGCGAACCTCACGCGAAGTCAAAACAAGATTTTCATGTCCACTTCGAGCTCGTCAGGGTAGTAAAATTTGCACGGACAATGGTCCTCTTCGTAGTCAATAATTTATTTGTTCGCTTTTTCTTTTCTTTTGCTTATAAATTTCTTGTTTAACGAGAAAAAATGTCAAATTTCGCGACGTTAAGATTGTAAGCAAACTCGCAAATTTGATATACGATCCGGAGCAATTGTCATGGTAACGGTCTGAGATGGGAAAATCTCATACCGGAAATCAACCAATCAGAGCGCGCGTACTATCGTAGCCATATAATAAAACAATCTTACAAATACAGTATGAACAATTTGTACCTTATTACACTTGGATTTGTAGAAAATAAACTCGTTGAAGCATGGCGCCATGCGAATAACTCAATAGTCCAACTGACTTTGCAGGATTACGTGACAAATATTACCACAGGTAGCCCGTCATCACTCCATCAGATTTAACTCGTACATGGACGGCCTACCGCCAGCAAACGCTGAAATAAAATGAAGGGGTACCTTTTCACACAAAAAAGGTATAAAAAGGAGTACCGTTTTGCTTAAATTTGGTATAGAAAAGGGTAAGGGGTCATGAGTCCGAGCGGAGCATCCCCATATGAAACGACCCGAAGTGCTCCCCTCCCTCCCCCCTGGGCCGTGTACTTGTATTTTTTTTGATATACACACTCGCCCTAAATAATCGTGTGTATACTAGAAACAATCGAAACAATTGTCTAACTTTCATTTCAAATGGTTCTAAACCTTCATAAAACTCTTTTAACGCACTAAATCAAACTTTTTAAAATTTTTAAGGAACTAGTTTCTTTTAAAACGTAGAAAGGCTGAGCCCCTCCAAATTCTTGAACGAGGTGGGGGGGGGGGGGGGGGGGGGGGGCTATAGCCCCTTTCTCCGCCGCCTCTGAGTTTGTGATATAAACTGATGATCTTGACAGAAACGAGCTGGGTATCTGTTTTTAACATGGAACCGAAAATGAAACAAATTTGTTTGTAAATTCTGGCACTACTGCCTTGTGTTTTCTTGGTCTCCTACAGGATGCTTGGGGAGAGGGAGAGGGGTCATAAAAAAATAAATACGACATTCAAACTAAAAGGTCCCATTCGCCCCACCCTAAACCCTCCAGTTTCGATCTTTTAAAATGAAAAATGATGTTTATGAAGCATAAATATATTTTCACAAAAACATGAAGAGTGTGGACATGGGTTACGTTCTGCGACTATGAAGCACAGTTGCATGTTTTCCGCAATGGTCTCTATCAGTATGTAAGGTGTTTTTTGTAGTGATGAAATTGCAGAAGTGCCCTGAAAACATTTTATCCATGCATGTTATTGTACTGCATTTGCTTCTTCGTGCAGTCTTGCACTTTTCCAGTGCCCATCCTTGTTTCTGGATAGTTTTGCGGCTAACAATTAAAATTTTGGCTTATTTCAACGGCTAACGGTTAGGTTTGTCTTCACTAACGGTTAACAAAAAACTTACAAAAATTATTTTTCATGTTAAAAAAATTAATAATTGAAAGTTGTAAAACACTAGGACCATTCTGAGATCAACAAATAAAAGCATGACTATAAAACGATTACAGCTAACTTTTTTTAGACTTTTATTGCCTAAGATCATCTGAAACCAAAAACAAGTGATGCAAAGGCAAGGCCGTCCATGTACGAGTTAAATCTGATGGAGTGATGACGGGCTACCTGTGGTAATATTTGTCACGTAATCCTGCAAAGTCAGTTGGACTATTGAGTTATTCGCATGGCGCCATGCTTCAACGAGTTTATTTTCTACAAATCCAAGTGTAATAAGGTACAAAATTGTTCATACTGTATTAGTAAGATTGTTATATTGTGATTGAGAATTTTTAAAGACAATCTATACCAAATATTATCGAAAATCGAAGGGGCAAATCGTTAGTATCGAGTGACACAACAAGAAGACTCAACTTGGTTGTCCTAAAACAATAAAAATTTCACTTGGATTCTTTTAATAATTTATCTTTCGCATAAAGCGTGACCGCTTACGACTCAAGTTGTCATGATTTTGGGGGTCAATAGGAGTTGTATTTCGTCTTGCCAAAATTCGAATTTTCAAGTGCCCCAAAATTTTATTTGATAAGAGTAAAGATAAAACATTGCTCTTTCTCCCTGTAGTAGTTAATTTATGTGAATCGATGTACCATTGGAGATATAAGCCTTGCAACATAGGGTATAAAATTTTGCTCAAAATAATCAAAATAATTTAAAAATCGATAAAATATTCCCATTTTAAGCAAAATGCTTGATAAATCCATCCAAATGAGGGTTAGGATCTCTTATTCATGAAATTAAATTGTTTGCCGAGGAATGCGAAAGGAATTTTGTGATTTTAAGGGTTTTTGGGGATGTGGTGAAATCGAGTGAAAAAACCGGAAGTGATCAGAAAAAACCGTTTTCGGTGCCGTTCTCCTAAACTATTTATCCGATTGCAGTGAAACTTACACAACAGTTTTAATTCACTAAGGCCTACATTCTGACAAAATTTGAGCGATTTCGATTTTTTTCATTCTGCACGTCTCCGGTGGCATTTATGGACCACCCCTCTTAAAGGGAGAAATTTATTAAGTCCCCCTCTCTTTTAAGTCCGCCCCCCCCCCCCCCCCTCTCCAATAAACCCCCCTCTCCAATAAATCCCCCTCACGAACGTGCCTGAAATAAATAAGCCCCCCGGGGGACTTAATAGAGGATTTACGGTAAATCAATTAACCAAAAGAAAGCCTGATACCTTGTAGTTAGAATACAAATGACATATTTCCAATTACCTGCATCTCGGTGTTTTGGGCAAAATTGTTAAGTCATGATCAGTGCCGTCTTCATCAAATAGGCCCACTCGCGCAAGTATTAGCTCCTTTTCAGAGGAAACGCTTCCTTGGGCAACTTTCAATTGTCTAAGATGAGGATTGCTAGAACATGAGATCAGAGGGCGAAGCTCAATTACATTTTGTTCTCCTCGATACTGTCTAGATCAAAGACTACATTGAATAGTACAATGCCTCGCAAATGAACATAACAGTTGAGACATTGCTTTAAAATGCATTAAAATGCATTAAGTCTAACTCACGTGTTTTCCCTATAACAAGCGATTTTTATGCACATTGACCGGCGGGTTTCCTGTGTGACGTCCGCTGACCACAGGCTCAGTCACGCCATGAAATGCTCGAATTTTGCTCGGATTTTATAGCAAAGCAAAGTATACCGTAGCAATCTAGGAATATGGTCGGTAATTTTCTTAGTTAGTAAAGAGGAAGATATATAATGTGTATATTCATCAAATTTTGTGTTGTTTTGCACTTCGCCGAAAGGAATGCTTCGCTATAAGACTATCGAACGACCGACGGTCCTTTAAAATACAGCAGCCACTTTAGCACACTGCAAGAGGGCCTGATGTAAGTATAAAAACTTTCCTTGATTGATAAATAGTTGATCCAAGGGAACAGCTTCCATGTTACTGAAGTAATCCACTATACAATTTTAGAAAGCCGTTCTTGATATTGTTATGCGAAGCCAAATGCCATCAAAATGCATAATGTCAACATTGTCAGGTAAGCGTAGTTTTTCACTCACCTGTACTTGTCAACCCTTCAGCCGCCGACCAAAATTTAGAATAAATATAATACAAATCTTTATTATAATGCTAAGTTATGGCATATATTCAACGATTTCATTTATCTACTTAGATATCGAAAATATCGGGCTTTTTCGGAAGAATCATCATTTACAAACTGATAAGTCGACGCTGTTTTTCGAAAAAAATTGGCATTATCTCTAATTATATCGAAGTTTCACTATTTTTGGAGCTCTCAGGGAGTCCAATGATTAAGTTAACATGCAAAAGAGCTGGAAAAACGGTTGGAAATGCACCAAACTTCTCATCTTGCCATCGTAGTTTGACGATTTGGAGAACATGTTATTGCTCTCAATGACAGGTTTCAAGCATGGCCTGCGCAAAGAAATTAAGAGGTCCCAATAATTTTATTCTTGAATTCTTTAGACCAAGCATAGAGTTAAACGTTGATGGTGTTGTCATTTGAATATAGCCTTGGCCATTGGAGATATTTGGTCATCAAATTGGCCTATTTTGGCATGTTATTTTATAGGGTTAATTATTAACGTCTGCTGATTGACAAGGCTTCAATCAAACCACTGCAAACTCCTGTCATGGATTGACAAAAGATGTAAGTATACTCATGTCCAGCCAAAATAAAATCTGTTGAATTCTGAGAGTTCGGGAGGTCTTCACTTTTTCCAATTTGCAGGGTGAATTTTTTGAGATTTTTGGAAAAAAAGCAGGGGGGAGGGGTGGTCTAACTCCCCCCGGATAATTCCGAATTTCGAAATATTTTGGCATGTGGAGTTTTTGAGTGAAGCCTTTTTTTGTGCCAAGTTTCATTGAAATCGGAGAGATGGCATGTATCACGTCTGCCTGGTCCTCTCATGGACAGGCTCTTAACATTACTCGAGGGATTCAAGTAAAAAATGGTTTATTGCTGATGTCTTGTCAATGTAACTTACTCGTATGGTTTTCCTTCTCCTTCTGCAGTGCACTTGAAGGCGTGGTAGTTAACACTTCCTTCCATGTACAGCTTAGTACGCATGTTTTTCTTGATGGAAGAATACTGAAAAAAACATAAATCGAATGTTAGCTGTATTAATTTTTAATTCAGAAACGTAATTTGTTAATGGCTGACCATTTTCGTGAGATCAGGATACTTTGGTCTTGAGTCTTGGATTAGTGTCGCTTTGCCTTTTACTACCAGTGAAAAGTGATTAGAACGATCAAACGCACCCCAATTTATAGTGAACTAGTATGTATGTGTTTACATGCAATATAAGCTGTTATGTCTTAGTAGGTGGGAATCATCATTCATCTGTGAAATGTTTTTTTTCAGAAAAGCGGTCGATTTATTTGAAGCACTCTATAAAGTAATTATTTCAGCGTCCTTTCAACGTTCTGAAGTCTGGTTTACATGCATTATGTAGCTCAAGCTTTTAAGTTCTTAATGTGTAAGTGGGAATCATCATTCAGCTGTGAAATGTTTTCATTTTATTTCAGCGTCCTTTCTTGCCCGGCTATTATTGTTTGGACCGAAAACGTACTTTGTTTATGACTAGCATACTTTCCACGTGAATGGCTGGTTAATGTATTAACGTTAAATTGTCTTCGTAATTTCCAAATAAACCGATAACAATGTATTTACTAGTAACTACTTAATAGTCATATCTTATTTGACAACGAAACAATGTTAAATTAAAACCTCGTCACAATGATAACATTGGAAATGATAATGATAAGCTACAAAAACAGAATTGGAACTTTCGATTAACTGATGGTTACTGATAGTGTTTATTGTAAATGTCTTCCTTAAACGCAAAATAATGCTTGTTCATTCATTTCTAAATTGCTAATCAACAATTTCAATGCTCAAAATTAAGAGTCATAACCCCTAAGAATGAAGCAAATTTAGAAACGTCGGCCAGTCAACTTCACGGATTTTGCTCAAATTTGGTATAGTACTGAATCAGAAGTAACTTGCGCGTTTTTTAAGCCATTGGTTTACGGTTCAAATGTAACTATGTGAAAACCTAAATCTAAATGGGTTACACTAGGAAAAAGAAAGAAAAACAAATACGTTATATAGTATGTTTTATCAAATTGAGTAAACAAGCCAGTCACGTACGAGTGAGCGTTCACCCGAATAACTGAGCTAGAGGCTTCAAAACAAGTGAAAGGACGCTGAAATAATTAACCAATATAAGCATAAAAAATCGACTGCTCTTCAATAAACAGCTGCAATGATGATTCGCATTGAAGAACACAGCTGAAATACATTGCTGCAAGTAAACTCATAAAACAGCCTCTTTTCATAATTTTCACTATTAAAGACTTGTGCGTTAAGGTATCAGGATAGCATACTTTTCACGTGAAGGCGTTAACTTGTCTTCGTAAATTCCCAATCAAACAGATAACAATGTATTTACTAGTTACTTATAAGTCATACTTCCTTTGTCTACGAAATGATGCTAAGGTATCAAGATACCTTCGCGGCCTTCGAGATTACTTTGCGCGCGAGCCAAACTTTGCGCTGTTTTTTCAATATTATTACATAACAATTTCCCCTACAAATGTTAGATTTGCTCACAATCGGCGATCTAAATTTGAAAATCTGAAACAAACTACCTGTTATCCATGTTGTTAAGCTTAAGCCTACTTCCCATGGCAGAAGAGCAGATTAGAGCATTTTTTTGAAGTCTTAAAATCGTGTGGAGAGTGTTGCTTGTTTTGTCGTTACATACTAGTAAGGGACTTACCATGCATTAGATACTTGATGCGGGGGTTGCAGGAATTTTAGCTCAATGATTTTTTTGTCTCACCTCATGGACGTTATTTTTTTTTAAACATCACAGCATTGCACGCTATTTTTTTTTTTTTTTTTTTTTTTTTAACTAGTAAGGAATAACTAATATTATTAATCATCGAATGGCAAAATTATTTATTGGTTAGTGAGATATGGGATTTTCGGCAAACTTTGAAGTTTAAATTGACTGAACATCTAAAAAAAGACCCTGCGCGATATATGTTTTTTGGTCCGTCCCTAAGATGTGTTTATATATCTGTCAAGTGCCTAGTTTCGTTATCCGGCGTATAAATCAGCAAGTTTTCAGACACTTTTACATACAAAATAAGACGGTACTAGTGTTTCCGGTTTCGCTGTTTCTTGTTCTTGGATAATCAAAAAATATAATGGCATGATTTCAAACTTCAAATTTTACAGAAAAAACCCCATATCTGACTGACCAATAAATAAGTTTGCCCTATGATGATTAATAAAATTAGATATAATGGCAGGATTTCAAAATGGATATGACTAATAGGTAATAGAACTTCGTGTCGATTTCAGCCCAAATTGCACTCCACTCAGTTCTATTACCATTATTAAGTGCATCACCTGTTGTCTGTGGTGTACGCGTACGTGCATGAACGATCAGTTATGTAACGTTTAACTAATTGTTGAGCCGTGGACTGTAGCAGAGCGTTCCTTGCTCAAAGGACTTACAATACTCAGACCGTAGCAAACGAAAAGTTAGTCATAACATTAACTTAATTGCGTTCTCTTTTAGAAACCTCATTAAAATAAGAGACTTTGCCTTGAAGACCCTCATGACGACTAACGTCGCAGGTCGTGATTTCACAGATTCAACATTTGGCTATAAATACAGGGCTGTAGCGCGTTTCTGAGACGCCACTTTGTTCTGCTGGAGGAAGAAAATCATCCAAAAAGATTCTCAAGAAGTAACATGGTAAAAAGAAAACGAAAATTGCCTAAATTTTAAATCTAAATGAGTCTTAATACTTTGATGGTGATTGTGTTTTTTTTTTTTTTTTTTTTTACAGTCAGGATCAATCAAAGAGAAGATGCATGTGAAAGTGTTCATGGAAGGAAGTGTTAACTACCACGCCTTCAAATGCACTGCAGAAGGAGAGGGAAATCCATACGAGTATGTGGCATCGTATTCCCTTTTTTATGCCATGACTTTTCGTTTGCATTAACACTTTTTTTGCTTTGAATTTTAGAGGAGTTCATTCCATGAAGATCAAGGTCACTGAAGGAGGTCCTTTACCATTTGCTTTCGACATCCTTGCACTTTGCTTCTCGTATGGCCAGAAGGTGTTCATAAAGTATCCTAAAGAAATACCCGATTTCTTTAAGCAGTCCTTTCCAGAGGGATATACCTGGGAACGGGTAACCACCTACGAAGATGGAGGAGTACTTTCAGTTACTCAGGACACAAGGTACAAAATCGCAAATTATTAGTTGTTTTTTTTGTAAATTGATCGATCACGGGCAGACGATTTTTTTCCCGTCGCAAGTGCAATTTACTAGGATCCTGATAACATGGGTATTATCAACTCCCTGTTTGGAATCTATTCTACACTTCTTTACCCATCCCTACGCTTCTGATTCTCTTTAATTGTCTTTTCTTTTCTTTTTTGATTTTGATTTTGTGTATGAGGCGGGGTATTTATAAAGCGTTAAAAATCTCCTTTAAGTTTTCTTTTGTGTGTTTGCCGTAGCCTTCAGGGTGACTGCCTCATCTGCAATGTGAAAGCTATTGGCACTAACTTCCCTCCAAATGGTCCAGTAATGAAAAAGAAGACATGTGGATGGGAGCCATCTACCGAGATCGTCTATCCTCATGAGGGTGGCCTGATTGCTCAGGATACTATGGCGCTGAAACTGGTCGGTGGTGGTCATCTGTTATGCTTTCTCAAGACTACTTTTAGGTAATTATTTTTTAAAGCGTATAATAATATATTTTTTAACTTGTAAATTGTTTCCTTAGCACATCTATATGTGTTTTTAGATCAAGCACATGAAAATATACAGATTGTTTTTAACACAAACATTTTTTTTTTCAAGGTCCAAGAAGAAGAGGATTACACTTCCAGAATGCCACTTTCATGATTATCGCTTAGAAACGATAAAGGAATCTGACAACGGCAACACCATTGATCAGTACGAGGGTACTGTGGCCAGGTACTCCTACCTGCCCTCCAAGCTAGGAAATCATTAGACAGCTTTAACTGTCAGTAATAACAACACTAAGATAGATAGTAGGTAACACCATTTTATAAGCACGAAATGTTTTTTCTTTACTGTTAAACGAGCTATGGACAACAATTTTGTATGGACTACTTTAACTGCTTTAATAAACACTCGTAAAATATAGCAAAGCTTCCCAAAAATATGTTGTAGTACTGTGTCGTCAAATATTAAGATGAGACAAAAAATGCATCAAATATGTTTATGAACGTATGCAAGCGCCATATAATAATTTTAATTAAATTTTTTGCCGCTGGCATGAACGCATTCATTAGAAGACATGTGTTCAGTTTTAAAACAACTCAGAAATTGTGATTTGTAGATATTCTGCAAGTTCTATCAATGCAATAAATTAACGTATTTTACGCCAGGATTAATATAGGCGAAGCGCGTTAAACTAATTACTGACATATAAGGAATCACATACACAGCCGTATTTGCAAAAGTTCTTGCGAATTCGGCTATAGAAGCGAAACGCGATCATCTCGCTACATATTGTTTGTGTGATTGGATTCATGGGGTCAAATGATATATAATTTCCACGTGCTCAAATGAGATGAATCTTTTTGCTAATGGAAACATATTATTAAACTTTGGATGATTTGTTCTCAGCGTAGATCCTTTGTGTGCCAATACGACCAAAGAGAATATTAAGAAGGTTCAATTAATTCAAAATTTTGCATACCGGATTTTTTAGATTTATAGAAGTATGACCATATTACTGAAGCCCTGAAATCTTAAAATTTGCTCAGCGTGAAAGATAAACTGCTGATCTTAAATGATTTAGTAATGGTTCATAAATGTATACATGAGCAGGTACCGAGTTATTTAATTAGTAAATTCACACAGCTTTTAAAGATTCATAAAAGCAATACTATGAAAAAATATGATCTAAATCTACCAAAATGTAGACTAAATACAGGGCAACGATCATTTGCCTTTCGAGGTGTAAAGTCGTATAACGATCTCCAAAATGGCAGAAGAGCAGATTGTTTTGTCGTTATAATTACATACTAAGATGTGTTTATATATCTGTCGAGTGTTCGTTATGCGGCGTATAAATCAGCAAGTTTTCCAAAATAATCAGGAAAAAGATACAGAAAACTTATCAGAATCATAGGAAATGTATCGGGGAAACGAGTTCTGGTAGAAAACATATCGTGCTAAAGCGATTTACAGAGGAGGGTCCAGGGTTATCACACGATGCATTGCGCTTACCAATTGTAAACATTGAACCATCTCGGCGTTGAAAAGCGAATACAAAGCCGTTTTTAAAGCTATGATTAACCAACAAAATCATGAACAATGAAAGTAGGGTTAACGTGTGTTGTTTTATAACAATCCAACTTATGTTTACACCAAAAAGGTAAGTATATATTTGGAATGGTTCATGAAAAATTTGATCTTTTAGAAAGGCGGCTTGCTACGCTTCAAATATTCGAGTGTCAGATGTTGTAGGCAAAACGATTATTTCTCAGGAAATATACGAGTATTTTTCGTTTTAATACCATCATATCTTAGCTTAAGGGTTAATTCATTTAGGGGTTAGAGACTGATGTAAGTGTTTTGTTGGAGAATAAATGCACGCGCTGACTGTATAATGAACGAGAAATTTTAATACTGCACGAGGCGAAGCCGAGTGCAGTATGAGAAATTTCGAGTTCATTATACAGTAAGCAAGTGCATTTATTCTCCAACAAAACACGAACTACAAGTCTCTAACCCTTTTAATATGCAAACTGAGTACGCTGAAGAGCAGACGGCGCGACATTTTTTACGTGTCATTTACGAATTTGAACGTATTGAATCAAAAAGTATTTTAATTTCCAAACAGCTATCACTATTTTGATAAATACAGAAAGGGTTCAAAAGTTAAGATAAATAAATAATTCCTAACTTAAAAATACGAAAATAAGTGAATTATTCTGGCTCAAATCTTATTCAAAAATGCTCATTCATCAGTTGAAAGCTAGCTATCGACAAAGCTACAAAAAATTTTTTTGTTTTGAATTACAAATGTACAGTTGTATAGTTTTACCTTTGAAAAGGGAAATTCCCCACTTTGTTTGTCGCTTGGTAGCAATTGGAATGGCTCCATCTATAAATCCTTCAATTTCCTTATCGTTTAGCTCTTCAAATCTTTCATTTTCTAAATCCATTTTCTTATAATGCACTCGAAGCGTGCAATAAACTTTATAACATCACGACAAGCGCTTTGTCCTCAAATACATCGATATCACGTGATCGATTTTAGCCAATGAGCTGCTTGAATTTTGTTCAGCGTACGAAGTTTGCATATTAAACTCGTATATAAAAGTACTCCAAAGAATTCCAGGTTTTAGATAGGTTTAGGACCTCTGAAAATAGCAATTTTTTGACATTTCACGAAGAACTGAACATTGGAAATGTATAAATAATAAACGGACGTTGAGCCAAATCACAGTATATTTTACACAAACGACAAGAACAGTGATAAATCTACAACTTATCCATATCATAGGTACTGAAATAAGGAAAATAAGCGCTGGGATACGCACTTTGTTGAATAACGAGTCCATCGAACAGTTGTCACTCGCTTCTTTCTCTCAAATTTATCTAGATAACTGACATGAATTAGTCTTATAACAACTTCAACTCCTTCCAAGGCGGGTATAGAATCATAAAAATCGTCTTTCGATACCTTTGAACGTAAAATAAGGAACAATTCTGGGAAAGATGTCGAGTATTCAGCAATTGAACTAAACTCCGCCATGTTGATCTTCACTCAGAGCCTGCTCAAACAAAGTGATGACATCACGAAAGAATTGATAATACACTATGAAACGCAATGCATTATGGGATAACCCTGTATATGCTGTAAACATACAAAGACTAACTTTCTAACATAAAAAAATGAGGTGTTTATCCTTGAAAGACTGCTTGTTTATAGCATGGAATATTGCCTCGTTATCAGTTAAAAAACAAAATGCACTGTTTTCGCATCCTTTTTTACTCCGACGAAGGACTAGCGTCCGAAACATCAGTAAGTGATCTCTCTTAATTTTTACGGTGTAAAATTTAACTTTTTATCCATACTGTATCATTAGAAACACCGACGCAGCCCACACTAGCTTACCGCTAGTTATCATCTGTTTTCTCTCAGCACTGTTTTCTCATCTGTTTCTCTCAGCACTATAACTTTAACTTATTTCCTTTCTATGTATTTCACAGTGCTACGCGGTCCTCATATACATGTTTTCGCATCAGCTCACACCAAAGACACAGACTGAGCACTATAGGTGCTGGTACTTCCCTCCGACACAGTGTTACTTAGCAACATGCCGAATTCGAAATACTCGTCTCCCAGATCTTAACCCTGAGTTTATCAGACACCCGAGCATCAATAGCGAGGCTCGGGGAAGTAAATAAATTTTCGAGGAACAGTAACGTTGACTCCTGCTCACCTGACAGGAGGGATTGCATGGCCCCTACTGATTCCTCAGCAACGCTGTTGACCACTAGTTCTTGGCTGGCGGCAGTAGAAGTTGGCAAGCGGTGAGAGAGTTGCTCCACCACCTTCTGGACTATCGAGTCGACCAGTCCCTCTGGCAGCTGATTAGCACTAATACTTGGTGTAGGTGTGACAGGGTTGACTGGATCAGATGTGGATGTAGAGGCCTAAGGCGAGATGAGCGTGTTCTTTTACAAGGCATGATGTTCTGTAAAAGATACATTTGAATTAACACAAAATTCAACTGGGTGAACCACCCAATAATGTATAACAAAAGAAATTGTTAACAGAAAAAACCTATCATGGGATAGATTATTAAACTAAACTCCGAATAAAATAAAATAAAATTAAAGTCACTACTACAGTGACATCTCACCAAGCCACAGGGTTAAAAAAAACACAATCCTATACAAAAGACGAGAAAACATGTCAGACAAAATGTTGACACTAAGCTTTCCATAATTCATCATTGTACTACTTAAAAGGTTAATCACCTCAAATAAAAGCCAATGAATTACATAAATTCAATTCGATAAAGGCTACAAGTAGGCTTACAACAAGCCACAAAGATATCACTCACATTACAAAAAAAAAAAAACCTGCAACCTGGTTCAACTCTTAAACTCGAAGCAATGAAAGCGCGCGTAAAATTGCGCCACGATAGAAAAGGTATTGACCCGTGGGATTCAAATGAACCCCATCGTCTAAATAAAAAGACTTATCAGGGCTAGAGAAATTACTATGACGCCAACAAAAAGTGTTAGGTAAAGGTTCAAGAACCACATCAAGGCAATTATTCAATAGCCGACACGTTCGAAGAACTTATCTTATTGACCCGTGGGATTCAAATGAACCCCATCGTCTAAATAAAAAGACTTATCAGGGCTAGAGAAATTACTATGACGCCAAGAAAAAGTGTTAGGTAAAGGTTCAAGAACCACATCAAGGTAATTATTCAATAGCCGAGCGCGTTCGAAGAACTTATCTGCTTGAACATACGAGCGACCACGCGGGATAGTGTGACAAACGCCGACCGCACATACCGAAAATTGATCGAAAAGTAAATTCACTAAATCCTCAATAGCCGATCCTACTACTTCGGGATTAGAAAAGGAAAGATCATTCGTACCTATTTCCAAAATAACTATCGCAGGCAAATGCCGACGCACAAATGGCAGATCAAGAGATCAAAGCTTTGGAACACTTCGACCGCCAATACCGTGTAAACAAACCGCTGCGATGCCATTCAACATGAAATCATGAGATGCCCTAGAGTCAAAACCCGAGCTAAGATCGCTATTAAGCCGTTTAACAAAAGAATGACCCAAGATAACAACTTTTGGAACTGAATGAAAAGCCATTAGACCAAAAAAACAAAGAAAAAGCGTGGCGATTACAAGGGTCAAACTGAGTTCAAACAAAGACTAAGTCGTAATCAGACAATACTAATTAGCAGAAATATTTACGCACAATTGAGGATAATACTAGTCACAGGGAGCCCACAGGCACTGGTAGAATCAGTGATTAGAATAAAATATATCATGCGTAAATACACGTGCTAGCTTTCGCACGAGCTTCAAGTCTGAATAAATTATCAGCTGCTAACGTTGCTAGCCTAGAATATAATGACAAGGGATAAAACTTCAAGAATTTTTCGTTCTATCTGCGCCTCGAGTAAGGGTGAACGGAAGCGGAAATGAACAATAGCACCGGAAATGAGCGTCTTCCGTTTAAAGCTTTGGAAGATAGTAATGACAATGAAATTCCTTCAAAATCGTTATTATAGATGCAGAAAAAAGTTATTTTAGATGCAAAACGGAAGAAAAAACATTGATTTTCATGACTATCTGTCATATTTATGAGATTCCATTTTACTTCCGTCCCCCCTTACTCGAGGCGGAGATAGAACGAAAACAAGATTTTAATTTGTTGCCATTTTTTCAAGACATAAGTCAATGCTGATTTTTTTCTGTCCACGCAGAACGTTAGACAAACTTTCCAAGTATCAGAATTTTGAGGTTTAAAGCTTAAAAGACATTTCATGATTTTTTAAAAGCAATTTTATTCGAGGGGTCCATTTGAAGTTTCATCCCTTGTCATTATATTCTACGCTAGCAACGTTAGCAGCTGGTAATTTATTCAGACTTGAAGCTCGTGCGAAAGCTAGCACGTGCATTTAGGCATGATATATTTTATTCTAATCACTGATTCTACCAGTGCCTGTGGGCTCCCTGTGTACTAGTGAAATGAAATGCGTTCGGTGTGAATAATAGAATAAAAAATTTAGAGAAAAATATCATATGCCCTTGGCAGGACTCGAAACCACGGTTTCGGTATACTAGTCCGCTGGTTATGCAGCCAGGCAATGTTGTATATGTGGCAACTGTGGGGGTCAAGGGCGATATTAATATTGATATCTCCCTGGATCCCCACATAATACAAATGAAATTTACCTGATAAACAGTTGTAAAGTGAAGTAACTTGAAAAAGTTGAAAGTTGAAAGTGACTTGTTGACTGTAAGATTTCGCAACAGACTGACCACGCTGTCACGCCTGGCTGGATATATATTCACCCTATAGGGGGTATCAAGGTCAGACAATGTTATGACTCCCCATCAATTTTCCGGATGTTGCTGCTACGTATCACAATTACGTTACTTAAACTATTCAAGACAACCATAAAAATATTTGTATCAAATATTTTGTTTATTGTAAAGGCCGTGCGAAATTTGAGGTGGAGTGTATGGGGTCATAAACATATCCTGACACCTTAAATCAAAGCCTCGTGAATGATAAGCTTGAAAATGATAATGATTAGATACGAAAATAATTGGAACTTTTGATTTACTGGGGGTTATTGGACGTGGTTATATGATTAAGTTTATTGTAAATTTGTTCCTTAATCATTTTTGGTCATATTATTAGCCAACAGTTCAAGTATTCGTGTTACTTCGCTCAAGTAGATGCTTTGTAAGAAGAAAAGAAAGCAAAATCATGCTTCATTTAGGGAATTACCTTATTTTCATTAAGAAAAGCGTGCAAAATGCATAAACCTAATCAACAATTTCGATGCGCAAAACTAAAAAAAAAGTGTTATTCTTACAGCATAGGTCACTTTGTAGATAATTCTCTTAAAAACAATTTTTATTCTCTGTTATAATCATGGAGGTATTGCACTGCCAAGTGGATTGCTTTAATTTTCCCCAAAGAAATTGCTTGCGTTTGGAAAAAGTCAGCGGAGAAAACAACTCTCATTTGCGGATATTAAAACGTTCTCAATTTGCTAAGTCGGTTTCACACGTGACTGAATGGAAAGCGTAAAAAACCTTAGATTTATATCTTACACCCAGCAGGGGTGCTACATGGGGGCTCACCATAATAATCACCATTTAGCCAACATTTCTTTTCAAAAGAAAGCAAGAGATTTTAAAATAACTTTCAGTTGTAAAAACCATCAATTTATCTGTTTTGAGTTCCTATTTTTATCTAAAGCTGCTGGTACATCGCTTTGGAGTCATGAAATAAAAAGAAATCGTACCATTTGATATTCAAAAATTTTGGGTCGACTACAGTTCGCTCTGAGCCGTATTTTTGTTATGGTAACTAACATGTCCTTAACTTCAAAACGACTCGATGATTTTATATATATATATATCTATATATATTTAAGGAATATAAAACGGCGCGCGTGTCTATATACTGTGATATAAACACGCTGGGAGCTGTAGAGCAAGAGAGAAGTCGTAGAGAAACACGAGGCGCAGCCGAGTGTTTCTTTGACTTCTCGAGTGCTCTACAGCTCCCAGAGTGTTTATATCACAGTATATAGACACAAGCGGACGTTTTATATTGCTTTTATAAAATATTTTGAACTATTTTACGACAATAAGCTGATGAAATTGCAATTCTCCCAACTTAGTATCAAAAACAAGGCTTGTACGCATGACAAAAGTTTCATTGATAGCAACTAAATTCCTTAGTAAAGAAATGGAATTTAACGAGGCAAAATCATTGAAAACTCTTTCAAATTCACGGCTAGAAATGTTCTGAAATGTTAATGAAACTACTGTAAAGTCGAAGATGTAGTGAAAATGAATTGAAGACGTGTTTTTATAAGATTAAACAGATGAGGTAAGGTTTGAACAGGAAATCTTTCAGCTCGTTATGATGTACGCTTTGGCTGATGTTCACAAGCTACAAGGACTGTAAGTTTATTTATTTTACAAGAATTTAAAAAGCTTAGAAGAAAAACTGGGGAAAAGCTTTCTTTTCTGAGCACTCGCTGTCTTTTTCTACTTCGTCTACAACAGTAAAGAGTGACATAAACCGGCACACATTTCTGATAGTAAGGCCTTGTGAATTGTTTGGAGACGAATTTTTTCAGGTTGGTAAATTCATAGGATTTTTGTGCTTTACATTTTCTTCTTTTCTCAGTCCTTGATGCTCCTGATAGCTGCATTTAACATCTGATTCGATAAACTAAAAAAGATGGATTTGAATTTTTCTGAAAACATCTGTTTTACGGGGGATTATTGAGATTTTTCAATGCAGTAGTAAATTTTTAGCAGCAAAGGTCGACTCTATTCCTTGCCTTCCTTGTTTTAGCTTTGCCGTAAAATATTCTCAGCTTTTTGTCAAGCTCTTCGTCATTCATTAAGTAAAACTCAGTCAGAATACCGTTTTCTTTTCGCTAAGCTGTTAAAAATCACCATAAGTTCTTTTAAAAATAACTTTTTTAAATATATCTTGTTGTTGTTGTTTTTGAAGCTGATGGTGGTTGTTTCGTACGCCTGCTAGTTTTAACTTTTCGTAATTATGACTTTTACTCCAAACGCCGTTTAATATAAATAAAAATCAAGGCTTTCATGAATAAAACATAGGTTTTAATTTATTATTTTATCATAATAGCACAGTATTTGCTTTCAAAAATGCACAATGTCCACTTAGCTTGGTATTTAGCTGAGATTGCAGTGGATTTCTCCCTCTGATAGCTCAGAAAATCTTACTTTTTTATAGTTATTTTGCACTGTCACTTATTTTTCGTTTAATGAATTGTTTCCTTGGATATTAAAGTCTTCGAAACAAAATTATTGCTCTACTTTAACATTCAAATCATTTTCTTCCGTGATTTTTCGTTTTTTTCTTTTCCTCAAAAGGCTGAGCGTGTCTCTGTCCTCTGATATAAACACGGTAGTCAGCCAATCAGAGCGCGCGTAGTATCTCAAATATTTTATAAATATATATATATACACCGAATCCCTAAAACTTTGACATTTTTGCGATATATATACATATATGTTTGAGTGCTATTTTTGTTGAAAAATAAAAAGTAAACAAGAGGAAAATCAACTGCAAACATGTTAAAAGCCTCATTAGGTATTCTAGAACAACTTGGTAACAAATGTTTGTTGAAAAACGACTGAAATCACTGTCTTTCATATATATGTATATATATCGCAAAAGTGTCAAAGTTTTAGGGATTCGGTGTATATATATATATATATATATATATATATATATATATATATATATATATATATATATATATATATATTTTTTTTTTTTTTTTTTTTTTTTTTTTTTATCTGTATATTTAAGCTATATATTTTATATGTAGGCACATCATGCTATAATTTTCATTTCCATTGAATTTTTTTAAGATCTTCAAACTTGCTTGAATTGAGGACAGTTCTGGGCCTGTAATTTCGGCTAACGCTTGTTTATTTGATAACTCATCACTATTTAAATAAAACTTTTAATTGTGATCATGGACAACTTTCATACGTAGTCCACAATTTAAATGCGCACATTTTCTGTTTTCTTAACCAGTAGGATTTCAACTAAACAATCAGATTACAGAAAAGAAAAGACACAACATTTTATTGGGGAGGGGGGGGGGGGATTTTAAGTAATGTTTATAAAACGAGAGACCGTGTTTTATCGACATATAAAGAAACGAGCCGAAGGCGATAAAACACGGGCTCGAGTTTTATAAACGGCTTAGGAAACTTATACTTATTATTTTCATATGGTTTGAATAATGCCAGTTGCTTGAAAATTTCGTTAATTTTGACCAAAGATGATATTTTTTTAGTACACAATATTGAACAAGTTGCAGTTTAGTGAATCAAGAGACGTGCGAGATTAATGATCCATGAAAGCTGACTAAGTAACAAATAAAAAATAAATATCTTTATTTAAGTGTCTAGTCTTTGTAGCGCTTATCGCACTAATTGGGGACACTTTTCACTCACACACACTACCACTACATTCAGTATTTTATGCACACAACACTCACTCACATGTTGATTTTTTTACGGAGGGAGGAAACCGGAGTACCCGGAGAAAACCCTTGTAGCAAAGGAGAGAACAACACATCAAACAAACTCAATTCACATATGGCGACCGCAGGGCTCGAACAAATTCAGTAGGGAGTTACAAATTCCCTACAAATTCCGTAGGGAGTTACTTGAAAAGTTTGTATTTCAAAGTAAATTTGCATTTTGCCTTGCATTCGAGAAGATAAGTATATTCAAGATGCCTAAAACTAGAAAATAAGAGACTTCGTATCTTGATGGAGCAGTACCAGCAAAGAACAGCTATGCTACGAAGTGGGCAACTATTTTTTTTCGAGAATGGCAGAGTTCCCGTTAAAATATTATTGCGGCTAAAGAAGATTCAAGTTTAAAATTGCGTCCAATTGATATTCCGTCAAGTATTACAAATGAATGTCAGAGGAAAGAGGAATCAGAATTTTACCAATATGAAGTAAGTGATGAATTTTGTCTGAAGTTCATATTCCAGATTTTGCGAGTGAATTTAACAATATTTGGGAGTTAGATCGTGATATTAGTGATGATATCTTGGGTGCAATCCAAATTCCAGATATTTCGGGTGATTTCCAAAATGTAAATCCTAGCTCTAATAGGTTGACAACTATGCTTAGCAATCCCGTATTTAAAAAAATTGTTCAATTACCTTTAACATAAATAAGTAGTTTATGCTTGTAGTTAGTTATGAGTAGTAATTAGTTCTTGAGGCAATTTATTTCGTGATGAATGTCATTTAAAGATACAACGATTATATAAAGTTGTATATATTTCTGAACAGTTTCACGTTTTTTTGATTTTATATTTGCTATTTGTTGGTGTAGTTTTAAGGGGATAACGGGTCTGATAAAAACTCTAATGAATTAAAGATTAGTGTTTAGTATGATATTTAAAACTACAGTCAGTAGTTTTAAATCCCATAAAAAAATAATCTTTTTTTCTCATAATAACTATATGTTACTTCAACCTTTCAATTTCATTGAATTTTGTCGAGCTTTCGGCTCACGGAGCCATCATCAGGACTGAATGAACGTTACAATTTGTAATTCATCAACATAACAATAAGCGCGCGCTCAAGATATTCTACGTGATGAGCGTGCGCGCGGTAAACTATTCGCTAATTACACATAAATAACTAGGTGGTATTGTTCTTCCTTTACTTTTTTTCATCAGGGATTTTGTCAGTCCTGATCTCCAATGAAAACAATCAAAGCCACCCCGCCTTTAAGTTTCTTGGTCTTCTATCGATACATATAAACACCGTCACGTGTTCTTATCCATGGCCATGATTGGATTGCAACCTTAATGAATATTTATGAGTTTTCTAAATTTTGTTTTAGAAATTCATACTTTTTTATATTAATATGGACGAATTTTTAAACTAAAAAAAACTTACAGTTCCTTAATGATGAGAATAACCTCATTAAGGCTGAAGAACGTTTGTTAGGGGGATTTTCCATCAGTTAGTGTCACTTTTTTAACCAAAATGTCAACGATTTTGCTTCAAACCGTCGAACCTCAACTTTTTGTGAATCTTATTATCCACAGAATTTTGCTAATGTACTTTTTTTGATCGACATCAAAGGAATTATAGTCAACCACCACGCATTGAAGTGCACTGCTGATGGAGAAGGAAATCGATACGAGTAAGTTACATTTCTAATACCCAAACGACACCACATTGTAGCATAATTGTGCAATTATTATAAGTAATACATAGCATGACTTGAGGGTGATTAGTGATTTTAATGTCCCCGAAAGCCGAGGGAGGTTTTGTTGAAGTCCCGACGCCGAAGGCGGAGGGACTTTAACTAAACCTCCCGAGGCTTGAGGGGACATTTAATCACTAATCACCCGAAATTTCATGCTATTAGTTTGTAATATTATGATTACCAAGGAATAAAACTGCTCTTAGGAAATATGTTAGCTTTCGTACGATGCATAAATTACAAAGTTTTACAAAGCTGTTGATATGCGGCATACTTAAGGGAATTCGCCTTTGTTAAATGCGACAATGGCGAATTGAACCAGCATTCATTCATTCGAGGTGCTTTATTCTAATTCACTTTGGTTGGCCTAGAGCGGTATTAATGAAGTGTTTTGAAACCGTCTTGATTACGTTACAAATAGTAAGAAAAATTATCGGCTAGTCAACGTATGCGCAAAGATTATTCAATGGATCCCACAAGTGCTGGGGTGTTCAATAGTGTGAAGTCCAGAGTCATTGCGCAAAAGTTTCGATTGGGTCGATGCTACCCAGCCATGGTCCCGGTGATTGTCAAATGAGGGACCATACCTCGTGGATAGTGATGAGGGATATTTAGTCTAAATATCCCTCATGATTATATTCATGAGGGATATTTAGTCACTTAGGGATATTTAATCACTATTCATGCAGGGGGATGTTAGACCTTAAACATCCCTCTGGAAACAATGGATCCCGAGGTAATCATGATATTATTTTACTAATTTTAGAGGCACGCACACAAGGCATGAAGATTACATTCATTGAAGATGGTCAATTTACATGTCAAGAAAATATTACATCTATATGTACATCTTATCAAACATTCATAAAAGAAACGGAAACTAGCATGTTCCACAATAATCAATTAATATAGACATATAAACTAAACAAAAACAGGACTATTAAAAGCAATAGTGGAATAACATGTCGGTATTTGGCTTTTGAAATCACTGTCATCTTCTCCCATGCGGCGGTAATATACGATCGCGAATCAAAATGGGACCCCTGTTGAGGTTCAGTTATTATATATCTGTTTCTTAGCCGTTATGAAAGGCACTGGAGCGGAAAGTGCGCTAAACACTTAAAAGTGTGTACACAATAGGACCAGGATATAGATGATACACGGAGGAGGGTTTTTCTATATGTCGATTGCCGGGGGTATAAAGTTGAGGTTCGACAGTATGAAGTCGATAGAAGGAATATATAGGTTGGATAATGTTCAGGGTATAGGAAAAATAGATAACATGGGTAAATTTAGAATTTATCGTCAACCACAACCTTCTTGCAATTTGACCAAGGTCTGATATCTGGTTGGGTATCAAATATACTGATTCCCAAAAATGAAACAAAAAAAACAAAAAACAAAAAAAAGTACAGAAACTAGTATTTTTAGCCATACTTGCTTTGTTTCATTGTCAACGGTCAATGCCGTGTGATGGTACGTTTCATAACCACGTAAAATTCAAACATCCGGATTTAAGGCGTCATTGTGCGCGATCTAAAAAAGATATTAAAAATCTGAGACAAAATTTTGAATCTTATTATCCACAGAGTATGCCAATGTACTTTACAACAAAGCGTAAATTCTGATCGTGCGGGAAGTTGTCGAATGAAGTGAAGGAGAAGGTCACTTTGAACCCAATAACTTTTTTTGTGTTTCAAAACAGGCAATTTAATTGATAATTATAATTGATTCAGTTTTAATTAAAATATTCAAAACCTACATTTATTTAGCTTTCAGAAAATTTATTCTTTCATTGCAAAATATTGTAAAGCCCGTGCGAAATTTGAGTTATCGCGTTTATGGGTCCTAAACATATCCTGATACCGGCTGGAATTAACAAATTGGGAATCAAAGTTTGTAGGGTCACCATCATGTTCAATATTAACCTGTTCAATGTCATGAATAGCAACAGGGGGTCTGTCTACATTGCTTTTCACAATCAACGCTTTGGTTTTAGTCAAAATTGATATTCAATAGATTAATATTATTGGTCCATTCCAAAATATTATTGACAAAAGGTCAAATCATCTTATATAAAGTAAAAACCAAATGTTGCCTTCATTTTTTGATCAACCTGAAGGGTTCTTCAGTAATCATAGTATAACCCATATACTATAATGCTGTATGATTGTTTTTGTTATTTCTATCAATGTTTGAAACGATATAGTCTTTCATATTTGTTGGTTTAAAACTTAAAACATCACAAAAGGTCAAATCATCTTGTATAAAGTGAAAACCAAATTTTCCCTTCATTTTTTTGATCATCCTGAAGAGTTCTTCAGTAATCATAATATATTATGCTATCTGATTGTTTTTGTTATTTCTGTCAATGTCTTAAACGATATAGCCTTAAATATTTTATTGGTTTAAGTCTGAAAGCTTATATATCTAGAAAAAAGAGACAAATGGTACGTACATTCAAGCACTTTGAAGTATGACTTTTTATTGGATTCAGTATAACCATAGGTAAATGGGTTGCAATAACTATCTATAAGACTAACTACCTTGCTTAGAACAAGAACAGCATTACAATAAAATCTAGATTCAAGACCTTAAAATGTTACTTCGACGAACCTACGAAACTACGAAAATTAATAAAGCCATACTCATGATACTAAAGAAAGCTATATGATCAGTTATGTCCTAACTTTGAAGGCACTTGGGAGTAACTAGCCACCACAGACTCGTGCTGATCAATGGTATTCCCGTTGTCACTTTCCTTCAGTCTCTCTACACGCAAATGATGAAAGTGGACTTCTGGAAGTTTAACCTTTTTCTTCGACCTAACGTAGTCCGAAAAAGCAACATATTAAAAAAACAACTCACTGATAATGTTATTATTATTCATTTGTCTGAAATATGTCCCTTTATGAATATTTCGTGCAGAAAGAAAAAGCGAAATTGATATTTGTTTAGCTTACTTGTAAGTTGTTTCCAAGTTACAGGTAAGATGGCCTCCACCATTCAGCTTAAGTGCGGCTGTATCGCGCACCAGAAGCCCCCCATCCCGCGGAATAACCATTTCGGTAGATGGCTCCCATCCACAGGTCTTTTTTTGCATCACCGGACCGTTTGCTGGGAAATTAGTGCCAATGACTTTAATGTTGCAAATAACGCAACCATCCTGCAAACTTTATAAGAATAGGACAAATATATACAGTAACAAGTGTGATCAGCTTCATTAGAGTAAAGATAGAATAAACAATGCAAAATACACACATATTGGATATTAATGTTTCGCATTCTAGAGATTGTAGATAATAGGTAATCGGTGTGCACGAAATTGTTAAGTTTACTTTTGATACCTAGTGTCCTGGCTCACTGAAAGCACTCCTCCATCTTCATAGGTCATTACTCTCTCCCATTTAAAACCTTCAGGGAAAGACTGCTTAAAAAAATCTGGGATCTCCTTGGGGTACTTGGTGAACATCTTCATGCCGTACTGAAAGGCTTGTGCAAGAATGTCGAAAGCAAATGGCAAAGGACCTCCTTCAGTAACTCGAATCTTGATGCCTTGTGTGCCTCTAGAATCAAAACGTTTAAAATTGTGTTATATTACTCGAGAGATTCTAGGAAAAAAATGGTTTATTGCTTATGTCTTGACAATGTAACTTACTCGTATGGTTTTCCTTCTCCTTCTGCAACGCACTTGAAAGCGTGGTAGTTCACACTACCTTCCATGTACAGTTTAGCGCGCATGTTTTCCTTGATTGAAGAATACTGAAAAACATCAAGCGAATGTTAGTTGTGGTACTTTGTGATTCAGAAACGCAATTTGTTAATGGCTTACCATTTTCGTGAGATCAGGATACTTGGGTCTTGAGTGTTGGATTAGTGTCGCTTTAAGTGGCTTTCACTACGAGTGAAAAGTGATTAGAACGATCAAACCCACCCCAATTTATAGTGAACTAATATGTATTTGTTTACATGCAATACAAGCTGTTATGTCTTTAATGGGTGGGAATCATCATTCATCTGTGAAATGTTTTTCAGAAAAGCGGTCGATTTATTTGATGCACTTTATTAAGTAATTATATACTTCAGCGTCCTTTGAACGTTCTGAAGTCTTGCCCTAAGCTATTATTGTATACTTTCCACGTGGATGGCTTGTCATAGTCAATATATACCTAGCCTTCATATCTAGCTTTTTTTAAATTAAAATTAGTTTTGTTTTCGTAGAATTATTTACTTATTTAGTTTATCATTATAGAGTTTATTATCGAAAATTTTTGTTATCCTTACCGTTTCGTGATTGTAAGACCATTGAGACCCAGTTATGGTGCCTTAGAACTGTTTATTATTGGTATTACTATTATTAATGTATTACCGGGACCTGCATTACCTGTTACCTATGCTTTTACCTGAACCCAATAACGTTTTGTGTTCCATAACAGACATCTTAAAATATATATTAGAAAAGAAGTTTTAGCTTTAGTTAAGTTATAAAAGTTATATATAAAAGTTATACTTTTATGGCAAAATATTGGAAAGCCCGTGCGAAATTTGAGGTAGCGCCTATGGGGGCCCTAAACATACCCTGATAGCTTGAGGCTTTACAAAGTTTAGCAACTACGGTCCACATTACTCATTGACAAGATCGTACAGTGATGCATTAATACTTGATCAGTTTTTATTTTTAAGAAATGAAAAAAGCTATAATCGAAGTTTGTTCAGTAGCAAAGGCAATTTCTAAATCGAAATGCCAGTTGAGATATCGGCTTCTAGAATCACTTCAAATTTGAGAGCCGTTTACATAGACTGATACTGATCTATAGATATGGAGGTCGTTTGCTAAGTTGTTTGATTAACGGTCAGATTTAAGTATGTGCAATTAAAGGATATGGATAGATGTTTATCAGTCTGATACCAAAATGCAATTTTTTTAAATATAAATGCTTTTTTTTTTCTTTTTTTTTTTTGGAGCGCTTCCAAAATAGTGCTTGAACAGCTTTGTAACCAGCCATGTAAGGCCCTTATAAAACCGAACCTCCCCCCAACTTTACACGAAATTGTTAGATATCTGGTGGGGTATCATATATACTGATTCCCATGAATGTACAACAAGAAAAAACTACGAAATAAGTAATAGTTATAGTATTCTGTTTTAATTTTCATACGATAATAGTGAAATTTATGGAAAGAGGCTCCTGTATCAGTTCACTTCCAGGAATGTATTCCAGCTGTGTTGTTACCCAATGCGAACATAGTACAGAAACTAGTATTTTTAGCCATCCTTGCTTTGTTTCATTGTCAACGGTCAATGCCGTGTGATGGTACGTTTCATAACCACCTAAAATTCAAACATCCGGATTTAAGGCGTCATTGCGCGCAATCTAAAAAAGATATCAAAAACCTGAGACAAAGTTTTGAATCTTATTATCCACAGAATTTTGCTAACGTACTTTTTTTGATCGACATAGCGTAAATTCTGAGCCTAAATTCTGAATAAAAAAGCAATAGTGGAATAACATGTCGGTATTTGGCTTTTGAAATCACTGTCATCTTCTCCCATGCTGCGGTAATATACGATCGCGAATCAAAATGGGACCCCTGTTGAGGTTCAGTTATTATTACTGTTTCTTAGCCATTATGAAAGACACTGGAGCGGATAGTGCGCTAAACACTTAAAAGGGTGTACACAATAGGATAATACACGGAGGAGGGTTTTCCTATTTGTCTATTGTCGGGGTATAAAGTTGAGGTTCGACAGTATGAAGTCGATAGAAGGAATATATAGGTTGGATAATGTTCAGGGTATAGGAAAAATAGATAACATGAGTTAATTTAGAATTTATCGTCAAGCACAACCTTCTTGCAATTTGACAAAGGTCAGATATCTGGTCGGGTATCATATATACTGATTCCCATGAATGAACAACAAGAAAAAATACGAAATAAGTAAAAATTTTAGCATTCTGTTTTAATTTTCTAACGCTGTCACATATTTTAGGAAAACTTTACAAATTTATTTGATCAAGTTAAAATGTTTCAATCTAGATGAAACTTTGCGACACCTTTGTTCATACAATGTGAAAGCGATCATGAAATTTAAAAAGAAATCTATCTCGCGGTTCTTCAAATATCAAGGAAAAGCGCTAAAACTACGATATTCGGCACTCAGTCAAAAAAACTTTGGTTTCCTATAAAAATATTCAATCTCAAAAATACAAAGGAGAAACTCCGTAAAACTTTCAAGGATTCATACTATAAGTTAAAAGAAAATTTTCTCGTGTCGACTTAGGTGTAAGGTTCTTAAAAATTCCTAAACCGAACTAAGCACCTTATGGATACACCGTATACGCACGCAAGATCTTTCTTTTTACAATTTTACGATTTACTCAAAATCGGTCAAATGAAATTTTCTAGTTTTTAGAAGTTTTTTTTTTTTTTTTGCCATACACAATAGTTTAATAGACAATGTTTTTTTAGGTACCGTCGTAATCGCTCAGAATTTAGGAATGAAAATATTGGTGGAAAATATTTCATTTTGGCAAGAGATAAAAGAAAACACTTGGAAATTTTCGCTATGACAAACAATGCATTCCAAATCACCTGGACCCCATTAACTAACTTATTAGCGAATCATCATTCCAGCTGTTTACCGAAAAGCGGTCAATTCTTTTGATGCTTATTTCGGCGTCCTTTCAAACTTAATTTGAAGTCTCTAGTTCAGTAATTTGGGTGAAAACAAGTAACTTCAGATTTTCTGTTAAACTTTCACAGAGCTAAGTAAATATTGCATTGACTCCTTGCGCTATATTTCGGGGTTTTTTTTCCAAGTTTTTTTTCGAAAAGTTAAGTAAAACTGTTAATTGTGATCATAGACAAATTCCACAATCTAAATGCGCGAAACTGATTTTCTGTTTGCTTACAGCGTCATTTACAAATTAATTGCATCACCAATTTATTTCCCGTTGACAGTGGTGCATGAACGATAAGTTATGTGACGTTTAACAAATCGTTGAGGCATGGACGATAGCCGAGCGTAGCGTCCCAAAGGACAATAATTGGACTTTGGCAAACGAAAAGTTAGTCATAATATTAATTATTTACGTTCTCTTTTTGAAACCTCATTAAAGTAAAAGATTTACCGCTTTGTCTTCATACCCCGGGACGACTATTGCCTCTGATCGTATTTTCACCGATTCAACCTCTGGCTATAAATACAGGGCTGTCGCGCGTTTCTGAGACACCACTTTGTTCTGCTGAAGGAAGAAAATCATCCAAAGAGATTCTCAAGAAGTAACATGGTAAAAAGAAAACGAAAATTGCGTCTTTTTTTCAATCTAAATGAGCTTAATATTTTTATCGTAATTGTGTTTTTTTAAAGTCTGGATCAATCAAAGAGAAGATGTATGTGAAAGTGTTCATGGAAGGAAGTGTTAACTACCACGCATTCAAATGCACTGCAGAAGGAGAGGGAAATCCATACGAGTATGTGGCATCGTATTCCCTTTTTTTATGCCATGACGTTTCGTTTACATTAACAATTTTGTTTTGCTTTGTAATTTAGAGGAGTTAATTCCATGAAGATCAAGGTCACTGAAGGATGTCCTTTACCATTTTCTTTCGACATCCTTGCACTTTGCTTTTCGTATGGCCAGAAGACGTTCTTAAAGTATCCTAAAGAAATACCAGATTTCTTTAAGCAGTCCTTTCCAGAGGGATATACCTGGGAAAGGGTAACAACCTACGAAGATGGAGGAGTACTTTCAGTTACTCAGGACACAAGGTACAAAATCGCAAATTCTTTTTTAACATAGGTATTATCAACTCCCTGGTTGTAATCTTTTCTACTCTTCTTCGCCACGGCATCTCTGCTTCTCTCTATTTACTGCCTTTTTCATTTCATTCGATCTAATTTGTATTGATTGGTTTTCCAATCTGTCATGTTGTTTTCAATTATCTTCACTGGCGTAGAGTAGGGGCACGGTAATCAGGTAATTGTTTGTGTTTATTTAATTTTTTTTATTCTTATTTTACTTTTGTATTCTGGATGATGAAAAATGAAAAAATACGGCTCACTCCCTTTGATTTGGATCTATACTTATCGTTTACCCCCATTTATTTGCTTTGGCGATTTTGCAGGGTTTTTATCTTCTTGCTACGGCGTGCCCACCCAATCCTGGTTCCCCACTACGCCCCTGATTCTCTATAATTCTCTAATGTTTTGTTTTTTGATTTTGATTTTGTGTATGAGGCGGGGTATTTATAAAGCGTTAAAAATCTTCATGAAGTTTTCTTTTGTGTGTTGTTCTTGTTAACTGTAGCCTTCAGGGTGACTGCCTCATCTGCAATGTGAAAGCCATTGGAACTAACTTCCCTCCAAATGGTCCAGTAATGAAAAAGAAGACATGTGGATGGGAGCCATCTACCGAGATCGTCTATCCTCATGAGGGTGGCCTGATTGCTCAGGATACTATGGCACTGAAACTGGTCGGTGGTGGTCATCTGTTATGCTTTCTCAAGACAACTTTTAGGTAACCATTTTTTTAAACGTATAATAATATATTTTTTAACTTGTAAATTGTTTCTTTAGCACATCTATATGTGTTTTTAGATCAAGCACATGAAAATATACAGATTGTTTTTAACACAAACATTTTTTTCAAGGTCCAAGAAGAAGAGGATTACACTTCCAGAATGCCACTTTCATGATTATCGTTTAGAGACGATAAAGGAATCTGACAACGGCAAGACCATTGATCAGTACGAGAGTAAGGTGGCGAGGTACTCCTGCCTGCCCTCCAAGCTTGGAAATCATTAGACAGCTTTAACTGTCAGTAACAACAACACTAAGATAGATAGTAGGTAACACCATTTTATAACAAGTTTGGTCTCCTTGCTATATATTTCTCTGAAATATTATTATTTTCTTTACTGTTAAACACCCATGGACAACAATTTTGTATGGACTACTTTAACTGATTTAATAAACACTCGTAAAATGTAGCAAAGCCGCTTCCCAAAAATATGTTGTACTACAAGCTAGGTAAAGTATTTGCGACCAGGCCTTCATGCAATCCCTTCAGAGTTGTTAGCCTTTTGTAAGCCTTTAGCCCGTGCATTTTTAGAATGCGTCATTGTGCGAGAATATAAACAAACCAAAGGGAAACCTAAAAACTCTCGTTCGCTTCTTCAGTAAATTTAAAAGAATTTAAAAGAAGACAAGTGTTGAAAAGCTTGCAGCTACTGAAACATTCGCATTATGTATTTCTACAAGTATCAAGATATTCGCAAGCTTTCTATTTCTAGAATTAAAGTGATAACTGTTAAAAAATACTTTTTAATAATTAATTCATTTAACATGTTATAAAGCGGCCGGTCGAAATAAGGCATACCGTATAATATTCACAGAAGCTTAGCATCTATACGAACATGTAACTAGTATTAGAATTTATTTAAATGCAAAGGGAGCTCGCTGCGTCGAATAGGACTCTCTACATTTCAGTTTTATTATTGAGTATTATGAGAATTCATATCAGCTGAATTATTTGTCAGCAACTCAAACTTACTCGATTAGAGCAGCACAACTCGCGTCGCTAGAACTCTTAGAGGAATCCAAAGCCTGTCAAAATGATTTAACATGGCTAATATTGAGATACTACGGCTAAAACTTCGTTTTAGTTTTTCTATAAACTTCGTGTTCACGAGCTTCTTTGACAAAGTTAAACCCGCATCCAATTATCAAATCAAGGGAGGGGAGCCTAAACATTTTCTCGAAGCTCGTTCTAGCTCTGGAATTTGAAAGAAAAAATAATTTTATTGATAATAACTTTTCAGTATTTTAGACTAACACTGGATCCGGCGTTTGTAATGAGAGAAATTTGAATTCTAGTTCCAATTTTGTTTATACCGAAAAACATTTGCCGTGTCCTACCCTACTAAGGTAGTCATTGGTGCGCAATTTTTTCCCGTCATGGGTTATGCTAACAACTTGAGCTTGTTAGCTTCGCGCTGATTGGCTTGTTACATTTTCTTGTATCACCTAGCTTGGAGACGAGAGAGAATTATTTTTGAAAACTCTGGAGATGATGAGTCAATGCAGTTTGCTGAATCTATTCAAGTGAAGTCTTTGGGTTATAAAATAGATCAACCAATTCTTGATCACTGGAATATCGTCTGATAATGTCCTTGGATGAAAAATGGTCCTCAAAATATCACATTTGCCCTCGAAGCTTCGCTTCTGTTCCAAATGTTCTTTTTTCGGACCATTTGTCATCCTCCGACATTATCAGTCGATATCCCACCCGCCAGAAGGGGTTTATTTACTAAATATTCTGCAAGTTCTATCAATGCATTGAAATAACGTGTTTTAGGCCTGGATTAATATAGGCGAAGTGCGTTTAACTAATTACTGACATATAAGGAATCACATATACAGCCGTATTTGCAAAAGTTCTTGCGAATTCGGCTAAACAAGCAAAACGCGAACGAAACTACATATTGCTTGTGTGATTGGATTCATGGGGTCAAATGATATATAATTTCCACGAGCTCGAATGAGATGAATCTTTTTTGCTAATGGAAACATATTATTCAACTTCGGATGATTCGTTCTCAGCGGAGATCTTTCGTGTGCCAATACGACAGTTAATTCAAAATTATGCATGCAGGATTGTTTTAGGTTTATAGAAGTATGACCATATTACTGAAGCCCTGAAATCTTTAAATTCGCTGAGCGTAAAAGAGAAACTGCTCTTAGCCTCCTACGCAGACGCTCTTAGTGGGGAGAGAAACGTTGCGTGATGACGTGACGACCCTAAGAATTTCTGCGAAGGGTACAGTTCGCTCTGAGACGTATTTTTGGACTTTTTTTGTTATGGTAACTAACATGCCCTTACCCTCAACGACTCGATGATTTTTTTCTTTTTTGATTTTCTGTTTATTTACTAAAATATGTAGGCAATTTTCATTTCCATTGAATTATTTTAAGACCTTCAAACCTGAGCTTCAATTGAGGACAGTTCGGGGCCTGTAATTTTGGCTAGCGCTTGTTTATTTGATTACTCATCAGTATTTAAGTAAAACTTTTGATTGTGATCATGGACAACTTTCATACGTAGTCCACAATTTAAATGTGCACATTTTCTGTTTTCTTAACCCATAGGATGGCAAGACTGGTTTAAACTAACCAATCAGAATACAGAAAAGAAAAGACACAACATTTTATTGGGGGGGGGGGGGGGGAGTTTAAGTAATGTTTATAAGACGAGAGTCCGTGTTTTATCGACATATAGAGATACGAGCCGAAGGCGATAAAACACGGGCTCGAGTCAGTTTATAAATGGCTTAGGAAACTTATACTTATTATTTTCATATGGTGTAAATAATGCCAGTTGCTTGAAAATTTCGTTAATTTTGACCGAGGATGATATTTTTTAGTACACAATATTGAACAAGTTGCAGTTTAGTGAATCAAGAGACGTGCGAGATTGATGATCCATGAAAGCTGACTAAGTAACAAATTCCGTAGGGAGTTACTTGAAAAGTTTGTATTTCAAAGTAAATTTGCATTTTGCCTTGCATTCGAGAAGATGAGTATATTCAAGTTGCCTAAAACTAGAAAATAAGAGACCTCGTGTCTTGATGGAGCAGTACCAGCAAAGACCAGCTATGCTACGAAATGGGCAACTACTTTTTTTTTCGAGAATAGCAGAGTTCCCGTTAAAATGTTATTGCGGCTAAAGAAGATTCAAGTTTAAAATTCCGTCAAGTATTACAAATGAATGTCAGAGGAAAGAGGAATCAGAATTTTACCAATATGAAGTAAGTGATGAATTATTGTCTGAAGTTCATATTCCAGATTTTGCGAGTGAATTTAACAATATTTGGGAGTTAGATCGTGATATTAGTGATGATATCTGGGGTACAATCCCAATTCCAGATATTTCGGGTGATTTCACAAATGTAAATCCTAGCTCTAATAAGTTGACAACTGTGCTTAGCAATCCTGTATTTAAAAAATTGTTCCATTACCTAAACATAAATATGTAGTTTATACTTGTTTACTTAAAAATGTTGAATTTGCAACCAGGATTCATAATTTTAAATCAATTAGTTGACTCTGGTTTGTTTTAAAGTATGTATTTTTAAGACGTTTCGATCTGGACTCAGATCTTCTTCAGTTATCGTTACAGGTGAATTCAGAGTCCAAGAACACAAGAGAGCAATAGTAAACAACCAACCATCATCAAAAATTGCCCAACATGCGAACAATAAAGGCCATGAGTTTAAATTTAGTGAAACTAAAATTGTAGAAATAGAACAAAACTGGCACAAGAGACTATTCCTAGAGGCATGGCACTCTGAACTTGATAAGAACTCGGGAAATGATCGCATTGCTATACCTAAATTATATAAAATAATTGTAAATTCTAGAACGGCGCGCGCTTAAACAATATTTTCAAATTCTGCTCGCGATAGTATTATAACGAATTCACCTGTAACGATAACTGAAGAAGATCTGAGTCCAGATCGAAACGTCTTAAAAATACATACTTTAAAACAAACCAGAGTCAACTAATTGATTTAAAACTTGTTTACTTGTTTACTTACAAGTAGTTATGAGTAGTAATTAGTTCTTAATCTTGAAAAGGCAATTTATTTCGTGATGAATGTCAATTAAAGATACAACGGTTATTTGCGTTTATCTTTGCTATTTTTCGGTGTAGTTTTCAGGGGAAATCAGGTCTGATAAAAACTCTAATGAATAAAAGATTAGTGTTGATCATGACATTTAAAACTACATTCATCAGTAGTTTTAAATCCCATTAAAAAACTAATCTTTTATTCATCAGGGGTCAAAGTTTGTCAGTCCCGATCTCCCCTGAAAACAATCAAATCCACCCCCGGCTTTAAGTTTCTTGGTTTGCTATCAAAACATATAAACACCGTCACGTGTTCTTGATCCATGGATATGATCGGATTGCAACCCTAATGGATTTTATGAGTTTTCCAATTTTTGTTTCAAAAAATTCACACTTTTTTTATTAAAATAGACTAATTTTGAAACTGAAAAATTTTTACAGTTCCTTAATGATGAGAATAACCTCCTTAAGGCTGAAGAACGTTTGTTAGGGGGATTTTCCATCATTTAGTGTCACTTTTTTAACCAAAATGTCACCGATTTTGCTTCAAACATTGTTTGTTCATTCCCGAATCCACCGATACTAAAACAAATAAACGAACAGGGACAAATAATCAAGATCTCAAACCATGAATTAGATTTCCAATAATTTCCAGCAAGGATATAAAAGAACTTAAGTCTGCTGCTTTCGATAAGAATACTTTACTCGCGACAACTGAGCATGCGCAGTCGATGAACGTCTTCGAAAGCTAGTGCTCATCCCGCTGGCCATCTTGTAAGCTAAAACATCAACATTGCTAAGTTGAAACTGCATTTGTTCAAGGTCCTTATTAAATTATATGCAAAGGTAAAAAGAAACTACAGAGTAGATTATGAATCAAAATCCCTCGGAATAATGCAAAGTTCTAATGAGCATTACTGATTTGAAGAAAAAAGATTTTTCTCTAGTTAAGTATCCAGCTGCGAGCAAGTTTATCAACAGTTAACAAAGTCAAATGTATGCAGCCCATGGATTTCAATCCTGGTTTTCAGCCTGATGGATTTATAATTGGTTTTTCAAATTAATTATTATTTTAACCAAACTTTGCTTCTCAGTGTCACGTGGCTTTCAACACTTCTGCCAGCAGCTCTCCCGGCCTTTCCAACACAGTTGCACCAACAATTACTTCATAAAAGTTGATGAGTCTCGTCCTTAACCATAGAAGAGACTTAAGGTAAATCCGTAGTTTTTGCATTGCGCACGCGCTACAGCGTACGATTTTAGCCAGCGCTAGCTCGCGCACATTGGCTATTATTACGATTTCGAGATGGCGGCCGGCTGATAAAAACGGTGTGTTAAAATACGCAAAATACAGAAAACAAACCAAAACAACCAGCAGATTATCAAACGAAGGTTATCAGACATTGTAATGAGAATTTTGTATAACTTTAGAAAGAAATCACCACCTTTTTGATATTTTTTGTGTGTAAACTGTCCCTATTCCCTTCTCGGTCACTACATTTTGAGGTCAAAATTCGTATTTTAGCGAGCTGTAGCGCGAAAACGAGCACGGTGACCTATCGTTTTTATTTCAGTAAATCAATACGAAATAGGTTTACCATAATATATCTTAATTTAAACAAAATTCCATGTGCAGTTTTCGAGATATTCTCATAAACATACTGCGGAAAACTGTTTCCAGATTGATAATAGGGAGCACATCGAAGTTGAAAAGTCTTTATTTTTTACAACGACTGCATTTTCTGGAAAATGTTCGCTGTCCAACTGTTGCTTTGTTTCATAAAAGAAACAATAACGCTATTATTTAAATGCTATCAATGACTTCCTGAAAGAAGTGGGTCTTTTGTTCTATTCTCATGATTCTAGAATTTCTTTCGCACGACCACAAAAATGCCATAAATTACCATCATCTAGCGCCAAAACGAGCACGGTGACCCCCCTTTTTTATTTTATTTTTGGAATAAGTGCCATTAACTTAATAAAGTTTTATTAAAATTCTATTAAAAAGTTCGGATCTATTACCACGGAATTAGTTGGACGACGAGGATTGAGCTTTTAGACCTTTTTCTTATAAGACATTCGTCTCATGTATGGTTTCCAGTGTCCCACTTAAACAAACCATTGTTATGCATAAACGTGTGTGAAACTCAAAAGTGTTGGTAATCCGTACAATCTTTGATCTCATCTTTTGTTTTTTAAAGCGCACGAAGTCGAAAATAGTGGTAAAGCAGAAAGGTCTATTCAAAAATCAAATTTAAGCTGATTTTTTACTCCGTTTCAGTGGGCCGTTGAAGAGTCATTTAGATGAATAACCTCGCATCACTAATTGTGATACATTCCATTATGGCTTCGTTATATCCTTGTATCACGGCTATTTATTTGTTTTAATTTACTTGGCATGGATCACGGAGCACCCTAAAAGGCTGTGGGGCTATATAAGAGACTACTACTGATATGGGAAAAGGGAGAATGTATGGCAGATCAAAAAATTTCTTTAAGATAAAATAAATTTCATATTTTATTGTTTCTTTACCGGTATATCAATGTTTTATTGCATGTTTTGTGGTTTCCTGACGGTTTGGTTGCATTTTAAGGCGATTTTAGGAAATTTTATCTCCTCTCTATAGAGGACGAAGTCAAGGTAGGAATCCTCGGACTCGGGTACTTTAGTTCAACAAGCCGTAAATCGCCAGAAATATGTACCACAGCAAGACATAGCTTGGGCTACCTGTGATATAATTGCATGTTTATAAAATGGATATGATTTATAGGTATTAGAACTTCGTGTCGTGCAATTTTGGGTTGACATCACACCGTACCCGTGATTAACAAATTGCACTCCCGCCATTACCATTATTAGTTGCATCACCTGTTGACTGTGGTGCACGCGCTCGCGCATAAACGATAAGTTATGTAACGTTTAACTAATTGTTGAGCCATGGACTTTAGCAGAGCGTTTCTTGCCCAAAGCACAATAACGTAGCAAACGGAAAGTTAGCCATAACATTAATTTAATTAGATTCAATAAGATTAATTATTGTTTGATAATTCGCTTGTTCTAGATTCTTCTGGAAAAGTATTGATAGATAAATAAACATGGAAATGAACTATTAAAAATATGATACAGTGTGAACGTGCTCGATGTCTGATTTCATTGGCAGTCCACCAGATCGATAATAAACTCGAGTTTATTATCAACGATATCAAAGAAAGGTATGTAACAGGGCTCAGGGATTAGTAATTGTATTGCCTTATATGGGTATTGGGAAGGCTTAGGCCCGTGCAGTAATCCAATGGGTCAGGGTGCGGCGTATTTAAGAACTGAGCCATGTGCGCGTTAAGGGCAGTTGGGGGTCTTGGCTGTCAAAGCGATGTCAAAACTGATCTAACGAAACTCAGCTAAAAACAGCTAAGTTTAGGGTTACTGAGTTAGGAACCTGCTGCAATGTCTTACCACCGAGACTAGAGTTTCAAAGTAAAGGATCTAGTCTTAAATGAAACTGTATACTGTTAACCAAGAAGAAAACAAAGGTTACAGGTATATGTACATCTTGTTTCCCGACAGAAAGACAGATACAAGAATGTCGAAAGAAAATGGTAGAGGACCATCTTCAGTGACTGAAATCCTCCCGTCTTCTGTGCCTCTAGATTTAGTAAAGTTATTCAAGAAGTTTAAAATTGCAAAATTATGTCATGATATGGTGTCATTTGAGTATTGTCAATGTAACTTACTCGTATGGTTTTCCTTCTCCTTCTGCAGTGCACTTGAAGGCACTTGAAACTACATTTATTTAGCTTTCAGAAAATGTATACTTTCATGACAAAACATTGTAAAGCCCATGCCAAATTTGAGTTAGCGCGTATAGGGGTCCTAAACATATCCTGATACCGGCTGAAATTATTAAATTGGGAATCGAAGTTTGTAGGGTCACCATCATGTTCAATGATATTAACCAGTTCAATGTCATGAATAGCAACAGGGGGGTCTGTCTACATTGCTATTCACAATCAACGCATTAGTTTTAGTCAAAATTAATATTCAATAGATTAATATTATTGTTCCATTCCAAAATATTATTGACAAAAGGTCAAATCATCTTATATAAAGTAAAAACCAAATGTTGCCTTCATTTTTTGATCACCCTCAAGAGTTCTATAGTAATCATAGTATAACCCAAATACTCTAATGCTGTATGATTGTTTTTGTTATTTCTACCAATGTTTGAAACGATATAGTCTTTCATATTTGTTGGTTTAAAACTTAAAACTTCTTTATCTGGAAAAAGAGACAAATGGCACGTACATTCAAGCACTTTGAAGTATGACTTTTTATTGGATTCACTATAACCATAGGTACATGGGTTGCAATAACTATCTATATGTCTAACTACCTTGCTTACAACAAGAAAAGCCTTACAATAAAATCTAGATTAAAGAGTTCAAAATGATACTTCGACGAACCTACGAAACTACGAAAATTAATAAAGCCATACTCACGATACTAAAGAAAGCTATATGATCAATTATGCCCTAACTTTGAAGGCACTTGGGAGTAACAAGCCACTATAGACTCGTGCTGATCAATGGTATTCCCGTTGTCACTTTCCTTCAGTCTCTCTACACGCAAATGATGAAAGTGGGCTTCTGGAAGGTTTACCTTTCTCTTCGACCTAACGTAGTCCAGAACAGCAACATATTAATAAAACAACTCACTGATAATGTTATTCATTTGTCTGAAATATGTCCCTTTATGAATATTTCGTACAAAAAGAAAAAGCGAAATTAATATTTGTTTTTGCTTACTTGTAAGTTGTTTCCAAGTTACAGGTAAGATGGCCTCCACCATTCAGCTTAAGTGCGGCTGTATCGCGCACCAGAAGCCCCCCATCCCGCGGAATAACCATTTCGGTAGATGGCTCCCATCCACAGGTCTTTTTTTGCATCACCGGCCCGTTTGCTGGGAAATTAGTGCCAATGACTTTAATGTTGCAAATAATGCAACCATCCTGCAAACTTTATAAGAATGGGAACAAAATATATACAGTAACAAGTGTGATCAGCTTCATTAGAGTAAAGATAGAATAAACAATGCAAAATACATACATATTGGATATTAATGTTTCGCATTCTAGAGATTGTAGATAATAGGTAATCGGTGTGCACGAAATTGTTAAGTTTAATTTTGATACCTAGTGTCCTGGCTTACTGAAAGCACTCCTCCATCTTCATAGGTCATTACTCTCTCCCATTTAAAACCCTCAGGGAAAGACTGCTTAAAAAAATCTGGGATCTCCTTAGGGTACTTGGTGAACACCTTCACGCCGTACTGAAAGGCTTGTGCAAGAATGTCGAAAGCAAATGGCAGAGGACCTCCTTCAGTAACTCGAATCGTCATGCCTTGTGTGCCTCTAGAATCAAAACGTTTAAAATTGTATTAATATTACTCGAGAGATTCAAGGAAAAAAATGGTTTATTGCTGATGTCTTGTCAATGCAACTTACTCGTATGGTTTTCCTTCTCCTTCTGCAACGCACTTGAAAGCGTGGTAGTTAACACTACCTTCCATGTACAGCTTAGTGCGCATGTTTTCCTTGATTAAAGAATACTGAAAAACATCAAACGAATGTTAGTTGTGTTAATTTGTGATTCAGAAACGTAATTTGTTAATGGCTGACCATTTTCTTGAGATCAGGATACTTGGGTCTTGAGTCTTGGATTAGTGTCGCTTTGCCTTTTACTGCCAGTGAAAAGTGATTACAACGATCAAACGCACCCCAATTTATAGTGAACTAATATATATATGTGTTTATATGAATATGCTCAAGCTGTTAATGGGTGGGAATTATCATTCATCTGTGAAATGTTTTTCAGAAAAGCAGTCGATTTATTTGAAGCACTTTATAAAGCAATTATTTATTTTAGCGTCCTTTCAACGTTCTGTAGTCTGGTTTATAAGCAATATGCGGCTCAAGCTTTTAAGTTCTTAATGGGTGAGTGGGAATTATCATTCAGCTGTGACATGTTTTCATTTTATTTCAGCGTCCTTTCTTGCCCGACTATTATTGTTTGGACCGAAAACGTACTTTGTTAATGACTAGCATACTTTCCACGTGAATGGCTGCCAGTTAATGTATTAACGTTAACTTGTCTTCGTAAATTCCAAATAAACCGATAGCAATGTATTTACTAGTAACTACTTAATAGTCATATCTTATTTGACAACGAAACAATGTTAAATTAAAACCTCGTGAATGATAACATTGGAAGTGATAATGATAAGCTACAAAAACAGAATAGGAATTTTCGATTAACTGATGGTTACTGATAGTGTTTATTGTAAATGTCTTCCTTCAACGCAAAATAATGCTTGTTCATTCATTTCTTAATTCCTAATCAACAATTTCAATGCGCAAAATTAAGAGTCATAACCTCTAAGGATGAGGCAAATTTAGAAACGTCGGGCCAGTCAAATTCACGGATTTTGCTCAAATTTCCTGTAATACTGAATCAGAAGTAACTTGTGCGTTTTTTTAAGACAGTGGTTGACGGTTCAAATGTAACTATGTGAAAACCTAAATCTAAATGGGTTACACTAGGAAAAAGAAAGAAAAAGAAATACGTTATATAAATAGAGATTATCACGTGTTAAGAGCCTGATATCGTTTTTATTCACGAGTTTCCCGTCATATCGCCAACAAGCGAGTCCGCAAGCGATATGATACGGAAAACGAGTGAATAAAAATGATATCAGCTCTTAACATGTAATAATTTGTCTATAAAAGGGTCGATTATATATTATCATATATCGCGAGATTTTATTGGACAGTTTGCCGTGAAGGGATATCGTATCACTTCACTGATATGGTTTTTATTCACGGCTTTATTTCACGGATATCGACCCTAAATGTGTATTAATATGTTTTATCAAATTCATTAAACAAGCCATTGACGTACGCGTGAGCGTTCACCAGAATAACTGAGCTAGAGGCTTCAAAACAAGTTTGAAAGGACGCTAAAATAATTAACCAACCCTGACCAATGTAAGCATTAAAAAAATCGACTGCTTTTCAATATTATTACATAACAATTTCCCTTACAAATGTCAGATTTGCTCAAAACTGGTGATCAAAATTTTAAAATCTGAAATAAATAACCTGTTATCCAGGTTGTTAAGCTTAAGCCTACTTCCCATGGCAGAAGAGCAGGATAGAGTATTTTTTTGAAATCTTAAAATCGTGTGGAGAGTGTTGATTGTTTTGTCGTTACATACTAAGGGACGGACTATTCATTAGATACTTGATGGGGGGTTGCAGGATTTTAGTTCCATGATATTAATTTTCTTGTCTCACCCCATGCACGTTATATTTTTTTAACATCATGGCTTGCACGCTATTCTTTTAACTAGTATGAAATAAATAATATTATTATATATTATTATAATCATAGGGCAAAATTACTTATTGCTCACTGAGTCAGATATGGGATTTTCGGCAAAATTTGAAGGTTCAATTGACTGAACATGCAAAAAAATGAACATGTAATTTTTTTTTATTTATTTTTTTTAATAATTTTAGGATTGAAAACTGAACACGCATTTGAGATTTGTAAAAATTTATTATATTCTGATGTTCAATGCAATTATGCCTTATCAGGGACCGACTTTTATTGGGAAGAAGGGTCGTGAAAGGCGGGCGAACGTTGGGGGGTTTCGGAGCATGCCCCAGAAATAAAAGTTTTCGAAATTGAGACCCTCGCAAATACGATTTCCACGGGGATTCGAGGGGTATTCACAACATATCTATAAAGTTCGTGTCATTACCTTTGACGTGTGCTTGCTCGATTTTTTTTTTCGCACAGAACAGCGTGCTCGATATTTTTTTTCAGGTTTAAGAGCTTGCGCAATATTTTTTTTGGTCCGTCCCTAAGATGTGTTTATATATCTGTCTAGTGCCTAGTTTCGTTGTGCGGCGTATAAATCAGCAAGTTTTCCAAAATAATCAGGAAAAAAGATAACAAAACTTATCAGAATTATAGGAAATGTATTGGGGAAACGAGTTCTGGTAGAAAAAATACCGTTGTATCGTGCTGGAGCGATTTATTTGGTTCTAAAGTGAGTAATTTGAGGACTTTCGATTGACGGGGTAAATCACAAAAACTTCTAATGGATTCTTAAAAAGCATCCTTATTTGTAGGGATTATTGCCAACTAAAACTCGCAAAGAATGAAAACAAAAACAATAGCTGGTACTCATGCTTCTGATAATTTTTTCACACCCGGTCTGATAAGATGGACATCCTGGTACACGAGACAAATGTCTTAAAACCAAAAGGTCTTATTAGTTGACTTATTTTGCGAAGACTTTTACTGACTCGCTGACTCGAGAGAAATATATCACATGAAACTTTTGCATACGAAATAAGACGTTACTAGTTCCCTCAATACATTCAAAATGTGTATTGATAAGTGCACTACGTTAGTCTAATAGACTCGTACTCACACTGCAAACATGAAAAACAGTTTTTTATATATATTTCATTTTTATAATGTTAACCTAAGTTCGTGTCGATTTCAGCCCAAATAGCACTCCACTCAGTTCTATTGACATTATCAATTTCATCACCTGTTGACTGTGGTGCACGCGCACGTGCATGAACGATCAGTTATGTGACGTTTAACTAATTGTTGAGCCATGGACTTTAGCAGAGCGTTTCTTGCCCAAAGCACAATAACGTAGCAAACGGGAAGTTAGCCATAACATTAATTCAATTTCTTTTAATTTAATTAAGTTTTGTAAATGTGACTTACTCGTGTGGTTTTCCTTCTCCTTCTGCAGTGTACTTGAACGCGTGGTAGTTAACACTAGGGTAGCATGGTTGACGTACGCTGCTAAAGCGTCGCCTTTCACCACTGTGGTTCCAAAGACTCGGACATCTAGCTCGATCCATTCTATGTGAATTAAATGAATTAAATGAATTATGTGAACGCTATGTTTGTTAGGTGTGTTGTTCTCTCCTGTCTTACGAGAGTTTCACCTCAGAGATTCATCCAGAGATTCATCGGTTCTCTTTCAATATCCAAAGAAAAACTGGACCCCGTCCGATCCAGTGTGATATGAAAACAGACCAATTGGTGTCAACAAACTCGACAACATGATGAAAGAAATCAGTAAAGCCGCTCAGCTTTCCACAGTTTATACCAATCATTCAGTACGTGCTTAGTCAGCTATTACACTTTGATCTAATGCCGGAGTGCCAAACCGCCATATTATGGCGATTTCTGGCCACAAAAATGAGCAAAGCTTGGCACATTACAACACGAGACCATCGTCTAACCAGCTCTTCCACTGCAGCGAAGTCTTGTCACAAAGCCTCGGCCAAAGTTCTTCCACATCGCAGACATCGTTACTTCCAGCTCAACCAAACGTTCAGTCATCAATAGCGGTGCAGCAAAACAAGTCGCTTCTTTCTGGAGGTCAGGCGAAAGCAGTTCACCTTGACACGATGTCCAATAACTGTACCATGCAGAACGTGCAAATTGTAGTCTCGCCTGACTCAGTCAAAACTTAACTAAGCTTAAAAGTTCATAAAAACTGTCTTTATAACGAAGAATAACTTGTAAGAGAAATGATCTTTGATATTCTTTTGTAAGTTTCTATCGTTCCAAACAAGACGAATTAACTGAAATCCCTTTTGGATTCCAAAACATGTCATTAAACCCGTGCGTCTTTTAGGAGAATCTGTAATTTGATCAGAAAAAAATATATATTTTCGACGTGCGAATATTGTCTAGCTATGTTATAAAAGCAATGGTCAATGCTTAGCTGTGCGTATATCCAGTTCTGGATGCACTTGGGAGGCTGCTTTTGCACGAAAAAAGCGTAAGAGTTGCAGTAGTTGCACGAGGCGAGGCAAGCAACCTCCCTCGTGTATCCAGAACTGGATATGTACGCACGCTAAACATTGACCATTTCCTTATTCTTTAATAGTGAAAATTGTGAAAAGAGGCTCCTTTATGAGTTTACTTGCAGCAATGTATTCCAGCTGTGTTCTTTCCCAATGCGAATCATCATTGCAGCTGTTTACTGAAAAGCAGTTGATTTTTTTGATGCTTATATTGGGTAATTATTTTCAAACGTGTTGAGTCTCCAGCTCAATTATTCGGGTTAACGCTCAAGTGAATATGGCTTGTTTAATTTACTGAATTTAATAAAATTATATAACATATTTGTTTTCCTTCTTTACAACCCAATTAGCCTTCCACACAATTTTGTTTGAACAGTAGACCACTGTATTAAAAAAAGCCACGCAAGTTACTTCTGACTTTCTGTTAAACGTTCAGAGCAGTAAAATACTGTATTGCCACCTTGAGCTATTTTGTTGTTGTTTTTTTCGGCCAGATTTTGACATGTTCATGGACGTTACTTTTATATCTATTCCACAATTTAAATGCGCGAATTTTCTGTTTCATAACAGCGTTATTTACAAATTGATTGCATCACCTATTAACTGTGGTACATGAACGATAAGTTCAGTTATGTAAACGTTCAACTAATTGTTGAGTCATGGACTGTAGCAGAGCGTTCCTTGCCCAAAGGACTTACAATACTCAAACCGTAGCAAACGAAAAGTTAGTCATAACATTAATTTAATTGCGTTCTCTTTTTGAAACCTCATTAAAATAAGAGACTTTGTCTTTAAGACCCTTCGGACGTCTATCGCCGCAGATTCAACCTTTGGCTATAAATACAGAGGTGTAGCGCGTTTCTGAGACACCACTTTGTTCTGCTGGAGATGAAAATCATCCAAAGAGATTCTCAAGAAGTAACATGGTAAAAAGAAAACGAAAATTGCTTAAATTTTAAATCTAAATGAGTCTTAATACTTTGATGGTGATTGTGGTTTTTTTTTTTTTACAGTCAGGATCAATCAAAGAGAAGATGCATGTGAAAGTGTTCATGGAAGGAAGTGTTAACTACCACGCCTTCAAATGCACTGCAGAAGGAGAGGGAAATCCATACGAGTATGTGGCATCGTATTCCCTTTTTTATCCATGACTTGTCGTTTGCACTAACACTTTTTTTGCTTTGAATTTTAGAGGAGTTCATTCCATGAAGATCAAGGTCACTGAAGGAGGTCCTTTACCATTTGCTTTCGACATCCTTGCACTTTGCTTCTCGTATGGCCAGAAGGTGTTCATAAAGTATCCTAAAGAAATACCAGATTTCTTTAAGCAGTCCTTTCCAGAGGGATATACCTGGGAACGGGTAACCACCTACGAAGATGGAGGAGTACTTTCCGTTACTCAGGACACAAGGTACAAAATCGCAAATTCTTAGTTGTTTTTTTGGTAAATTGAACGATCACGGGCAGTCGATTTTTTCCCTTCGCAAGTGCAATTTACTAGGATCCTGATAACATTGGTATTATCAACTCCCTGGTTGTAATCTATTCTACACTTCTTTACCCATCCCTACGCCCCTAATTCTCTTTAATTGTCTTTTATTTTATTTTTTGATTTCGATTTTGTGTATGAGGCGCGATATTTATAAATAGCGTTAAAAATCTCCATGAAGTTTTCTTTTGTGCGTTGTTCTTGTTAACTGTAGCCTTCAGGGTGACTGTCTCATCTGCAATGTGAAAGCTATTGGAACTAACTTCCCTCCAAATGGTCCAGTAATGAAAAAGAAGACATGTGGATGGGAGCCATCTACCGAGATCGTCTATCCTCATGAGGGTGACCTGATTGCTCAGGATACTATGGCGCTGAAACTGGTCGGTGGTGGTCATCTGTTATGCTTTCTCAAGACTACTTTTAGGTAATTATTTTTTAAAGCGTATAATAATATATTTTTTAACTTGTAAATTGTTTCTTTAGCACATCTATATGTGTTTTTAGATCAAGCACATGAAAATATACAGATTGTTTTTAACATAAACATTTTTTTCAAGGTCCAAGAAGAAGAGGATTACACTTCCAGAATGCCACTTTCATGATTATCGTTTAGAGACGATAAAGGAATCTGACAACGGTAACACCATTGATCAGTACGAGGGTACTGTGGCCAGGTACTCCTACCTGCCCTCCAAGCTAGGAAATCATTAGACAGCTTTAACTGTCAGTAATAACAACACTAAGCTTGATAGTAGGTAACACCATTTTATAAGCAGCTTGGAACTCCTTGCTGTATCTTTCTCCGAAATATTTTTTACTTTACTGTTAAACACCTATGGACAACAATTTTGTATGGACTACTTTAACTGCTTTAATGAACACTCGTAAAATGAAGCAAAGCTTCCCAAAAATATGTTGTACTACTCTGTCGTCAAATATCAAGATGAGACAAAAAATTCATCAAATATGTTTATGAGCGTATGCAAGCGCCATATAATAATTTTAATTAAATTTTTTTGCCGCTGGCATGAACGCAGTCATTAGAACACATGTGTTCAGTTTTAAGACAACTCAGACAATGTTTTTTTGTAATTATTCTGCAAGGTCTATCAATGCATTGAAATAACGTGTTTTAGGCCTGGATTAATAAAGGCGAAGCGCGTTAAACTAATTACTGACATATAAGGAATCACATTTTTTTTAAGGGAAGCACGGGTGGCGTAGCGGTGAGAGCGCTTCCCTCTCACTAAGGCGACCCAAGTTCGAGCCCCGCTGGGCTCGTTGTCGTATGTGAGTAGAGTTGTTTGTTGGTTCTCTCCTGTGCTTCGAGGGTTTTCCGGGTTCTCCGGTTTTTCCTCCCTCCTCAAAAATCAAATTCTAAATTCTAATTGGAATGCGGTGGAGTAAGAGCCACTCTGTGGATTGCACTGTTAATTCGCATTTATTTATTTATTTTATTTTTATCACATGCACAGCTTATTTGCTAAAGTACTTAAAAATAGCACATATACAAATCGGCGCATGCGTTAGATTTGAACCACAGGCATCCCAAGCTTTAATTTTGAAACACTGTTTAAATTGTTTTAAAAGTTTAGTTTACAAACAGACAATTATCAATTCTGTTTTGATTTTTCGTTTATTTGCAATTTTGAAGGTCTTTGGTTCCGTGTTGCTCTCTGTCCGGCGAAGTAAGGGGATTATTTGTGTGGGATTCCTGTGGTTTAACAGTGTTTATTTCGAAAAGAACACAAGAATGGCGAAACTGATGCACTTAAAATCCATCGCAAAACAAGTGGGACCACTCTTTAGCTCTAACAAATCAAACATATCGAAACTACGATGAATAAAAGAAGGGATCATGGAAAAAATAATGGCTGGGAGCGAGTTACAAAGCAATGTTTTCTACAAATTTATTCGGAAAAAGCCTTGAGTTGAGAAAAACAATTGGAAACCACAATATTGGACCAAAACTTACTTTGAAACAAAGCTGTATCAAACGGTCCAAAAGCTGATGACAAGATATCCAAATATTATCAATTAAGCTAATTTTTGCCACAGAATTGAAAGCATAGTGTGCTCGTAATATTGCGTACAAAGGAATCTAAAATACACTGAAATCATAATAATAAGTCGCACTTGGTACCATGGTACGAGAATAGCATGATCTGACATCGAGGGACCACTTTAGAGCCTCCCCAAAGTGTTTGAATGCAGCGAGTAATGTTAGAGGAAGCCAGTTATTGAATTTTTTAGCTGGGGGGCGACCGAACAAGTGTAGTACTTTAGGTAGGAAAGTGTGGATAACACGTGCAAAATCGTAAATTATTCAACCAAACAGAGAAAAATGTTCACTTGATACGTAGACGCAGAGAACTCGTGTAATTCACAGAATGTAAGTTTCAATATATTAGTACTAACTTTGACTGGTAGGCATTTTTTTTAACTATCTTCGATTTGTGTAAACCCTTGAAGAATGTAGGTGGTTTTTCAACATTTTCCTTGTTTCTACGGACTTTGACCCTAAATATTTAGTAATCTACGAGCTTCACATTGAAAATAATCATCCACAGCACTACAAATGAAGGTAGACTGTCTAGTCTCTTTGATTGCTTCTCTCGTATATCCATAAAAGAGATATAGATCGCCAACGCATCTTCTACAACAGCTCGAAACGCAAGGAAATTGGCCGCAAAGACAGTTCAAAGCTACAATCTGGCGCATGCACAGACAAATTGTATATATGCTCTTAAAAATTCGAATAGAAGCGAAACGCGAAACCCCATATATTGTTTGTGTGTTTAGATTCATGGGGTCAAATGATATATAATTTCCACATGCTCAAATGAGATGGAAACATACCATTGAACTTTCACGGGGAGCCCACAGCCACTGGTACAATCCGTGCTTAGAATAAAATCTATCATGCGTGAATGCACGTGCTAGCCCCCGCACAAGCTTGGCGGCGTTTCCAGATTGGTTGAAGTTCAAGCCTGAATAAATTATCATCTGCTAACGTTGCTAGCGTAGAAATAGTGTGCCAACAGAATACCCCTTACCGCACGTCGGAATGCAGCTCAATTTGGAGGGCAAAACAATAAAGGAATTTCAAACTCCTGACAATTGGAACCTATTGTTTTGCCCTCCAAATTGAGCTGCATTCCAACGTACTGAAAAGGGGTCAATAGACCATTTTCGAGATACGCGAGCGCTTTCAAAAATATCGCAGGCGCATACATGATCTCGAGGCATTTTCGGGCAGAGTCAATAGCGCGCGTGATCTTGCCCAAAAATGCCTCTTTTTCATGTCTGCGCCTGCGATATTTTTGAAAGCGCTTGCGCATCTCGAAAATGGTCTATTAGAATTATTCAAAAGCGGTAGCGATGATTGAACCTTATTAGACCATTTCACGGTTCTCGTCGATCAACCTCAGCCTCGATAGCGTGTAATTTATTCTTTAGAATTTGACTAAAGCCCGTGGTAGTTTTAAGTGTTTTAATAGATATTTTTGAAAGCGTTCGTGTATCTCGAAAAGGGTCTATAGCTTGACAATGTGTACATTCCTTAAATTACAGTGAGCTGTAGTCAAATTCTATAAAATATATTACACACTATCGAGGCTGAGGTTGATCGACGACAACCGTGAAATGGTCTATTTTGAGCTAGAAGAGGTATATTTTAGTGTTGAACATAAGATAACCAAGTACTGGAAAAGAAAAGAAAATAGGATAATGCGGTTTAAAAAAGTCCTTCCAGCCATTTCCTGATTCAAGACATGAAAATGTAGCAAATAATCAGCGAAAGTGCATTTTGAATAAGTTTCCTATGGAATGGAAGGTATATTTGCAGAAGGGTGATATTGGTTTATAAAATAACTTTGATATTACGCGCGCTCTGATTGGTCAAAAAGCCATGTTTTATGAGAGCATAATACATGCTCACGTCATTTTTTTCTCTCTCGAAAAGTTAGTTATCCGCTACGCGTCGTGGTTTCCTACGCTTCTCTCGTGTTCTCTCCACATCCCGCGTGTCTTTATCAGAGTATAATACACGGAAAACATTTTTTATTCCTTAAATAACGTCATATAAGCAAACTTTATATAGCATTCAACAGAAGAAGAACCAAAGAGAGGCTTTCTCTTCTTCATCTTTATAGCAATATTTTTTATACCAAATATTCGAGTTTTGAACTTACCTATGACATTTTGTTCATGAAATGTCTTTTCAAATTTTTTACTGTGACAAGATAATATATTATTTCTATGCTTGTATGCATCATATACATTCATCTATATTGATATTGTTTTATATATTGTATTATTTCTATAAATTTTATAATTATGTATACTGTGAAGCTTTATAGAATTATTACTATATAACGCTATACAAATTCAATAAATTATTATCATTATTATTATTATTATTATTATTATTATTATTATTAATTACTTAGCGAGCGGCTTTTAGAGCCTTTGCGCATTCAGCACCTAGCCTGTGTAACACTTTACCAGCTAGCATGCGCTGCTGCTCTAGTCTAGACAGTTTTAAGCAAGAGAGTCTGAAGTAAGAGAGCACATCTACGTGCCCTGCACGCAGCCCTAAAATATCTTATCATGAGATTCCTGATGCAGTTCTCATTTTCAAAACCGCCCCCGACTTTTAATTTGATGGAACTTTATCCTAGTATTAAAAATGAGTCACGTGTTTAGTTTGGGCGACACGATTGGTTCTTAACCTAAATGAATATTAACGAGTTTTAGAATCTTACTTCATACTTTCTTGTTTTAAGCAATGGTTAAAAAGGTTTTACTAGATTCTTATAGTTTTCTTTTGATACCTTAGTGTGCCGTCCTTTTTATGATGTTCGAATGTTTTTATCACGAATCTCGGGCTCACTGTACATATCGACATTAAATAGAATTATTATTATTATTATTATTATTATTATTATTATATGATGTTGATATAGATATTATGTAAGGGTTAGAGAATAAACGCGAGTTTTTTTGGGGGATTTAGAGCTCCGAGCATTGATTGATAGAAAGCCACGAGGGGGAAGCCCGAGTAGTTTTCTATCATTGCGAGGAGCTTTAAATCCCATAAAGCACGAGTGTTTATTCTCTAACCGATTTAGAATATAACGTCATACTCACGAGATCATTGTTTGGGTGCATTTATTTGCTACAATTTTTTATCTTTGAAGTGTATTTTACTGGGGCGTCCCTCTATTTGCACCAAAAAATCGTAAGTGAAGCCTATACTGTCGCAAAGGATTTGGGAGTACAGATTGACTGCCACATTAACTACAATGAACACATTGCAAAAACTGTCTCAACTTGCATGTATATGCTGAGTCGAGTCAATAGGATAAAACACCTTATTTTCTTGATAAACGCTTTTGTATTTAGTAGGTTATATTACAGTTCTACAGTTTGGAGCAATACGACCAAAGAGAATATTAAGAAACTTCAATTAATTCAAAATTTTGCATGCAGGATTGTTTTAGGTTCATAGAAGTATGACCATATTACTGAAGCCCTGAAATCTTTAAATTTGCTCAGCGTGAAAGATAAACTGCTCTTAAATGAGTTAGTAATGGTTCTTAAATGTATACATGAGCAGGTACCGAGTTATTTAATTAGTAAATTCGCACAGCGTTCAAAGATTCATAAAAGAAATACTATGAAAAAGGTGATCTAAATCTACCAAAATGTAGACTAAAAACAGGGCAACGACCATTTCCTTTCGAGATGCAAAGTCGTATAACGATCTCCAAAACGATATTAAAGCAAATTACTGACATAAAATTAAACATTGTAAGACAAAAGTCTATAACCATTTATTAAATTTATAAATATATCAAATTCCTATCAACTTTTAGTATTTAGTAATATTTATATATTTTTGAATATTGATATTTATTTAATTTCTATAATATCAATTTTATAGTTTTCTTTTTAAATAGGAATCAATATTCTTTGTAATTATTTTACACTTAGTATTTATAGCGGAAAAGCCCTTATATGGAGCTGTAATAAAGTATGTATGTATGTATACAACATTAATTGTACACGATTGTAAAGTTTCTTTCCTAACATATCTAGATAGCGTTGATATTGGTCAGTCATTAGGCAATTATATCGAAATATCGTGATTTGAATAGACCATTTTCGAGATGCGCGAGCGCTTTCTAAAATATCGCAGGCGCAGACATGAAAAAGAGGCATTTTCGGGCAAGATCACGCGCGCTATTGACTCTGCCCGAAAATGCCTCGAGATCATGTACGCTCCTGCGATATTTTTGAAAGCGCTCGCGCATCTCGAAAATGGTCTATTGTTAGTGGCGAGCAAGCATGCGCAATTATTTGCCGATAATTATTATTATTTGCCGAATAATTGACTACTTCGACGATGCGGTGACCATCTTGAATCTGAATTAATGACACTGATAACTTTTTACGAGATGCCGGGGGTATAAGTAGGATCTGGTAAAGTAAAATAAAAAAAATCCTGGGTTTCTCTGGCCCTATCATGCTTGTTTAGTGACAAGCATTTCATTTTTCTACGTAGTATCAGTCATTATTTTCACATCTTGAATCGCATTGCATTATGGGGCGTCCAGGGGGGCAAAAGAAAACAAAAATGTCGGATAAAAATGAAAATTAATTCATCTCTTGTCAAGTTGTCTAGGGGTGAAACGTTAATTCAAATCGACGCCATAAGTGTAACAAAGATTTGTATATTTGCCCCCTACCAAAATGGCCGCCGCAACGATCGTCGAAGTAGTCAATTGCTTGCGAGACACTAACAAATAACAATATTTCGTGATAATCGAGTTAAATGATTGTTTTATCATTCAAATTATTTTTGTGTTTTGGCTATTTTTGCTTCTATTAAACATGCCAAATCCTTTTTTTTGACAGGTCGGGAAAGCGAGCCATGTTGACAAATGAGACGTATTATTTGAAGCAAAACGGCTTTACATCGTTAGTGCGCATGAGCAGACCATTATTTGTAAGCAGTTATTTGCAGTTCTCTCGTCCAATCAAAACGACGGAATACATAATTTTTTGTTGTTTTTTACTCATTCCGAAGAGAGTAATGAAACAACAAAAAACATAGCGGTCAAGTTGGATGATATAATAAAAGTGTCATTGCAAAAAAAAAAAAGTTATTTAGATAATATTATTTAGTCAATAGTTGGTTTGTATTCATTCCCAACAGAATGAAATAACAAAAGATATGGCGGCCATATTGGTTTACCTGAAAAATCACCAATGCCAAATAGTCCTTTCAATTCAAACGGCTACAAAAAAGGACTTGGTCGATTTTTTTCATAAGCCTTGCCTCATTAGTATCACGATATAAAACACAGTTGTTTCCAGCTGCAGATGCTTCGAAACTGTAATGAATGGTCATATATATGTTCAATTGTAACTATAAGGTTCGACCGAGTTTTCTAAACTATTTCGTGTTTTTATCATTGATACAAAGGCTCTTCTGTATTCTTGATTTCGTCGTGCATAAATAAAGAAATTCACCACAGCGTTGACATGAAGAATCCATATGGCAGCGGTATAGGCTGTTGAAGGTAGAATGATATTGAAGACGCGTATGGCCCTGGTAACTAGGTAGGGTAACCACGCGATGAGAAACAACAGGATAACTAACAGGATAGCTGAGGTGGCTTTGGATTCTCGAACTGTGAAAAATGAAATGGGGAATTAAATAAGAACAAAATCAGTTCATAACACTTATGCAGAAAAACAGACAGACAGACAGACAGACAGACAGACAAGCAGAAAGACAGAAAGACAGAAAGACAGAAAGACAGAAAGACAGAAAGACAGAAAGACAGAAAGACAGAAAGACAGAAAGACAGAAAGACAGAAAGACAGAAAGACAGAAAGACAGAAAGACAGAAAGACAGAAAGACAGAAAGACAGAAAGACAGAAAGACAGAAAGACAGAAAGACAGAAAGACAGAAAGACAGAAAGACAGAAAGACAGAAAGAAAGACAAAAAGAAAGAAAGAAAGACAGAAAGACAGAAAGAAAGAAAGAAAGGAAGGAAGGGAGGAAGGGAGGAAGGGAGGGAGGGAGGGGGGAAAACCAAATAAAATGGAAAGTAAAAACAGCATATAAAAAATTCATTCATGATCAGTTGTTTCTTTCTGTTATTGGCTTGAATATTTAGACCTTCCATATTTCTTTAAGTGTCGCCTTAAGCTTAACAATATTGATCTATATATTTATCCAACCCCATGCTCACTCTCATCCAGATCTACAAGAAGCACTAGTAGCGTAGACTTTAGAGTCAACTCGTGCAAAACATCTACTTTTAGAGATTCTTTTTGTAACCGTTCAGTTATTCTATATATGGAACCCACTACCTCCAAAGATTAAGTCTTGCACTTCAGTTTCGACCTTCAAAACATTGCTACGATCTCATTATTTCGCTGTTTTGCTTTCTACTTTTGACCCTGAGCGCATCAGAACTTATAAGACTACCTGTTCCAAATATCGATCTGTCGCTATAACCGCTGTGTGCTGCCGCTAACTTTTCTCTGCGCCTATACTAGTGTTTGGATCGACCAAATGTGGTATTTACTTCATTTATATTTTTTATTATATTTATGGCATATGTATTTACTACTAGTATTAGCTCTAAATTTTTCTTTGTCCCTAGTTACAGTGCTTTTTTCTTTATATATTTTAAATTTTAATGTGATATTTGTATCTTGTCTCAGGCTGAGCTTGTTTGGACTTCGAGTCAGTTCCCAGCCTGTGTTAAGCAGTTAAATAAAAAAAATATATGCCGTCATGTTCTGCACGATCTCTAGTGACATACCATACTTGCTTGCACACTTTGAAAGCATTAAAATTAATTACAAGGCAGAATAAATATGATAATGACTATTGTCAATACGTGACATGGCGCTGAGCCCAGTACTTGAGGAGAGTACGGAATAATTTCTTAGTTTCTCCCCGTCCACCTGCACAAACTCTATCTATTTATTCTAACTATTCATTCTATTCATATTTTAATGAATGATGAAAGGATGTGGGTCAAGCTTTGCCCCTATATGTTACCATGGCAACGGGTGATGTTTGGCCACCTGCTTCTTTGTAAATATTAAACTTGCTAAACTTACACTGACAAATTGAAAAAAAAGTATTCAAAATCGTTTTTCATGTTGTAAAGTACTGCACTTTAGAATTAAAAATCCATCATGAATAAAAATGGAAAATATTTTTAAAATTTTGAAGAAAAATTTGGAAGAAAAATTTGGAAGAAAAATTTAAAACATTTACGGCTCCCCCGTTGAACAAGTCCACGAAGATCAAATTGGAATTGGAGTTTTAGAAGTTAATTTTCTTTGAGAGAGATTGAACTTTTAAAGCACAGGAGAGAACCAACCGAGCAACTCAACTCGCATATACTTATTTCAATAAAGTTAGTCACCTGAAAAGCAGCTAAGCTGAGACCGACAAGGATTATGGGTAGATAGGTTCTACATGTTTCGATTGATTACTAACTATTGAGGAACTTGAGGTTTTTCACTAGTTACAGGTTTACTTTCGGTGAGCATCTTCAAGCTGCAGCTTGTTAAAATTAGAGTTAAAATTAGCAAAAGAATCACTCTCAGGATATGAATTGTTTCCCGTGATCCTCAGCGGCCATATTTTTGTAGGTTTTTCATGATGACTAACTTTATTGAAATAAGTATATATGATGCCAAGCCCAAATCCATTGCTCAAATTAAGAAGTATTCTCAATTGTTTCGGCTCCCAATAACCAGGATTATCAAAAACTCATTTGTTGCCTTAATTTTCGTTCAAGGCCATTAGGTTAATATCTATATTTACCAAGAAAATAAAGGAAAATTAATACAGCGATATTAATAATTAATGCAGTTTTAATTATTATTGGTAAACAAGGCTGTCGAAAATGACAAATAACCAGGAACATGTTGACATTTAATGAATAAAGTCAGGACTGGTTAAACTTAATTTTTCTACGTGTAAACCGGATTTTTTTCACTGCACAAAAATTAGCAAGTGGTTTGAGAGATTTGTATAAAAACATCTGTAAATTTTTATGTTAATTTGGAGACAAGAATGCTTCTAGAGTGAAGATTTTGTCGTATCCCTAAACCTAGTTTCTGGCTCGGAAGACAGAAGTGAGAAATCTATTTAATGATTTTAATATTATAAATTGTAGTTGCAGAAATACGTATCTTGAAGATCTCTAAGAGATGACATTGAATGAGATTTCATTGAAGTGCAGGTGTTAGCACTGGACTTAAAAAGTATTTAAGAAAGCTCTCTGTAATATTGCGTTGAAATATAAAAAGATTGTAGATAAGAAAGTAAGAAAAGAAAAGTAGGAGAAGAAGAAGAAGAAGAAGAAGAAGAAGAAGAAGAAGAAGAAGAAGAAATAGGAAAAGAAAAGAAGAGGGAAAAACAAATGGAAGGAAGAAGGTATAAGGAAAAGGAAAAGGAAAACGACAAGATCTACAAAGAAGGAGTTAAACTAGAAAGGAAAGCAAGTTAAATAAAACAAGAAACGAAAAAGAAAGATAAGATAAGATAATGGGAATGATAGCAGAAGCAGAGATGGAAAAGTAGAAGTATGAAAATACGATTGTCAACTTACTCAACCTTTCATCGTAAAAGAAAATTACTGTCTACAAATGCTAATTAATCGGGTATCTCCAAGCTGAGATTAAAAATGAACCAGAAGTCCTAAGTGGACAAATACATATTGATTTGAATATGAATTTCTCTATTTGCGTTAGCTAGTATAAAATTCGTTGCAATATTTACTCAAACATTTATATTTAAATTAGGAGTTGGAAAAACGTTTGATTTGACGCTATCTTGGGTAATTTCATCTTAAATTACTCTCAATGAGCTTGGAGTTCAGGATTGAATCAGTGTTTTACTAAGATTAGATTTTTTGGGAAAAAATTAGAGAAGTCTTACCTTTTGCGTTGCGTCCTCCCTGTTGTTTAGCAGCTGCTTCGGTTTGGATGATTTTATGCTGTTTCCTAGCAATAGCTAAGACTTTTAAACTCGTACAAGCCATGAATATAAATGGTGCGACGATGTTGATAACCATCGAGATTATACCGAACCAGAGCGGTGTTTTGTCCCAAGATACGCCACAATCTAAACTTACTTTATCAAACTCTATTCGCATTAAAGCTGCAGATAAAATAGCAAAAAAGACGGCGTGTAACCAGGTGTAACAAATCATGTAGAGAATTGTTCTAAATGTGATTCTGGCCTTGTAACGTAGAGGGTCCATCATCGCGATATATCGATCCGCTGCTAACATAACTACAGTCAAAGTTGAAGCTATAAGAATAGGATACGTGATCGCACCACCTATCCAGCAAACTAGCCCGTTAGAACTAACAATATCCAGATCAATGACCGTGGCCAGGTGGTAGGGCATTATTAAAGAAGAACTGAGAAAGTCTGCTATTGCGAGATTCAAGAGAAGAAAGTTCGAATTCGTTCGACGGATTCTCTCGAATTTAATAGTTGCAGCGATAACGAATGAGTTTCCAATGACCCCACATATGATAATAAGTCCAAGAATGAGAGCCAATATGATTCTTTCCTCCAGAGATCTTTCCTCCATCTTCAGCGCTCTTTTCTTCACAGATGTTTGCTATTTTTTCGTGTTAATGGAAAATTCTACGTCATCAGCACTAAATGATAGAGGTCATGTTCCGTCTGGATGCTGAAATTGACCGCTCTGTATTTGGAAGCCCGAAATTTAAAACTGAGTATCCAAGTCTCTCAAGGTTACGATGTCTTGTTGTGATCGACGAGATAGCAGTACAAAAAAGGTCCCTCTAACACTTTCTTTCCGGTCTCCTTTCAAGAGTTTGTGACAGCTGGAAGAAGTCTTACATCGCTCCTTGTACTAATGTCGTACAAGCTAAAAGTGTTTACACTACTGACAACCTTGCCAACTGAATTGAAGAAATAAACTTATGTAGGTGACCTAGTCTCATAACTTATTAAGTAGAACCATTGGTGGTTAATCAATTCTTTTTTCAATGCACTTCATTAGAGTTCGATTGATGACGGTAACGGAAACACCGAATAGCGTGTACTTATTCCCGTGCACGAAATGTTAAAATGCAGGACAGTATCTGAATCTGAAAACACCGCTTATAAAAAAACCTTGGTGATTAATGAATCCTTTTTTTTTTTCTTTAGTGCATTTCACTAGAATTCGATTGATGACGGTAACGATAACAGCGAATAGCGTGTACCTATACACTAATGTCAGAAACCAATGCAAAACATCGGCAGTATCTGAATCTGAAACATCTTACTGCAACACCCGAATGAAGAAACTCGCAAGAAACAATCAATATTTATAGCCAGAAACATCGATCAAAATTAAGTTTCTTTGATAGGCTGTTTATATCAAGCTGCTCTTTTCTAAAAATGTTTTTAGTACATTCATGTCTTAGCTATCAATCTTAAGCTAGACGATCCAGGCCTCAGTAAAAGTGTAATTACTCGAAAAACACAGATTGTATCCGGCGTCACACGCAAAGAGCTTGACAAAGACATATTTTTTTAAGAATCCTCCGGCTTTCTTTCGCGTTAATGCCACAAGGGTGCTGAAACCATGAATAGAAGACAAAGCTTCAAATTATTAAGATATTGGTAATTTTAACATAAATGAGCTAAACACACTTAGAAAAGTCAATTAGTGAGAAGGAACTCCTATTCAAATCAATATTACAGGAGCATCCTTGTTTAAAGTTTTAAAAAAGTGCAATCTCTTAACATTAAGGATCTGTTTTTTTAGATATTATAATTTCTATTATTTTTTTCATTTGGGCCTTCAATATTTAGTATTGTACTTGACCATGAATTTTACTGAGTGAAGTTGGCTTTAACATCTTGTACTGTAGAGCTTAGATTAATGCAACTAAAATACTAGCCAAATAGTTCCAAAGATTCGCCAATTTTTAATATAATTTTAAAGTCAGCAATAGCAACGCTGGTATTCTTGAAAAATATTTATGTAACGTTAGAGGAAGTTAATGGAGATTTCTAGTAATTGGAGTATTTTTAGCTTTTTTCGTGTCGGGGAAGTTTCTTGCTTATAATCTAACATTTTTGTTTATAAGATTCAAAAGGCATTGCTACAACACACCATTACATAACACTAAACAGATAACCATCACGTTTTTTCTTCCCACAAACGACACATGACCAGGTTATTATCATTTCCCCGCTGTATTTCCACTTTACCTTTTTGCAAACCTTCTTACCAAAGACAAATATTCTTTTGTTTATCTACTACTTGAACTGAATCTTTCTGTAGATTTTTGTGCTTGCAGGATGTCAACTGACGTTTCAGGTTTGCTGTTTACAAGCGAGATTCTTAACCTCTCTAATATATAGCAAGCCTCCAACTTTAACACACGTGAAAATATATATATATATATTATTACATGATGTACAATGATTTCTGGTAAAAAAAACTGTTACCACATTGTCTTAGAATACCTAATGAGGGTTTTTTTTTACCAAGTTTGCTGCTTATTTTCTCCTTGTTTACCGTTTCTTTTTGCAACAAAATGACACCAATTCATTCAAGTAGAATAACACCTTGATATTTTCTAAAAAAAAAATTAGGACTGCATTGATCAAAATATATATGTGTGTGTATATATATATATATATATAAATCTTGTCAAGGTTTTTGAGATTTTGTGTTTATATACCCGCCCTCTTGATTGATGTCTTTCGGGCACATAAGGTCGATTATGAACGTTATAATTGTTTACTCATCAGATGCATGAATCCTCTTGTTGTGAGTCTCGCAGTTAACTAGTGTTCTAGCTCTCCTAGAAACCTGCAAATTACCGGCCTTTGATTGCAACAAAGTGCAAAGAGGTGAAGCAGCAAAACAGCTTGGGAGAGTCATAAATTTTGTCAATGTTATATTACAGGAACTGAATTTCACTTATTCATTTTGATTTCTATCCAAAAATAGCTAAAATAATAATGACTGAAGCCTATATACAATAAATATATAATATATAAATATATGTGTAAGCTGTATGACATACACTTCTAATGCCAAACATGAAATTTCAACTTATGAATTCCAATTTGAATTTCAGTGGGCGAAGGGCCACTCTGTGGAAATGCCACTGCTGTGGGCGCCAAGTCATATTTTTTTAAAAAGTCTTCATCTATCCCGACACAATATATTTATATATCATCCCACAGGTGAAGACATTTTTGAAGAGTTTGATTCGTGCGTCTAATAAAAAGAAAATCGATTACAAACTTTATGATCGTTTATTTTCCAGCTGCATTAGTTTTACTGTTTTGAAGCTCACAGTCAGTGTTTGTGATGTCCTCGACTTTCTTATTTCTTTATGACTTCCATCCCCTGGAGCGTGAACATAAAAAAAAGCCGGCTTCGAGCTGTACTGATCTGTTCGTAGGCCTATCCTTGGGTATAGTGATGTACAATAGATACAATAGGTATAGGAAAGGTACAAACTGTGAATGGCACAATGAAACTATATTCAATAAATGTTTACCGTCGAAATGTTGCTTACTTCGTGCTCAGAACATAGTTTGCACGCCACTAAACTTATTTTTGACAGTCTCATAACTAATGCAGATCATAGTCATTCTTCGGGGACCACACGGCGAAGATTGTAGGCAAAAATAGACACCGTTTGGTCAAGAACTTTATCCACAATGATTAATAGTTAGATATGTAAATAGACGTTTTTCAATCCTTGCATGAACCCGATGAAACAAAGCACCATAAAACAAAACAAAACAACATACGTTAAAATAGAACAGCAGGAAACCGAGAACGAGCTAGAAGGACAAGTAGAAGGACGGAAAAAAAAGGAGAGAAGAAGCAGAGCAAGAGAAAGAAACCGAGGAAAAAATAAGAACTAAAAAAGAAAGAAAAAAGTAGAACTAGGAGAAATATGTGCATGTTAAAAAAAATATAAGGAAGTTGAGTTTTTTTTTATGTATTCTAGATCTGCAGTCATTGATAATATCTCTGAATGTTGTGACTTCACTGACCATTATCATCCTATCAAAAATATTTGAGCTCTGAAACTTTATAAAGAAAACCATCTGGGACAACAGTCTTGTTCCGGATTCTCTGGAGTCATTTCTGATAAGGAAGATAGCTAGCTTCTTTTTAAGCCCACGCTTATTTCTTCAATAAACTTCGAAAAAGACGCCTGAGGTTGGGTGTCAGTCTGTGAATTAACTTTTTTTTTATTAAAACCCAGTCAAATGTGACATTTGATAGAAATATTTTTGAAGATAAGGTTATTTTTTTAGACTGATATCAGGAGGTTTTTAGATTGCAAGGTTTCATTGATTTGTTATCATCTTCCTCCTCTTTCCGTTCAGTGTATGTTGTTGTTGTTGTTGATGATGTGCTGCAGTTGTTGTTGTTGTTGTTATTACTGTTGTTGTTGTTGCTGCTGCTGCTGTTGTTCTTTTCACTTCTTTTTCTTCTTCTTCTTCTTCTTCCTCTTTTTAATCTTCCGTTCTTTTTGCTCTTGCTCTTGTTCTTCTTCCTATTACATTATTTAATTTCTATTTTATTTTCCTGCAAATTTTAGATTCTGTACGAGCGCCTCGTAAACCCAATGCCTTCACTTAATGGTGCTTTGTTCATGCGCGTACGAAATATTAGTAGTCAGTTTGTTGTTTAATTTATCCTGAAAAAGCGCAGTGTACTTCAAACCTATAATGTTAATAACTGAACTAAAATCACAAAGAAAGAATAGCATTTTAAAATTCAAACTTCTCGAAGCGTACTCTAGAACTTTGCCTCATGAAAAAGGAATAAGCTTTTGTACCGACATCTATCAGTCAATGCCTTGTTTGTTTGTTTTGTTGCTATGGATACGTGACTATTAATCTTGCGGAAAGAGTATCTTGACTTACATCAGTTACCCAAGGAAACGTTCAGCTAACAGGAAGCCGAACTCTAATGCATTTTCTTCAAAGTCTTTTATTGTCAATTTTAACACGCAAGTAAAATGTATCTTACACAGCGGTTTATCTATGCCTGCATGGACCCCACATTCAAGTCTCGATCCTACAGTCATTGATTTTCCTAACTATCTCCGTTTCATTGTTATAGCATTGAGAATACTCCAGTTTCGAGTTCTCTATGGCTCAGTCTTAGCCTCAATAGCACGTAATATATTCCTTACTATCACTAACAGCCCGTGACAATGATGTGAGGAATGTGTACAAATGAGCAATACACTATTGCTTTAGAATTCCACGGGTTTTGTTTACGCACTATTGAAGACTGAGCAATAGAGAACTTGAAACTGGAGTGCTCCTTTCATTCTCTCTTATTCTGTTATGTTTTCCTTGTTTTCCATTCTTTCTTTCTTCGTGTTCTAAAACATATTTTTACTCCATTATTTGTTGACTTTCATTTTTCTAATCTTCAAGGCCGTTCACATTGTAGGTCAGTGTTACATATTGTTCATCAAAATTTATCTGGGAAATTTTATTAATTCTCACCAAACCATGCACGACATGTTACGCTATATTTCTGAAAACATCTGGCGCATTTCTCGGTTCTATAGAACGTATAACTGTGAAAAAAAAGAAATAAAGAACAGCAACAACAACAACAACAAAATAAATAAAAACCCGTGCCGGAGGCCTTGTTCTGAAACCTTAGAATAAGAAACCGAGGAAGGAAATATATATTGATTTTCTGTCTGGTTCTAGAAGGTAATGAGAATGATGTGAAATCACCTGCCGGCTTAATTTTCTCCTCAGATTATCATGACAAAAACCCAAGCGAGATATTGCTTTCTGTGTTTTTTTGCCCGCTTTACTGTTGAGCAAGACTTCAAACTTCAGATTTTATCAATACCCTGAAACAACCTCTGGACAGATTTAAGTCAGGGGACACTGAGCTAAGTCACAGATTGAGCGCTGAAACAACCTTTGGACTGATCTAAGGCCCAGTTCAGACTTTTCCCACGTCAAATCTAATTGCCTCCGGGAACTACCATATAAGACATCAGCTCTTTTGCTTAGCGCCAGAAGACGATATGTGTTAAGTCTGATCTACATACTTCTACTAGTTTAATAGAAAACAGCGCTCGGCCTCAAAGGAAATTAGATTCAACGCGGCAAAAGTTCTACGTCTGAACTTGGCCTAAGTCAGGGAAAAGCTAACTCACAGATTGAACCCTGAAATAACTTCTGGGCTGATCTAAGTCAGGGCATGGCTAACTCACAGATTGAACCCTGAAATAACCTCTGGGCTGATCTAAGTCAGGGCATGGCTAACTCACAGATTGAACCCTGAAATAACCTCTGGGCTGATCTAAGTCAGGGAACAGCTAACTCACAGATCAAACCCTGAAACAAACTCAAAGAACGAATTGGAATTTAGTTCTTATTTAGGTTTTGTGGAGAGAGAAAAACCGGAGAATCCGGAGAAAAATTTAATATATCCTCGAGTTAAGGTCAAAGCAACTGAACCAGATGACCATCAGACGGAACATTTGATTAATATTCTATTTATCAGTTTTAAAAATTCATATTTGCATCAACCTTGCCATTCTTCAATCATGGGAGATTATTATATATGTCACTCATGTTATGAGAAAGCGTTGCCAGAAGGAATCGAGACCCCAGAGGTAACCAGGTGATACTTGAATTTTGGCGCGCACAGTATTATTTGTCACAGCGAAAATTTCCAAGTGTTTTCTATTATCTCTTGTCAGAATGCAATATTTTACACCAAACGACGAAATATGCTATTTTTAAAAGATATTTGGTCAATCTTTCCATAAATGAGTTTTATTTTCTTTAATTTTGACTGACAGCTGTTGCTAATCGAGCTGAAAACTTGGTACTAGGAATATTGAGCTACGAACAAAATGCTCGCTGATTGGCTAATTCGTTCGGGCTGATGCCGGAGAAGTCAAATCACCTGGAAGAGATGAATGAATTACCGCTGCCCAACGTTTGATTATTAATCGAAATTCTATCCATCAAAGCTCTGTATTTCTTGACAGGCGTTACGCCGGATAAGATAGCTGGCTAAGCGTATCGTATATATTGCATATGCATCATAGTTTGCTTTGAGCTCATAACACGATAGATAAATGATTAGATCGGATCTGAAGAAGTAGGACTGATTAATTACTGTGTAACTCTGTATAACAGCTGGCCATGCAATAAATAAAGTACGGAAGCGCTAGCTTCAGTTTGCCGTGTTGGTTCATCATATCGTATATTGCATATGCATCATAGTTTGCTTTGAACTCAAAACACGATGATAAGGTAAATGATTAGATCGGATCTGAAGAATTACTGAGGACTGATTAATGAGTGTGCAATTCTGTATAACAGCTGACCAATAAAGTGCGGAAGCGCTAGCTTCAGTTGGCCGTGTTGGTTCATCATATTGTAGATATTCACTGATTTGCTTTGTGTTCTGGGATTTGAGGGGAATTTCAATTCGATCTGTCCTCTGACTTTAATCAGCCCAGACACTGTTTCAGGACATTTTTGACCATATATGTGTGTGATATTGGTCGTAAAATTCAAACTTCTTTTTAGCATGCTTCAATTGGACATTAATTTACTTGTCAGGGAAAAACTATAACTGAATCAGTCATGCTAAGTTCACCCCTCAAATTAGGAAGCACAGATGGTGCATGCATATCCGATGCTATGGTAAAGAGTTTCCTGTCTCACCGCACTCAAATATAAGTAGAGTTACTTAATTAATGGTACGTTCTCTTCTTTGGTTAGATGGCTTTTATCCGGCTTTTTGTCAATTTAAAACTTTCTTTCTGATGCACTGAAGTTCATATGTTGTAGCAGTGTTCCTTCTATCACGATTGCCAGGCAAGAACAAAGCTAGTACTCAATTAACGCAAGAAACCAGTGTATAAATCGCTTGTAGTTATTACCAAGTAAAGGAAAAAAGCAAGACATGGCGTCTACTGTGTTGCTCATGTTCCTTCGACATGCACTCATTTCTTGTTAGATTAGTTGTGATAAAAAGGTAAATTTTACACCGCAAAAATTTATTTTATTTTTTACGGTGTAAAATCTACCTTTTTATCGCAACTGTTTCATTAGAAACACCGACGCAGCCCACACTAGCTTACCGCTAGTTATCATCTCTTGTTAGATTAGATGCCGGCTATAAGAACCAATAACAGAGTTAAGAATACAAAATGAAAAAAATACTTGAATGTAGAATACAGATAAAAAACAAAATCAACAAAGTAATCATGCTTATTACTCATATACTGCGCGTTTAAATATTTGAAATATGATCAAATGCGACGTTTTCAACTTGAAAATAAAACTGAACAAGTCGAATAGCACGATAATCAAATGGAACTGCTGTATCACTCTAATCTAACGTTTGCGCATGCGTAACTTTAGCTAACTATAGAAACTCATATATCTAATACAATATTCAAGAACATTCGTCTGTGTTTTCCCCCATCACATTAAACATATCTATAAAAAAAAAACGATTGGATTGATTGTGATTGAGGTTTTTCATCAAAGTCAATGATTACTTAGCTAATACAAAATTCGATGACGTAGTTGTCGTTAGTCCGATCTGGGAGAGACAGTTCTAGACATAACTGCACCAACATCTGTCGGACGTTACAAAGTATATTGGTTCATTGGATAAATTAATCATATTCAGAGCGTGCGTTTGCTCTGGATATGTCAATATTGACAAAGTTAAATAATGAATTTGAAATCAAATGTGGGATGGACGTTTTAGACGGATTTAGGCCAAGGATCTTTCTAGCACTGCGGCCACTTCAATGGAAAAATAATTGTTCTTCATGTGGTTTTGTATTTAAGTGCTAAAAATGACCTGTTGGTATAAGAAAATGATTTCTTTATGATGAGAATACATCATAGAACTTCAAGAAAATGGAATAAATGGAAGGGAACACGTTTAGCTAGTAGCGACTATTTGAACTACTTGTAGGGACGGTGTCGAAAGAAGTGTTGACTTCTGGGGACCTTTTAAGGTTTAGTGTGGAAAACATGTTTTTCACCGGAAAGAGCATTTCAGAGCTGTGATAGTTCTGGGGACCTTGAAATGTCCCCAGAAATCTGAAACGTCCCCACAAGGTTGGTGTGTAGCCATATGAAGGTCCCAACAAGTGGGCATGGTTACGTTAAACATACTACCTATATACTACGATGCAAAAATGACAACATAATGTTTATATACGCCGAATAAACTATATGAAATGTCTTTACTTTTTTGAGTTCGGTGGATTAAGCAACAACATGCATGAACCATTTATTGTGGTTCAAATGAAGTCGTAGTTTGAGTTACAAGGTAATAAGGTAAGGGTAAAGATAAAGGCCTTATTTAACGTCAGTGTTCCTTCAGCTAGTTCAGGGAGTTGACGGTGCGCACTTTACCCCCTCTCTCTACTAGTGCTCTGTTTTAAGAGTATTCAAAGCTGAAGCTACAAGTATTAGAGAGAAGTCGAAACAGAGGATCGAACCGTGGACCTCTAGCTCCGAAGGCCGCGCACTAACCAACTGAGCTACGCCTGCTCCTGTAATAAGAGGCCAATCTAACCCCATCTCCCTATCTATCCGGGAGATTTCGACAGGGAATTGGATAGGATAGTTCAAATAAAGTCGCAGATCAAGTAACAGGGTAATAAGAGTCAACCTAACGCATATCACAAACTCAGAGAGATATTGTGACCAAGTATTGGACTGAATGAAAATAATATGAAGGAAGGAAGGAAGGAGGAAGAAATGATATGTGGACGGGCAGACGGACGGATTTTTTTTTTCACACCCGTAGGATATGCTACGGTGTTTTTCCAGCACTCAGACTTCTTTTATATGACTTACTAGCTGTAATAAATGTAATTCGTAAGATGGTTAACAATCATGATTTCAAGCACTTATACACTAGTAGTCTTTTTGGAAGATTATTGCCAAGATGACCTTGCTTTTGCTGTATTGCACTGAGGGTGGTGACGGCCAGATGAATGAGTGGACGGATGGATGTATGGATGGATTAATTGATGGGTGGATGAATTGATGGATGGATGGATGGATGAATGAATGAATTGATGGATGGATGAATGCACAAATAAAGGGAGGGAGTGACTTAAAAATGATAAGCATTTTACTGATGAAATACTTTAACTGCTGACGTTGGTGGCCTTTAAGTTTTATTCCAGCTTGGTATCGTGATTTAATTATAAAGAAAAACCATCTTGCCAAGAAACAAAACTTGACTAAGTAGCTTGCCTGTCTGAGTTAAACCTCCATTCAAGCTGACAGCTAAAATTAAGTCAGTTAATATTCATTTGCATAATAGATGCTCTTCTAAAGCGAAGTGAAAATATAACTCATAGATGCGAGAATACAGACAGACTCTAATTTTTTTGACATCGCAACGTTACTCGTGACTGACCTCTATCACTTACAAAGTCTTCACATTTCTCCACCTTTAAAGTTAGAAAAATAATTCCAGCAGTTAAACAATAATGGAATACTGTGGAAAATCCCACGATGTTCTTATATCTTCTAATGTGCACATAAGTATTCCGAAGTTTGTAATTACTAAGAAAATCCAAGTGTTAAATAGGACATTCCATGGTGTGCCGTGAGACGGCATAACTATTCATATATTTCACCATTGAGCCACAAACACTGCACGATGGCAAGAAACGATGGAATCAGTATCACTGAATACAAGGATTGCAATATGCATTGACTGTATTTTTATTTAGGAGAAATAGAGTTATAATGATGTGCTTGCAAGGTTGATTCAAGCGCAGACGTACGGTGCAAAATTGCTCGCAATGTTGCAGGCAATGTTGCTGTAGTAGAATCGTTTTCTACTTCGGCAACATTGCGTGCAAAGAATTGCGTCTTGTGACATGGCTCACAACATCGATTGCCTGCAACATTGTACGCCAGGCTGCTTTCCAGTCTTTATTTGATCAACTTTGGTGGTTTTCAATGCTATCGACTAACGTTCTATTTGTGTGAGTGTGTGATATACCTGCCTGTTAGACCGTGTGTGGTTGCCATATGATGAAGATGAAGAAAATATATATTGGACTGTACAGATCTACTACTTTGCTTTCTTTCTTTCCTTCTTCCTTCCTTCCCTTATTTACTTTTACTTCTTTCAATGTCTTTTTTTCTTATTTTTCCTTCCTTTCTTTTCATCCTTTTTTTCTTTACATCTGCTTCTCTTTGTTTTTGTTTTTCCCCTTTTCTTCCTTGTGGGTACTATTTGAAACTACAACATGTTTTACTCAAAAACATGAAGATTGCAAAATTTAGTGCGACTCAATCCTTTTAAATCCATTTTGAACTAGACTTATACATTTTAAAGTCACGTGCATTACTTGCATTCAGTACGTTAATAGATCTAAGACTCATTCAGTCTACCACATACCATACTTTGTTTAAAGACTTACTCTACTACCATCCACCCTACATCGCAGGAAACATCAAACAGTCAATGGAAAAGGTACTGATCCCCGTGTGACCAACGACCTTCGATTCTTCGCTTGTTACGTTAAAGCTCTCGATGGATTTCACACCTCTTCCACCAAAACAAATTATTTCATTACCCTGAGCAGCTACCCCGAAATCATTGCGTGCTTCATTCAACTGGCCGTCTAAAACTTTCCATGCTTTTGCTTTGGGCCCAAACACTTCGATGCTTGTCAAGGTGTCGGAGTTATCTCTGCCTCCTATGACATAGATAGAGTTGTTTAAAGATACAACCCCGACCTGGAAACGCGCGAAGTTTATCGGCTTGAGGGATGCCCATTTCTCGAGTTTAGTGTTGTAGCATTCGACAGAGGATAGAGCTCCTTTTTCGCCAAAGCCACCGACTACGTATAGCTTGTTCCCGATGCAAGCTGCACCTGTTGATACAAAGAATCAATGCGTGTAAAATTACAAAATTCTTCGATTGCACGTTACGTCATCGCGACAATAAAAGTTGATGATATTTTTAAAAAAACACTTCTCGTTAGCATCCTTTGTTATTCCACCACCCTCACCATCCTGCGTCATCACCATAATCATAACTCTTCATCATCATCTATCACCATCATCTTCATCACTACCACCACCATTATCATTGACACTGCAAGTTTTTGTCGCTGGTAAAAGTTTCAGCCAAGACAGAGCTCAGCTATTATTACTACATAAACATATTCATGAGTATATAGTACCTGGTAGCCTACGACTCTCAGACATACTAGGCAGCTCTGTCCACGTTGAATTCTTAATACTGAATTTGTATCCTTTTTCTCCATGGGATTTTCCTCCCACAACATAGATGCAGTTCTTACCAGCACAAACTGCTGAGTCGTATGTATCTATACCTAAAAATTACAATAAGAAATACAGTATTGGTGTTATGGGTCGCATGGGGGGAGGTATGGGTGATATGGGTGGCATGATCGACATGGTATATGGGTGGCATGATCGACATGGTATATGGGTGGCATGATCGACATGGTATATGGGCGGCATGATCGACATGGTATATGGGTGGCATGATCGACATGGTATATGGGTGGCATGATCGACAGACATGGTATGGGTGGCGTAGTAGACATGGATAGCATGACTGCCTGGGGTGGCGTGGTTGGCATGGATCACATGGTTGGCATGGGTGGCATAGGTGGCATGATCGTCATGGTATGGGTGGCGTGGTATGCATGGGTAGCATGACTGCCTGGGGTGGCGTGGTTGGCATGGATCACATGGTTGGCATGGGTGGCATAGGTGGCATGATCGTCATGGTATGGGTGGCGTGGTATGCATGGGTAGTATGGGTGGCATGATCGACATGGTATGGGTGGCGTGGTATGTATGGATAGCATGGGTGGCATGATCGACATGGTATATGGGTGGCATGAACGACATGGTATGGGTGGCATGGTATGCATGGGTAGTATGGGTGGCATGATCGACATGGTATATGGGTGGCATGATCGATATGGTATGGGTGGCATGGTAGTTATGGATAGCATGGGTGGCATGATCGACATGGTATGGGTGGCATGGTTGGTATTAAGGGGGTATGGGTTTCATAGGGGGTACAGATAACCTACCTGGGCCAACACCTAGCCAGCATAGTCCAATAGGATCATACTTCTCAACTCGTGTTTCATACACAGCAAGTAGATCATCGCCAACCTTTACTGTACAGCGGTGTTCCCCATCACCATCATCAACGGGAACCATAGAGTAACAGGGAGTACATGTGCCGTGGACTTGATCAAAGCGCTCTGCTATGCTGTCTCTTCTACTTAATATATAAATTGAATCTACTGGTTTTCTTGGGCGGGAGGGGTTAGTGGGATCCCTGTGGTAGTCCATTGCCTTCTCTACGAGTTGCGCACAGAGGCTTTCTTTTTCCACAAGGTCTGGGATGACTTGACGAATTAATATATTCTCGGGAATCTGACAAAATCGGACTTCTCCAAATACTCTTTCTGCAGACTCTCTTCTGGAAAAGAAAATAACAATTAAGTTGAGATTGATGGATGAAACATAATGGCGGTAGTGCAACCGCCTCTAATCACTGGGGTTTCGAGTGCGATTCCTGGACTTGGCATCACATGTGAGTAGAGCTGAGTTTGTTGGGCCTCTCCATTGATTTGAGGGTTTTCACCGGGTCCTCCGGTTTTCTTCCCCCCATAAGACCCAATCCATGCTAAATTCCAACTCGATCCATGAGTTAGTCGCAGTTGCTCTCGAATGGCTTAGATTAGCTGAATGTTAATTTTTCAAGGTTTGATAAAGGTACATGGTAGGTTTTGCAGTGTTTGTTGGGCCTCTCCATTGATTTGAGGGTTTGTCACCGGGCTCTCCGGTTTTCTTCCCTCCACAAAACCCAATCGATGCTAAATTCCAACTCGATCTATGAGTTGGTCGCAGTTGCTCTCGAATGGCTTAGATTAGCTGAAGGTTAATTTTTCAAGGTTTGATAAAGGTAGATGGTAGTTGTTGCAGGGTTGGTGCATGTATAGATTATTTGAGGTGCACAATTGCTCTGCCCAATCACACTGCAGTTAAAGAATAATCTAGCCACCTTCAATAGTTGTCCACTAACCTATTATCACGATCGTGCATGTACCATTTATAAACAGCTTCGTAAGCAATCTCTTCGCCTTTAACTCTCAGATTTTCACTTTTAAGTATTTCTCTTAACTGTTCAGCTTCCAGTGACAGAAATGCTTTCTGTTTGGCGACCTCTTCGAAGTTCCAGTCCACAAATCTGTCGATTTTGTCTTTCATTTCAGCAAGCTTGTGTCTTCTGGCCGCGTGTTGCAGTCGAAGGCAGTTTGAAATGCTTATGCTCGTGATTACAGATTCGATCACTGCTTGTAAAGCTTCTTCGTTCTGAATAAAGAAAAATAGTGCTAACATTTAATATTTTTCCGGCCCGGGTTCTTAAAGATCGTGCATTCTGATTGGCTGTTGGAGCGGGCGGTATATCTCATCTGTGCATGCATGGGATAACCGATTCTAAGAGCCAGCAAGGAAGGGAAGTCGCATTGCTAGTCGACATTGTAACCCACTCAGGTTATCTTACCAGACTGCGGCTTATAAAGACTGTATTTATTAGTAACATTTTTCTCGCGACCCAAGTTTCAGTTGCACGAATAAAAATTACAGTTCCACTTTTTTGACACACTCAATCAGTTTCCATTGAAAATGTTTCACGAAGTTAGTGGTGCAGTTATCGTGACAATAGACCTTTTTACCGATACGGCGGCCATCTTGATTTCTATTGTTTTAAGTAAGACATTATGTTATGCCGAGGAAGGCAATTATCGGACAATTTCTAGTATGCACACCTGTCAGGGTGTCTTTTTATATAATTTAACGTTATCCAATAAGAAAGACATCTAAAAACCAATTAAATTTGCTGGTAGTTGTAGCAATATGTCAAATGCCAAAGCGTAAAACTATTTGAGAAAGTAATCCCGCAACTATATGCTTAATAAATATTTCCAAGTTTGCCCCCTTGACATCCCTTAATTTAAGATGGCCACCGTATCAGTAAAAAGCTCCATTGTATCGCAACTTTGACTTTGCACACAAGCAGTTTCTAAGATAAATTTCATCACATAACATGGCCTTTGAAGAACAATCCTGTATCGTGCCGATCGTGTATCGTGTATGAACTGTAAGCTGTTTCGAATGAATTATTCTCAAAAACAATACCATTTGAAAACATTTTTTCTCTCTGCCTACATAGATGAGAGTACCTTTTGGATTTTGCGTTGTTCGTACAAAACAAATTTTGATCAATAATTTTCGACTTTCTGGTGAAGTCCTGGGCTTGGCTTAAAGTTCTGCGTTCGACCAAGGGAGCAAGGGAGAATTCTCTTTCACTCCTTTTTTTTTTTTTTTATCTATTCATCGTTACGTATATCCGCCATTTTGAATTTCGTTGATAAACTGCTGACCACAAACATCGCTAAAGTACCGATTGTTCGCGATAGATTTCAAAATGGCGGACATACACGTACAAAGCCTTAAATCAAAATAATCATTAGTCAAAAAGAATTCTGCGGTGGGTCCCTTGGCTCGATATAAAATACTGACTGCACTTAGTGAAAGAGAAAGTCTATATTAGATATAGCAGACAATCCATATTCCCTACAATTCTTGATTGATAAGATAGACTACAATGTATGTTTACATCTTAGTATTGGATGTGTCTTAGACCATCGATAAGATGAGATAACGTTTAATGAATAAATCTATTCGGATTTTGAAGTGGAATCAGGAAAAATCGATATCATTAAAATGAGACCCGCCAATAACGATTATTCAGAAAAAAAAACATTTCAAGAACTAGATTACGATCTTCCAAAAACTCATGCATGTGTATGTCTACATGGGAAAAAATGGAATAAATTAACAATTTTGATTTTAATAATAATTTTCTTTTCTTTTCTTTTCTTTTCTTTTCTTTTCTTTTCTTTTCTTTTCTTTTCTTTTCTTTTCTTTTCTTTTCTTTTCTTTTCTTTTCTTTTCTTTTCTTTTCTTTTCTTTTCTTTTCTTTTCTTTTCTTTTCTTTTCTTTTCTTTTCTTTTCTTTTCTTTTCTTTTCTTTTCCTTTCCTTTCCTTTCCTTTTCTTCTTTTCTTCTCTTATTTTGTTTTTCCTCCTAACTAGTTCCTTTAATTTCTCGCTTTTCTTTCTTTTTTAAATATTTTAATGCTTTTTTAACGGCTAAAATCTCATACTTCCTGTTAAAAAAAATGCTATCTAATCATCCTTAGAATTTCCTCATAAAACAAGACATCACATTGTGCTCAAGAAAAGCTTTAATTACAGCCTACAATTTCTTTGAAAGAGTGAGATGATAAGTTATATGTCTTTAATTAGCAACATAGTTTATTTTAAGACACCAGTTGCCATGGAGAATTTAATATGTTTTAGTAAACAGAACTCTCATTGGACTAGACGTAGAACACTTACAGAATATTATCATCGAAAGATAACAGTTTGAGTGAATTTAAGAAACGCCGTTAAGGTAACTTATAATTGGTCTTCGTAATTAGAGAAGGGAGTTTTTATTATTGTAAACTCTAAGACAGGAAAGAAAATTAAGGTAGACTACACTTATCAAGAGCGTAGGCGACTGGTGTTATTAGGATTAATTTATATTAATACAGTAGAAATAAACTCTTCATTTTTTTATTTTAGTTTTATCACCATCAAAATTATTATCATTATTATCATCATCATTATTTTTATTAATATATTTTTTTAAATTTTATTTTATTTATTTCAATTTTTTTTATTTTTTTTATTTTTTTAGCAAAATTTTAGAATAAATTTTACGGATAGTATTGAATGAAAAAATTTTGCTTTTCTAACACTTAGACAAACAGTTTTAGTATTCTTGTCGCAGGTGTGCAAACCTTCACAATATTTCCAATAATCTTAAACATATTATATTATACTATTCACAACTTTCTTCGTTACTACAGAAACATGTGATACATACACTTACGGTTCAAAAGAATAATGCATATTTTTAGCACCGAATTTAGAGTAATCTTCATTTTCAACCAAAGATTTTCTCCGAGGACCTTTTTGAATTGACGTTTTAGTATAATTTTCTTTTTTTCTTTCTTTCTTTCTTTTTTATTTTTCTTTTTTCTTCAAAATATTGCTAATGAATACATATGAAATTTTAAATTTTTCGAAAATTTAAAGTAGTCGTATTAAAAGGATTCTTTCTGAATACGTTTATTGCCAGGCACCAATTCATACGTCTATCGATCGTGCCTTACAAACAAACCTTCACTGACCCAAGGCGAGTAATATTCAAATAGTCAAGCTGTTTGTAACGTCATCTATTTAGCAGGTTTCTAATTTTACCGAATTGAAATATAATTATTGTACCTAGAAATTAGAGTAAATGGGATTGGAAAAAAATACAGAGATTTATCCAGAGTTTTTTTATCATTTACCATGAGTGAAGTTAAATTTCAATTAATGTACTAATATTTTGAAAGTTTTCAACTGGTGACACTGATTATTTTTCTAGTTGTAATTTATGTTTCTTACCTTTAATAAACTTGCAATTTCTAGAAGTTCCTCTGTGTGTTTCACGTTGATGTGTAAGGACCCTGTATAGAGGAATTCTATCATAGCTGCCATTGACTCAGGTTGGATATGGTCAGGCATCACGAATTCGTTATTAGATCGGTCGAGCTCAGAAGCGGAAAATTCTCGTCTGAAAAAAGGTGATGTAGCGGCTAGCACAGCTCTGTGTGCAGTTAAAGTCAGGTTTCCCACTTTAAGAACCACGTCACAAAGTTCCATGTTGCCTCTCATTTCATGAAGTACGCTGAACGCCTCTCGACAGTGATTCCTAGCCTCGAAGAACGACTGAATTGACGATTTTGAACTCGCAGACATCTTAGATTTGCACAAGTTCGGAGTTGTAATGATACCTCTCAGTTATTTCTTGACTATCGACTTAGCTTGTTTTAGCTTTTTACAAAATTGAAATTCAAGACGATTCTCCCCGAGTGTGAGCTAGATTTATAAACAATATCTGCTTAGGACCGACTGTGCTTTGTGTTTTAAGAACAACCTTGAATTCATTATTAGTTTTTAGTCAAATAAAATAAAGGAATATATTTTTTCCAGGTCGCATCAAGAGTCTTGCAGCTGCCTCTCAAGGACTTTTGTTTCGACTACAAACACTACCTACGACTTGTCAATACAAAGTTTCTTTTTAACCAATCAGATTATTAACTTTCCGTTCACATATTTCAATCCTATTTTAATAATTCTTCTCGCTTCCATAATGGGAATAATCAAGCTGTAGTTTTGATTTCAAACACGAAAATTATCCTACCTACTTCAGTCTACATACAGCTGATATTTTATTGCAGTTTTGAGAAAATATCGATTATTAGGCTTATAATGCTGACATTATTCTTGAAAGCAATTCTATCTAAGTTATACGTTGGAATAAATAAAAAAAATTGGCACCTAAAAGCACGAACAAGCTCTTTAGTTACGCATCAACGTAGGTAAACAGCGAAAGACATCATCTTTATTTTAGGAAGAAGGAAAGAATCCAAAAATATATATATATGCCTGTTAAACAATGGCTAGGTCGTGCAGTGGACGAACCAATGGGGTTTTCTTGTGAAGCCGGTTCCAAAACGATCGAAGTAAAAATTAGGAGTGCTATTTTTTGCTCTGAAAAATCGTAGAATCACCTTGGACTGAAGCACAGGAGAAAACTAACGAACTCTAGGTATTAAAGTTAAGACCAAAAACAAAAGAAATAAAAAATTAAGCTAAATTATTATTATTTTAATTCTGAGAAGAGAACGTTGTTAGCAACGTGACGTTGTTTTACAAAGCGAAGGGAATATCATTGTTGCTAAGTGACGTCAGTAAGTTACCGTTTTGAATCATCTTGTTTGGAAAGTTGCCGGCTGAGTGAAAACCTACTGTCAAAATTGTCAGTCAAAAACTAACCTGCCTAGAATGTAATGAAAAGCTTTTTCAAATACAGGACTATACGACGATATTTAATTCAAGTTTCTGACTTCCCTTAGTTACCGTTGCTATGCCCCACGGGCTCAACAAATTAGCAAGAATTCTCAGAATTTAAAACTCTGATCGCGAAAAATTGATTATAAATTGTTTCAGTTGTTTACTGTCCTGTGAAAAGAAAAGAAAATTGCCTCGTTATCCTAATTGTAGTACTCTTTAAAACAGATACTGTGTAGTTGTTTGTGGGACAAGGTTTTAATTCCACTGGGGAAACTGCTGGAACTGTAATTGGTTCGCTATTGTCTAAGTCGGAATCATGAATTAGCTTTGATCAGGGAGATAATTAGGTAGCTTTAAAGTGCATAAAAAGACTGGATAATGCCGTATTTTGTTTTGACAAACAACGGTAACGAGAACTTTGTCAGCAACATGCCTAAAATAAACTAAGTTGAGAATATTCTTCAAGCAGTAGCCAAAAAGCGATTAAGAGGCACAAGAAAATATAGGGTTCGCTATGAAATTATTGAATTGTGAAAATCTTAGCTTTGATCGGCGGAATAAGGATTTGAAGTAAACTTCCCTTTTATATACCTATCCCCTCCACACCAAAGTTGAATAAAAAGGTTATAAAAATAGTGCATGATTCAAACCATTATGTATAATTCTGCTAAAAGAAAAATTGTAAATTGTAATAGCACGTGTAAATAAATTAAAGTCTAAAGTCTAAAGTCTAAAGTCTAAAGTCTAAAGTCTAAAGTCTAAAGTCTAAAGTCTAAAGTCTAAAGTTCAAAACAACAGGAGAACTGACAACATGTTTGTATGGGACCAAAAGTTACTCTATCAAGTAGACCCCTTGCATCAAAGCAGTTCAATTTGGAAGACAAAACAAACAAATTTCTCTCTCCTGAGAATTAAAAACCTGTTGAACCTATAATTGTTTTGTCCTCCAAATTGAGCTGCGTTTTGAAGTGCTACAAGGGGTCTTTCCTTTCCCGAATTTGCTTGAGTGACAACGAAACCATGGAGGTTGGACTTAATGTGTTCATGCATTTACTGCAATTTTAAAATCAAACCTCGAGGGCTGTTTTGTTATTGCTGGTTTTTCAAGGCCGACATGTTGGTTGAAGTTAACAAAAGACTTTTCAGTCACGTTTTCTCTCGTTTGTTGTACAAACAAACCAGCATCAGCTGCCATGTCTTTTATTGTTATTCTCTTGGAAATGAATGAAAAACAGCAATTAGTGGGAAAAGTACGGTACTGACTTACAGCACGTACACGGTACATCATGCCGTATAATATGAGATAGTTCCTATTACATCTCTACCAATAGTTCATCCAATCACAACGCGTAGGTACAGATACGATAAGATACAATAGGGTTACAGCCCAGTACGGCTATGAATCTCTCGCATCGTTTTCCACTCTAGCCCTCATACGAAAACCGCTCTACTCGATACTAAGTGCTAAGACCTTAAGAAAATAAAGGCATCATTCTTATTCATAAGTCTGAAAATCTTTGAAACTGAATAAGGATTTGAATTGAACTCTAATTTGTTAGACCCCCCTCCGTACTTCCCCCAAACATGTACAAAACAAATTAGTGTAATTCAAGATAATTTTGTTTAGAACAACAGGGGATCAAAAACTACCTCAATAAATGACAATAGCGATGAAAAACAATGAGAATTTTTTTCATTATTTTTCTCTTAGTCATCCGGTTTTCCTCCCCCTACGCAAAAGTCAACATGTTATTTCTGATCGACTGTAATGAACGTATCTACTTAGTTCAAACTGTATGAAAAACCCTTAGAGGTAAATTAAAAATGACTAAAATAAGTGAATGACTGTATCGGCGCATGTTGAATCAAGTGCAAACAAGTGAAGTTTTAAGGTCGCCCGCACCTATTGATTTGTTTGACGGGCATGAATTTCAATCGCGTCTTTTTGCATCAAAACCCTGTTTGATTTCTGAGAAATTTGCAGTCATGAGTCTTCGAGCCTTGAACTATGTACCAGTAATTGTTTTTTCTATAAATTGGGTAAAATATTCGAGATATTGAATTTTAAAAAGTGGCTTTTTGAGAAAAAATGCTTATAAATCCAAAACTCTAGTCCTCAAAAGTTACTACACATCCTACCAGTCAGCGTAAAAACTTCTAAGGACTAGATTGGCGCGAAACTTGCTATATGTATTCCTCTATGCCGTTACACTGGCTCAATGAAATATGAAAAAAAATTGTTTTGGATTTTTGGATTTATAAGCACTTTAAGACGAATCTTGGCAGAGAAAATGGGAGCCTGCCTATCCAGGTTGTTTTCTTTTTTGCGAATGCGTTTGATAACTTAGCAATCCTGTCATAACAAGTACCGCGGATTCGAAAAATATGAAGCGGTGTTCCACATTTATTCATTCCTATTACCTTTTTCCGTTTAAAACCAGTTTGAAAACCTGCTTGGTTCGTCCATGGTTGTGGACGGCGGTATATCAAAGAAAACGACCTGGACCGTCAAAATCTCCCATTTTCTCTTCTTTTTTTCTCATTTTTTAGCCATTTTTTCATGATGTTCAAAAAACTACCGCTTGGGTTCCCTGTGTTCGACAAGAGAAATTACAAGCGCGCACAACGTACAGCGCGCGCCGCTAAACTTTGCGCGCGCTATTAATTTCAAAAACGAAGTCACAGATATTTGAACGTTTGAATGCTAACGGTTATCATAACAACAGCGAGCTAACCTAGATTTTTATTAGACAGTTAGGCGCGTGGATCTTATCAAAGAAATGTTTTGCTTCAAGGTAGTATTTTCCCGATCGTTTATCTTCCTAATGATTCTACTTCTGCTGAATTGCCTCCACGCTGCATGCTTTCCAACCGAAGTTAAGATTGGCGGAATCTTCTGCAAGGACATGGATCTGACAACAAAGAGAGCATTTCTTCTCGGTATTGAGTACATCAATAACAGCTCTTCTATCCTACCAAACGTTCAGTTGCTTGCGGAAATAAACGACACGGATTGGTTGGATTCTTTTAACAATATTGAAACAGTTTATTGGCAAATCTACAAAGGAGTTGCTGCGATTATTGGTCCAATGACATCCTCCATGGTCAAAATAACTTATCCACTTTGTGAAGGGTTTGGTGTGCCACAGATCGCTCCTTATGCAACGGATCCATCCTTTGAGTTTTCCTCTCACTATTATACGTACCTTCTACGCATGAGCAGTAGTGATTCCATCGAAAACCAAGTGATTGGAGATTTTATATCTCATTTCAACTGGACTCGTCTGGCACTTATCTCATCTCGTAGTGAATACGGCCTTAATGGACTTGTCACTTTGAAAGACATTGCATCCCACAAGGGATGGCAAATCCTGGCTTATGAAACCTTCCAAGAACACAAAAACATCTCGCTTATCAATGCTACAAATCAGCTCATTCATATCCGAAGTCGTGGTGCAAGAATTATCATTCTGAAATGTCTTGCTGCATATATTCCTACCATTCTAAAGCAGGCCCGTGAACTAGGAGTGCTAAAGGATCGAGTATGGATACTTACAAGCGGGGCATTTGGACATGAAAGTATTTATACCCCAGGTATAGCAGTACCTGATTATCTGCAAGGTGTCGTAGGTATACGACATACCTTTGGGCGTGGGCAAATGTCGGACACTTTCAAGACTGCTTGGAAGAGCGTTGGATATCCTGAAACATCGTTTGGAAACGAAGCTGTTGCCGGCCATACCTTTGATGCAGTGTTAGTACTTGCTGAAGGTCTTCAAAAACTTTTAGATAATGGATATAGCATCTCGAATGTAACACAAAAGTTTGGCCTTTATACGAACTCTGAAACAACTCCCAGACCTGAAGGAAAATATCTAATGGAATACTTGAGTAAGGTAAATACCTCAGGCGTTATGTCTGATAACTTGGTGTTCGATAGCAGTCGTTCTCCTGTAGAAGATGAGTTTGATGTTGTAAATTTACGCTCTTATGGATTCGAGAAAGTAGCTCATTGGAATCCTAATGAGAGACTCGTCATGGAAGCGAACAGAGAGATTGTATGGCCGTCAGGAAAAGTTGATATCCCCTCAGATAGTACTCATCTTATAGAGAACAGAACACTGAAGGTAGTCACCATAGAGGAGCATCCTTTTATATACGTCTTTACTTCAGAAAAGGATGGGAAAAAACAGTATAAATTCAGTGGTTATTGCATCGAGTTGCTTGAAAAACTGGCCGAGAAAATGAAGTTTAACTACGAGATCTACCCTGTCTCGGACGATCAGTTTGGTTCAGTGGATACGTTAACCAAAGAATGGAATGGAATGGTGAAGGAACTTCTACAGGGTAAAGCTGATCTTGCCGTGGCCTCTTTCACAATCAGCCCTGAGAGGCAACGTGTGATAGACTTCACTCAACCTTACATCAGCCTTGGTCTAACAGCCTTGATCAAATCTATCAGTAAAACCTCAGATTACTTCTCTTTCTTCAGACCATTTCGTAACGACATGTGGGTTGCAATAGGTGTCACTATGATTGTCGTTGGGTTCTTTCTGTGGTTCTTCAGTACCTTCAGTCCTTATGGATACTACGGGCGCTGTGTTCAGACCTGTTTAAGTAGAGTGCATCCAGAATATCTCAAGTTTCGGGACACTTTGACTCTCGTAAGAGCACTTTGGTCATCTGTTGTGTACTACGTTGGGCAAAGCTCTGACCATCTTCACCCTGTCAGTTCATCAGGACGGATAACAGTTGCCGTATGGTGGTTTGCTATCCTCATAATCATGTCATCATACACTGCTAACCTCGCTGCCTTTCTTACAATACAACGATTTTCCTCTCCGATTAAAACTGTAAGTGAACTGGCACAACAGAAGAGTATTTCCTATGGCACAGTACAAAACAGTCAGCCACAAGCTTTCTTCGAAACATCAACGATCCCGAGCTTCGTTACAATGTGGCAGTATATGCAATACCATCACACTTTCGTGAAGAGTAGTGCGGAAGGCATTAAAAAAGCTAAAGATGAAAATTATGCTTTTATATGGGACTCCGTGGTTCTGGAATACATTACGCATCAGCAGAGTGATTGTGGCTCTTTGACAACTGTTGGAAGTCTCCTTGGGAAAATTGGATACGGATTTGGACTTCAAAAGGATTCACCTTACACTCAACAGCTTAGCAATGCCATCCTTGAACTGCGTCACAAAGGTGTAATGGACATACTTGAAAAGAAATGGATTCACTCCAATGAACGATGCAGTGGGAAACCCGGTAGTGGAACTACAGAAGAGGGAACTCAGCTAGGGTTGGGAGATCTCGCAGGGGTCTTTATCGTCGTCTGTGCAGGGATTGCATCAAGCTTTGTTGTTCTTGGGTTCGAATGGCTTTGGGCGGCTCGCAAGGACACTGAAGAAAAGCAAAAGGATACGGGCTCCAAACCAAGTTTGATCACAGCTCTGCATGCACGACGAATTCGCGCATTCCATGACTGGAGGCACCGAGAAGACATCCCTAAAGTACGCAAACATGCTACTTTGATGTGGAATACAGTTCGTCCAATGTTGCCAACATGGCAGAGTAGACAAACTGGACCAACAGGAACTCTCACCCCAAATTTGGATTCAAGTAATGTTGAGTTAGACAAAATTGTTTCTTTCACACAAACTGCTGAAATAGAAATAGAGGATGATGATGATGATGATGATGATAATCAAAGTTACGTTGTTTAGAGCACGTTTTTTGTTTGTTTTTGTGACGCAGACAACTCATATAGACATTTTTAACTTTCATCCATTAAACTTCTAATGATATGATCAGCCCTTTTCCTTATCTATTGTATATGATTGAAGGAAGCTTGCGCTAAACCTAGTTGTCTCAGGTAGTTGTCAATGTCGCAGAAATACAAAAACAAAAACAAAAATGGCTCTAAAATAGGGGAAAGGTACGTTTTTTAGGGGGAGGGGGAGTACTGGGGGATTCGCAGTAAACTTTTTAAAAATGGTAATTTCCCACTTTCCCTCAGTAAGAAATTCATGACCCTCCTACGGAGTTAACTCTCCTCTAGCTTTCGTTAAAAATAACAATTGATTCAAGGTTTGACCCTCCACAAAAGTTTAATTTTTTATTAATGAACCCCCCCCCCCCCCCAGAGCCCCAGCCCTCCACCCCCCCATTAAAAAAACGAACCTTCCCTAGCTAGTCAGAATACTTCTCCCATTTGCAAATTCTTATCGCCTAACGACTATGTAATATAATCGAAGGAAGCGTGCAAGGCATCCTGGTAGTGGTAGTAAATGACGCATTAATGTAACATTCTGGTTGAGTGATCACGCACAAAGCAATCCAAGGCGAGGCGCCGGGGAAATAAAAGAATATATTAAGATTACTCCATTGTTTCCCCGGAGCCTCGTCTTGAATTGTTTTAATTTGTGCGTGACATTCAACCAAAATATCAAAGTGGGCTATTGACTTATCAGTATAATTGATACTATTCAGCACTTATCACAAAAAAACATCAATGACTAATATCTTACCAAAACTGGAGGTAATTTTAAATCACATTTTTTAGTATACTGAAGCATATTTATGAAAGAATTTAAATTTTGTAAGTATTTGGAACTATGTTAATTTTCACGGCCCTTTTTAAATTCAAACTTTTAAAATATCTTATTCAGGAGCCTTATGTCAGCGGCTTATAATTCGCGCCTGTGTTCTGTGATTGCTTTATTCACCTTTTTTTAGTATATAATTACTATAGTCTAAGCTCTCCTTGCGACCACTCTTGTTAGCGACCAGCTCCACGATTTCGAAGCCCCGTTTGAATTCAGCTGCTTAAGAGAGCCATTCTCGTTAGGCACCAGCTCTAGTTGATTGAACGACTATTTTTTCGATTTCCGGAGATGGTGGTTACGAGATCTTCGACTGTAGTTATTTGTGACTATGAATAAATCTAGCTTAAATCTACTGAATTCGTGTTGAATGTGCTTAATTTTTTGTTACAAGTTTTATATTTTCTTCTTTCCATCCTTTAAGTTTAATTCCTCGCTTCTTTGTTCTTTCTTCGTTTCTTTCTCCGTTCATTCGTTCGTTCGTTCCTTTCTTCGTTTCTTCCTTCGTTCGTTCGTTCCTTTCTTCCTTCCTCTCTCCCCTCCTCCTTCCCTTTCTTCCTTCCTTCCTTTCTTTCTTTCTTTCTTTCTTTCTTTCTTTCTTTCTTTCTTTCTTTCTTTCTTTCTTTCTTTCTTTCTTTCTTTCTTTCTTTCTTTCTTTCTATTTTTTTTTTTTGTTCTTTTTGGTTCCTTTTTTCTTAGTCTTCTTTTCCTTTTTTGAATTATTGTTTTCTTTTCTTTTTTCTCTTTTCTTGTTTATTTTAACTACACTTGCGTAGATTTGTCCTTTCCTTCCAAGGTCCAAGATCCCGAGGATCCCAAGTCCATGATCCAGGTCCTCCACACCAGTCTCCTCCTCGTCTCCCCCAGCCCGGGTACCCGGTTCCAACATTATTCCCCTGTTAGTAATCACAATGAGTGCACTTCTGTAGTTCGTATTTTGATCTTTGATCGTCACTTACTCAGCAAAACTATTATCCCTGAATCATCCAAGGTGATTTATAAAGACAATCCACCATGGGCAATGGAATGGATAAGGTAAAATACTCTCTCTCTACCTCATATAAGCTCACTGTGAGACAAACACACATCAAAAGTACAGTACGAATCTGCTTTCTTTTGTACCTACGTACAAATCCTTCACTTTTTTAATAGTCTTTTCCCTTCCTGTTCCAAGAATAACTATTTTCCTTTCAGTTCACGTTATTCGTTATTTATGTTCATTATCATTTTCGAAGCGAGTCGTTAAAATTTGTACCTACACAAATTTTATGAGCCATTTTTACTTGTCCTGACTGATTAATTATATTAAGCTTAAGCTTAAATTGACAGAAATTACATATGGTCGAAATATGAATATATTTGACCATTTTACACATGTCTACTTGCACTGTAGTATAAGCTTACCGTTATTTTTGTTCATTTTTTGTCGAGTTTTGATAAACGTTCTAATGTCCTAAGTATAAGGTCTTTGAAGGTTCTTGAACTTATAACTATCAATATATTTAATGGCAATCATGGTAGAGTGCATTCAGTAAAAGCATGAAACATTACTAACACTATTTTGTACTATTTTATGCTAATTCTTTTGTTTTCTTTTGTTTAACTAGCACTATTTTGCACAATTTAGTAATTAGTGTTTCACGCTTTTAGTGAATGCACTCTAATGTTAGCCTACAGTAGCTCTACTTGTATATATAAGCCTCAGAAAGCTTACTTAACTAATAGATTTGCAGGAAGTCTTAGGAGATGTGTAGCAACAAGCTCTAAAAAATTATAATACTGAAAATGAAACCAATATCAACATTATAGCAAAAGCTACTTGTCAATAACAATGTGGAATGATGCAGGCACTGGTTATATAAGGTGCTCAATATCCAGTATTGGATCAGGAAACTTTATAGCTCACAGTCACCTGCATCAGTAGCTGTCTATTTACTTTAATTCTCTTCCTAGCTGTATGTCTCTGCATAACACTTTCATCCTCACAGGAAAAAATATTGAATTTCCAATTAGGTTAAACTGGGATTTTTTTGGGATTTTTTCCCAATATTGTTTTATGTAGCACTTTTCCAATATTGGGAAATTCCAAAGGAAACCCAAAGATAACCCAAAGATATCCCAAAGATATCCCAATAATTCCCCATTTTTTCCCCAAACTGAAAATTCAATATTTTTTCCTGTGGGATATCTTTGGGTTATCTTTGGGTTTCCTTTGGAATTTCCCAATATTGGAAAAGTGCTACATAAAAAAATATTGGAAAAAAATCCCAAGAAAATCCCAGTTTAACCTAATTGGAAATTCAATATTTTTTTCCTGTGTTTTCTTGGAAAATTGCTGCTGGGTTTTCCCTCAGCAGTTAATCTTAAACAATATTACTCAGAAAAGCAACAACAACTCTTTTGTTTGACTCTAGAGCTCAGTTTTTGTAATTGTAGCTGTAGTTGTAGTTGTAACAAAACTAATGCATCACTTTGTGACTGGCATGGCAAAATACTAGAAGACAAGAGAAAGTTATTTCAATGCTATGGCTTAATTGTCATAATATTTACATAATGTAAGTCAGTACCTTACAATTTCCTCTTCTGCCAATTTTTACCTGTATTTATTTGTTCCACTGAAATTATTTTTTGTTTCCTTTCAGATTGTTCCAGGGCTATATCTTGGAAACTTTAGAGGTAATTTAGAATAAATTAATTATCATCTCAGAGATCACACATTTTCTTGATATTTTGTCAATATCCTCCTCAAATAATTACCTTCCTGGCAGAGTCTCCTTTTCTCTATCTTTCAATGAATCAACATTCACAAAAAGGAGAATCTGCCCCAGCTGCCACCTGTCATGACATTGGCAGAGAAATCTTCCATACATGCTTAATAAAATTTTTGGCTGAGCTTTATTGAGCCCCCACTGAACAAGAGCTGTATATTATTGTTACTAAGCTGCTGACCAAAAGTGAGCCCACTAAATACAAAATGGTGTCTGAAATATCTAATGATCAATGCATTTGATTCTGCAATAAATGTCACTGGAAATTCATTTACACATGCACAACAAAGAAAGTGATGATGGTGGGCACAGGCTCCTATTCCCTGCAAATGCCAATCCACCAAATGACTTTGCTAGTGCAGGAACTCAAATTATGGAATAATGTTTTTAAATCTGAAAGGGGTTTTACAGCAAGAAAGAGGTTTTTATTTGAATTTCTGGCCATATATTCTTGGACCGAGTCACATTAGTCACTTTGTTCACTTTCATCATGGATTATGCTTTGATGGAATGACATGGTTACACAATCAAATTTTTAATCAGCATTGATCAATACTAAATTTGCAAACCTTGAATATTTTATTTAAAACAAATCTAAATTTTCATTTCAAAAGGCTTAATTAAAATGGCTCTTTTAATTCAGATGCTAAAGATGTTGAGAAGCTTGCCGAGAACAAAATAACTCATGTCGTAGCTCTTCATGACAATGCAAAACCATTGCTGGATGTAAGTAGAAAAAAAGCTTAACTGTACTGAATAGTAATCTTTTTGAAGTAGTCCTTTCCTTTGGAGGTATTTTTGGAGCTAATTACATGTATTCTTGCTAGTCCAGCGGTAACTGTCACCTAAGCCATTTCATAAGAGAGACCCTTTCCAAATCTTTACATGTATGCAATATCCTGTCATAAAAAGCTGGTCAAATGACATAAACTTTGTCAGGAAATGCAGATTTCTACAATTATTTTTAGAACCTTTCCCTATTAAACTCAGATTATGTCTTACTGCCAATAATGTTTTTGCATAGGTTTTGGTAAAATTTCCAAGGATTTGAGTTTGCATTAATTGTTGCTAATCTTGCATGCCTAGCATGCTTACTTATAAATGTATGAAATAAATTTTATATACATCTACCATCTCTTTAAAGCATTTACAGTACAAGTGCATCCAGGTTGCTGATTCACCAGAGGAAGATCTGTGAGTATAAAACAGGTTGTACGAAGCCAAAATAAGCACTATTTCATCAGATAAGTCTTTATCCAGCAGATAAACGTTATTCCCTGACAGATAGCGGGATTAGGTTGCATGTAGCTCGAATAGGAATTATCTATTATATTTTTTCACTAAGATGACTAATCACTGGATAACAGTTTGAGGTCGTGTGTGTATCTTGTTTTCTTTGATGAGCAATCACACTCTTATATATAGTAGTCCCTACCCCCTTCCTTCAACTTGACACAGCATAACTAGAGTCATTAGTGAGGGATGTAAGTTTACATCCCTCACTAATGACTCTAGTTATGCTGTGTCAAGTATCTTTTTATTTGTTGCTAATGATAAGCTGTCTTTTTCTGCAGATTACCATACTTTGAAGAATGCATTGATTTTATCCATGAGTGCAGGTATCTAAATATATGATAGGCACTTGCATGAGCACTAAATATCATACATGTATACATAAATAATACTTAAATTCTACTTCTGAAACAGTTAATTTCACTGAATGCTCTAAAGGACCAAAAATAAATCTTTTGTGACTTTGAGTGAAATTTCTTGTCATGCAAGAATATTGCATTGTTCCTTCCCTACAACATGCCTGCCATACAATTCCTCTACACTTATATGCTTCAATTTATTTGAATTTAAATTAAGTTGAATTAAATTTATTTTTGAAGGGCTAAGAATGGATGCTGCTTAGTTCATTGGTAAGTGTAATTGCATAACAATTGACTGTAAGATTTTTATGGGTTTCACTGGTATGTGAAAAGTGCTGCCGAAATTTCAATCAAATTTCTTAAATACACATGAAAACCGTAAAATATTTCTATGTTATGTCTACTGTATCAATGTGAAAGCTTCAAAAGTACTAGTGTATGATTGGATTTGAAACATTCTTTCATTCATTTGTCTATCTAATTTTTTTTTCATCCATTCATCAATTGGCTCATTTATTATTCATGTTTGAAATTGCTTTATTTATTAGTGGGTTGATTGAATTGATTATCAATTAGATACATTTTGGTTCAGGTATCCATTCATTCATTCATTCATCCATTCATTCATTCATTCAGTTATAATAATAATAATAATAATAACTTTATTAATGCTCCCAAAGGGCTCTTCCACAGTAATTTACAAAAACAAAGAAATGATAAAAGTCTATATATATATATGTATGTATGTATAATGATATAAAACTCTAAACATAGTATAATTATAACAGGAAACGATAAATTCATTTAAAAACTGTATGAAAGTGACTCTTAGCTTTAGCTTTGAAACTGTGTAAACTCGTACACTCGGTAATTTCTTCAGGGAGGGTGTTCCAGCACTTCACCGCTCTATATATAAAAGAACGCTGGCCAGCAGCAGTACTAAACGCTGGGATATCTAATTTTTTCTTATTCCTAGTATTTTTCCCATGAACATGAGCATTATTCATCCATTCATTCATTCATTCATTCATTCATTCCTTCATTCATGCATCCATGGCCATCCATACATTCATTCATCCATTCATTCATTCATCCATTCAATCATTCATTCATTCCTTCATTCATACATCCATTAATCCATCCATCCATCCATCCATCCATCCATCCATCCATCCATTCATTCATTCATTCAACCATCCATCCATTCATCCATTTATCCATTCATCCATTCATTCATTCAACCATCCATTCATCCATTCATTCATTCAGTTCATTCAGTTCATTCAGTTCATTCAGTTCATTCAGTTCATTCAGTTCATTCAGTTCATTCAGTTCATTCAGTTCATTCATCCATTCATCCATGCATCCATGCATCCATGCATCCAGGCATCCATGCATCCATTCATTCATTCAACCATCCACCCATTCATCCATTCATTCAACCATCCATTCATCCATTCAACAATCCATCCATCCATTCAGTATTTTACTTATTCTACCTATCATTCTATCAGCATTGCTGGTGTTTCAAGATCCACAACTATCGTCACAGCATATCTCATGGCGATCACCAGTCTTGACTGGCGCGAGACGTTACGGGCTGTCAAGGTGATCCGAATGGCTGCCAACCCTAACTACGGCTTCAAAAGACAATTACAAGACTTCTATAACAAGGAATTAAGAAAGGTATGTGTAACTATCATTTTTGGAAACGCGCTATTATAATGAAAACATTTGAACTTGCAAATGTGGATTTTATGAAGTTATATCTTGGATCTTGGATCTTGGATCTTGGATCATCTCGATTAGTTTTATCCACGAAGCACCCTAAGAGAAAAAAAATACCACTTTCCTTCCTATTTATTTTACAGCTCATTACCCATAATTCCTTTCAGCCTTCTTCTCAGTTTTCTTAAATAGGGGTATACTTCTGACAAAGGAGCTTTTTTTCACTGAATGACATGTGAACTGAAATGGAAAAACATTACAACCAGAGGAATAAGATAAGATAAGAAAATAAGGGGGAAGAAAAGAAAAAAAAGAAAAAATAAAGAAATTGTTATTGCGCGACTAGAATTTTCTTTTTTTTCCCCACCAGATTAAAACAAAACTTCAGATACGATATCCAGAACTGGTTTTTGATGGCGAAGAAGATGCTTATTTAAAGTCTCTCTTAGCTAAAGAGGACAACTCACCTGACGGGCATGTCACAGCCAGGGACGAGGAAGATGATGTTTTGAATTTTTACCATGAAAGGCAACTAAGGAAAAAAACTGAAGAAGAATCAACGAAAAATAATCAACAAAACACAGACGAAGGGGGTTCTTCTTCTTAGCACTCGTCAGTCCAATCTAGTTTAACCGGTTCAGTTATACCGGTTATGCAGGTTCAATGAAACCAATTGTATACCGGTTTTAATTACCATCGATACGATCGAAAGGGATTGCGTTGCTTGGGATGGAAAGTATGACCGCGCTGACAGCTTGGCAAATTATTTATTAATTTTTAAGATCCCAATTCTTTCCTCAGAGGTTTTTTGAAGAAAATATTTCCACTTTATCCGAAATTCAATTTCCCAGGCTAATTTAAAAATATGGAAAAACTGGGGAAAAATCGAAAGAATTATAAGAAAATGGGTTCGAAAATGAAATGCTTAATTATAAATACCAACGAGAATGAGCCGACGTTTCCGTAACTCTCGAGTTAATATCGATTGCTTTGTGTCGAATTTGCCACACGATTAAATATCGATTGAATAATTTAAACTGTATCTGCCGGCTTAATATCGATTGAATATTATTGAAACGTAAACCGACGACGTAATATTGGTTTTGGAAAATATTTGATTAAAATTGCCTGCCGGAGTCGCTAAGTAAGATCAAACTTATACATTACCAAACGACTAAATATCGATTGCATACGCTGAAATGCAATCAGCTGACGTAATTTTGATTGCTTTATAAAATTTGAAAAACATGCATAGGTATCACTATTTCGAGCCCGAAAGTGGCCAACGAATGTGTATCGATTGGACATAACAGCTTATTTTTAAATTGAGTGCGAGTCCGGCATAAACGAGAACATATCGATCAATAACTGCTAAACTAAGAGAGCAGGCGAACAAATATCGATTGCAAGATGTTACGTACATCGAGAAACGAAAGATTTCAATACGCCTCGTTATAAATTGAGAGGAAAATGCCAGTATATTTGCTACCCGAAGAATTATCGATTTCCATATAACTGTACAGTGGAATGATTAAAACATTTCTTATACTCTTTGCTCGTATACGTTAATGGTAGCATTAAAAAACAACCTCAGGATTCGATCTGTGAGTTAACCGTGCCCTGACTTTGATCAGTCCAGAGGTTGTTTCAGAGCGGTATCAATAAAAAAAAAAATTTAAATCTCCCCCCCACCACCCCCCCAAAAAAAATCATTACAAAGAATCATAGGGGGGGGGGGGGGGGGTTACAAATTGAACACTGCACGTCAACAGACCGTTTGTATTAGTAGCGTACTATAAGCCAGTTCACAGTTTAAGAATCGTTGTCAGTGCGCAAGCGATTTTATCCCGAATTTCTCACCTTTTGTTTAATCAAAAGCAAAAGAAGGTTTAAACAACAGAAGGGGAGAAATTTGGGATAAAATCGCATGCGCACTGAAAAAGATTCTTAAACTTTGAACTGGCTTATAAAACCACTCATGTAGTGTGAGAATAGAGAGTGTTTTTTTTTTCGCTGGGAGAGGGGAGTTTTTCTTAGACGTGGGAGTTGCCCCCTCTCTGCCCTTCTTATTTATCGGTGGGGTAGTGGTTTACCGCTCGCCTCTCACCGCCGTGGTCTGGGCTCGAGCCCTGGCTCGGGCTGGATCATATGTGAGTTGAGTTTGTTTGATGTGTTGTTATTTCCCTTGCCACAAGTTTTTTTTCTCCAGGTTCTCTGGTTTTCCTCCCTCAGTAAAAGTCAACATGTGAGTTGAGTGTTGCATGTTGTAAATATTAGAATGTGTGTCGAGCGAACCTCAGGGAAGAGCCCCGACGGGGAGTGATGGTTCTAGAAAAAAAATATGTTTTTGTTCTTCGTCCTCTCAAATCCCTAAAAATTGCGCTAACAAAAGAAGATGATAATCCCATTCAAAGATTTGAGCAGCTGTTCTCTTCTTGTTTGCTAGGCGCCACAATAAACCTATAAAATCCCGACCTAAGTTGACTCAAAACATCAACAAACAAAAAATACAGCTCCGCCTTCTGGTTTAATAAATTTACGAGATTATAAAGTGTTTTTTATTTGTTTTTCCTTCTCTGACAACATTTTCCGCTCCTTGCAAAGGAATTCAAATTAATTTCCATTGTCGCCTCAAATAATGATCTCTGTACCTAGCAAGTTTTCATCTTCTTTGCAAGTGAGGGAAAAAAATGGATAATAGAATAGTAAAATACGTGAGAAAGTTTCACTTAGAAGCTGCATGCTCGAAGTTCCACATGTCCTTTCAGTTCCTTTGTTTGTTTTTTTGTGTTTTTTTTTCTATAGCTCAAAATTATTCAGATAAATAAGAAAGACTGACATTCTTTCTAGATCCCATAACTGCAAAAACGTTTGGGAAAACGTATTACTATAGAGTGATTTTACTTGCGCGTGTAAAAAAAAAAAAATGGGCAAACTTAAGACCCAGTCCAGATCGACGTTGAACTTTTGCAGCGTCCAAAAGTCTAGCTAACTGCCTTCGAGGTCGAGCGCTGTTTTGCTCGAAACTAGTAGAAATATGTAGAACAAACTTAGCACATGCCGCCTCTGACATCAACTCTTTTTACTACTGAAGGAAAAGAGCTGATGTTTTCTCAGCCGCTGTCCTCAAAGGCAATCATATTCGACGCGACAAAAGTTCGACGTCTGGACTGGACCTAACAGTTAGTAGTAGATTCTAGATCCATTGTTTTCTTTTGTTCTTTATACTGGCACTTACTAAGCATTCAATCTAGTCATCTTTCTTTCACCGGCTAAATAATACTATCCAGTACTCTAGTTTACTAGAATATCGTTTCACTAACTTTTCGTCGTTGTATAGATGTAAATTAGGGAGTGGAATGTTTTACCATGACGTAAGAACGTTTCAGTTCTTTAAAGCAACAATACCCCAACAAATGCATTGTTGACATAAGATTTTCAGAAGCTGTAAGCTTATAGTCGCTATATCGCTGTTTTGATTGTGTTTGGTTTACAGTAAACTCACTCCTTGATACACAGACGTCTTCCTTTAACCGAAGAATGTATGGGGAAGCAATTTAAAGATATGCGAGACTTAGAAACAGCCAAAATGAATATTAAAACTGTTGGAAGTGAAGATTAACAATGTTGAACATACCCCAAAGTAAAGCATTGTTCAACGTTGTTCAAATCTCTTCTAATTCCTAAAACGACATATTTTCTTTCATCTGCTATTACATTTGTTTTGAATTTTGAAGCATGAGAAGCCAGCAAAATTCCTTTGCATTGAGCTATGAATTGTTTATGCTAAGTATTCAGCCGAACAGCGTACAAGCCAATAGAAAAACAGCGTATCATCCACTAATATTTCAGCATTGATTTGTCTCCCTTCACTTCGACCAAAGGCAGTGTGTCGAAAGGTTGTTTCCCATAAAATCCTTCTTCGCCATTCTGCGTCCTTGTTCTTAAAAAACAAGACTGCAAGTCCCAGCTTAAAACCTCAATCTTAACAATATTTTCCCAAGCGAAAGGTAAGTTAAAACCTAGTTATGTATCGCAAGTGATTTACGACGGAAACCAGAATGTCTTTGTACTCAAGAAATCACGAATAAGATTCGTAACCACTGCCAAACGTTTTGCTTTCGATTGGTCATTTGGTGGATTATGTTCCCCAAAATGAGGTTTTAAATCGACATTAACCAAGTTTATTGCCATTATTAAACACGCTAAACACAGTTTAACAAATAGAATGGAATATTTTCGACCCTAAATACCAAAAATCGACCAGCAACAACGCAGGTGCGGTCATAAGTTTTACTCAACTTTGCTGACAGTAAAAGTCGTGCTGTAAAGTCGTTGCCAACAATTCAGTTCTTGTCGTTCTCACCGAAGAAAGCGTCACATTGCGGTATTCTTTTCGACATTTGTTTGGGTATTCCAAACCATTAGGGACTAAAAATGTCTCAGCTGCTCCGTGAAAAAACCTCCACGCAATGTTTTCGTCTGGCAATGAAGTTGGGGAATATTGGCGACGAGCCCGTATCCACGTATAGGAATCAGTCCTGAGAGTCCTCTGTTGAAAATGATTAAGATAATCCTACTTTCAACAACGAAAAACAAGCTATTTTGTTTGTTTATTTATAAGATGTCTATATAACACGAATCGAATAAATAATCTCTCCAAAAAATAAACCAGGTATAAGAACTCGGTAATTTAATGGCCATAAATCGAATGGCGTATTTTCATTCCTCGGTATTACCGTGTCAGCTAGCTAGCTTCGCCTTGCGCCAGGTAGACTGAAGAGACGAAAGAGAAAAGGTTGCTACTTTCTTTAGCTACCTTAAAACCGCGCAAGAACTTTGGCTTAACTAATTTATTTTTCTAAAAAAAAAATCCTCTCGTGTGGATTGCAATACTTGAAGTAAGCTTAAAGTTCTAATGTAACACGATTTGTTAAGGATTTCCTTGTCCTATGGCGGATTTGAAAAGATAAACACTAACACTTCCTGTTACACTTGAGATTTCCTTTGTACACGGCCATTAGAAAAAGAGAAACGGTGTACAAAGTATTAGCGAGATTCCTTGAGCTAAATTGCTCGTCTACGCCCTCATGGCCGAGTGTGAAAGCTACCTTCAGCAATTGTGAGCAACAGAACTTGCTTATCCTTCACTTCCTCGATTCATTTCTATATTTTCTTATTTCCTTTATATATGGGCCAAAGATGAAGATTATTTGTATAATTACTTAATAAATTCGTTTATAATAAAGACATACAAGAATAAAAGGGAAGAATCCAAGACTTTCCACGAAAAGCCGCCATTTTGTTTGTCCCTTCCGAAACGCCGAACCAAGAAGGGAAAAAAATGGCTGTTCAGGAGAATCTTATAGACATTATAATTATCAAATCCCATTATTCTTTGATCACGACAGCCACATTGATTTAGTACTATTTATCACTTCTTTTCTTACAAAATGGGGGGGGGGGGGGGTTACGGACAACCTAGGACCCCCCCCCCCCCCCCCAGTGGGTTTGTTTCTCGTGTCAGTTTGCTTCAGTCCAATCGCACAAATTAAAAGCAAATCAAAATGATTTTTGAAGCAAATAAAATCTAATTTAGAACACGATTACTTCATTCAATACAACCCCGTCGTTGCTGGCGATATTTTATCGCATATAATGAGTTAGAAAGCAAAGAAAACATCTCAAAAAAGCAATTACTCGGAACACGTGAGAGCAAATGAAATTTTCACTTTCTGATAAAGAATGAAAAACTCGTGGAGAATCGAAAAACCTACGAAACTGCACAACAATGGTCCAACGAACTCTCTGATAATATAATGAATAACACTTAGGTTTTTGACTAAAGCTTTTCTTTACTTCTTTGTTGGTTTATATCAGTCATATTTTTTGATTCTATATAAGCTTCTTTTGTTATTATCAATAAGTTAAGATACCTTCAAAGTACTTTCTCAAAAAAACACCTGTGTCAACAAGTATGATCCTGACTTGTAAAAGTTTATGTCCAAATAATCGAAGTATTGTGGCTAGCCTTTTGAATCTCACTATTTTTGCACAGTATCTTGTCAAAGAAAGTTCTATACGGATGACAAATTAAATTCTTTATAATTAATGAGTTTTAAAGTTCACAGTCATGAATTTTGCTTTGATTCATAAAGGAAAAAAACTAAAAAATATATGCATACACTGAAAGCGAAATATGATTATGATTCTTTAATTAAGAGTTTTTAAGTGGGCCAAATCGATAAAGTTTTGATATGAAGGGGATGAATGGGTCAAAATATTTGAGTCTATGTATAGCACGCTCTGAAGTTTTAAAGCAGCACATCTTACTTCACTCTACAACAAACGATTCAAAAGATGGCATTCAAGAAATGTGCCCGAAGGCAATGAGATTAAACAATATATCCAGGTGAACAATAATAGTGACCTTGTGGTCTTCAGTATTAGATATGAGGTCTTCGAAATGAAAAATGAAAAATAACACGTCATTATTACAGTTCTAGAAATAAAGTAGTGCTAATAAAGAAAGCATAAAAGTTTGGTCTCAAAGTATTCTTTGAAAACATCTTATACAGTGCAGCCCAGATTTCAGATATCTCCTATGATATATGATAATAACTATATTTAACGCAGAATTCTGAAAGATCAAAACTTCTTTACACTGAAGCTGTGATAATAACCGAACAGTCGGGGTTCAATAATCTTTATGCAAACAGACGTTGGTGTTGTTTTGGCAATCTATTTGTGTTCAAATGAGTGTTTTGTTTCGAACTCTACTCTTCCTTTTCGACCTGTTGAGCCAATAGATAAATATGGTCTTCATTTACTGACTTCCCGTATGAATGATAAATATCGAGTCACCACGCCCATACAAGGTTTGTTTGCCGTTAGAGGTCATTTTGGTACGATCGATATCAACTTCTTTGAAAGGCGATGTAAATGTGTCATCACGACATGCCGTTCGTGGACTTTGAGGAAGCAACCGCTTCTGAACTGAGGCGTAAATTATAGATCCTTTAGTTTGAGGGAAAACGGGAGCCTGACTTTAAAAAAAAACAAGCTCAAAATTATGACCAAATCACATATGATAATTGTTCTGAAATTTATCCCAAACCAATTCAAGAAAGGTGTCACTTGAAGACAGAATAGCATTGGAAAATCTCAATAAAATTATTTCTCCGTAATATTTTAGCTTAGTTTGCAAAACTATTTTGGTCGCAGGTTGCATTGTAATCTAGATTTCCTTTTTCTGTTATTATTGTCAATAAATCAGAAGCCTTTTACGTGTTTCTATGCATCGCTCCATTGATCCTCTCATTTGCCGTTAGAGATATGACTTCCGCTCACGTGACAAGCACTACTATTGTCACATGCCTCGTTAATTTGCTATTTTTAGCACATGGTACTCTAACATGACAACTGTACTTGATATTCTATAAAAAAACACAGATATATTAAGAATTTTAAGTTTACGGCGACTATTTCAAAGTAGTTGTAAACTATTTTGAGGATAATCGTTATCAGAACTGATGGAGTCTGCCATATTCTTCTTCTTTTTCATTATCATCATCTTATTCTTTTTTTTTCTTCTTCTTTTTTTTGTTTTGTTAATGCGTTCTATCAATTCATTACTTTAAAAGTTGATAAAATATAAATAATGACTTTCAATTTCAGATTTACGTCTCGCGTATTTCGTTCCAATCAAGATAACAAAAGCAAATGTCGTGTTTTAAACTTGTTTTGGTGCATTTTTGATATCGAAAGTAAAACCATCAAAGAGAAAAAGAAAGAACAAGTGTGAGGATAGATACGAGAATGAAAACAAAATCTTACAGCCATGTGGCAGGCACATTATAATAAAAAACTCTCAAAGTTTTCAATCACACTGAATTAAACCCGCCAAGCGAAAATTTCAGTAAGCGGGTTGTCAATATAGTACGACTCGCCAATGAAAAATTGACAAAGTTTGCCTGGAGCACTTTGTCTGAAGCAGACCATGCAGTTTCGCACACAGATATGCTTGAGTGAAGTCATCTTTTAAGAATTGACGGATGTACTTAATGACAATTAAAATCCAAGAGTCTGCTTTCGCTAGATTATTTGTTAATTATAAGGATCGATTCCAGACTGTTGGAGAGCACGATTAATATGTTGCTAGACTTATGACATCATCAGGGATCGAGCCTGAGATCCCAGAGATGAGAGGCTAGTGCACTAGATGATTCCCCCAAAAAAATACACTGAAAAGTTAACAATAAAGGGTTAAACTGTTAACAAGTTATAAAATATTGTTTCAATAAGAATATTAATAATTTAGGGTGAAAACGAAATCACTTCAGTCCGGGGGTTTCCCGATAGCCTTTAAAATTTTAATCTTAAAAATCAAGATGTAGTAAGTGTGTCTGGGATGTAGGGCAGTTGGTTTGATTGAGAAAGAGAATCCGCTACAAGGGATTTCTCCAAGGTTCATCACTGGGACCGTAAGTGCTAGATTGAGAAATTGGATGTAAATGTCTTGAATGATGCAGTTGTTAAAGAACGCAGAACAAACATATGGGATATTTCTGAAACAATGCTACAAGATGCGGAAAATATAATTTATATATTAAAAGGGAAAAAACAGGAGCCGTGAGATGGTCTCGAACGTCAATTCTGTAGCCATTTCGATTCTCTGTGGATTGACTAACGCAGAGTTGTCTAGAAAGAAATTTTAATGACAGGTCCAATTTTTTAATTTTTTATTTTTATTTTGGCAATACATGATTTAAAGATCTTTTTGACAACTGATATAGACTGAAGACTTATCTATAACTTCTCTCTGAATTTCCCTTAATGTAGAGATAGTTATCGTAGATTAATAAATTTTACACCGTAGTGAAAATAGAAACTGACGTTTCGGACGTTAGTCTTTCGTCGGAGTCAATAGAAAGTAAGAGTGAGAAAGATGTTTATATAGTAGAGGAGAGAGAAAACAAACCAATAAGAAAAAAGCAAGCCATAAAATAAAGGAAAACAAAAGGATCGAAAGCAACAATAGGTGAGAAATAACTTAATTATAAGCGAAGCGTTCGTTCATCCCGTAGGGATTAACGGTGCCAAGTAAATGAATTAAGCGCATTTCTTTAGTTTTACGATGATTGTTGCTACCGTGGGTTAAACACAGACCAAAAACAATAGCATTAACATGATATTTTAACTTTAAAAAGCTGAAATTTCATTGTCTTCCAATAAATTTATAACGATGAAAAAAATTTATTTACCAGGGTACTTTGACGCCTTGTGAAAAGTAACGAATTTTCAAAAAATGTTTTCACCGTGTGCTAAATAAAATAAAAGACCGATATTAAGAAAATGAAAAGTCGAAATAATATTCTAACCGTGACTAAATTCTTTTTTCTCGTTTTTCTCGGAAATGAAGCGATATTTCGACAAATGAAACATACCATGATATATCTCGCATATAGGCCTACCTAATAACAAAATATGAGCGAAATCGAATTTTTGACTGTTGCCGGCAAATTTTGATTTTGTTCGATTTTTGCTGACATCCTCTCTTAATAGTTTAAAATAGGGAATAAATGACTGGCCCGATAGGTATAGGTTATCGTCTTACTACAGCGTGATGCCTCGTGCTCCAAATAACGAAAACAAAACTGCATGTATGATGACACAACAAGCAGAGCGTTGCCGAAAATTTCTTTTGGTCATAGTTTTTCTTCCTTCCTTCCTTCCTTCCTTCCTTCCTTCCTTCCTTCCTTCCTTCCTTCCTTCCTTCCTTCCTTCCTTCCTTCCTTCCTTCCTTCCTTCCTTCCTTCCTTCCTTCCTTCCTTCCTTCCTTCCTTCCTTCCTTCCTTCCTTCTTTCCTTCCTTCCTTCCTATTTTTCTTTTCTTCCTTCTTTCCTTTCTTTTTTTCATTTCTTCCTTTCTTCCTTTCTTATTTTCCTTCCTTCCTTTTTTTTTTCTTTCCTTCTTCTTTCCTTTCTTTTTTTCTTTTCTTCCTTCCTTCCTTCCTTTTTTTTTGAAATCCTGTGCAAGATACTAATTCCCTATTATTAGACCTCATTAGCTTGTAAAAAGACGATCATCAAACGGGAAATGAACTTTATAAAATGAGATAATATATTCAGCAGAAATGCAGCTTAAATTGAGTACATAAACCTAATTTATAATATGCATATAATATGTCATACTGAAAAATTACAAATAGGAATTAATTTATTGTGCACAACAGGCGTATAATTATTTCTCTGTTTTGATGGAATAGACTGGCACTTTTTAATATTATGTATTTTGAATTATACTAAAACAGTTATTCTCATCAAAAGGGAACTTCAAATTAAAACATACCATTTGTTATTTTCATATCACCCTACCCATTTTATAACCGTTTCCTATATCTGAGAAAACCGGAAGTTATCGTGGGTCATTGATTTTCCGCCAATGACAGCCAATGAGAATAGGCCTTAGAAGCAGAGACAGGGGAAAGCCCTGTTGTATATATTATGAATGACTCCTAGACACAGACATTTCGATTCAAAAAACTTAAATTCTGATAAATTCCCCAAAACGAAGTCGAAAGTCGAGGTATTAAGATTCGATTAGGTAGATTTTCCCTTGAAAATATATAGTGTAAGAAATTCATGTGAAACTTGAAAAAGTGTTCTGTGAATGAATATTAGAATATTGTACTAATGAACAGTCTCGATGCAAATATGCACATTGTAAAGTAAGTGATATCACATCTTATTCTAGCCACGACAAAATGTCGACAGATCGTCAGCGACTCCGTCCATGGCTTGAAGAGCGAGTTGACAGCGGAGAAGTCCCTGGTCTGTGCTGGATCGACAAGGAAAGGACAAAATTCAAAGTCACATGGAAACACGCTGGAAAACCTGACTTCGACCTGGACAAAGATGCTGTTCTGTTCCGTATGTGGGCAGAACACACTGGAAAATACAAACGCGGTGAACAGCCTGATCCATCGACCTGGAAGACTAGATTCAGATGTGCTCTTCATAAAATGCCTGATATTGAAGAGATTCGAGTGCCTCACAGCCTTGACGAGAAAGAACCCTACAGGGTATTTCGATTGAAACCGAAAGGTAATATTGAATACACCAATATATTATTTATCCCCTTTTTAGCACCGTTGTATCCGTTAGTTTATAATATCTATACGTGGGTGTTCATTTTATTAATTTGTTTATTTGTCCATCCTTTTCTTTCCTATTTTTGTCACGTTGTGTCGATTGAGATGACAGTTATTGCAAGTACACGTAATTCTGATTTTCGTACTTTTCTATGCATCATTTAGCCCACTGCTTAAACTGCTCGCCAGCTCTGTATCGGTTTGACAATTTTGCATGCATATCCTTGATTGTTTGGACGTATAGATTCATTCATTGGTTGCTTAAGATTGATTAAAATATAAATGAAAAGTATGTAGGAAGAAGGAAGGAAGGAAGGAAAATCGAACACAAGTTTAATGGGGGATTGTTTATCATTAAAAACTCAATTTTACTTTCCGCTTTGAATGGAATAGAGTATTGGTTATGTTGTGTGTTTGATTCCAGTCGATGAATCAAATTCAGTTATGCAATTCAGTATTGTCAAAAAATGATTCCATCGTAAGATTATCATTTTTTAAATCAGAAGCCACAAGCGTCTACAGCTCTTCTGTTTTCTAACATTGTGCACAGCGGCTGAGAATTCTATCATTGTGCTATTAAAAGAAAATTACTGCTATTCTTCGCGATTACAAGTGTTTGTCAAGGTATTCATGAAACGACCGGAAACGCAAACAAATGCACTGTAGCCAGAAACCGGAAATGTTTATTACAATACTTGTGGAATAATATCACATCGGTAAATCGAATGCATCCAGAGATAACATCGATTATTGCCGATTTTCTAAAGCAGAATTTCGAAAATTTTCTTTGCTTACACTTGAATATTTTAGAATACTCTCTTTCGATGTCCGTGTATATATTTTTGTATTTTACGTTACACGCCTATTACATATCACAAAGGCTGCACCTTAGGGGAATCCCCCGATACATGATAAGTAATTGATGTATGATAACTACTCTTCAGTTCTTAGTAAAATTGAAGTCAAAATTAGGTCGACTTACTCAGTACTCGCACATCATTGGATATATTTAGCAATTAAGTCAAGCATATTCTAAAGGAAAAATGGAAATGATTTAATGTCGATCATCGTTCTTTGTTTTACGAGGGCAACATTGAATAACTTGCTGTCTTCGTTCCACACTCGAACTGGAATTTTTAGATATAGAAGTTGATTTTTTTAAGGAAAGAGAAAAAAAGGAAGAACCTGGCTGCTAAAGAGAGCTTTTCTAAGGACAGGAGAGAGCCTACAAGCGCGCAAGTCCACTTACATATGATGGCGGGGTGCGAGCGAACCACAGCGCTGAGATTGGGCGCGCATTCGCAGCGTAGCATCTCACACCCTGTTACTATTCATGTTTGGGTGATAAACCTTCTTACTGATACGCCTATAAGCGGAATGCATAGTTCAAACTATGTTTAGGATTTTTGTCCATTAGCCGATGCATTGGCTCTAATCCGTGTAGCTTAGGGCCTCAGGAAACATCCCTAGAATAGAACACTTATTGATGCAAGTATGGATAAGTACGCATCGCTGGTTTCTGTCTGCAAGGACGAGCTATATCAGTGCTATATCAGAGCTGAATCGAAGGTATCGACCTATTGTTGTGTCGTTTCCTCTAACTCATCTTTGCTGACGTTTGGTTTAAAGAAAACATGTTGTCAAGAATAATCTAGTTACGTCTAGTGTAGTAAAAGGGTCGCTTGAACGGAAATCCCTCAAAATTGGAAACTGATTATTCTTAGCTAGTTTAGGTAATTTAACGATTGAACTACTCTCACAAACATTCTGCATTTTAAGCACATTATCAGCAAGATATTTTGTTTTAAAGCTAAAAAGAACAATAGGAGTAGAGTGAGTAATGTGATCGTCCGGGTGACTGCTACCCTTGGGTTCAAACCATTGACTCTCAAGAACAATAGGGTTGAGTAAATGACGTCATTTACTCACAATTTAGATGCTGAAAAAATTCATAATTTTTACTTTTTTTTTTTTTTTTTTTTTTTTTTTGTTGTTGCTTAGCGACTATTGGGGCCATATGGATAAGTTTAACCAAGTTTCTAGTGATTTCCAATTTCCATCCAAGTGTCCTTTTGTTTGTTTTGCTTAGCGTCTATATGACTATTGCACATTTTAACAAGTAGTTATTGTTTCGTGGGCTAAGTATAGTAAAATCACTTTATTAGAAAAATAATAATATTTATTTAAGCCTCTTAACTATCTTCGAGGGGTAACAGACCAAGGCCAAGGTCTTGTACAATAGCCACGCTTCTTCAAGCGGTATTGTTCAGTGTCGGTTGAGTTAAAAACAAGCCATATTATTAAAAAAGGTTTTGTTATGCAAATATTTATCTGTTTTGTCATTTACACATATCTCTTGAAAAATAATTTTCTTATCCAAAATAACACTTGGACAACTTGTCAAATTTTCACGCATTTTATGTATAAACACAAAACCACTAGAATCAGTTTTCCAGTTCGTATATATATCAATATTATTATATCCACTCTTACTTCAAAAAGATTTAGACTAGCTTTATGTCACCAAATTTTGTCCCTCAAAAAGTTGGACAACTTGTTAAACTTGTCGCATAATGTCAACTTTTTTGCTTTTTGTCAACGCCAAACCACAGTTACCTTTATATTTTTTCTTCATTTTTTTATCATCACTGTTATTATGCCCATCCTTCTTATATAAAAGATTTGGACATTTTGTCACCAGATTTTGGATCATAGAACATTGGTTAAGAAAAACGCTGAAAGCTGTTTACATTGACAAAGTTTTTAGAACGTTTTTAAAAGTATTTCAAAAGGTGAAGCTTGCTAGAAACGTTTCATAAAGGATGTCCCACTGTGCAATTCTTCTTAAAACATGTAGCTAAAACAACAAGTTTTCGTCAAACTTTCTTGACAAAAAGTTTGTTCAGGTTTGTTATGGCAGAAATTCATAGCCAAACTTTTCTTTCTCTGAACCTTTGCACTCAATTTTCATCAAAAAGTTTCAATGATTTTATGGCGTCTTGTACTAGCACTTTGACGTTCATGTATATAGTAGTTTTGATGTCTTTGTCATTTACGACAAGTTCCTTACACTTGTAGTCAGTGTGGGGCCATCAAAACAAATAATCAATCTTTTGTACATTAATTATAAGTGTCTTGAACACGTGTTGTACTTGATTAGAATGAGCAGTGAATAGAATGAACTTGATAGTCATCAAGGTCACTCAAGAAGGACTGATAGACCACTTGACTTCTTTATTGAAATATAAGCGTATATTTGAAAACAGTTTGCTAAGATGTTATTAAGATAAGAAAATAATGAAATGGAAAGCAGGAAAGGAAAGGAACTGAGGAAAGGAAAGGTGGTTAACACATAATCATGCCATTAACAGCAGAAGCTATAACTAACTACGATAATTTTGAAGTATGTTGGATAAGACTTGGTAGAATGTTTAAAATAACGCTTGAAAACTGACGCGCATGCAGTTTTCAGTCGGAAGAGTAATAATAATATTGTGTTTTCTCAGTAATGCACAGTGCTTTGTTTCAAAACATATGTATATCCTGACACTAACATATGTCAATGATACGATATATGCATACTACATAGATTCTGCACCGTTATCTCTGGACCGCATGCTGGAGCAAGTATATTTATTTCTATAATTAGCCAAACAAAAGATTCATTTGACTGTTAACTATGTAAAGGATTAACAAATATCTGCTGTAGATTTACTTGAATCGAATTTACGCCTGGGTTTTAGATGATTTTTGCGCAAAAGTTTTAAAACTATTCAAGTGCATTTTTTGAATCGTTTAAATGTGTTTTTTTAACTTGAATTTTTTCCAAGCATTTTTAGGGCTTTGTTTTCGCTGTTGTTTTTTCCAGTTGCCCAATTATACTACATAATTAAAAAGATCAATCTGTGCTTGAAAACTAAGCTCATATGCTTTAATTTTACTCAAGTGTCTTCAGTTATACATCTTAAATAAATCATCGTGATGTGATGTAAACTTTGAAATTACAATTAGCTTCAAGAAAATTGAAATCACATCTGTAACTATTATTTGTTATTGTGGTTCAGTTCCCAGCTCACCTAAACCCAAGCTGAGAACAACATCATCGTCACTGTCAGTCAACACACCTTCTCCTTCTCCTCCCAATGATTATGACGCTGGATTCCTATACGTAAGTGAAGAAATGCATATTGATTGTTTTGGATTGTAACAGTTTGGGGTAGTTTGGGAATTGCTTATTGACAGTCTTGTGGTAGGTAACGTGTTACTGCTGTTGTTATTGCTGCTGCTGCTGCTGTTGCTACTGCATGCTGTTGTTGCTACTGCTGCTGTTGTGTTGCTGCATGCTGTTGTTGCTACTGCTGCTGTTGCTGCATGGGTTCTTTAGTTGCTGTTACTGCTGTTGTTATTGCTGCTGCTGCTGTTGCTGCTGCATGCTGTTGTTGCTACTGCTGCTGTTGTGTTACTGCATGCTGTTGTTGCTACTGCTGCTGCTGCTGTTGCTGCATGGGTTCTTTAGTTGCTGTTGCTGCTGATGTCGTTATTACTGCTGCTGTTGCTGTTTGCTGTTGCTGCTGCATGCTGTTGTTCCTGCATGCTGCTCCTGCTGTTGTTGCTGCATGGGTGCTTTAGTAACTTTTGACATTCTGTCATTCTCAACATACTAAGTATTTTCATGCTTGTTTGCCAACCAGCAAAGCCTTCCCCAAGGGACTTTGGACTGAAATAATTCGCTATCGTTGTGTACCTGCTACATCACTGAGCATGTGACTGTTTAACTTACAATTGTTGTTTTCTATGCATTTAATTCAACAGCCTGGTCCATTCCCTCACAATGGATATCATCCAAACTACGTCCCCATGTCCGCCTACAACCCATCAGATTTCTGCGCATTCCCTTCTCCTATCAGCAGCCACGCATCAAGCCCACCGCACTCCGCTGACCTCAATGGGGGCACATCTGGAGGCATGTATGGTAGTGCTGAGGATGACATTGATAACATTACACCTACTATACCCCCCATAGGACTTTTTGGACCCAATGGACACTTAGATAGCAGTATGGACACCCTAGGTATCAAGCCCCAACAAGTACCATATAGTATGAGCGATGACTACTTCATGAAGACTAACTTCACTAACAGTTTCAATAACAACAGTGTCCATTCATTTTGTTATTCGATGTCCAGTGGGGAAAATCAGTGTGAACCTACACTTACAGAGCTGCAAAGTGTTAGGAGTGAGTCGATGATTGGTTACGGAGGGGGAGGTGGTGGTGCTGGAATGTACGAGACGATGCCTTTTAGTGGAATGACGGGCAACATGGGGAATAGTGGTCAAAGTTCACTGTTTACCGCACAAAATGGTAACGAATAGTAATTAATGACAATTGATAATAATTAATGATAATTAGATCAAAACGTCCTACTGGGAACACGGAGCTGTAGGCTCAATTATCACGTCTGTAACCGAGTCTAAAGGGACTGATACATCTAATGAATCCAGCAATAGACCTGTTCAGCTTGGGCCTTTGTTTTGCCCATTTCAGACAACGTGTCATTCGAATTCCTTTTAGAATAAGAATTGTTGTGAATGAAATGTGGTCTGAAATGGGCAAAATATTAAATAGTATAAACTATCCAATATACTAAAATGTCCATTACATCCTAAAATGACCCCCAACCAATCCAATAAACTCTTGGATATACGATACCATCATTCATGATCACCATGCATCAAGGCTTTATTTGATACCGTCCAATTAATATTCATGTGCTGTCGATAGCAATACTAACAGTATCGTCATCATCAGAACCCTTACCAAGGTAGACAGGATTACCTTGAAGGGCATTCAATTCCAATTATTTGTGTAATTTTAAAGAAAGAACTCCGTTCTCTGCTATTTTCTGTCTTTAATTCCCGTGCAATCATGTCACTGACCAGCTGGTTCTTTTCTTTTCCAAACTACAGGTGGTAATACCCAACTTCCTGGTCTACTAAAGATGCTGCATGCAGGGTTCCCAATGGAAATGGTGAGAACAAATTCACTGTTTACCCGTCAGCTGAACTTTTTTCTCTCGTTCCATTCTATGTTGGATTTGAACCACCACACCTCGCTCGTTTTGCTCATTTTAATTGATTGTAACTGACTGATTGACAATCTTGAGGCTGTAAAAACACTGTGATCTCATAAACTCAAAATGTACGTGATAACCAATTACGAACAATAGAAAATACTTCCTTCCACGGGCACTGCCATGATTATTCTTCGACCATAGATCACTGACTTGAGCAGCAATCCAGCAAACGAGTACACTTCGTTTCCAAACAATACCGCCGACAACAATGTCTTCCTTCAACGTCATGGAAGCAACTGAAAAACTGTTGATTTTTTTTTACATAGGTGCACGAAATGAACCAAATGCCACAAGTCACTAGCGGATTCCCTGGTAAGTTATCTTTTTAGTATCTGAGAGACTTTGAACGCAATCTTTATGCTTATGCTACCTTCAGACGTTCGAAGTATTGGCTTCAATCAGTCACAAAAAAAAAATTATTACTCACTCGAACCGTTTGAAATTTGATGGACGGGGCCAAAACTACACAAGAAAACGTGCTGCATGTGTCTTGGTCGCAGAAACATTGAAGGTGCTCATCTGGCAAATATACATCAAAACTCTTGCTTTTACAGTTTTTCAAAAAGGGTTGGTTAAGGTTTTCAATTGTTGCATGTTGCTTACCAAGCACGATATGTAATGTATTCTTATGTAAATAATGTCAGCACAGAAGAAAATATACCGGAAAAACGTGCAGACAAAATTTGGCAAAATTCCATATTGTTGTGACCGTCCGTTGATTGCATACACATCACCTATACTGCATTTCGGGCTTGGTATGCAACATGCAACAAAACCTTATTTGAAATAGCTGTAAACCACTACAATTTTCGTGTTTTAGGAAACAATATGGTTGATGTTTCTACGAGCAATACTTACTCAACAACCAAAATGAACGAGGTATGAATAGCTGTTGCAATATTTTATAATAGTGAGAGTAGTTTTTGAGGTTTTTCAGGGTTATTCAACAAAAGCATCAACAGAAGGCTTCATGCCAAGATGGATAAAAACGTTGAACTAGAATCTTTATAATTCCTCTTTTCGTGCTAAACCATGCGAACTTTTCTTTTCTTTTCTTTTTTTGATTTTCTTCCATTCTCGTTTTCTTGATGTTTGGATGTCTCAATTTGGCGGACTAGTATATTCCAATTCTCAGGAGTTTGAAATTCTTTTGTTTTGTCCTCCAAATTGAGTTGCTTTGACTTCATGATCACGTACAAGGGGTCTGTTGAATGAGGCACTCTTTCTTTTGTTTACGTCGCATTTAGACATCCATTAAAACAATATTCCAATAAGTATGACAATATAATGATATAATAAAAGCACGCGTTCATTCAATACCCTGAATCATGTTCTTGTGACGCACACTCAATCCTCCCTGCTCACTTCCTTGTCTCATCTGATGTGTGTTATATCTCTCTTTAAGATACAGCCAGTTTCAAGTTACTCGTCTACAAATGGAGTGACACTTTTTGAATTGGGGAAGCTGGCAGCTTCTTCCAAACATTTCAAAGATAAGACAGGTACAGTTAAAAGTGACAAATTATACACAGTATAGATAGACCCCTAGCTTGTACTAAATCCCAACCTGGGGGGTCATGCAAAACAATGAAAAATATTGTACTGAACATCAAACAAAAATAAATCTTCAAGAGGCCGAGGAAATGATTTTGTTTCGATCCCCAGATTGGGAATTAATGCAAGTTGGTCTATAATTACCCTCCATGGGCTGCATGTGAGCATGTGTTCATGAACGCTATGATCGATTACTGCGGAAGTTTGCACAGGACTAGTGTTTTTTTCCTTATTGCTGCATTCAAGAACAGTTTTAAAATCACCTTCTGATATTCAGAAAAGTGTCCTGAATTGGTTTTCCATAACCGAGCATCAAAGAGGCACGCTTTCTTGAATAATGCAATCTCTTCGTGGATTTCTTTTGTAACTTTTTCGGTACGATCAGCGCTAGCCAACAGGTGGTTTCAAGTTTCCGAAAAATGATGCTTGATTTGGTTTGGTTAATTATTCATCGTAAAGTCAGATCTTCGAAATTATAGTTTCAGTCGAATAGCCGTGCATAAAACTTCATCGTTTGGTACAGTATCGCATCCACAACTGTGAATATAAACTGGTTAGTCCTGACATTCAAATATTTTGTTCTTCTCCTCTCAGAATGCCTTATGTCTGTTCATGTGTTTTACGAAGAAACCAAAGTGATGGCTTTTGACTTGGAGAAAGATGAACGTATCCTACGACTATTCTATGGCAAACAGGTCAAACAGGAAAGTAACACCGGTTTAGGGTACTACAGCCAGTGCAATGCCAAACAATTCCAGCTGCCAGACTTGTCGTGTTCTGCTGATGTCAAACATGAGCTGACAAGCTTTAATAGGGGTCTTGTGGTTGAGATGAGTAGTGATGGGAATATCTGGGCAACAAGGTTGTGCTTATCAAAGGTAAATAACCATAAATGAAGTAACATGCGACTAAATCGCAATCAGGCTCACGTTTTCAGACCTTAATCCTCCAAAGTGCCGTACTGCTCTGGCACAGAAATCGTTTAGTTATAGAGGGGCAGCAGGTTGAAACTCGCTGCCTCTTGACGTCCGTAACTCACCTACAGTAAATATTTTCAAATGTAGGTTAAAAATACATTATCTCAGCTCATGGGTCAGCAAATGACTGCTTGCGTGCCTAGTAACACCTATTTTTTTCTATTCAATTTTCTATTCAATTTGTCATATTATGTAAATATTCAAATTTAACTTTATATTTCCATAATTTTGAAAATTGATTATGGAGAGCCCATCTAGGAAACCTAATAAAGTTTATTGTATTGTATATTGAACGTTTAATGCAGCTGTATGGATGCACAGAAGTTCAAACTGTTGCATTGATACATTTTTCTCTTCACCATTCATCCCTAGGTGTTCTTTGCCAGCCAAGCGAAACCAGCCACCAAACTGTTACAGGAAGTCAAGACCAAAGTGTTTGACTTCAACGACGAGTTTCAGCACAAAATCCGTGATGGTAAAACTGAAAATTGTGTCAAGTCACCTTATGACGTCACATTCATTCTTGGCCAACAGCCTAGCAATGGACCTGTCACTATCGTCATTACGCATGCGCAAGCTAAGAGATGCATTCTGGGGAAAGCCAATGGTCATAGCCAGAGCGTTAATGAGCCAATTATTAGTGATCGATAATAGTTAGGCTAAGTCATGTTAGCTCCAGAATATATACCTTTTTACCTTGGGCGTGATGTGTTCCGAATTCAGACCACGTGTCATTCCCTAGAGTATCATTTCTTTATTTAACGGTTGCACATGAGAAGACACATATGGATACAACTCAAACAAAGAATCTTATTCTCAAGGAAATGACACGTGGTCTGAAATGGGAAAACATGTAACGCCCCCTTCAGCCAAAAAGGTCTATTGACCATCAAAATACAGATTTGTAACAAATATTAAGTATACCAGATTTGTAGTTATTTTTGTAGATATAATTCTTAGTCATTCAAAATAATTAGTGATTTTTATCGCTTTTTCCAAAATAAGAGTTCGGCTTTTGTAGCAAAAGAAATATGTATAGTTTTAAGTTTGTAAGGAACTGTTTTTACTACTATTTTACATTATTTTACAATTATACTTGCATTTGGTTTCCATAGTGATAACGTAAGGGGAATCAAGTGATACTTTACAAAAGGTAATCACCAATGTGATTCATATATTCACTAATATTCTTGTATCTTATCTTTTTCTTGCCTTTCTTCCTTTTCTCCGTTTTCCTTTCTTTAATTCTCCCTCTTTTCTTCTATTCTTCCAATATTCTTCCTTTCTTCCTTTTTCTTCTTTGTCAGTTCATTTTTTTCTTTCCGTTGTTTGTTATTTCATTCTTTTCCTTTCTTTTCTTTTTTCTTCTCTTCTCTTCTCTCTTACTTCTCTTTCTTTGTTCCTTCTTTTTCTTTTACTCTCCCTATTTCTTTCTTCCTTCCTTTCTTCTTCTTTTTTCTTCCCTTCTTTCTTTTCTTACTTTATAAAAAAGATTCAGAGGAATCTCCAATGGATAGGAAACCCACGGCACTCACTGTATGGAAACGATACGGCATGCTGTTACAGTGAAATGCCTTCCTTCCTTCAACAAATCATCCAATCATAACTCATATTGGATCAGGGGCAGATCCAGAAATTTGCATGGGGGAGGGGGGGGGGGGTGTCCGAAATGAAAAAGATAACGATATAGTGACGTGTTCAATAATTCTAATCTGACTTATTTTGTACTTACATCCATCTGGGGGGGGGGGGGGGGAGGGGGGGAGGGGGGAGGGGGGGAGGGGGATCCGGTGCACCACAGTACACCCCTGGATCCGCCCCTTGTGGATATAATACGATATAAGTTAAATATACACCAATTCGAAATATGTCGACCAATTTGAATAACTATTGTCCTGGACTGACTATCCTCTCGTACATGTAAAAACGCTTTTATGTTCCACGTGAACACGAGGCTAGTCAGTCTAGAACACTAATTTTTCAAACTGGTCGCCATATTTCGATTCGGTGTATAGTTTCCCACTCATGAGACCAAGTTGAAAGAGTTTTAGATATTTCAAGTACAGAGGGATGAGAAACATACATTTAGATATAATTATATTCAAGTTAAATTACTTTTTATAATTACTTATTCATACGATTTTTTATGCCTAGAAATTGGGTTAAACTCACTACTTTTTAAAATAATAAAATCTTCAAGAATTAAGAATAAATTGTATTTGAGGTTCTTTTTCTTTCTTAACTTTTTTGTACTCTTCATGGCACTTTCCCTAATACTAACTTCTTTATTTTTAATTAAGCGTCTTCTGCTTTTTGTTGTGGAAAAATATTTCATATTGTCATCTGATTGGATAAATTGAAGGGTGAGAATAGCCGATAAATTAGTCTGAATTTTGCATTCAAATGTCTTTGAAACTAAAGGCAATATTCAGTCTCCACGGTGATGTGGCTTTAATGAACAGTTGAAGTTTTGGTTCACAATCTTAGCTACTAAGAATGTGTGGAACCAATCATTCATGTTGTCCTAGACAAATTCTCCTTTGTCTTATTTTGTCTTGTCCTTCTTCTTCTTCTTCTTCGTCTTTTTTTTTTTTTTTGCTTTCTCGAAATTTAATTATCAAAACAACATAGGCTAACTTCGTCCTTTGGGAGTATATATTTTCAATGTTACGAAAAGAGGCCATGGATGGTGCCAGAAAGTCTCTTAATGTTGCCCAAGTTGCTTGACAATAGTGCCTATGATAAAGGTGATTTCCATAGCAAGTAATGCTGTAATTTCGATATAAATAGATATTCTTATATTCCACATGGATGCAGTCGAGTATAGAATAACTGCAAATTACCAAAACAACTCATGTTTCCTTTTGTCTATTGATTCATAGTTTGATTTTTATTATACCCCTGTCCAATGTACTTTTCCACCAAGGCATTTGCTGCTTTGTGGGAGGGTTCAATATTTCAAAAAACTGACCTCAACAAAAGTCATTTTTTTCTTTCAATTTGATACTATATCCTAAGAAAATGATGCTACTACAGCAACGTACCTTGGCTGTAAGAAAAAGTACAATACCTTGAATGAAAACTGATTCAAGCCCATTGCAATTGAATTGCAAGTTGCCCGCATTTGCACTGGGGTAAAAAGAGACATCGTGTCGTCTGCTTTCGATCAAAACATGTATTTTCGCACAAGATTAAAGTACTATTATAAAAGGTCAAAAGTATCTTTTATTCTTCTTGGTTCTTTCATCAACTTCCGCATTATTTAATTTTGGTTCAATCTAGAAAGTTATCATCAAAACAAAACGAGAAGTACGGAGACAACAGCGACCCTTTTTGCAGCACACACCTTGGTTATTCAATGCAAGTTTTCAATTAGACTGAACAGACGCTCATCGACTGAACATAAAGAACTTCTAGATGACTGGCTGTTAGATAAATCATTAAAGGAGACATTAGGTGTTTTTTAGCTGTTAGATTGTATTGGTTTGCAATAATTGGATTCGCTGTCGCTTAGAGGAGAGTGTGTTTGGCTCATCGCTCCATTGGAGCAGAATCATTGTTTCATGTTTTAGAGTTTTCCTACTTCCGCTAAGCTACCTCATGTGATATGCACATGATAGAGCATGCAGCACTTAACATCACCGAGAAAAAGTAAATAGATTGGATAAAAGGAATTAATATTGCTTAGCTAAGCTTCTATGCAACTCTAAACAAACCATTCACACCTCCTGGGGGTAGCCTTGAGAAAAGATGCTAACGAAGTTCCTTGACGTTCATATACAAAGTTCAGAAATTGCCACATATAATAAAAGAAACAAGAAAACTTGATAGGATTAAGAAAAAAGACAAAAACCTTAGCAAAATATTAATAACAAAGACTGAAAGGTTAGTTCTTAAGGATTCTAGAACATTCTGCAAGGGTGTGTGGCTGCGAAGTGAGCAACAAAAGACAACGTCAACACTTGACTGGCGAAACAAAGTGAACCGAATCAGTTCTTTTTCTATCAAGTTAACAGCCATAAAATACTAAGTTTTTAAGATACAGTTTATTAACATAATGACCTGTCTCTTTTGGTGGTAATTATTTCATTCTAGTAATGCACCAAGGTAAATCACTAAGGGATGTTATTCAGAGTTCAAAAATCTCACGAATGTTAGCATGTTGATTTTACAGTGCCTTTTCTAAGTTGTATTTTCTTAGGGAAATTGGAAGCAGGCCAAAATGTGATTCCTAGTACTTTTCGTTATTACAATACATTAACTTCATCTGTCACTGCTTGACAAATGCATTAAGGAACTAACTCTGTATCTCTGGACTTTTGTACTAATGTATATATATATATATGAAATTTTCCACTAAAATTCTATGCAAAAAATACTTTAACAAGCTAAGTTGAAAGCATGGTATTTATAAATCACATCCTTCAATGAACGCAAGAAATATTTTCTAAAATCCAATTCCATTGTTTGCGATAAATTTAAACACGTCTTGTATGTTAAGTAAGTATGGGTAATCTTTAATCAATTACCAAACTTTAAAGAAATTTCTTGGAATTTTTATAGAAACTAAAGCATTAACTTCTCCATGCTTTTTCTTTGTTAAATCCAAGTATAAATAATCTCAGAGTCACTTAATTAAGAAGTGTTAGAAAGTCAATATTAGCGACACAATGTTTTATTGGACAAAACAAAACATTTTGTTTTTAAATGACAAATGAATGCAGCCACAGTGGATACTAGAGTGCCATTGTTTTGCACTAGATTTTAACTGATTTAAATGTTTTTGTACCCCAACGTTATTATTTTCACAGTTGTGTTAAAAAATCTAAATTACTTTTATAGAAGCGCTAAAATGTACTAAAAGAATACTGTGCAGTTTTTTCTTTCACGCCATCTGGGACTTTCAATATCATGCTAATTTTGAATCGAAGAGAACGGAAGTAAAACTTATGTAAATAAATCTTTTATTTTAGCGCGAAAACAAAAATGAGCCAATAGGATTCGAGGATATACACCGAGGGGAATGCCCGTTACTAATATAGCTCAAATGGCAATGTATTCCGATAAATACTCGAGCCTGTCAAGACAAGGTCAGTCGGCTGTATTACAATTTACTACAGAGCAAGTCTACGATGATTCAAAGCAAGTTTAGAACGAGGTGCAGTGTGGTAGATTCCAAAGGCGCCCGGCAAAAGAAGGTTAGTCTTCCTTAAGAATATAATCTAGTCGCCACAGGATTTGATTCTTATTGAAGATTTTGTTATGTTTAAAGATGAAGTTTGAACGACAAAAACTTGTCCCCTGGATGATCAACAAAGTGGACTGCGGAGAAGTCCCTGGTTTGTACTGGATAGACAAGGAAAAGACAAAATTCCGAATAACGTGGAAGCATGCCGGAAAACCTGACTTTGAGCTGGACAGAGATGCCGTTCTGTTCCGTATGTGGGCAGAACACACTGGAAAATACAAACCCGGTGAGCAGCCTGATCCATCGACCTGGAAGACTAGATTCAGATGTGCTCTACGCAAAATGCCTGATATTGAAGAGATTCGAGTGCCTCACAGCCTTGACGAGAAAGAACCCTACAGGGTATTTCGATTGAAAGCTAAAGGTGAGGGCTCGTGTTTTCAAAGCTTAATAATTCTTAATCAAACAGAAAGATTACTGTCTCTGTGCTTCTATCAGTGATGCGTTACACAACTCGTTTGTCACACATCGTCTTGCACGATTCTTTGCACAAACTATTATTCATCCCGAATTATTCTTACTCCTATATGTAACGAACTATAACACATTCTAGACGTATTATTAGTATTATCTTTACTCGACTGGAATTTTAAACTAAAGTTAACCTTTCATTCAGAGAATCGACTTCAGCAGGAAGCCTTTCAACTTGAGCAAAACTCATTCATTGATTCATTCACAAGGTCAATGTTTTCATTAAACTTCCAAGTTAAAAGTTTACGAATAAACTTAACACATTGACCTAAATATGTGGTTTTGAATTGTAAGATTGTATGTGAAATAGAGGCAGAAAATTGCACCGAAAAGCAAAATTTCCAAGCTGTTTTTGGAGCTTAATTGAATTCAGTTTAATAAAATCAACCAGCCGAGGCTAATCCTTCACTAACTGACATACGATGTCAAGGAGAAAGAATTTATTTCCGTATGAACTAAAATAATCTCTGCTAAATGTTGAATACTTTTAGGATTCAGAACATTGCCAATTGATTGGCAAACTAAAAATTAGCGGAAATATTCGCAAATGCATATTTTTCTTGTACTAGGGCCAGGGCAACGGTGCTCGTCAAATAGAATTTGCAACCGGAAAAGAACAGTAGACACCTCCTCCTTTGATTGTTGGAGCAAAAATAGGTCACAAAAATATACTTCGGCATTTAAATAAACAGTTAAAAAACAATATTTATGGATATTTTAAAGACTTAAGTGCTTAGAATTATTCTTAATCCTGCAAATGAAGTGCAATGTTTTCACGCTTCCGCGGTCTTGAGTTCTTTTGGAAGGTTTTTGAGTGAGGTAATCACATATTGAGACGCCGGGAATCCCCTTATCTGGCTTAAAGGTAATCATTACTTCATAGGTAAAATATTTGTAACGCGACCTCTGATCACACGCACCCTAAAAAAAATTGATTAAACAAATTGCCTGATTGTAATGTTCCAAGAATAGAGCAGTACGTAGACGAAATAAATAATTATTTAGCTAGCTTTTTAACTTCGAAAATATCCTTGGTAGGTAACTCACTTGGCAAGAAAAAACTTGAGAAAACGAAAAGATAGAGAAAGTAAAACAAGACTATGTTATTTTTGAATCTTTTATTGCATAGTTTAAGAATTGATTAATGCAAAAAGTTGAAAAAGTTTTGGTTTAAAAGCAGTCCTACCGAAACTTGTGTCGCTAACATGCAAGTTTGAGGACAAAGTTGCCCCTGGTAACACCACCGTGAAATTTGTCTTACAACACCGTTACACACGAGTTTCAGCTAAAAGTTTTAAAGAGTAACAGCATCTTTAGTTGAAAACTATTAGGCCCAACTGCACGCTAGAATGAACGCAAGGCAGGCAGGAAGGTACTTACATTGTCTTTAGAACACTTAGAAGGTCAAGCAAAGATATGACAGGTCACAAGATACGTCGCGTTAGCACTCATCACCACGAGTCGAGTCGCTAAAATGCCTTTCATAGACTTTTTAAAAACTAGTCGTCGAAGTAAGCAAGAAAAACGGGGGCGAATATTAGTTATACATATATAGTTTTACATATATAGTTTTATAATTTCAAAAATTTGTATATGATTTATAGTTTATAATTTGATGAAAGAATATATTATGTTCCATATTGTTCTTCATAAGCGCTCAACAAGAAAGAGACTAGGAATAGAACTAGTAACGTACTGGACGTCATTTCAGTGTGTTTTGGCCCCTGTTCACACAAATATACTCCAATCCTTTTCCTCGAGAAAGTGGAGTTGGAATTTGCTGGAAAGACGGGCCCTTTAATTTCCACTTAGGTAGAGAAACAGCAGAGCTTTCGATATCGCTGAAGCCAAAACCACAATTGCGTATATATGCCACACCTCCCTGAATTGAACTGCCTTTTTTAGAACGTTTTAATTGAAAAAATTGACAAACAAAGCATGAATTAAAGGTATGTTTGAAAACCAAAACTAATCTCTGTTAAAAGAACAAAAATAAAAACTTAGAACTTAAAAAAATTAAACAAAAACTTTTTTCAAAGAGGAAAACGCTTCGAAAGTAAGGATGATGCCATTAAATGAAAAAAAGCTTTGATGTCGTTCCCTTAAGAGTTTTGAATCTTCAAGCAATCAATGGTTTCAGACAATAAAACCGCATTGAACACAAATATTGTTGAGTTTGGATTTGTTTGGCGGTGATAAAAGAGAATGCACTAAAGCAAAGACTAAAACGAGTGTCCAGACACATCCCATACAGGTTTGGATACCGCGCGCATACCGAGCCACACGTGTTCTAACTGATATGCAGTTTCGAATCCAACTTCCACAATAGTTTTATTAGCTGCTCATTACTACAATAATACAATTGTTATAAATTCTGTCCTCTTGTTTGCATCAAAGCACTGTGGTGTCTTTTTAAAAGCAAAAAGACGAGCGTTTCTTAGGTGATGCAATGAACAGAATAACAATTTGGTAAATGACCTCAATCACACTTGATTTACGTGTTCAATGCGCTTGTTCACTCGACATTTTTTTCCAATTTACTGGTTCAGTTCAGCTGTGCCATTTCTACGAATCTCCGGCATTGCTAGCCTTATCTTATTTTCTGCGTTCCCCTCCCTTTTGGAGTACAATTTTGATGAGGACTTTTTGCTGAAATCAGTGGTACTTTAAGTATTGTATTTGCCCTTTCGAGGACTCTTAAAACTATCCGCCCATCAAATAAACTCTCACTATCTATTGCTGGACACAAGAGATATGCCGATTCGTGTTTATAGCGCAGTCAAGCTACGACGGAAAAGTTTTACCCAAAATATGCAATGTTCAGCTTCAACAACTTAACTTCCTGACTTAAACGTTCTGGTAGAAGGAAAAAGGTAGATCACTCTTGTGAATCTGTTATGTCTGAAGGGCGGTCGAACATTACATGGACTTTGTTAAGACTCGTTGGACCATCGCCTGTATATAGAAACTTCCAATTCTTTCCATTCAAAGCCAGACAGTACTTTCCTTATTTTGACTATATTTATTGCAGAAGCGGTTATTAAAATCTTGTAAAATGCCAAAGGAAGAAATTTTGACTCGTTAATTTTCGAACAACTCAGTTCCGGCTGCAAAACAAAAGTAATAACTGAAAGGTTCATAACTAAATTCAGTTACTCCATCACTCAGCAGGATTACGAACTTTCTGGGACACTGAGACATTATTGGTTGCATAATGGATGAACATAGATTTATTGAATCGATGCACATACTTGCATGTTAGAAGATGAAGTAAATTAATCCACGCGGTAAACTAAAGAGGCTATCAGCATGTTTGACCTGACGCGCTTACTATAGGAACAAGAATGAACGCATGTAAGGCATATATGATCAATGCATTGGGTATTTAGATCGAATTGGACGATAAGTTTTAATCATTTCTGCATTGCATGAATTCTGGGGTGAAAAGCTGTTGATGATGCTGATAGATTGCAATGAAATGTCGCCAGAAGAATGCAATCCCGAAATAAAGATTGCTTGCCGATCTTGGTCTAGGTTATGGCAATGCAACACTTTCCAAAATCATTGACATGCAATATATATATTTATATATTTATATATCCGTGCATAATTTCGGATGACCAAACACATAGTTTTCAGTCGATCATTTTTGTAATGCAACATCTTCCAAAATCATTGATAATCTTTCATACAAAATATTAATTTCGGCTGACCAAGCCACCGGCAATTATTCAATCGAGATTGTAATGCAACATTTTCCAATAGTCAAATAACCTTCCATACATCTCTTCGTTCAAACACAGAGCATTCAATCGATCTTAAATCAAAGGCAGGATCAAATCATCAAAGGAATTTATTGAAATTTATTAAAAACTGCCTTGCATCAAGTGAGAGATTTGAGTTTGCCAAGCCGAACCGGTGACGTGACATGATGAATTATTAATATAAGTGGCTATTGAACTTTGTACAGATACGCGTCAATTCGGCATTCGTTGTTGTCAACGCACGTGCAAGGCGGAAGTCAACTGTTAGCAGCACGATTCGTTATACAAGTGGTTAATGTGTATTCACAGTGGATATGTGAAGAGGCATGCTTTTTCATTGATGCTCTTTTACATGTTTTTGTGTGTTAGTTCATGACTGGATTCGAAACTTGCTTTCAAGGTTGCGAAAGCGATAGTACAAACAAATCATAGACACTTAGCGATGGTGTTTCGAATGCAAGGTTAAGTTCAAAATGCCAAGCGTTACTAGGCGCACTTGATAAACTAAAATCAAGTGCATTCCATTTTTTTTTTAAGCTTTTCTCTTTCATCTATAAAAAAATAATTATAAACAAATAGATAATAAATAGGGTTTAACAGTGACATTTCCACAGAGTAGCTCTTCATCCACTGAAATTGCAATTGGAATTTAGAAGTTGATTTTCGCGGAGGGAGGAAAACCGGAGAGCCTGGAGAAAATCCCTCGAAGCACAGGAGAGAACCAACGAGCATATCTACCCTCATACAACATTGAGCCTAGCGAGACTCGAACCCGGGTCGCATTGGTGAGAGACGAGCGCTCTCACTCACCGCTACTTCCTTACATCTCTGCTATATATATCAGACTTTGACCAAAAATGATTAATTACTATTGTGCATTTTTATCGTAGTTCAAAAGCCCTATACAAAGATAGCATCGACACCGACCATCTCAGTGTTGGATACTCCCTCCCCATCACCAACAAATGACGCCTTTGAATGCACGTCATCAAGTGTAAGTACACCAACATCTGTTAACACTCTGCTCAGGTACTACTATCTGCTAACATTCAGGTCATTCACAAGAATGATAATGACGCTAACAAGTAGAGACGCTAAGCAACAATGTTTATTTTTCGGCAGTATCTTGTTTGTTCAAATGTATGAATTTGCAAACCGTAAGTCACAACTTCAGTGCGAGAAGAAGAAAAAAACAGGAAAAAAGGGAGGGAATCACAAAGAAATAAGGAAGGGAAAGAGAAGAATTTGAAATGAAGGATATGAAGGAGGAAGTACAGGTCCGTAGCATGCCTTGAAAAGCTGGGGGATTCCACTGTTGCTTTACTTTTCTGGGGAAAACTGAAGGAGCACGCACCCCCCGGACCCTCTGCCCCTGTGGGCGCTATGACCCTTAAGCAAGGAAGCAAGGAAGCAAGGAAGCAAGGAAGCAAGGAAGCAAGGAAGCAAGGAAGCAAGGAAGCAAGGAAGGAAGCCGAGGAGGAATAAATTTCATGCTTGTATTTATTCACATGTATGCATGCTATCACTTGTTGGCCGTTTATAATGCAGCCTCTTTTATTCGAATCCTTTCGTCTGTTCTCTCCTCTTCACTTATTCTTGAGTTCTCTATTCTTTCTCAACTAATAGCAGTTATCCAACTACAGTACTGAATTTGATACCCACCAGTTTTTCCGAGTCTACCGTTACTCCCCGCTGGCTATATCTGCTTTGCCTTCTCACATCGTAACTCTATCATTTTATCGACAGTTTTCATCCTTGCCTGGTGACAGTAATCAATACATCAAACATTCAAGCTACAACTCAATGACCTGCAACCCTGCTGTTGGCGTGTTTGGTTTCCCTTCCCCTAACAGCAGTCATACGTCAAGCCCGACACATGCTTCTGACGTGAGCAACAGTTCTCTGGACAGCGTGCTTTCTGATGAGGAGGATAATATTGACAACATCATCCCTACCCTACCCCCCTTGGCAGCTCAGTCGTACCAGCCCAATGATTTCCGCATGATAAATAATGAGTTTGGGAGTGGTTTCAGTTGTACTAACACTAGTCTTGGATATTATCCAATGGTTAACGGAAGGTGCAGCCAGTCATGGCTGAATTTACCTGGGTTACAAAGAGGTGGAGGACTTGGATACAGTGGGGGAGGTAGTGAGTCAGGAATGTACCAAGGAATGCCTTGCAGTGGTGTGACGAGTAATATAGAAAATCTTGATCACAATTCTGATGGTAAGCTTGAGAGAAATGTCTTAGATTGGTTTTTGTATGAGTGGGAATCGATGGCTCAAATTTGTAGCCGTACTGTGGCCATATACCGTATCTTACCGTAGCTGTAACTACTCGTTGTGATTGGATGAATGAATGAAGCCATTTCTATGTTACCCCATGTCATATTGTGTACGTGTTGTAATGCAGTACGCGCATGTTTGCCACTCAAATTTGCCATTAAACAAGTCATGAGAAATAAATTGAGGTTTCCTTTGGATCCTTGTTTGTCCGCAGGTTGCAATAGCAGTTCTCAGATGGGTCTATTTTTGAAGATGCTGCATGCAGCTGCAACAGCCATGGAGACAGATGGACTCGATTATGACATACCAGGTGAATAGCAGATCTTTCTTTTTTCTTTCTATTATTTTAGTTGAGGGCTTAACATGGAAAACTGAATGCATGCAAAACGTACTTTGGCCCGGCTCTATTACCAAGTCTAAACTGTCCCGCAATGCACTGAAATATCAATTTGCGATCGACCCATTTTTCGGCTTTAATCAGCATTTTAGGTCAGCTTTGCATTTTATGAATTCATTAGAACATTACGTCGCCAAAAGTAGAAAATTTGGGCGGGCTCAACTTTAATAAAAGCAAATAAATATTTCAAATGAACATTTCAAATAAATATTTCTAATAAATACTACAAATAGATATTTCAAATAATTGTTTCAAATAAATATTTCAAATAAATATTTCAAATAAATGTTTCAAATAAATATTTCAAATAAATATTACAAATAAACATTTCAAATAAATACTTTAGCCTGATTTCCAGCACAATCAAACTCTTATTAAAAATTATCCGTTTATCTCATTCTAGAAAACACATCTTCATCAGAAAATTCCATGAGCCATGGTTTCCAACAAATGGTTGGACAGGTAATTCATTCACCTTTATCATTCATTTATTATCAGTATTCATGTTGCAAAGTATAGACGTCAAAACAGCTCAATTTGGAGAACAAAACCAAAGAATTTCAATCTCCTGAGAATTGGAAACCTATTATTTTGTCCTCCAAATTGAGCTGCATTCCGACGTGCTGAAGGGTCCATACACTCCATTTTGGATGTCCGAAACACAAACAAATCAGTTCACATTCAGTTGAATTAACATCTTTTTTTTTCATTGCATGTGATGCAATCTTAGTAATGTGTTTTGTCAATTGCTTTAGGTAAAACAGCTTCCAGTAAGTCCTCCAAATTCGTACTCAGAAAAACTCGTCGTGAATGACACATGCAAGCTAGAAACCACTGGTAGGTCAAATCTATTGAACATTACAAAACATTGAATGACCACATGTATTTAGATTGACAGTTTTGAACCAAGTTCATAAAATTCATATACAACCAATAATTGCAGTGCGTATAACATTTCAACTGAGAAGGAGGAATGTTATGATAATTTTTACTAACAAAGTAAATAAATATGATCTTTTTTCTAACAGATTGCCATCTTTTTGCTCGCGTATTTTACGATGAAAGACAAGTATCAACATTTGACTTGGACAAGCAAAACTCAGCGTGTAGAGTATTATATGGCAAACAAGAGCCTGCAATAGAAAACACTACAGTCACATCAGTTTATAACCATTTGTACGGGACATGCGATATCAAACAGATCCAGTTGCCCGAGTTACAATGTTCTAATGAGACTCAGCGAGTTCTGGCGAGCTTCAGCCGAGGTCTGGTGTTAGAAATGAGTAGTGATGGTGATGTATTCGCAACAAGGAAAAGCATGACAAAGGTAGCTATCTTGATTCATTTTTTTTCCCTCTGTATTTTTTAAAGCAGTCATCATTTTCAAATAGCAAATATCAGAGTTACAACATATAATGTCTTCAAACAATTGTTTCAAGTCGTTTTGCATTTGGGTCAGTTTCTATGGACCTCTTGCACTTGACGTGAAAGCAGCTCAATTATGAGAACAAAATGAAAAGAATTTTGATCTCCTGAGAATTGGAAACTATTCTTTTGTCCTTCAAATTGAGCTGCATTCTGACGTGCTGCAAGGGGTCTATACACGTGCTGTATTATTGACACAAATGCCTCAACTTGAAACGATTTTTTTGAAGGAAATGGAGTGTAACTGCATGTTAAAAATGAATGAAGCATCTCAATTTGGAGGACAAAACAATAGGTTCCAATTCTCAGGAGATTGAAATTCTTTTGTCCTCCAAATTGTGCTGTTTTGGCGTTGCGTGAAAGGGTTTATTGTGACGCCAAGCAGAAAAAAAGCCTAGTTCAATCCCACATTATCTTCTTTAAGCTTATCAGGGGCGTTCGTTATAAGTTACAAAATGTTGAATCAATCTTTTGCAAAAGCATTTTTAGGCTAGGACACAAACTATTTATTTATTGTGACGCCAAGCAGAAAAAAGCCTAGTTCAATCCTACATTAGCTTATTTTAGCTTATCAGGGGCGTCCATTATAAGTTACAAAATTTTGAATATATTTCATTTCTTTGCGATAGGTTTTCTTCTCCAGTGGATCAACACAATCCACGAAACTAGTTCGTGATGTGAAAACCAAAGTATTTGACTTCAGCAAGTTTCAGCAAACATTACAGGAAAGCCCCAAGGGAACCTGTGCTCTACCCCCGTGTGACGTCACCTTTACACTCGGCTGGCCAAACGGGCTAATGGTATGCATAGTCATCACGCATGCGCAAGCCAAGAAGATGCTGTTGGACAAGATGAACAGCGTGCAAAGTGTCTCTGATCCATCTGATGATCAATTAGTTTTTGACTTTGCAGGTCAGTTTGTCGGGACGGTTCTACTCGACGATAATGATTCTGCGTCGGTGAAGTTTTTATAAAATATCTGTAGCTGTTTCTGCATGGCGATATATTTTACTTTAAACATTAGAGTTCTGTGAAATGCTTAACTGAGTTTTAAAGGTTAAAAAAACAATTGGATTCAAATTGAATCAACGAGGGCGCCGTCCTTGATACCTTTTATATTTGATTTTAATCAAGTACAATTTATAGCACTTTTAGTGTGAACAAATACGAAATGCCATTGAATAATGCAAGAGTATTTGCATTATGTAAACGAGTGCAAATTTTCTCCATAAACACCGAGAAATTATGCATGGAAACGACACGAGTGAAAGACTTTTAAGCATGTTCTTTCTCTGCGGTGTCGACAACGTCTTCGTGCTATTCTGAAAACAAATTTATGTTGCAAAATACCAAAACTGAAAGCACAGTTCTTGAAATTAAATGCCAATCTTTCATATTTTCTTCATAATACATTATCTTGGTCTCACGAAAAATATACTCACGAAAATTTCTTGTATATTGAGAGATAACGGAATTCTTGGAAAAGGTGATGAAACCACGCATGCGCAAACATTTTTTCCTGGTTTCGTTGGAAACACTTTAATTTCGTGTTTTTATCGTATCGAGGTATTTTTTTTTTGGATGGATCTTAAACCCAAAATGGGAGAGTAAACATTAATCTTTTGGAAAAGCATTTTAAGGCACGGACACACGGTGCAACATTGCGCGCAATATTGCAGGCGATGTTGCTGAAGTAGGATTGTTTTCTACTTCAGCAGCATTGCGTGCAACAAATTGCGTCGTGTGGCATGGCTCGCAACATTGATTACCTGCATCATTGCGCGCAATGTTGTACTGTCAGGTGCCCGTAACTTTACGTATTCTCTGCGTCATATCATTGGCATTAGTCGGCATATTTGCCGTTTATCCTGACTAGGATTTCATGTATTTAAGATATAGCGTTCTAAGCTATCCTACCATCTCAGTGCTAAGTTGTATTAGTATAATGAGTGCTAGGGAACTTGCTGGATCATATTCAGCTATTCTACTTCGTCTATTACTAAGTTTTATTGGTGACATAATTTCTAGAACTTGAAATCTTCATATTGTTGGAGTTTTCTCTTTTCTTATCTTAGATTTGGTACTACGTATTTGTTATTGTAAAGTGAATGCTCTCTCGAGCGTGATTTTATACCAATAAACAGGATTTTTAACTGTTAATTTGAGTTTGTTGCTTGAAAGCTTTCATATATAGACTTCTTTCACGTGTCGTCAAAGCAGCTCAATAGACCTCTTTACCTTCGTATGCAAATTGCCCATTGCAGACCACATGACATTCCTTTGAAAAATATTCTTTTGGTTGAAATATTTACACATGAAAGAATCAACTCCCAAGAACGGCATCACATGGTCTGAAATGGGCACAACAAACAACGAAGGTAAAGAGGCGTATTTGAAGGACAAGGCAAGAGAATTTCAATCTCTTGAGAATAGGAACCTATTGTTTCGTCCTCCAAATTGAGCTGCATTCCGACGTGCTGCAAAGGATATAAAATGCACGCTTGACGTCATGGCAACCATGCTGGATGCCTAAAAAAACTTGTTCATTTATGTGGGAAAAATTGTTATTTTATGTACATACTGATTGTTTTGTGTTTTACTAATTCGATATGCCGATGCCAGAAAAGCTTTTGAAATAATAACCATTTTGTTTCAATTTGATTTGATGTATAGCTTAGGACACTCTAGTTTAGTTTAACAAATATTGTTTTGTGATCATCACAAAATTTGAACATTTTCTTCCTTCCGCAATACCTAACCAGCGCTAAATAAGTTCCAGTTCGATGTGTAACTAGCCTTGGGATTTAGATCAACACAGATGTTTTTCGATTCAGGCTTTGATAAAATGTAATTGAAGGTTTGACGAGTGCCACTTCTATCCGTCCCTTCCATGCTCAAACATGTCGCTCTAGTTAAACATAACATCATGATATGAAAGAATAGAGCTTTGAAGTGTGACGTCAATCGTAAGGATAAACGACTTCCGGGTCCAAAACGAAAAGCTGTTTTACGAAAATTGTTCTTATCTTTTCTTCGTGACAAGATTTCTTGTCCAAAGTTCTAACAGTTTCAAGTGCACCATAAATCACTGAAAGCATGTTTAGCCTTATTTTAGCCATTTTTGTGAGCAGTTGGACCCGGAAAAACGTCACAACTTAACAGCTCTATGAGGAAACATCTGCACATGTTCATAGTCGGTATGCGAATTAGTTTGAAACGTCTTCGTGTTATTATAAGAATATGCAAATTTAACTTAAAAAACAGGCGTGCCTGACAAATGCCACTTCAAAAAGGCCACTAAGAACGTTAACCTGAAGTAGACGTTTTTGCTCTAACGAACATTTTCGAACTCTCGTGCCGTGTTGGAACAAAAGATCTGTGAAAAAATTCTTTTGCGATTTTGTTGTTTTGTTCTTGCTGTCTATATAAACGTTACCTCAGTCCCAAAAGGAAAGTGCATGTGCGTGCCCAATAGACCATTTTCGAGATGTGCGAACACTTTCAAAAATATCGCAGGCGCGTACATGATCTCGAGGCATTTTCGGGCAGAGTCAATAGCACGCATGATCTTGCCCGAAAATGCCTCTTTTTCATGTCTGCGCCTGCGATATTTTAGAAAGCGCTCGCGCATCTCGAAAATGGTCTATTATTTCTATATTTTGCGAAATATAGTCCCTTTCACGTTTTCATTTTGGTTTTAACTCGGAGTTTTCCTTAATCTGTAATCCCAATCACATTCTACCTCTATTTTATCATATCTTCAAAAAAAGCATTGAGCAGTTTGTTTGATGTGTTTATTTATAGAAAAGTTCAGCGTTAAATTAAAAAAGAAACAAATACAAATTAGAATTGTGAAGTGAGCGAAAATACAAATTTATATTTTAGAACGGTTTTCGTATGAGTTACACGGGATGACATGATGTACGGCTACGACTGAGCAGCTTTCATTTGACTATGAAAACCTTAAGGCATGGACCGCGCGCCTTGCCGTGAGCGTGTCAGTGTCGTGCCGTGTATGAAAACATTGGACATTCGGTGCCGTGTCCGCGCCGTGCTTTGACCGTGCCGTATAACCGTGCCGTGTGCCGAGATTTTTACATTTTCATATGAAATCTCCGCTCGTTTCCCACTCATACGAAAACCACTCTAATAAATATAAACCATTTTCTTTAGAAACAAAAATGGGAAGAACTCCGCTTTCGGATTGGCTGAATGCTTCGATGACGTCAGCCGTAACTGATAATTTCCTTCATATTTTCAGTAAAAAAAATGACCAAATTTTGAGCTTAGAATATTATCATTTTTTTGGATTTTTTTTTGTTATGCATGGTAATCCATTCATGCAGGTAATGTTTTTCGATTTCTCGTGCGCGGATGACAGAAGGAGTGTCATTTTTGTTCTTATGCCTTAAGTCCAAATGATGTGCACCATCCTCTATGATAACAGCCACTAAACTAGACGATATACTCGTTGTTACCCCGCCAGCGAACCAAGGGTCCAATCGTCCATTACTGAAATCAAAAATTAAATGAGAAATGATGAGGGTGTTAGACTTCCACTTGACAATCGCGACTAAGGATACATTAAATTTTGTGTTGTGTTGCGTGCTATCAATCAGCTGAATGGATCTCATGAATCTCATTACCAGCCTACAATGACAGGCAAACGCTGCCCGTCATATGCTATCAACCAGAGAGTATTATATTGCTTGGTATCAATCAGCTGAATGAATCTAATGAATCTCATTATACCAGCCTACAATGTCAGGTAAACACTGCATGCGCCCTCCATACATGCTCAATCATCCATGTACACTTCTACTGGTAAAAATTCCAAGCAAGACCATTTGATTCTTTCTCGTTGTTAGAGAGTGCAGTCTTCTAATGCAATAATTATCTTGTTACCTGAATATGATGTTGCTATGAGCCTCTAAGCTTCGCCCACCATACTCTGTCTCTATCCAGTACTGGCGGGGAGTGACCTTCTGGGACTCTTGGCATCCTTGGGCAAAGCTTTTAAAGTCCCACTGTAGATACGTGGAAAGGGGGTGATCAGTAGGGGTATACTTATAGAGGGAAGACGTTCGTATGACAAAAAAAGAGTAATATAGTCTGACATGTACTCAGATATAAGAGGTTGTAACCTTACCTTTTGAGGATAAAACATGTCGTTCTTCCCGTCCGAGCAAAGTGGCATTGCCATTTCTGTACACGCCTATGTGTGGAAGGTAGTACAAACATTATTAAATGTAATTACATATTCCAAAAATACCATGTTGATCATATCTCACTTCATGTCCTATAATCTCTTCTCTTCTCTTTCCTTCTCTTGGAATCCGTTCTGTTCTGTTCTGTTCTGTTCTGTTCTGTTCTGTTCTGTTCTGTTCTGTTCTGTTCTGTTCTGTTCTGTTCTGTTCTGTTCTGTTCTGTTCTGTTCTGTCTCCTCTCCTCTCTACTCCTTTCCCCTTCTTCTCCTTTCCCTTCCCTTCCCTTTCCTCCTCTTCTCATCTAACACTAATAAAGTACTCATTCTCTCGTACCTGAAAATACCATCCTTTATCCCCAAGAGAAGACACAGCTTGTTGTGAAGTGTTAAAACACCTTGTTTTTCCAGTGCTATTGTAGTAGACCCCAACTGCGTCGGCGATGGCACCCAGTAGCTCAATGTCAGGGAGATCTTCGTTTTGTAACTTCGAACAAGTCACCTGAAGAAAAAATCAATTATTTTCCATTTAAAAATCACAAAAGGATTTGCACATCTTTTGTTTCATCAGCATGCGCATGAGATTTCGAAACGTCTAATGGATATTTTGGAACAAAAGTTATTATTTCCAGAGGTTTTAAATTGGGTAGAAACGTGCTTAGCAACGCGCTAGCTGATTCGGTCTATTGCGCCCTCCACAACTGATCGATTAAATTTCCAATTGCATCTGCGCAGACATACCTTGATCGGCCATGCAGGCAAAGGCTCCAGGAAGCTGGCTGCATATGGGTAATCAACTGGACCAAAGGAATACAGTACGTTAGCTGCACAGCATATGCATGGTCTTATAATGGGGGAAGGAGGGCGGTTGTTAAAAGGGAGAGATTTTACGTTTTAAAGTAAGAGGCTCAGTTATTTTTGGTAGAGCTGAAATTTGAAGGGGACTATTCCTGGAGGTTAAATAAGATATATATTTTTGACATATAAAAGCTATAAACAGAACAACTTTCTCTCTCGGAAGACCTACCCATAGCCAGGTTGACCCAAGTCTCGCTCAGCCAGCCTTCTAGCACATTAACGTTCTCTTCACTTCTGAGTGGCGAACACAATTTAAACGCTTTTGAAAGAGTTCGACGGCCACTTGCTAAATACGATAAAGGAAAATTCATTATCAACACAGAAAGGCTGAAAGTTTCACATCAAATTAGGCTCGATCCTCCGTTATACCTGTCTTTTTTAGCTTCTTAATGATTTTCCAAGATCTTCTTATCGAATCGGTACAAGTCTTTCCTCCATCGCGGTTAAAGTCATCGGTAACGATCCGATAAAAGTCCTTGAAAAAAGTAAATTTGCATAAACTATCTTTAATACGATTGTTGACTCTTTTTAACTCACTGATGCAGTAACGCCTTAGAGCGATGCGAATTTAGATGCGATCAGAGAAGGCATAATGCAAAGGTACGACGGAAATAGAAATGAAAACAAACAGAAAACAGCGAAGAGCAAATGGCGAACGAACAAACGTTCGAAGGCGAAAGAACAAACGAACGAACGAGTGAATCAAATAAGCAACCCATCATGCATCATTGAATGATTCGTATTTTGGAGGGTTTGTTGTTAGGTACGTTACCTCACACGGTGTTATTCCTTGAAACTGCAGAATGGGAGCAGATGCTGCTAACGAACTAGTAGAAATCAAAAATAGTAAATAAATAAATAGAAAATATAAATATAATAATAGATAAATTAGGTTGGATTACACAAAGGTTATGTATGTATTACCTACCCAATAACCACATTAGGGTACTTCATTCTTAACCACGCTGCTAGCATTCCTGATACAGAGAGGGGGAAAACAATTTCTTAACCCAGTGATTACTTTTTTATCATTTTTTAGACTGATTCAGAATTAATTGAGAAAAGCCTTTGCAATACGGACACCGAAGGGTCGGAGCCTAGTGCCCGTATTATAGAGGTCTTTTATATTAGCAAATAAATACAGAATTAAAGGAAGACTAGTGTCCGTGAATGTCTAATTCGTTCCCCAGGCTGGTTGAAGAGCTATATCTGACTTACCCCCATACGAACCACCAAAGGCGATGACAGGGCTCTTTTGGGCTCCTGGAATGGTAACCTGTTAAACCAGTTTTTTGATTTAGTATTGATAACCTTATGATAATGAATGAAGGAAAAAGTCAGTAATGCGAGATAAATGACAATCTATACCTTAATGTGACGTATGAGTGTTGCAAAGTCTGCCAAAGCCTGCTCTGACGTCAGATATCCTAGATACTTTGGACTCTGAAGAAGAACAACTTATAAAAGTTACAACCTACGTTTTGTTTTACAGTGCGAATCGAAAAACCGTGGGCACCTAGAAATATATCAAGAATGTTTCTTAACCAATCAGAAACGTTATTCTTATCTTTCCATCATCTTGTGGTTATATAGAGAGTCATTTCTGATTGGCCAAAGAACAATAGAACATTCCTGGAATATTTCTAGGTGCCCACGGTTTTTCGATTCGCACTGTAATTTGTAGACGATGTTAACGTCTTTTTAAAATTGCTGAGGATGATAATATGATGATGATGATGCGAGCAATTATAGTGATGGTGATGATATCATGTATTTTGTTGATGGTGTTTTATCGTTGTTGTGGTTGTTGTTGTTGTTGTTGTTAGGTGTCAATAGATCTTATTCGTCTTGGTGCAATGCTTTCCCATTAGGGGGAAAGTAGAGAACTTTCATAAAAGACTTTCATAAGCCAACTGGCTTTGTATAGCTCTTCAGTTAATCCAGTTGACTCGCACCTTTATGTAAGGATAAATATTTTGTAATTTAATTGTATATGTTCAAGGTGCAAATAAAATCATTGTCATAAAATAATTTGGACATCTTTTGCTTCAACAGCACGGGACTTTGAGAATGTCGAAAATGTTCGTTATAGCAAAAACATTTATTACAGATCGCGTGTCATTTCCTAGAGTATCATGTCTTTGTTTAACGGTTGCGCACGAGAAGACACATGAATATGGATACAAGTCAAACAAAGAACATTATTCTCAAGAGAATGGCACGTGGAAGGTCTGAAGAGGGAAGACATTGCACCTCAACGAATAAGGTCTAGTTATATCAGTAGTAACCTACCTCGTAGGACTTTTTCCCAAAAGGCAGTGTTTCTCCATAATATCTGTGTTCACCAAATACGAGCATGGCTCCAAACTCCTTAGCATTATCCCACATGAACCCCTGGACGACATTAAGAGAGAAAACACATCCGTAAAACAAATAAAGTAAACAACTCATGCTTGAATAGAAATTCATAAAAGGAAATCAAAACATAGCGGATGAATTTGAAAAAAAAAAAAAAATGAAGAAAGAGAAACAATAAAGGAGAAAAGAAAAGCAAACGACGAATGAAACAAGAACAAATGCATGGATATCGATGGATGAAAAGAAGCAAGTAAGTAATTGCTTAGAATGGATAGATGGATGGAATGGAAAGGATGAGATGGGATGGGTAGGAAGGATGAAAGGAACTGATAGTTGAATGGATGGAATGGAAAGGATGGGATGGGATGGGAAGGATGAAAGGAACTGATAGTTGAATGGATGGAATGGAAAGGATGAGATGGGATGGGAAGGATGAAAGGAACTGATAGTTGAATGGATGGAATGGAAAGGATGGGATGGGATGGGAAGGATGAAAGGAACTGATAGTTGAATGGATGGAATGGAAAGGATGGGATGGGATGGGAAGGATGAAAGGAACTGATAGTTGAATGGATGGAATGGAAAGGATGAGATGGGATGGGAAGGATGAAAGGAACTGATAGTTGAATGGATGGAATGGAAAGGATGAGATGGGATGGGATGGGAAGGATGAAAGGAACTGATAGTTGAATGGATGGAATGGAAAGGATGGGATGGGATGGGAAGGATGAAAGGAACTGATAGTTGAATGGATGGAATGGAAAGGATGAGATGGGATGGGAAGGATGAAAGGAACTGATAGTTGAATGGATGGAATGGAAAGGATGGGATGGGATGGGATGGGAAGGATGAAAGGAACTGATAGTTGAATGGATGGAATGGAAAGGATAGGATGGGATGGGAAGGAAAGATGAATTGATAGATGGATGGATGGATGGATTAATGGATGGAATGTAAAGGATTGGCTGAGTATATGGAATGAATGGAATGGAAAAGATGGGATGGGATGGGTAGGAAAGATGAAAGGATGAACTGATGAATGAATGGAAGCTAGTGTTCTACACACCGTGTTATTGGCGAACCACGAAATATCTCCTTCATTTCCAGTATAGAAGAATATCGGTCCCCCTGACTTCCAGTTTTTTTTGTTCACCAAATACCTTTGTTGAAAGGTGATGTGCTTTTCAAAATTGAAGTGATCCAACTATCAAAATATCAAAAATAATATGAAATAAGACTTTGAAAATCAGCTTTCGCAAAGGCTGGGATTAACAACTGCTTTCAGAGTTTAGTTTTAATTCTATCCTTAATCGTTGTCCATTATCATCACTACTATAGACCCCTTGCACTAATTCCCAACCCGGGTGTCAAAACAAAAGAGCTGCCTTCTCTTGAGGATTGAAATCTTTTTTAATGTTAGAATTTTTCATTCAAATCTTTTTTAATGTTAGAATTTTTCATTCAAATCTTTTTTAATGTTAGAATTTTTCATTCAAATCTTTTTTAATGTTAGAATTTTTCATTCAAATCTTTTTTAATGTTAGAATTTTTCATTCAAATCTTTTTTAATGTTAGAATTTTTCATTCAAATCTTTTTTAATGTTAGAATTTTTCATTCAAATCTTTTTTAATGTTAGAATTTTTCATTCAAATCTTTTTTAATGTTAGAATTTTTCATTCAAATCTTTTTTAATGTTAGAATTTTTCATTATTTTATCCCCCAGGCTGGGAATTAGTGCAAGGGGTCTATTGTTGTTGTTGTTGTTGTTACACTATCAATTAATCTGAAGGTAACAGGGTTTTCAGATTTCTCATTCATTCATTCTCTCATTCATTTACTTGGTCAATTTATTCATTCATATTTCTTTTTTGGTTATTATTGATACGATTTGAAATATACCGGCTTGGGCTTCCTGTGGCCGGATACGGAAATGAACTCTGAATAAAAACGAAAGGGTCACGAGAAAAGTAAAAATAAAGAGAAGTTTACTATCGTTTAGATGAACATTTTCTTCCAAATTTCATACAAATGGCTGCACTATTGAATATCAAAATATTTGCTTGGAATAATTTAACATTCGCTGCGTCATCTATGAACTCTGAAAACTGGTTTTAGAAGCCGTGGAAGCGGGTGACTTCGAACCGAGCTCAGTGTCTAGCAGGAATAAAGTTGGCTTTTCTCGCTGCTGTATTAGCTCGAAAGTACAGTTCAGAGCCGTTAAAAACAGGGTTGTGCTACTTATTAGTTAGTATTTTTTTGTTGACAGGTTCCTACATTTTCGAACTAAGTGATAATCATTGATTTGACCCCGGGGATTTGATTTGATTACTAAAGTCCATCTTATAGTCAATATAATTCTCGAGTATCTCATAAAAAAACGATATATAGTTTCGAGATAACATCATGTGACTTACCTTCTGCTCGTAGTATTTGGTTTCGTATATACAGTATGGACAAACAGTTTTCTTTGAAGCTCTTTCGTGGTCACTCGTTCGTTGATTTGGGAAGCGAGCCCTCAGTCGAAAAGATTCGCCAAAAGTAAACGACAGAAAAAGCACAAAAACTACTGGCAATACTTTGTACAAAGCCATCACGAGTTTTGATCAACTAGCTAGTTCTGAGCTATGTGCTGTTGGGGAAAAGAGGCTGGTGAACTATACTAGATTGTTTTTGTTTCAGATGGAAAACCCCTCCAATGGCAAAGCCTCGAAAGTTTTAACCGGAAGTCACACTGATTTCACATGACAGACATCCGATCTGTCACTCTTCGTACACGAGGTTTCAACATTATCCAAGTATGTCAATAATTGTTAGTCCTAATTATAGATTAACTGTCCACAATTAAACTAAGATGACATAAAAAATCGTAAAATGATAGTGTCTAGCCGGCTTGTGTCAAAAAAGTTGGTTCATTATGTACTTCACGGTTCATGTGTTTCCATAACATCATTAGCGGGTGGTTAAGTATCAGTTTGCATTTTAATTTATCTGTCGTATAAAGTGAGAGGAACCTGCTGATATCTATCGCCCGGGACAATGGGAAGGAGGGAGGGTTACAGCTCCGTTTAGTCCGAGAAATATTCCTAAAAAGGATCGAAACAGAAATATTACCGAAACAAGGCTAAGAAAGCGTGTTTTCCTTTCTTCTTTCTTCTTTCTTTCTCCCTTCCTCCGTTTCTCGTTTTTCTTTTTTTAAATCATTCGTTTGTTCGTTCGTTCCGTTCCTGTCTTTCTGTCTTTCTGTCTTTCTGTCTTTCTGTCTTTCTGTCTTTCTGTCTTTCTGTCTTTCTGTCTTTCTGTCTTTCTGTCTTTCTGTCTTTCTTTCTTTCTGTCTTTCTGTCTTTCTGTCTTTCTGTCTTTCTGTCTTTCTGTCTTTCTGTCTTTCTGTCTTTCTGTCTTTCTGTCTTTCTGTCTTTCTGTCTTTCTGTCTTTCTGTCTTTCTGTCTTTCTGTCTTTCTGTCTTTCTGTCTTTCTGTCTTTCTGTCTTTCTGTCTTTCTGTCTTTCTGTCTTTCTGTCTTTCTGTCTTTCTGTCTTTCTGTCTTTCTGTCTTTCTGTCTTTCTGTCTTTCTGTCTTTCTGTCTTTCTGTCTTTCTGTCTTTCTGTCTTTCTGTCTTTCTGTCTTTCTGTCTTTCTGTCTTTCTGTCTTTCTGTCTTTCTGTCTTTCTGTCTTTCTGTCTTTCTGTCTTTCTGTCTTTCTGTCTTTCTGTCTTTCTGTCTTTCTGTCTTTCTGTCTTTCTGTCTTTCTGTCTTTCTGTCTTTCTGTCTTTCTGTCTTTCTGTCTTTCTGTCTTTCTGTCTTTCTGTCTTTCTGTCTTTCTGTCTTTCTGTCTTTCTGTCTTTCTGTCTTTCTGTCTTTCTGTCTTTCTGTCTTTCTGTCTTTCTTTCTTTCTCCCTTCCTCCCTTTCTCGTTTTTCTTTTTTTAAATCATTCGTTTGTTCGTTCGTTCCGTTCCTGTCTTTCTGTCTTTCTGTCTTTCTGTCTTTCTGTCTTTCTGTCTTTCTGTCTTTCTGTCTTTCTGTCTTTCTGTCTTTCTGTCTTTCTGTCTTTCTGTCTTTCTGTCTTTCTGTCTTTCTGTCTTTCTGTCTTTCTGTCTTTCTGTCTTTCTGTCTTCCTGTCTTTCTGTCTTTCTGTCTTTCTGTCTTAGTTCTGTCTTTCTGTCTTTCTGTCTTTTTGTTTGTTTCTTTTGTTGTTTGTTTGTTTGTTTGTTTTTTCTTTCTTTCTTTCTATTTTTCATCCTTCCTTTCTTTCTTTCTTTCCTTTTTTGTCTTTTGCTTTCCCCCTCATATCATTAGCCACCATCCAATCACAACAATAGTCGGTGTATTTTTATGTTGTACGGCACGGCAACGGTACAATTGCGAATATGTCGTTTCTCTGCCACTCGTAACATAACCTGCTCTATATTTAATGAAAAACAATGCAAATTAAAGTTGATTTTCTTTCTTTACTCCGATGATGGATCAACGCCGAAACTACCTTGAAGCCTCGATTGATTGCTTTGTCTGTGACCAGTAAACCATACACATTTTCGAGGGCGTGTGTGCACCTGAGCGGTTGTTGGGTTTGGGCTTCCTGTGGACCGTTTCAAATCAAAAATCCAAAATGGCGGACGAGGAGTTGGCTGGATTAAGGGCGAATAGAATGGCTGAATTACAGCAACAACTAGGGGTAATACTTCACCCTAGTACACTCTAAACTATGTTTGGCTTTACAACTAATACATTTATTGCTTTTAGGGCCAAGAAGTGCAAAAATTACAGCAACAGCAACAACAACAAGAAGCGATTCAAAGGTACAATTCCAAAGTCGTCTTGTGAAGAACTGTTGAAGTTTTTTTCACATAAATTATATTCCTTGTCGAAGAATAAGTTATTTTGTAAAAAAATATAGGGGAATAATTTCATTTATACAGTGGTATAGTTATAATGGAACCTTGAAGACTGAAGATATCTCACCACCCAACATGGGTAAATTAAGACGAACTACTTGGGCATATTTGAAAATTTTGAGGATAAGAGTCGGACTATTTGCCTATTCTATCGTTAAATCAAGTGAATTAGTTCTAAAATTAGTTCTAAAATTAGTTCTAAAATTGTTCTATTAATTTCACAATGTAAAGAGCAAAGGAATTTCGGCAAGAATGTCATGAAGTTAATTTTATCTGTCACATATTTTTCCTGTTTGTAGATCAGTAGTAGCGTAGCGAGGCGGCCGGGCAAACGGGATTGTACCCCTCCCCTCCTAAAAATCGAGCCCTTTTTGTTTGATGGATGATATCAATGCCATTGTTTTGTTGTTTTGTTGTTTGTGTTTTTTTTATTCAATTTTTTACTTTAATTCTGGGTGCCCCCCCCCCCCCCCCCCCCCTCCAAATGTCATGTTTTTATTTAAGGTGCCCCCTTAGAGTTTGTGTCAACCCTTGGACAGTGGTGACCTTTCATTCCCCTCCCCCCCCCCTCTTTTTTTTCTGGTTTAAGACATGTCAAGTGGCCATTCCACAAATGAATCATTAAACTTGTATCCACACCTGATATCACAGGGAGAATGAAATGAGGGGTGCAATGCTTTCTCAGATCTTGGACCAGTCAGCTAGAGCAAGACGTAAGTTTTATTAATAAATCATAAAAAATGATTATTTTTATCTATTAATTGTTATTTGCTACCTGCTGTGCTTGTCCACATGTTTTTCCAACTCCCACATGCTTTTTAAATACAGAGCATACCATATATCACTATTGTGCCGCAGCAAAGCATTCTTGGGATGTTAACTCAATCAAAGAGCACCAAACAAAAGATGTGATGCATGGTTTGTTGTTCTTTTGTTTGGTGTTATTTGATTGAATTACCAGTCCCAGAATAGCGATATAGTCTATATGCAAGGATGTTTTCATTTCTTCAAAAAATTCCTTTGTTACCATCATCATCGTTGAAGTGTGACCCCCGAAGTTTAATGTCTTGTTTGTCAACTACCATTTCGACAGACATCAATCAAAGAACCAAACTAGAAAAATTACATTTTTGAGAGAAATGTTAGACTAAATCTTTAGAGGATGATGATTAGAAAATATATTCATTTGTTTTAGTCAGCAGCATAGCTATCGTAAAACCGGAAAAGGCTAAAATGGTTGAAAGCATGCTAATACAGATGGCACAGACTGGACAGTTACCAGGAAAGGTAGGGGATTCAAAACTATTGAATCAATGTAATTTTTGGATTAGTACCAAATTTACTTTTAAACTGTATTGAACCCTGAAACAACTTCAGGCTGATCAAAGTCAGAGCATGGCTAGCTCACAAATTGAACCGTAAAAGAACCCCTGGGTTAATGAAGGAATAACATTAATAGTATTAGGAGACAATAATTTCAAACACTCTCCAGACATTTATACTTGTGACCATCAGGGCTCCTCCAAACATGATTGTCAAATACAGTGTTTCTCTTGATCCCATTTTTGGTTCCTTCTTCATTTAGAGGACACAGTCTACGTAATGCAATAGAGATTTTACACCATCACGTGACGGCAGCCATGTTGCATGGCAGGAACAATACAGTTGTTTTACATGAAAAAGAATTCAATTCCAGAGAGGAAAGGGATTTAATTTTACTGCTGGCCATCTAACCACAAGCAGCCAGTACGTGATGGTGCAAAACTTCTATAGCCACAACAAAATGCTCCAAGTCATAACAATAGGAAAAAGCTAACAAAGAATACAATAAGTTTCTATTGAATTACAGATGCTGTTTCCTCTATTGTGTCCTCTACATGAAGTTATACCGCTATTTTCTCGCTAACTCATGCTTCCACCCCGGGGGGGGGGACTCAGGGGGTAAAGTATCGGGTATGCTCGTCGGAAATTTCCAAAAATACCCCTAAAAGATACCGGAAGTTTTTTCAAAAGGGCGTGGCTTGGCAAATTTTAACCCCTAAGAGATACCACAAAAATAATACTATTCAAAAATATAGGCTTTTGAAATGTTTTTCCTTGAGTAATATTCCGAGTGTACGCAGGCATACGTATTGCGTTATTATGCGATGGGCTAGTTCCTTTTTCAACACCCTAAAATATACCAGAAAGTGCTGATTTGCTAAACCTCAAATTTAAGACCCTAAAAGATACCAAATCGCTGATTTTTACCCCTAAGAGATACGACGAGCATACCCGATACTTTTTCCTCGGAGTCCCCCCCCCGGGGCTTCCACCCACTTTAATTCAGATAAATAATGAATAGCACTCTACTTGCCATCTTGTAATTGATATTATCAAACATACATTTTACTATTAAGTATCTCAATTCTGATTGGTTAAGAGCCCTCAATCAATCACCCTGATATTGCTTAAACTCGGCATGATAAATGTAGGTAAAACCTACAGATAATACATTTAACATGTCAAGTTCACTCAAGTTCACTCAAGGTCACAATGAAAATAAAAATACATTTGCTATTTTTTTTCATTCTTAGTTTACAAAATGTATAATAAAACAATTATTGAATTTGGTTTACTCATGATATTGTAAATTATCAAGGCCTCGGCTGTTTTATCCGCCTATGCCTACAGCTTCGGCAGATAACACAGCCTTGGTCTTGATAATTTACGACATCATGCTCAACCTCATCCAATAATTATTTGATATTACATAATATTATATACATTGTAGGTTGGTGAAGCACAATTGGTTAATTTACTTGAGAAAGTTAGTGAACAAACACAGAAAAAGACAACAGTTAAGGTGAGTAATGAATTTATCTCCACGGCTTAAGATAATGGTCAGTCAGTCATTTGTCATGATGTGGATGATGGCTAGTGAACACTAGCGTGGACTGCGTCGGTGTTTCTAATGAAACAGTTATCGTAGATTAATAAGTTTTACACTGTAGTGAAAATGGAAACTGACGTTTCGGACGTTAGTCGTTCGTCGGAGTCAATTGTCATGATGACTGGCTAATTTTTTTTTTTTTTTTACTCAACGTTACTGGTCAAAATGACCAGCAAGACAGTGATTTAACTGGACAAGTTTCAATTCTCGCTAGACATTGTCTGATAACTGGCCATTATTTTAAGCTCTGGTATATCATAATGGACAAAATATATAAGTTGGTAGCTTGTAGGTAGGTTTGTTAGCCACTGGCTATTAAGTACTACCCTCGTAAAAACAGGGAGTGTTTTTTTTAAATTTTTATTCAAGAATGAGATCATTTTCTGGTAATAGTAGTTGCTTGAATGTTTTCTTTACCCCACAAAAACCAACATGTGAGTTGAGTGTTCAATGCTTTATACATGCCTCTATTTGGGGATATTATTGCAGATATTTAAATAATAAAGAGTGAATATGTTTGCCTGAACCTGCCAGTATGCAGTAGTATTATCATAATTATAATATTTACAACTCAAAGAAGTATTATATTAAACATATTTTGACTTGAAAGCATGTGAATAACATCTCACAATAAATATTTTCTTACAGTTCAACAGGCGACGATATGATGTTGATGATGATGATGATTACTAACTGAATGTTTTTAGGTAAAAGTTTATCAGTGTACATGTAATAGACCGTTTTCGAGATGCTTGAGCGCTTTCAAAAATATTGCAGGCACAGACATGAAAAAGAGGCATTTTCGGGCAAGATCACATGCACTATTGTCTCTGCCCAAAAATGCCTCAAGATCATGCACGCGCCTGCGATATTTTTGAAAGCACTCGTGCATCTCGAAAATGGTCTATTATCAGATAATGGTTCGAAAATTAGTTGATAATGCACTTTTTATTATTGTTTTTGAAGTTTTTCCCACAACTTTCAGTGAGTTTTTGGCTTTTGGTAATCTAAAATTATAAAATTATTAACTCAGACCAGGTAAAATTGATAGAAGGAACCTGTGGGGGGGGGGGGGGGGGGTCCGATACATTTTAGGGGTAGGGATGCTCATAATTTGTACATTTTAGGGGTTAATTTTCATTATTTGGTGCCTTTATGGGAGTTGAAATGAAAGACTAAGTAAAATGCTGTAAAAATTAGCATCATTTGGTATCATTCAGGGTGAAACTTTTGAATTTTTATTACTATGAAAAAGAGATTTTGTTACCTTTTGGGGGTCATTTTCAAAAAAATTGAAGTTAAAGGAATCCAAAACAAGAAAAATTTCATGGTTCCTTGCTGACTCTTGTGAATTTGATAGAGTTATCTGGAGTTATCTTAGTTCCAAAAATGCAAAAAGTAAAAAAAATAATTTCCATCATTTCAAATTCTGTCTGTTTTATTTTTAGATGTATGGCTGCGTGTGTTCTAATCTAAAAAATATAAAGCATCAAATGAATGTAAGAATGTCAAGCACTCTATGTACAATGGTTTGTGGATCTTCTCCTTACTCATTGGTCCATCTTTGTCAGGATTGGAGGTTTTGGGATGCCCAAAAATATAATATGGTTGTCATGGTGATTGTGCATAGTAGTACAGAGTCAGAGTAGAAGCTGAATGTGAATTGACCATGCCCACCAGTTTCAGATTGCATAATAGCCTTTACTCATACTAGATAACCTGGTTATCATGAATCCCACTTTCAAGACAAAAGGCAATGATTCTGCCAATGTGAATCAACCAGTTGTTAAATTTTGAAATAAAGCTTTCAAGTTCAACATAATGGGCCATCTAATTGCACTAGGAGGTCACATGACCCTACTCACTTACAGCACGACGTGCAAAAGTATGACCACATTTAATGTATTCACATACTTCTATGCACAGGATTTTGTACATTAAACTGACACATTTGATGCCAAGCTGTCTGGTTTTACCAAATAAGGCGTGTAAAAACTCCTTTCGCAGCATAAAGCCTGTGCATAGAAGTACGCGAATATATTAAAAGTGGTCATACTTTTGCACATAGCATTAACCAAGCAGTGTACAAATCTGTGTTGTAAATTTTGGTTGTCATATATTTCAAAACTAATGTAAATTCATCTGGCAATTTTATCACCATATTAAACTGATATTTGATTTGTTCATATATATTCTTTTTGAAGCTGACCAGGTCACAGTTCAATTTTTTTTAATAACTAGAATTCTGCCTAAAGCACTAAGATGGCCTAACACTAATAGTACACTTGCCTCTCTCCTCTGGGGTCTTGGGTCCTATAGGTCTTTACACAGGCACTGTGAAATGGGGGGGGGGGGCGGGGGGGGGGGACTCCCTTATAAAATGGGTAGGTATGCTCGACGGACGGATTGAAAAATGACCCTAAGAGGTACGCATAAATTAATTCAGGTATCGATTCCAGACCCTAAAAGGTACGACCAGATTTAACAGTTTTTTTAATTTAAAATTGATAAATATACACTAATTTCATCAAATACACTTCGCTTTCCGAACATTCCCGGACTTTAACAAAGTATTGTCATATATTCAGGTATATTTATCATATAAAAGAATATTGACCCTAAAAGGTACAGCGTCATTTTGAGACCCTAAAAGGTACCAGAGGGTTTTATTTTCGACCCTAAAAGGTCCGTCGAGCATACCTACCAACTTTATAAGGGAGTCCCCCCCCCCCCGGGGGGTGGGGGATATTTCAATATAGCATATTTACAAAATACCACCCCACTTCACCCCTTGAGCATGCGCGAGGAACTCTTGATGTGTGTATTTCCGGTATAGAAGTAGGGAAAGTTTTGAACTTGAGAAGATATTAAAAGTTTAGCAATTCTAAACTGAACCCCTCCCAAGAATAACGCTTTACAAAAGGTAGACCAATAAATTATTTTGGGTTACCTGTGTCATGATACCTGCTTTGGTAGTAAGCATTGGGCTTCCTGTGTCACACTTAAGATCTAAGATGGCGACTGTTTCAGAGTTGAAGAACGTCGCCTGTGAAGTCATTGACAAATACTCCAAAGAACTACAAGAACTGAATAAAAAGATATGGGAAAATCCTGAGCTCGACTTCAAGGAATTCAAAAGTCATGGAATCTTGACAGAATTCTTTGAAAAACACGGGTTGGAAGTGACTCGAAAGTGGACATTGGACACGGCGTTCGGTGCCAAGTACGGTGGAAAAGAGGGCCCTTGTGTGGGGATTATCTGTGAATATGATGCTCTACCAGGTATAGGACATGCCTGTGGACATAATCTGATAGCCGAGGCTGGAGCAGCCGCAGCCCTAGGTGAGGTATAATTTCATGTTTCAGGGGCTTAAAATAAGGCCAGTCATCTTTAATCTTTAATGAATAAGCTTATAAGCTTAAGCTTCCAGAGTAACTACACTAGTAGTTCAATAAAATAAGAGTAATAAATATACAAACTTCTGGTGATAAATGAAATGAATAAATATGACACACATATACACTTACTTGCAAAAACGTTGTCATACAACATTTGAACATTTGTAGTTTCAAGATTAGTAATAATTAAATTAAAAGTACAAAAGAAAGAGTTCTGCTTCAATGATCTTCTTTTGTACTTTTAATTTATTCCTAATCCACTAAACTACAAATGCTCAAATGTTGTATGACAACGTTCTTGCAAGTAGGTGTATATATATATTCTTCCCATTCCCATCCTCCCTCCCTTTTGCTATTCCATCCCTTCCTTCCACTCCTGTTCTGTTTTTTCCTCTTTCTTTTCTAGTTTTTTACTCCCAAGCACTTTAAACTATCATTTCCAATTCTTTCCCATTTCCTTCCCTACTCCCTCTCTTCCCCTCTTCCATTCCTTCCTTCTATCTCTGTCTCTGCCTCCTTCTAACCAAACCTTTATTGTGTTATGTAGGTGTCAAAGCAGCACTGGAGAAAAGTGGCAACAAACTTGGAAAGCTCCTAGTGCTTGGTACTCCTGCAGAAGAAGGAGGTGGCGGAAAAATCCTTATGATCAACAATGGATGCTTCAAAGATGTAGATTTCAGTATGATGGTGCATCCAGGTCCCTTTGATGCACTATTAGGAACCCAAAATCTTGCTCTCACTGAGTTCAGAGTTACCTTTAAAGGATATGCCGCACATGCTGCTGCATTTCCTTGGGAAGGAATCAATGCATTAGATGCTGCAGTCATGGCGTACAGCAGCATCAGCATGCTGAGGCAACAGATGAGACCGTCGTGGAGGGTGCATGGTGTAATACTTGAAGGAGGAGTCAAGCCTAACATTATACCAGATAAAACAGTTATGGAGTATTATATAAGGGCTCCCAATAAAAAGGAACTAGAAGAACTACAAGCTAAGGTACTCCCTTGCTTTGAGGCTGCAGCAAAAGCAACTGGTAAGTTGGATTTTTTAATTGTCCCTTGATATATAGCTACTGATAATGATTAACCTAGGCCCTGGATTTATAAAATGGGAGATGTCATGTGCTTTTGTAGGGTAACATGGGTGGCGTATGCTGTTAATCCATGGTCTTTCACCACAGTGACTGTGGTTCCCAAGGCTGGAGTACATCACTTGTTTGAGCCCTGTGGACACCATATGTGGATTTAGTTTGTTTGATATGTTGTTCTCTCCTATGCTGCAACGGTTTTCCCTGGTCTCCTCCCTCCTCAAAAAATTAACATAACAGTGAGCAGTGAATTAAAAAATATTGTCCCCAATTAATATGAAATGCTAGAATGACTAGATACTTAAATAAAGAGGTTTGTTCATTTTAATTTTTAGGATGCACGGTTGAAATAGAAAAGCCATGTTTACCCTACGCAGAGTTGATAACCAACCCCAAACTAGCAGAGATGTACACTCAGCATGCCGAGGACATGGGAGTCAAATTTATGTCCAAAGAAGAAGTGTCAAAGTTACGACTGGGTTCTACTGACATGGGGAATGTATCTTACACAGTTCCCTCGATTCATCCCACTTACAGTATCGACACGACAGCACCCAATCATTCTCATGCCTTTACTGCAGCTGCTGCAACAGATGTTGCTCATCAGAAAACTCTCATTGCTGCAAAGGCAATGGCGATGACTGCAGTAGAGGTCATGAACAATCCTGACACTCTGAAAATGATCAAGTCTCAGTTTGAACAGTCCAAATGATTTAATGATAATAATAATGATAATAATTTTTTATGAAAATAGTAATAATCATAATAATAATTATAATATCTTATTTATCCACATAACGATCAAGAGCATTAATTGCATGCTCATTAAAATACCCACATGCAGTTATATTTCAAACAAATATTTAGAAAAAAAATTAAATTAAATAAAATTTAGACTTAAAAAGTAAAAGTTCTTAAACATGAATAGTTTGAATGAATGAATATTAAATATTTATCAATGTCAATTTTTGTGTTACCTAGTATAGTTTGATTAGCTTCTTAGTTATTCTAGCTACCGGTAATTGATAAATTAATTAATGTAGTTTTTTGTAATTATTTTTGTGGTATGAATAAACTATTATTTGGAATTGACATTTGATTTATTTGATCGGCAGCGGTGGTGGTGGTAGTAGAATCAGAGGAGAGGTATATATAAAGCTACAGACGCATGGTGCAACATTGCGCACATTGTTTCAGGCACATCAGCCCCAGAAATTAGCCCAGGTATATCTGCAGCTAGAAAGAAAAAAATTAAGGTGGTGTACATTAAAGCTCCCTGCCAGGAATAGGAATAGTCCCTTTCACAGTTCCTTGCACCATCTTGAAAGGTAGCCGTGCCTTTGCATCGAAGTGAGACCAACAGTGAGCTAATGATAAAGAACTTTTTTTAAAACCTTGGACAATCATTCATATATGCATGTCTCTATCCTTGTAAGTTCATTGCTACCTTTCAAGATGGCACAGTGAACTGTGAAAGGAACTATTTAGCATGTTAATTAGATTTTGCGGAGGGAGGAAAACTGGAGAAAACCTCTCGAATCAACAGAGACAACAAAAATTGCATGAGAAATTGCATAAGACAGCATGCCAAAAACTTGTCTAGCAATCTTTTTACACTGGCGAGTTCTACTCAGTTTCGCTAAGATTGCATCAATTTGGTTATTCAATATCCCTTTTATTTGCAATGAAATATGGGAAAACCATGAATGAATGCAAATCCTTCCATTCAACCACAGAGCAAGTAACTGAGAAGTGACTGAGTACAAGTCTGATTTACCTTTCTTCCAAAGCACATAACCCGTGTAGTTCAACGGTAATATAATTTATATCCCCTCCTGCATCTGCTAACAGGTAATTAAGGATGGCATAGCAGTAGTACACTCCATGGGCGTAGCAAGGCCAAAATAATAAAAAAGGGGGGAAAAAAACAACAATTACCTATTTACCAAAGATGATTGACCTTTGGCAGTAGTGCCAAACTCACCTTGGTAAGTGTGTTACAAGGTAGGTTACTAGGAGGGGGATGCTCTAAATTTTTTTAGTTTTGCAAACGAAAAAACATGAGAAAATATTTAGACTGACAAAAAGGCATACCAATCTTGGGTTACCTGTGTCATGATACCTGATTTAGTGGTAAGCATTGGGCTCCCTGTGTCACATGCAAGATGGCGGGTGTTTCAGAGTTGAAGAACGTCGCCTGTGAAGCCATAGACAAATACTCCAAAGAACTACAAGAACTGAATAAAAAGATATGGGAAAATCCTGAGCTCAACTTTAACGAATTCAAAAGTCATGGAATCTTGACAGAATTCTTTGAAAAACACGGGTTGGAAGTGACTCGAAAGTGGACATTGGACACGGCGTTCGGTGCAAAGTACGGTGGAAAAGAAGGCCCCTGTGTGGGGATTATCTGTGAATATGATGCTCTACCAGGTATAGGACATGCCTGTGGACATAATCTGATTGCTGAAGCTGGAGCAGCTGCAGCCCTAGGTGAGATATAATTTTCTGTTTCAGGGGCTAAAAAATGGCCAGTCATCGGACGAATAATGTCAGGCCAGATTGATTGGAACTTGTAGTAACATTGAGGCGGAAAATATGAGGTATGACCGAGCTAAAACTAATTTGGCCGGTGACTGACCGGCCATTTTAAACCCTGTAGTGTTTCGTTATTCAGATAAACCCCATAAACCCCTGGAGGTTAACTTCAAATTATTTGTGAATACATCGACTTGGCTACGTGGCTACCTCCTGCATCCCTCATTGGGACCAATGAAAACAGCTTCGCCTAAAGAAATACAAAACTTGCTGCTTTTCTGAGGTCTCAGTAAACAAGTTTTTTGGTATAGGCGAAGTGTCAAGTGTTTTCTCAAAACAATGAAGAAAAGTATTTTAAGAACAAACCGATCGTTGGTGACAGCGTTACATTTCCGGTAAATTCACTTCCGGCTTTTCTGAGGTCCCAGTAAACAAGTTTTTTGGTATAGGCGAAGTGTCAAGTGTTTTCTCAAAACAATGAAGAAAAGTATTTTAAGAACAAACCGATCGTTGCTGACAGCGTTACATTTCCGGTAAATTCACTTCCGGTTTTATCTTTCCCTCGTGAATAAACGTAGAACTGTTGCCAGAAAACAATCGCACATAAGGCAATGAGAAGGGAAAAAAACTACTACTATGCTTGGAGGCACTTTAAACTGTCATTTTCAATTCTTTGAATTTCAATTTTCTTCCCATTCCCATCCTCCCTTCCTCCTGCTATTCTACCCTGCTTGCAGAGGTCTTTTTCTGCCCCCGTTTTGGCTTATGAAAAATAACCTTGGCCCGCAGGGTACTGCTATCACATTCCTTCCTTCCACCCCTGTCCTGTTTTTTCCTTTTTCCTTTCTAGTTCTTTACTCCCAAACACTTTAAACTGTCATTTCCAATTCTTTCCCATTTCCTTCCCTACTCCCTCTCTCCCCCTCTTCCATTCCTTCCTTCTATCCCTGTCTCTCCCTCCTTCTAACTGAACCTTTATTGTGTCATGTAGGCATCAAAGCAGCACTGGAGAAAAGTGGCAACAAACTTGGAAAGCTCCTAGTGCTTGGTACTCCAGCAGAAGAAGGAGGTGGCGGGAAAATCTTCATGATCAACAATGGATGCTTCAAAGATGTAGATTTCAGTATGATGGCGCATCCATGTCCCGTTGATGCACTAATAGGAGCCCATAATCTTGCTCTCACTGAGTCCAGAGTTACTTTTAAAGGATATGCAGCACACGCTGCTGCATTTCCTTGGGAAGGAATCAATGCATTAGATGCTGCAGTCATGGCGTACAGCAGCATCAGCATGCTGAGGCAACAGATGAGGCCGTCGTGGAGGGTGCATGGTGTAATACTTGAAGGAGGAGTCAAGCCTAACATTATTCCAGATAAAACAGTTATGGTGTATTGTATAAGGGCTCCCAATAAAAAAGAACTAGACGAACTACAAGCTAAAGTACTCCCTTGCTTTGAGGCTGCAGCAAAGGCAACTGGTAAGTTGTTCACTTGATTTCTATCCACATACTTTCTTCAAAGAATTTGTTAATTTATTGTCCCTTGACTTATATAACTACAGAATCTGATAATGATTAACGTAGGCCCTGGATTTATTAAATGAGAGATAAAACATGTGCTTTTTTAGGGTAACATGGGTGGCATATGCTGCTATTTCATGGTCTTTCAGCACTGTGGTTCCAAAGGCTGGGGTACGTCACTGGTTCGAGCCCTGTGGACACCATATATTATGTGAATTGAGTTTGTTCGATGTGTTGTTCTTTCCTGAGCTACAAGGGTTTTCTCCGGGTTCTCCGGTTTCCTCCCTCCGTCAAAATCATCATGAGAGTGAGCATTGTGTACATAGAATATTGAACGTGCTGTAGTGGTAGTGTGTGTGTGTGTGTGAATGAAAAGTGTCTCAAATTAGTACGAAATGCTAGAATGACTAGACACTTAAATAAAGAGGTTTATTCATTTTTATTTTTAGGATGCACGGTTGAAATAGAAGAGCCCTCTTTACCCTACGCAGAGTTGATAACCAACCCCAAACTAGCAGAGATGTACACTCAGCATGCCGAGGACATGGGAGTCAAATTTCTGTCCAAAGAAGAAGCGGCAAAGTTCCAACTGGGTTCTACTGACATGGGGAATGTATCTTACACAGTTCCCTCGATTCATCCCACTTACAGTATCGGCACAACAGCACCCAATCATTCTCATGCCTTCACTGCAGCTGCTGCTACAGATGTTGCTCATCAGAAAACTCTCATTGCTGCAAAGGCAATGGCAATGACTGCAGTAGAGGTTATGAGCAATCCTGACACTCTGAAAATGATCAAGTCTCAGTTTGAACAGTCCAAATGATTTAGAGCAGTTCTTCGTTACGGACGTTACATTTCAGCCACGTGTCGAAGTTGTCAATTGTACGCTTGCGTTGTGGTTTTAGCACGTTGATGGTTTCTCCTGACGCGGTTTCCAATACGCCGATGTTGTTCTGAGTTGCCATATTCATCGATAATAGTTCAGCAAGATCGACATACTCACCAGTAGCTATCGCTCGTTCTTGCTTGTCCGTTAGAGTTCCCCTGTGAAGAGTTGTTGCGCCGTGTAGATCGTTGTTGGTGCCGGGCAAAGACGGGGCGGGTGGCATTGAGGTAATTTTCTCTTCTGTTTCGAATTCCCTGCTTTCGAGATTCTCTTTAATATTATGCTGTTCCATTTATGCCATCCGCTGAAACTGTTGGGATAGATGTCTAATCGATTCCAAGATCGCCAATTCAGTGGACTTGGGTAATCCTTGTTTTGTGCCCGAAGGTTGCCATCCCTCGCAGTTCTTTCCTGGCGTCCCAAACGAGTGGTTAGCCTTTAGTTCATGACAGCCCGAACACTTTTCTTTGCGTGAAGACATAGTAGCTAAAGTACGACGAATAATGAAGACTATAAAACGATAATAGATAAAAAACGATAGCAATACTAGCTGACCGCTACGAGCTGATACAACGTGCTAATACAGAAAGATAGTGCACGTGACAGGTAAATGACATATGGACACGAGTTCTCGAGCAACAAAACTAATCATTAACATATATTAGCTACAGTAAGCTAATACCACACAATATTTTGAAACTTAATTCATGGATTATTTCTAAAAAAAAAAGCAATTTTGCTGCCTTGAATATTTATAATATCAGAGTAGTCAGAGCTTAATCTCTAGTATAATCAGTATCCTTTGACTCTTTGAAACTGTATTTTTAAAGAAGTAGAAAGTAGCGTTACGGATGTTACATCAAAATTGTAACGTCCGTAATGACTGTAACTGCTCTTTAATAATCCTAATAATAATTATAATATTTTAGTTATCCACATAACGATCAAGAGCATTTTGCATGCTCATTAAAATACGCACATGCAGCTACATTTCAAACAAATATTTTCTTAAATAACATTTTTAAATAATAATTTTCAAAAATAAAGTTCTTAAACATGAATAGTTTGAATGAATAAATAAATATTTATCAATGTGAATTTTTGTGTTACCTAGTATAGCTTGATTAGCTTCTTAGTTATTCTAATTAATTGATAAATTAATTAATGTCGTTTTTTGTAATTATTTTTGTGGTATGAATAAACTATTATTTGGAATTGACATTTGATTTATTTGATCGGCAGCGGTGGTGGTGGTAGTAGAATCAGAGGAGAGGTATATATAAAGCTACAGATGCATGGTGCAACATTGCGCACATTGTTTCAGGCAGATGAGCCCCAGAAATTAGCCCAGGTATATCTGCAGCTAGAAAGAAAAAAATTGGGTGGTGTTACGGCTCCCTGCCATGAATAGGAATACATGTAGTCCCTTTCACACTTTCCTGCGCTATTTTGAAAGATACCTTTGTATCGCAGTGAGACAACGTTTAACAGTAGTGCCAAACTCTTGGTGAGTGTGTTACGAAGTAGGTTACTAGGAGGGGTATGCTCTAAACTTTTCAGTTTTGCACACGAAAGAACTTGAGAAGATATTAAAAGTTTAACAAAAGGTAGACCAAGGTTGGGTTACCATTTTCATGATACATGCTTTAGTAAGCATTGGGCTCCCTGTGTCAAATCTAAGATGGCGAATGTTTCAGAGTTGAAGAACGTCGCCTGTGAAGTGATAGACAAATACTCCAAAGAACTACAAGAACTGAATAAAAAGATATGGGAAAATCCTGAGCTCAACTTTAACGAATTCAAAAGTCATGGAATCTTGACAGATTTCTTTGAAAAACACGGGTTGGAAGTGACTCGAAAGTGGACATTGGACACGGCGTTCGGTGCAAAGTACGGTGGAAAAGAAGGCCCCTGTGTGGGGATTATCTGTGAATATGATGCTCTACCAGGTATAGGACATGCCTGTGGACATAATCTGATTGCTGAAGCTGGAGCAGCTGCAGCCCTAGGTGAGATATAATTTTCTGTTTCAAGGGCTTAAAAATGGCCTGTCATCGGACGAATAATGTCAGGCCAGATTGATTGGAACTTGTAGTAACATTGAGGCGGAAAATATGAGGTATGACAGAGCTAAAACTAATTTGAACGGTGAGTGACCGGCCATTTTAAACCCTGTAGTGTTTCGTTATTCAGATAAACCGCATAAACCCCTGGAGGTTAACTTCAATTCGTGACTACATCGACTTGGCTACGTGGCTGCCTCCTGCATCCCTCATTGGGACCAATGGAAACAGCATCGACTCGGGAAATACAAAACTTGCTGCTTTTCTGAGGTCTCATGAAATAAGTTTTTTGATATAGGCGAAGTGTCAAAAAAACACAAAACAATGAAGAAAGGTATTAAAACAAACCCATCGTTGTTGACAGCATTACATTTCCGGTAAATTCACTTCCGGTTTCGCACGTACATGTAAGGCAATGAGAAGGGAAAAAACTACTATGCTTGGAAGCACTTTAAACTGTCATTTCAAATTTTTTGAATTTCCATTTTCATTCCCATCCTCCCTTCCTCCTCCTATTCTACCCTGCTTGCAGAGGTCTTTTTCTGCCCTCCGTTTTGGCTTAAGAAAAATAACCTTGGCTGGCAGGGTACTGCTATTACATTCCTTCCTTCCACCCCTGTCCTGTTTTTTCCTCTTTCCTTTCTAGTTCTTTACTCCCAAACACTTTAAACTGTCATTTCCAATTCTTTCCCATTTCCTTCCCAACTCCCACTCCCCCTCTTCCATTCCCTTCTTCTATCTCTGTCTCTGCCTCCTTCTAACCAAACCTTTATTGTGTTATGTAGGCATCAAAGCAGCACTGGAGAAAAGTGGCAACAAACTTGGAAAGCTCCTAGTGCTTGGTACTCCAGCAGAAGAAGGAGGTGGCGGGAAAATCTTCATGATCAACAATGGATGCTTCAAAGATGTAGATTTCAGTATGATGGCACATCCATGTCCCTTTGATGCACTAATAGGAGCCCATAATCTTGCTATCTCTCAGTGCAGAGTTACCTTTAAAGGATATGCAGCACACGCTGCTGCATTTCCTTGGGAAGGAATCAATGCATTAGATGCTGCAGTCATGGCGTACAGCAGCATCAGCATGCTGAGGCAACAGATGAGGCCGTCGTGGAGGGTGCATGGTGTAATACTTGAAGGAGGAGTCAAGCCTAACATTATTCCAGATAAAACAGTTATGGTGTATTGTATAAGGGCTCCCAATAAAAAAGAACTAGACGAACTACAAGCTAAAGTACTCCCTTGCTTTGAGGCCGCAGCAAAGGCAACTGGTAAGTTGTTCACTTGATTTCTATCCACATACTTTCTTCAAAGAATTTGTTAATTCTTTGTCCCTTGACTTATATAACTACAGAATCTGATAATGATTAACCTAGGCCCTGGATTTATTAAATGAGAGATAAAACATGTGCTTTTTTAGGGTAACATGGGTGGCATATGCTGCTAATCCATGGTCTTTCACCACTGTGGTTCCAAAGGCTGGGGTACGTCACTGGTTCGAGCCCTGTGGACACCATATATTATGTGAATTGAGTTTGTTCGATGTGTTGTTCTTTCCTGAGCTACAAGGGTTTTCGGCTCCGGGTTCTCCGGTTTCCTCCCTCCGTCAAAATCAACATGAGAGTGAGCATTGTGTACATAGAATATTGAATGTGCTGTAGTGGTAGTGTGTGTGTGTGTGTGAATGAAAAGTGTCTCAAATTAGTACGAAATGCTATAATGACTTGACACTTAAATAAAGAGGTTTATTCATTTTTATTTTTAGGATGCACGGTTGAAATAGAAGAGCCCTCTTTACCCTACGCAGAGTTGATAACCAACCCCAAACTAGCAGAGATGTACACTCAGCATGCCGAGGACATGGGAGTCAAATTTCTGTCCAAAGAAGAAGCGGGAAAGTTCCAACTGGGTTCTACTGACATGGGGAATGTATCTTACACAGTTCCCTCGATTCATCCCACTTACAGTATCGGCACAACAGCACCCAATCATTCTCATGCCTTCACTGCAGCTGCTGCAACAGATGTTGCTCATCAGAAAACTCTCATTGCTGCAAAGGCAATGGCAATGACTGCAGTAGAGGTTATGAGCAATCCTGACACTCTGAAAATGATCAAGTCTCAGTTTGAACAGTCCAAATGATTTAGAGCAGTTCTTCGTTACGGACGTTACATTTCAGCCACGTGTCGAAGTTGTCAATTGTACGCTTGCGTTGTGGTTTTAGCACGTTGATGGTTTCTCCTGACGCGGTTTCCAATACGCCGATGTTGTTCTGAGTTGCCATATTCATCGATAATAGTTCAGCAAGATCGACATACTCACCAGTAGCTATCGCTCGTTCTTGCTTGTCCATTAGAGTTCCCCTGTGAAGAGTTGTTGCGCCGTGTAGATCGTTGTTGGTGCCGGGCAAAGACGGGGCGGGTGGCATTGAGGTAATTTTCTCTTCTGTTTCGAATTCCCTGCTTTCGAGCTTCTCTTTAATATTATGCTGTTCCATTTATGCCATCCGCTGAAACTGTTGGGATAGATGTCTAATCGATTCCAAGATCGCCAATTCAGTGGACTTGGGTAATCCTTGTTCTGTGCCCGAAGGTTGCCATCCCTCGCAGTTCTTTCCTGGCGTCCCAAACGAGTGGTTAGGCTTTAGTTCATGACAGCCCGAACACTTTGCTTTGCGTGAAGACATAGTAGCTAAAGTACGACGAATAATGAAGACTATAAAACGATAATAGATAAAAAACGATAGCAATACTAGCTGACCGCTACGAGCTGATACAACGTGCTAATACAGAAAGATAGTGCACGTGACAGGTAATATGATATATGGACACGAGTTCTCGAGCAACAAAACTAATCATTAACATATATTAGCTACAGTAAGCTAATACCACACAATATTTTGAAACTTAATTCATGGATTATTTCTAAAAAAAAAAGCAATTTTGCTGCCTTAAATATTTATAATATATATCAGAGTAGTCAGAGCTTAATCTCTAGTATAATCAGTATCCTTTGACTCTTTGAAACTGTATTTTTAAAGAAGTAGAAAGTAGCGTTACGGATGTTACATCAAAATTGTAACGTCCGTAACGACTGTAACTGCTCTTTAATAATCATAATAATAATTATAATATTTTAGTTATCCACATAACGATCAAGAGCATTTTGCATGCTCATTAAAATACGCACATGCAGCTACATTTCAAACAAATATTTTCTTAAATAAAATTTTTAAATAATAATTTTCAAAAATAAAGTTCTTAAAATGAATAGTTTGAATGAATAAATAAATGTTTATCAATGTGAATTTTTGTGTTACCTAGTATAGCTTGATTAGCTTCTTAGTTATTCTAACTAATTAATAAATTAATTAATGTCGTTTTTGTAATTATTTTTGTGGTATTACTAAACTATTATTTGGAATTGACATTTGATCTATTTGATCGGCAGCGGTGGTGGTGGTTGTAGAATCAGAGGAGAGGCATATATAAAGCTACAGATGCATGGTGCAACATTGCGCACATTGTTTCAGGCAGATGAGCCCCAGAAATTAGCCCAGGTATATCTGCAGCTAGAAAGAAAAAAATTGGGTGGTGTTACGGCTCCCTGCCATGAATAGGAATACATGTAGTCCCTTTCACACTTTCCTGCGCTATTTTGAAAGATACCTTTGTATCGCAGTGAGACAACGTTTAACAGTAGTGCCAAACTCTTGGTGAGTGTGTTACAAAGTAGGTTACTAGGAGGGGTATGCTCTAAACTTTTCAGTTTTGCACACGAAAGAACTTGAGAAGATATTAAAAGTTTAACAAAAGGTAGACCAAGGTTGGGTTACCTGTTTCATGATACATGCTTTAGTAAGCATTGGGCTCCCTGTGTCAAATCTAAGATGGCGAATGTTTCAGAGTTGAAGAACGTCGCCTGTGAAGTGATAGACAAATACTCCAAAGAACTACAAGAACTGAATAAAAAGATATGGGAAAATCCTGAGCTCAACTTTAACGAATTCAAAAGTCATGGAATCTTGACAGATTTCTTTGAAAAACACGGGTTGGAAGTGACTCGAAAGTGGACATTGGACACGGCGTTCGGTGCAAAGTACGGTGGAAAAGAGGGCCCTTGTGTGGGGATTATCTGTGAATATGATGCTCTACCAGGTATAGGACATGCCTGTGGACATAATCTGATTGCTGAAGCTGGAGCAGCTGCAGCCCTAGGTGAGATATAATTTTCTGTTTCAAGGGCTTAAAAATGGCCTGTCATCGGACGAATAATGTCAGGCCAGATTGATTGGAACTTGTAGTAACATTGAGGCGGAAAATATGAGGTATGACCGAGCTAAAACTAATTTGAACGGTGAGTGACCGGCCATTTTAAACCCTGTAGTGTTTCGTTATTCAGATAAACCGCATAAACCCCTGGAGGTTAACTTCAATTCGTGACTACATCGACTTGGCTACGTGGCTACCTCCTGCATCCCTCATTGGGACCAATGGAAACAGCATCGACTCGGGAAATACAAAACTTGCTGCTTTTCTGAGGTCTCATTAAATAAGTTTTTTGATATAGGCGAAGTGTCAAAAAAACACAAAACAATGAAGAAAAGTATTAAAACAAACCCATCGTTGTTGACAGCATTACATTTCCGGTAAATTCACTTCCGGTTTCGCACGTACACGTAAGGCAATGAGAAGGGAAATAACTACTATGCTTGGAAGCACTTTAAACTGTCATTTCAAATTTTTTGAATTTCCATTTTCATTCCCATCCTCCCTTCCTCCTCCTATTCTACCCTGCTTGCAGAGGTCTTTTTCTGCCCTCCGTTTTGGCTTAAGAAAAATAACCTTGGCTGGCAGGGTACTGCTATTACATTCCCTCCTCCCACCCCTGTCCTGTTTTTTCCTCTTTCCTTTCTAGGTCTTTACTCCCAAACACTTTAAACTGTCATTTCCAATTCTTTCCCATTTCCTTCCAAACTCCCACTCCCCCTCTTCCATTCCTTCCTTCTATCCCTGTCTCTTCCTCCTTCTAACTGAACCTTTATTGTGTCATGTAGGCATCAAAGCAGCACTGGAGAAAAGTGGCAACAAACTTGGAAAGCTCCTAGTGCTTGGTACTCCAGCAGAAGAAGGAGGTGGCGGGAAAATCTTCATGATCAACAATGGATGCTTCAAAGATGTAGATTTCAGTATGATGGCGCATCCATGTCCCGTTGATGCACTAATAGGAGCCCATAATCTTGCTCTCACTGAGTCCAGAGTTACTTTTAAAGGATATGCAGCACACGCTGCTGCATTTCCTTGGGAAGGAATCAATGCATTAGATGCTGCAGTCATGGCGTACAGCAGCATCAGCATGCTGAGGCAACAGATGAGGCCGTCGTGGAGGGTGCATGGTGTAATACTTGAAGGAGGAGTCAAGCCTAACATTATTCCAGATAAAACAGTTATGGTGTATTGTATAAGGGCTCCCAATAAAAAAGAACTAGAAGAACTACAAGTTAAGGTACTCCCTTGCTTTGAGGCTGCAGCAAAAGCAACTGGTAAGTTGTTCACTTGATTTCTATCCACATACTTTCTTCAAAGAATTTGTTAATTTATTGTCCCTTGACTTATATAACTACAGAATCTGATAATGATTAACCTAGGCCCTGGATTTATTAAATGAGAGATAAAACATGTGCTTTTTTAGGGTAACATGGGTGGCATATGCTGCTAATCCATGGTCTTTCACCACTGTGGTTCCAAAGGCTGGGGTACGTCACTGGTTCGAGCCCTGTGGACACCATATATTATGTGAATTGAGTTTGTTCGATGTGTTGTTCTTTCCTGAGCTACAAGGGTTTTCGGCTCCGGGTTCTCCGGTTTCCTCCCTCCGTCAAAATCAACATGAGAGTGAGCATTGTGTACATAGAATATTGAATGTGCTGTAGTGGTAGTGTGTGTGTGTGTGTGAATGAAAAGTGTCTCAAATTAGTACGAAATGCTATAATGACTTGACACTTAAATAAAGAGGTTTATTCATTTTAATTTTTAGGATGCACGGTTGAAATAGAAGAGCCCTCTTTACCCTACGCAGAGTTGATAACCAACCCCAAACTAGCAGAGATGTACACTCAGCATGCCGAGGAAATGGGAGTCAAATTTTTGTCCAAAGAAGAAGCGGCAAAGTTCCAACTGGGTTCGACTGACATGGGGAATGTATCTTACACAGTTCCCTCGATTCATCCCACTTACAGTATCGGCACAACAGCACCCAATCATTCTCATGCCTTCACTGCAGCTGCTGCAACAGATGTTGCTCATCAGAAAACTCTCATTGCTGCAAAGGCAATGGCAATGACTGCAGTAGAGGTCATGAGCAATCCTGACACTCTGAAAATGATCAAGTCTCAGTTTGAACAGTCCAAATGATTTAGAGCAGTTCTTCGTTACGGACGTTACATTTCAGCCACGTGTCGAAGTTGTCAATTGTACGCTTGCGTTGTGGTTTTAGCACGTTGATGGTTTCTCCTGACGCGGTTTCCAATACGCCGATGTTGTTCTGAGTTGCCATATTCATCGATAATAGTTCAGCAAGATCGACATACTCACCAGTAGCTATCGCTCGTTCTTGCTTGTCCGTTAGAGTTCCCCTGTGAAGAGTTGTTGCGCCGTGTAGATCGTTGTTGGTGCCGGGCAAAGACGGGGCGGGTGGCATTGAGGTAATTTTCTCTTCTGTTTCGAATTCCCTGCTTTCGAGCTTCTCTTTAATATTATGCTGTTCCATTTCCATCCCCTGAAACTGTTGGGATAGATGTCTAATCGATTCCAAGATCGCCAATTCAGTGGACTTGGGTAATCCTTGTTCTGTGCCCGAAGGTTGCCATCCCTCGCAGTTCTTTCCTGGCGTCCCAAACGAGTGGTTAGCCTTTAGTTCATGACAGCCCGAACACTTTGCTTTGCGTGAAGACATAGTAGCTAAAGTACGACGAATAATGAAGACTATAAAACGATAATAGATAAAAAACGATAGCAATACTAGCTGACCGCTACGAGCTGATACAACGTGCTAATACAGAAAGATAGTGCACGTGACAGGTAAATGACATATGGACACGAGTCCTCGAGCAACAAAACTAATCATTAACATATATTAGCTACAGTAAGCTAATACCACACAATATTTTGAAACTTAATTCATGGATTATTTCTAAAAAAAAAAAGCAATTTTGCTGCCTTAAATATTTATAATATCAGAGTAGTCAGAGCTTAATCTCTAGTATAATCAGTATCCTTTGACTCTTTGAAACTGTATTTTTAAAGAAGTAGAAAGGAGCGTTACGGATGTTACATCAAAATTGTAACGTCCGTAATGACTGTAACTGCTCTTTAATAATCCTAATAATAATTATAATATTTTAGTTATCCACATAACGATCAAGAGCATTTTGCATGCTCATTAAAATACGCACATGCAGCTACATTTCAAACAAATATTTTCTTAAATAAAATTTTTAAATAATAATTTTCAAAAATAAGTCTTAAACATGAATAGTTTGAATGAATAAATAAATATTTATCAATGTGAATTTTTGTGTTACCTAGTATAGCTTGATTAGCTTCTTAGTTATTCTAACTAATTGATAAATTAATTAATGTCGTTTTTGTAATTATTTTTGTGGTATGAATAAACTATTATTTGGAATTGACATTTGATCTATTTGATCGGCAGTGGTGGTGGTGGTAGTAGAATCAGAGGAGAGGTATATATAAAGCTACAGACGCATGGTGCAACATTGCGCACAATGTTTCAGGCAGATGAGCCCCAGAAATTAGCCCAGGTATATCTGCAGCTGGAAAGAAAAAAATAAGGTGGTGTTACGGCTCCCTGCCAGGAATAGGAATACATGTAGTCCCTTTCACACTTTCCTGCGCTATTTTGAAAGATACCTTTGTATCGCAGTGAGACAACGTTTAACAGTAGTGCCAAACTCTTGGTGAGTGTGTTACGAAGTAGGTTACTAGGAGGGGTATGCTCTAAACTTTTCAGTTTTGCACACGAAAGAACTTGAGAAGATATTAAAAGTTTAACAAAAGGTAGACCAAGGTTGGGTTACCTGTTTCATGATACATGCTTTAGTAAGCATTGGGCTCCCTGTGTCAAATCTAAGATGGCGAATGTTTCAGAGTTGAAGAACGTCGCCTGTGAAGTGATAGACAAATACTCCAAAGAACTACAAGAACTGAATAAAAAGATATGGGAAAATCCTGAGCTCAACTTTAACGAATTCAAAAGTCATGGAATCTTGACAGATTTCTTTGAAAAACACGGGTTGGAAGTGACTCGAAAGTGGACATTGGACACGGCGTTCGGTGCAAAGTACGGTGGAAAAGAAGGCCCCTGTGTGGGGATTATCTGTGAATATGATGCTCTACCAGGTATAGGACATGCCTGTGGACATAATCTGATTGCTGAAGCTGGAGCAGCTGCAGCCCTAGGTGAGATATAATTTTTTGTTTCAAGGGCTTAAAAATGGCCTGTCATCGGACGAATAATGTCAGGCCAGATTGATTGGAACTTGTAGTAACATTGAGGCGGAAAATATGAGGTATGACCGAGCTAAAACTAATTTGAACGGTGAGTGACCGGCCATTTTAAACCCTGTAGTGTTTCGTTATTCAGATAAACCGCATAAACCCCTGGAGGTTAACTTCAATTCGTGACTACATCGACTTGGCTACGTGGCTGCCTCCTGCATCCCTCATTGGGACCAATGGAAACAGCATCGACTCGGGAAATACAAAACTTGCTGCTTTTCTGAGGTCTCATGAAATAAGTTTTTTGATATAGGCGAAGTGTCAAAAAAACACAAAACAATGAAGAAAAGTATTAAAACAAACCCATCGTTGTTGACAGCATTACATTTCCGGTAAATTCACTTCCGGTTTCGCACGTACATGTAAGGCAATGAGAAGGGAAAAAACTACTATGCTTGGAAGCACTTTAAACTGTCATTTCAAATTTTTTGAATTTCCATTTTCATTACCATCCTCCCTTCCTCCTCCTATTCTACCCTGCTTGCAGAGGTCTTTTTCTGCCCTCCGTTTTGGCTTAAGAAAAATAACCTTGGCTGGCAGGGTACTGCTATTACATTCCTTCCTCCCACCCCTGTCCTGTTTTTTCCTCTTTCCTTTCTAGTTCTTTACTCCCAAACACTTTAAACTGTCATTTCCAATTCTTTCCCATTTCCTTCCAAACTCCCACTCCCCCTCTTCCATTCCTTCCTTCTATCCCTGTCTCTTCCTCCTTCTAACTGAACCTTTATTGTGTCATGTAGGCATCAAAGCAGCACTGGAGAAAAGTGGCAACAAACTTGGAAAGCTCCTAGTGCTTGGTACTCCTGCAGAAGAAGGAGGTGGCGGGAAAATCTTCATGATCAACAATGGATGCTTCAAAGATGTAGATTTCAGTATGATGGCGCATCCATGTCCAGTTGATGCACTAATAGGAGCCCATAATCTTGCTCTCACTGAGTCCAGAGTTACTTTTAAAGGATATGCAGCACACGCTGCTGCATTTCCTTGGGAAGGAATCAATGCATTAGATGCTGCAGTCATGGCGTACAGCAGCATCAGCATGCTGAGGCAACAGATGAGGCCGTCGTGGAGGGTGCATGGTGTAATACTTGAAGGAGGAGTCAAGCCTAACATTATTCCAGATAAAACAGTTATGGTGTATTGTATAAGGGCTCCCAATAAAAAAGAACTAGACGAACTACAAGCTAAAGTACTCCCTTGCTTTGAGGCTGCAGCAAAGGCAACTGGTAAGTTGTTCACTTGATTTCTATCCACATACTTTCTTCAAAGAATTTGTTAATTTATTGTCCCTTGACTTATATAACTACAGAATCTGATAATGATTAACCTAGGCCCTGGATTTATTAAATTATAGATAAAACATGTGCTTTTTTAGGGTAACATGGGTGGCATATGCTGCTAATCCATGGTCTTTCACCACTGTGGTTCCAAAGGTTGGGGTACGTCACTGGTTCGAGCCCTGTGGACACCATATATTATGTGAATTGAGTTTGTTCGATGTGTTGTTCTTTCCTGAGCTACAAGGGTTTTCTCCGGGTTTTCCGGTTTCCTCCCTCCGTCAAAATCATCATGATAGTGAGCATTGTGTACATAGAATATTGAATGTGCTGTAGTGGTAGTGTGTGTGTGAATGAAAAGTGTCTCAAATTAGTACGAAATGCTAGAATGACTAGACACTTAAATAAAGAGGTTTACTCATCTTTATTTTTAGGATGCACGGTTGAAATAGAAGAGCCCTCTTTACCCTACGCAGAGTTGATAACCAACCCCAAACTAGCAGAGATGTACACTCAGCATGCCGAGGACATGGGAGTCAAATTTCTGTCCAAAGAAGAAGCGGCAAAGTTCCAACTGGGTTCTACTGACATGGGGAATGTATCTTACACAGTTCCCTCGATTCATCCCACTTACAGTATCGGCACAACAGCACCCAATCATTCTCATGCCTTCACTGCAGCTGCTGCTACAGATGTTGCTCATCAGAAAACTCTCATTGCTGCAAAGGCAATGGCAATGACTGCAGTAGAGGTTATGAGCAATCCTGACACTCTGAAAATGATCAAGTCTCAGTTTGAACAGTCCAAATGATTTAGAGCAGTTCTTCGTTACGGACGTTACATTTCAGCCACGTGTCGAAGTTGTCAATTGTACGCTTGCGTTGTCGTTTTAGCACGTTGATGGTTTCTCCTGACGCGGTTTCCAATACGCCGATGTTGTTCTGAGTTGCCATATTCATCGATAATAGTTCAGCAAGATCGACATACTCACCAGTAGCTATCGCTCGTTCTTGCTTGTCCGTTAGAGTTCCCCTGTGAAGAGTTGTTGCGCCGTGTAGATCGTTGTTGGTGCCGGGCAAAGACGGGGCGGGTGGCATTGAGGTAATTTTCTCTTCTGTTTCGAATTCCCTGCTTTCGAGCTTCTCTTTAATATTATGCTGTTCCATTTATGCCATCCGCTGAAACTGTTGGGATAGATGTCTAATCGATTCCAAGATCGCCAATTCAGTGGACTTGGGTAATCCTTGTTCTGTGCCCGAAGGTTGCCATCCCTCGCAGTTCTTTCCTGGCGTCCCAAACGAGTGGTTAGGCTTTAGTTCATGACAGCCCGAACACTTTGCTTTGCGTGAAGACATAGTAGCCAAAGTACGACGAATAATGAAGACTATAAAACGATAATAGATAAAAAACGATAGCAATATTAGCTGACCGCTACGAGCTGATACAACGTGCTAATACAGAAAGATAGTGCACGTGACAGGTAAATGACATATGGACACGAGTTCTCGAGCAACAAAACTAATCATTAACATATATTAGCTACAGTAAGCTAATACCACACAATATTTTGAAACTTAATTCATGGATTATTTCTAAAAAAAAAAGCAATTTTGCTGCCTTAAATATTTATAATATCAGAGTAGTCAGAGCTTAATCTCTAGTATAATCAGTATCCTTTGACTCTTTGAAACTGTATTTTTAAAGAAGTAGAAAGTAGCGTTACGGATGTTACATCAAAATTGTAACGTCCGTAACGACTGTAACTGCTCTTTAATAATCATAATAATAATTATAATATTTTAGTTATCCACATAACGATCAAGAGCATTTTGCATGCTCATTAAAATACGCACATGCAGCTACATTTCAAACAAATATTTTCTTAAATAAAATTTTTAAATAATAATTTTCAAAAATAAAGTTCTTAAACATGAATAGTTTGAATGAATAAATAAATATTTATCAATGTGAATTTTTGTGTTACCTAGTATAGCTTGATTAGCTTCTTAGTTATTCTAATTAATTGATAAATTAATTAATGTCGTTTTTTGTAATTATTTTTGTGGTATGAATAAACTATTATTTGGAATTGACATTTGATCTATTTGATCGGCAGTGGTGGTGGTGGTAGTAGAATCAGAGGAGAGGTATATATAAAGCTACAGATGCATGGTGCAACATTGCGCACAATGTTTCAGGCAGATGAGCCCCAGAAATTAGCCCAGGTATATCTGCGACTAGAAAGAAAAAGTTAAGGTGGTGTTACGGCTCCCTGCCATGAATAGGAATACATGTAGTCCCTTTCACACTTTCCTGCGCTATTTTGAAAGATACCTTTGTATCGCAGTGAGACAACGTTTAACAGTAGTGCCAAACTCTTGGTGAGTGTGTTACGAAGTAGGTTACTAGGAGAGGTATGCTCTAAACTTTTCAGTTTTGCACACGAAAGAACTTGAGAAGATATTAAAAGTTTAACAAAAGGTAGACCAAGGTTGGGTTACCTGTTTCATGATACATGCTTTAGTAAGTATTGGGCTCCCTGTGTCAAATCTAAGATGGCGAATGTTTCAGAGTTGAAGAACGTCGCCTGTGAAGTGATAGACAAATACTCCAAAGAACTACAAGAACTGAATAAAAAGATATGGGAAAATCCTGAGCTCAACTTTAAGGAATTCAAAAGTCATGGAATCTTGACAGATTTCTTTGAAAAACACGGGTTGGAAGTGACTCGAAAGTGGACATTGGACACGGCGTTCGGTGCAAAGTACGGTGGAAAAGAGGGCCCCTGTGTGGGGATTATCTGTGAATATGATGCTCTACCAGGTATAGGACATGCCTGTGGACATAATCTGATAGCTGAGGCTGGAGCAGCTACAGCCCTAGGTGAGATATGATTTACTGTTTCAGGGGCTTAAAAATAAAATGGTCAGTCATCGGACGAACGTCCGGCCAGATTAATTGGAACTTGTAGTCTTAACATTGAGCTGGAAAATATGAGGCCATATGAGGTATGACCGAGCTAAAACTAATTTGGCCGGTGAGTGACCGGCTATTCTAAACCCTTCAGTTTCTCGTTATTTAGATAAACCCCCGGAGGTTAACTTCGTAACTACATGGGATCGACTTGGCTACGTGGCTACCTCCTGCATCCCTCATTGGGACCAATGAAAACAGCTTCGCCTAAAGAAATACAAAAATTGATGCTTTTCTGAGGTCTCAGTAAATAAGTTTTTTGGTATAGGCGAAGTGTCAAGTGTTTTCTCAAAACAATGAAGAAAACTATTTTAAGAACAAACCGATCGTTGCTGACAGCGTTACATTTCCGGTAAATTCACTTCCGGTTTTATCTTTCCCTCGTGAATAAACGTAGAACTGTTGCCAGAAAACAATCGCACATAAGGCAATGAGAAGGGAAAAAACTACTACTATGCTTGGAGGCACTTTAAACTGTCATTTCAAATTTTTTGAATTTCCATTTTCATTCCCATCCTCCCTTCCTCCTGCTATTCTACCCTGCTTGCAGAGGTCTTTTTCTGCCTTCCGTTGTGGCTTAAGAAAATTAAAACAACCTCGGCTCGCAGGTTACTGCTATCACATTCCTTCCTTCCACCCCTGTCCTGTTTTTTCCTCTTTCCTTTCTAGTTCTTTACTCCTAAACACTTTTAACTGTTATTTCCAATTCTTTCCCATTTCCTTCCGTACTCCCTCTCTCCCCCTCTTCCATTCCCTTCTTCTATCCCTGTCTCTCCCTCCTTCTAACCAAACCTTTATTATGTTATGTAGGCCTCAAAGCAGCACTGGAGAAAAGTGGCAACAAGCTTGGAAGGCTCCTAGTGCTTGGTACTCCTGCAGAAGAAGGAGGTGGCGGGAAAATCTTCATGATCAACAATGGATGCTTCAAAGATGTGGATTTCAGTATGATGGCACATCCATGTCCCTTTGATGCACTAATAGGAGCCCATAATCTTGCTATCTCTCAGTCCAGAGTTACCTTTAAAGGATATGCCGCACACGCTGCTGCATTTCCTTGGGAAGGAATCAATGCATTAGATGCTGCAGTCATGGCGTACAGCAGCATCAGCATGCTGAGGCAACAGATGAGGCCGTCATGGAGGGTGCATGGTGTAATACTTGAAGGAGGAGTCAAGCCTAACATTATACCAGATAAAACAGTTATGGAGTACTATATAAGGGCTCCCAATAAAAAAGAACTAGAAGAACTACAAGCCAAGGTACTCCCTTGCTTTGAGGCTGCAGCAAAGGCAACTGGTAAGTTGTTCACATTGATTACTAGACATATTTTCTTCAAAGAATTTGTTAATAGACCTTTTTACCAATATGACGGCCATCTTGAATTCTCTTGGTTTAACAGGGGCAATTATTAATTGGAAACAATAAAAAGCTGTATTTTTATATAATTTAACATTATCCAATGAGAAAGACATCTAAAAACTAATTGAATTAGCTGGTAGTTGGAGCAATATGTTAAACACCAAAGCGTGAAATTATTTGAAAAAGTAACCCTGTCAGTCTACATGTATGTATGCTTGATAAATATGTCAAGATTTTCCCCCTTGGCACCCCATAATTTAAGATGGCTGCCATATCGGTAAAAAGGTCTATTGTACCTTCAAGTTGACATATGATAGTATAATAGTAATAGTAATTATTACAGATAATGATTAACCAAGTCCCTGGATTTTTAAACTGGGAGATAAACAGCAGTATGTAGTATGCCTTTTTTAGGGCAGCATGGGTGGAATGCGCTGTTAATCCATCATCTTTCACCACTGTGGTTCCAAAGGCTGGGGTATACCATATGTGAATTGAGTTTGTTCGATGTGTTGTTCTTTCCCAAGCTACAAGGGTTTTCTCTAGGTTCTCTGGTTTCCTCCCTCCGTCAAAATCAACATGAGAGTGAGCATTGTGTACACATAGAATATTGAATGGTAGTGTGTGTGTGAATGAAAAGTGTCTCAAATTAGTACAAAATGCTAGAATGACTAGACACTTAAATAAAGAGGTTTATTCATTTTAATTTTTAGGATGTACAGTTGAAATAGAAGAGCCATGTTTACCCTACGCAGAGTTGGTAACCAACCCCAAACTAGCAGAAATGTACACTCAGCATGCTGAGGACATGGGAGTCAAATTTCTGTCCAAAGAAGAAGCGGGAAAGTTCCAACTGGGTTCTACTGACATGGGGAATGTATCTTACACAGTTCCCTCGATTCATCCCACTTACAGTATCGGCACAACAGCACCCAATCATTCTCATGCCTTTACTGCAGCTGCTGCAACAGATGTTGCTCATCAGAAAACTCTCATTGCTGCAAAGGCAATGGCAATGACTGCAGTAGAGGTCATGAGCAATCCTGACACTCTGAAAATGATCAAGTCTCAGTTTGAACAGTCCAAATGATTTCAAACAATATTTTCTTAAAGGAAATTTTTAACAAATAAAAGACTTAAAAATTTCTTAAAACATGAATAGTTACTGGATGAATAAATAAAATAATATTTATCAATGCCAATTTTTGTGTTACCCAGTATAGCTTGATCAGCTTCTTAGTTATTCTAGCTAATTAATTATTAAATCAATTAATGTTATTTTTGTAATTATTTTTGAGGTATATATGAATAAACTATTATAGTTTTTAATTGACATTTGATCTATTTGATCGGCATCGGTGGTGGTGGTAGTAGAATCAGAGGAGAGGTATATATAAAGCTACAGACACATGGTGCAACATTGCGCACATTGTGTGTCTGTGCCTTAACAGACTCTACTCACATGTGAATCATCAAACCTTGTGGTGATTCAAATCGTATCCAGTGATGTTTGAAAAAGTAATCTGATCTTGGTCTTTAAAACCTTGATTCCCTGTCCAAAGAGAGCTGAAACTGGTATAACAGGTAAATCAAGTTCTTCAACCAGTTTTTTGTTTTTGGAGCTTTCCACTGTATCTATTTTGTTTGCTACAACTGCTGCAGGTCTTCGTGACAAGCCTTCTTTATAAAGTTCTAATTCTTGCTGTAATGAAGAGAATTGTTTCAGTGGATCATGCTGTGAGATGTCCAAGACATAAAGAAGGCATCGGCAACGCTCAATGTGACGTAAAAAGGAGTGTCCAAGGCCTTTGTTGAGATGAGCCCCAGAAATTAGCCCGGGTATATCTGCGACTAGAAAGAAAAAAAAAATAAAGTGGTGACTTACAGTTCCCTGTCACAAATAGAAATAGTCCCTTTCACAGTTACTTGCGCTATCGTGCCTTTGCAGCGAAAAAAGATGAAGGGTGAGCTTGCAATTTAATTTGAAAAAGTCCTTTATCATTATTAATAATTGCTACGGCAATCCCAGTGATTGTGGTTTAGGGACCTTTAGGGGACTCAGACGAACCCCCTGAACCACCCGCAGATCCTCTCCTGCTCCCTTTGTATAGATTAAAGCACGTATAATAAGGTTGACCCTCATTTAATTTTACCTGCAATTTGGTGATAATCATCATACTCTACCATTCCAACATATGGATTGAGTGTTGTGAAGGGATATGCTGCAACAGCTGGTCTGGCTTTGGAAATTGCTCTCAATAATGTAGATTTACCAGCATTTGGAAAACCAACCTATCATAGATAAGGTAATTAGTAAAGAATACCACAAGGTGGCACTCACCTCTAACCTTAAATTGTTTGTATACAATATTTTAGATAGTCATTTTTAGGATGTAAATTACTTTTGAATTAAGCACCTTGAACCCTAGACTTTTTTTTCTCCACAAAATGTCAGTCATTAGCATAATATATGACATGTGCATGCACTATATAAATAAATTGATTATGTTGTTATTGTCGTCGTTGATGACATGATGATGATGATGAGGATGATGATGATGACTGATGACGATGATGACTAATGATGACTGGTGATGACGATGATGGTGACTGATGATTATAACTGATGATGATATGACATGTGCATCACTATATAAATAAATTGATTATGTTGATGATGATGATGATGATGATGACTGATGACTGATGACTGATGATGATGACTGATGATGATGACTGATGACTGATGACTGATGACTGATGACTGATGACTGATGACTGATGACTGATGACTGATGACTGATGATGATGATGATGATGATGATGATGATGATGACTGATGATGACTGATGATGATGATGATGATGATGATGATGATGATGATGATGATGACTGATGATGATGACTGATGATGATGACTGATGATGATGATGATGATTGATGATGATGATGATGATGATGATGATGATGACTGATGATGATGATGATGACTGATGATGATGATGATGACTGATGATGACTGATGATGATGATGATGACTGATGATGATGATGATGACTGATGATGATGATGATGATGATGATGATGATGATGATGACTGATGATGATGATGATGATGATGATGATGATGATGATGATGATGATGATTGATGATGATGATTGGTATTATGAGTATATCACTCAAACTGGATTTTTTTGGGTTGGGGGGGGTCATTGAACGGCTCACCATGCATCAGTAGAATTTATATCGAGGATATCGTCACATGTGTCAGACACTTTCAATTTTTCCATTTAATGCCATTTTTTCCAACTTGTACATTTTCAGTTGAAATTTTGCCTTCTTAAGGAAATGAAAAAATGGGAGTGTGGAAATAGTCATTTATGAGCCGTTTATATCTAGACAACATATTTACTAACAATTTTCTTACCAATCCTACATCAGCTATTGTCTTTAACTCCATAGCAATCACTTTCTCTTCACCAGGAGTGCCAGGGGTTGAAGTCTCAGGTGATTGGTTAGTTGCAGACTTAAAATGAGCATTTCCTAACCCTCCCCTCCCCCCTTGAGCAATGACAGTGTGTTGACCCTCTGTGCACATGTCTGCTATGATGGATTCATAGTGTTTTGCAACAGTCCCAAGAGGCACCTAGAGAAAGCATACTGTCATTATTACATCATAATAAAACAGCTTGTTGATATTTTTTTATAATATCCTTGAATCATTTGTGCAAGTCGCCATGTTACTGTATTATAGAGACACTCTCAATAATTTATGGGTTGGATCAAGGGAGGCTAGGTGGTTCTGAGTTTTACAATCTTATGAGAGGGTCCTGAGGGGGGTTCTAATAATCCTACCCTGGTTCCAGAGGCGCTAGCGCTTTTAAATGGCTTTTATATGGCGAGCCGTGGCGCGAGATGAGAGAGAAGCGCTTCTTCTTCTTCTTCTTCTTCTTCTCTCTCGCCTCTGGCTCGTCTCGCACCACCGCTCGCCATATAAAAGCCATTTAAAAGCGCCTCTGGAACCAGGGTATAATAATCCCATTTCCCAGCCCAAAATTTTGCAAAATCCCAGTCCCAATGCATGAAATCCCATTTTTCAGTCCAAAAAAAGGTAAATCCCATGCCCAGCTCCCATTTTACCCCTTCAGGATCCTCTTTTGACATATCTTTTTGACCTTTTTGGGTAGCCCCCAAATCTAAAAAAAATGATTTGTGATGTCTCTCAGAATTACATCATTGACATTTGTATTATTTATAACATTCATGAATATAAAATACAATTAACCCCCCCCCCCCAGTCTAAACCATTTGTTCAATATGCCCTAGATGGTAGATGTTACCTACTTTAATGAATGAATCTGATGCACTTCTTCCATGACAGTCATTTTGTTTACCAGCTTCTCCATCTCCTGCCTTGTTGTGTTTCTTAACATGAGCTAATTCTTTATATGAAGCATCTGCAACTAGGATGACACTTCCACCATTTCCACCATCACCCCCATCAGGACCTGCTCTAGGTTGACGTCTGGTAGATAACACAATAAAATATGATAGATGCTATAATGAAATGAATGGATGGTTGAAGGGATGGATGGAGTGAGGGATGGATGGATGGATGGATGGATGGATGAAGGGATTGATGAAGGGATGGATGGATGGTTGAAGGGATGGTTGAAGGGATGGATGGATGGATGGATGAAGGGATGGATGGATGGTTGAAGGGATGTTTGAAGGGATGGATGGATGGATGGATGGATGGGTGGATGGATGGATGGATGCATGGATGGATGGATGCATGGATGGATGCATGGATTGGTTGAAGGGATGGTTGAAGGGATGGATGGATGGATGGATGGATGGATGGATGGATGGATGGATGGATGGATGCATGGATGGAGGGATGGAGGGATGGAGGGATGGAGGGATGGAGGGATGGAGGGAGGAAGGGAGGAAGGGAGTGAGGGATGGATGGATGGAGGGAGGGAGGGAGGGAGTGAGGGAGGGAGGGATGGATGGAGGGAGGAAGGGAGGAAGGGAGTGAGGGATGGATGGATGGAGGGAGGGAGTGAGGGAGGGAGGGAGTGAGGGATGGATGGAGGGAGGGAGGGAGTGAGGGAGGGAGGGATAGTTTAGATATATAAAATGCATACTTTTTTCGTCTAAAATGAGCATTACCATCCCCACCATTACCAGCTTTGACAACAATCTTTTTCCAGTCTATGAACTGCCGATCCTGTTAAATTATGAAAAAAGAGCAAAATCATATATAGTTTCAAACCAGCATTATGATTGTGCTTGTGTGTGAAAGACTTATTTAAAAATCAAGAGTGCTGTAGCAGTAGCAGTGCACTCACCTCAGCTCTCACAGGCCTATGAGTCCTCAGGTTTGATTCCTATAGTACAGTCTCGTCATCACATGTGACGTACTAGATATTTGTTAGGAATCTCCCTTGACTCAAGGGTTTTATCCTGGGTTCTCTGACTAGTTTTCTTCTCTCAACATAACACAACATGCTAAAATCCATCTGACCTGTGAGTTAGCCATGCCCTGACATTGTTCAGCTAAGTAAGCTAGGTGATTTCGATCAGGTTATCAATTAAAAATTTGAAACTAGCGCTTTCTTTCATAATACAGCATGCAAAAAGTAAAGAAAGCACAAAAGAATATTATAAGTAATCATGTGCAGTAGGCAACTCTGTACTTCTCCTATGCACTCACGCACACATAATTTCTTACTTTAAATAATTTACCTTATGTGTTGAACAGAAATGCCTCCAAACAGAATATGTGAGTTTCCTATGGTATATTCTCATATTTGGATCATAAAATCTTTCTTAAATTACCATTACACTGACTATGAAATGTGTAATCATCTGTGATCATGAAGGTAATCATACTACTGTAGTGATGATGATAATGGCCTTGGATACCAAGGGAGGGTGGTCACTCAGCTTTGTGGAGGATATCCACTGACCAGTCATGTCTGTTTTCTTGAAAATGAGTAACTGTTCTTCTTAAAAAATCAAACACTGTGTGTAGATGATATATGGTGATGATGATTATCATAATTGGATAATAATCATTAGTAAAATTCTACTACTATACTATTGCAAATTGTTAATTAGAAATTGGGAGCTCTGTGATGGACTACCGCCGACCAGTTGTGCCTGCAGGAAAATGAAAATTTTACATTTTTCACATACTTCACATTCATTTCACATATAAATCATATATTACGTAAATGATGATGATGATCAGACTTTGTTGCTAAGCATCACTTAGATAGCTTAGTGCTGTTGGTGAGCTCTGTGGTGGACATCCGCTGACCGAATAAGCGCCCGCGTTCTAAGTCTAAAAACGACAAAATGGAAAAAAATTCGATTAAGTTCTAACTGATAAGCTGTCTAATTATGATTTTAAATTATTTTTTTAAAATCATGTGTTAGATAAATGATGGTGCGTGATGATCATGAGGTTTGGGTTCATAAAGGTGTTGACTGAGCTGTGTCGTGTATATCCACTGACCGGTTTAGTGCCCGCGTTGTGACGTTGTTTACAGACGAGAAAAGGCAAAAAAGATGGCGGCCGCAGCAAGTTCCACGTGGTATCCTGGATGATAGCACCTCTAAAGGCATTCAAAACCACAAACTATTACTCCCACTCCTTAAAGAAATGGCCACTTCAGGGAGACCAAAGCGTCGAACCAGTCAACGATGCCTGGTAAGTGCGATAACATTTTATTAAGTTCCGAGCAGTCTTCCTTCGTTTCCTTGTCTTGTCGTCTCGTCAACACGAAGGTGGTTAACGCGTTATAAAGCTTTCTTTGTTGGCTAAAAATTTAGTGTCCCCTGTGTCGATATTCAAAGATGTTGCTTTTATTATAAGCTGGAGATTGGACGCTTTATTTTAAGATTAAATATTGAACAAGTTGGTCTAATCTCAATTATGTTCATCTACATTGAAAACTGTATTGCACTTCCTCCTCCAAGAAACTTTTCTTTTTCGTTCTTCGCTAGCGTTTTTCACACTACATCCTCCTTGAAAAATTCATCTTTAGAGGTTAATGTGAATGGCCTTTTTATCGTTTCTTTAGCGAACACAAGATGTTGTTTGTTTTTGGGAAAGAAGTGTCGTTTTTGACGTTGCTTTTTGCTTCAGCGCTTCTTGTCAAAACTCGATTTGATCTTTGTACCTTTCGTTTAAAATCCCATACAGTTAATCTCATAACGTACTAGTAGCACTCTGTACTTCTTGAAAATATAACCTCTAAAAGCATCGACAATCTTCTTAGACCCGTGAAATCATTTAACACATAATAAAATCAAAAATATATTTTTTGTGGTTTATTTATTAGATAAACCTTCATCTTATGTATGTAAAAGATGACAATAATCTTTATTTTTTTTCACACCTTCAACAAACTTGGCTTCCTAAAACAATTCGTGCTCTGACGCTTTTGAAAGAGCTATTTCCCCTGCTATAGTTCTTGATATTTAGAATTAGAATTGGAGAACAAGTTGAACACGAAAAAAAAAAAATCGTGAAGAAGTCGTCCTATGAATTATATTTTAATCAGGATTTCAAACTCTTCTCTTTGTATTTTCATCTCTTTAAGCGAATATGGCAATTCTTCACAATTATGGGCGTATTTTAACAAAATACTTCCAAGACAGGTGCTAATTTTTCCAACAACTGATATAGTTTCTTTTCTTTTTTATAATTGTTCTTCTTTACTTCAGTTTTCTATAAAAAAATTATTTCTTAGATTTTTGAATTTTTTTTATAAATGTTGAGTTTTGATGTTGACTTATTGGTTTTGAACTTTCAAAGGTGTGAAATAGTTAAATAAGTATATTTGTACTTCTGTACTTTTCACATTTACACTGTCAATATTTTCCATAGGAATATAAAGTTATTTCAGTCCATCTTTTTTGTATTAATTTGAGATGCGATCTGAGATGTACATGTAATTTTCGAAACTTCAGCATTATTCTATTAGCAGTCATTTTACTATTTAGATGGCAAAATGTTTCACTTTATTCTCATTCATTCATTCGTTCATTTTATTATTATCATTCATTCACTCTTTCTTTTTTTCTTTCTCGCTTTGACTCTACCTCATCCAATGCATTAAAATTAGTACATTTTACGCGTTGAATATTGAATTTATTTATTTATTTTTTACTTCAGTTTCTTATGGAAAATTTATTTCTTAGATTTTTGAATTTTATAAATAAATTTTGAGTTTTGATGTTGAATTATTGGTTTTGAACTTTCAAAGGTGTGAAATAGTTAAATAAGTATATTTGTTCTGTTCTTTTCACATTTACACCATCAATATTTTCCATAGGAATATAAAGTTATTTCAGCCTGTCTTTTCTATATTAATTTGAGATGCGATCTGAGATGTAATTTTCGAAACTTCAGCATTATGCTAATAGCAGTCGTTTTACTATTTAGATGGCAAAATGCTTCACTTTATTCTCATTCATTCATTGTCATTCATTCATTCGTTCATTTTATTATTTCATTCATTCACTCTTTCTTTCTTTTTTTCTTTCTCCCTTTGACTCTACCTCATCCAATGAATTAAAATTAGTACATTTTACGCTTTGAATATTGAATTTATTATAGCTGTGTGTGTTTGAGAGAAAGTAGACCAATTTAAAAAATACAATTCTCACACTGTTTTTCATTTATTATCATTATTATTTTGTTTTGTCATTTTATATTTTAACAAGACAAGCAAATATCTTTAAAAGTTTTATCAATTTTCAGAGAATTCCATTTTCCTAACCATAAAATGCATCATCTATTTATTCCTAGTGGAGACCAATTTGGAGTAGAACACAATAGGTTTAACTTTGGAAGTCTGTAAAATTGCTGTTATTATTCCCTCCGAACTGAACTTCACAAAATTTTTAATTCCTGATGTACAACCATCTTTTTATCACAACTAGTAATTTATAATCTTGTTCATGGAATGAATATTATGATGGATACAGCTAATTCCTGTGGTTGGAAAACTGAAGTATAATCATTCCTATTTCAGTTATTTTAACATATCACCTGCCTAGTATAGTCAATTAACTGTTTCCTTTAATTCATCTATTAATATTAACTACCGTTTTAAATATTAATGAATGGTTAAAACTGAAGGCAAATTAAGAAATATGGACTAAATTTCAAGGAATACTGAAATGCTTGGGCACTAGAAAAAAAAGAATACAATATAGGAGATGTGCTATGGTTTTGTGCTACATACGTCCCACCGTAGCTGTGGGTTTGATATTCGGACTCTGACACCATCATATTGAAAATAATAAATTATTGCTTGTTAGTTCTCTTCTATGCTTTGGAGGTTTTCCTAAGAGTTCTCCAGTATTCCTCCCTCTACAAAAACCGATTTATAAATTCCAATTTCATCATGGAGAAAGTCACTGTCACAGGTGTGTTAGCCACTGGCTGCTAAGTGCTAGCTACCCTCATTCAATGTGAACGTTTATTTACAGTATTTCATTTGCTATTTTTAGCCGGGATAAAAATAATGTGTAAAGCTAAAAATTTTGCTAATTTTAACATGGATATCATCTGCATGGGAGTGTGTTCTGTTTTCTGTTTCATGTATTAATATTAGAATTCATTTTGAGTAATGATTACTGAGATAACTGTTGCATCTCAACCTGCCATTTTCATAACTCCGATTGGATTTTTATCATTTCTGAACCGGCAATCATCTTAATTAAAAATATGCAAATAGTCCTTGAACACTCTCACTCAACTAATCGCCCATCAAACATGCATCAAATTCAAATTTTTTTCAAAAATCTAAAATGACTCAAGAATATCCTAGTAAGCTGTTGCCAAGATGAAGAGTTGTTCTCAACTTAGAAGCTCATGAAAGTTTTAGAAGCCTTTATAAACATTGAGTCTTGTCTTTGCCTAATTGAATCTTTTCAAATTCAAACTCGGATGTCTTTTAGAATTTAAGTGTAATTTATAGAAAATAGCTTGAGATATTTTTAATTTGCAAAGGACTCAGGAAAGACTTAAATTAGTTTGCTTACCAAAACATTTTTGGTGAGACATTTTTGTCTCGAGAAAGAAATATTGAAGTTTATGAGGATGAGCTAAAAGAATGGCTTGAATGTATTTGTCAGGAAGAATACTTGAAAAAAAACTCTTCAGCTTCTTAGAATATAATTTTCAAGTTATTTTAGATTCTCAAAATTGTTTGTGCACATGTGATGGGTGAAGGACGAGCATGTTTAAAGACTTTATTTTCCATACTGTATGAGCCAAAGATAATTGGCAGAACTTTCATGCGATCAGGAAAGACAAAATTGAAATTTTGAAACAGTGGGTTGTGAATCAATGGTTATTGCAACAAAACTGACTTTAAAACGGTAAAGGTCAAAGGTAAAGGTCAACCTTATTTAACATTGGTAACTCGTGACAGTTAACGTAAGTGTTACATACTGATAAACTTAAGGCCAATGGTGTATTCATTTTATGTGCACTAGCAAACTGTGCTATCCTTGCTTCTATGTTTCTGTGTCATTAGAAAAAAAGATGTACTTATAGTAAGACAAAAATATGCAAAACTAATAATAAATAAAATGTAGTTACTGTCAGTAAAGGTTCTAGAGGGCAACAGGATGTTTTTTAGGGGGAGAAAAACTTGAGGACTCATCATTAAGTACTGTGGTGGTGGTTTGGATGCCATGATCCACTTAATAGTCCCTTTGATAGTTTCCTGCAACATCTTGAAAAGTAGCAGTGCCTTTGCATCAAAGCCCGGCGAAAGATGATCTTGCGATGATAGAGACATGTGAATAATTTATTGTCCAAGGTGTTAAAATTAGGTCTCTAACATCGCAATTTCACTGTTCTTCTCACTTCGATGCACAGCTATGGCATGGCACGGCACAGCTACTTTTCACGATGGCACAGGGGACTGTTAAATTGACAATTAGTATCAAATTTGGTCATGAGCATCATGAGTGGTCACTGACACTAGGACAGGCATGCATATATCAATAAGTATTCATTATAACTTACTAATAATGCTAATTAAAGGGTATAATTGTGGTCTGTTGTAGGAATACAATGGTGGACTCTTGCATGAAGAAGAGCTAGCTATCCGCAGAGCACTTCAAGCATCCATAGTTTCTTCAAAACATAAATCTCCAGATACAGCAACCACAACAACTTCAAGCAAGCATGAAAAAAACTCCTCTGATTCACCTGATTCCACTAGTACAACTATAAGAGAACAACTCCAAAGCAACAATAATAACAATAATCTAGCAAATATCAAAGGAACACATAGCAAAAGAAAAAAGACAATGCAAAATACTATAAGTGACAATGAAACATCAGAAAGAAGTAGGACTCCGACAAAATCTACTAAAAAGCAAAAATTATTAAAAGACGGCAAAAGAACTAGGTCAAGAAGCTCTTCGCTGAATTCATCATTCACTACCGACAGTTCATTGAGCTCCACCTTTAGGAATTCTAATTCTAAACAATCAGTAATAAACTCCTCAAGTACTTCTCAAGCTAGTATCCCAAGTCAAAAAATGAAGGAGTTGTCACAGAGGAAGCTGCTTAAGAAAGAGAAAATTGCTATTAGAGTCAGGAAAAAGCTCTTGAAGGACAAGATCTTAAAAGCAGGAAAAGGTGCTTCTAATGTCAGTGATTGTGAAAGTACAAAGTCAAGTTCGACTGTTAGTGGGATTGTAACATCAAAGAAGACTAAAAGAGGAAGAAAGCGGTAAGAATTCTGTAATAGGTGATGTAGCAGTGAGAACCCTTACCTCTCATCAGTGTGATCCTGGTGTTGTATGTGTCTAAGTAGTGTGTCTAGCTGGTTCTCTCCAGCCTGTGCTTCAAGGTTTTTTCTCCAGGTTCTCTGGTTTTCCTCCGTCCACAAAGATCAACTCTTAAATTCCAATTTGATCATGGGAACGAGGGCCACAGGCTATTAAGTGCTACCCTCATAGAGGGGCCTGAGGGGGGAGGGGGGCCATAATCCCATTTCCCAGCCCAAAAGTTTGCAAAATCCCGGACATAGTCATGCAAAATCTCAATCTGAGTTATAGAGTTGGAGTCTGGTATTGTTGGTTTGATGCATCACATTTGAGTAGAGTTGGTCTCTCCTTTGATTTGAGGGTTTTCTCTAGTTTTCTCTAGTTTTCCTCCCTCCATTTAACCTTACAAGCTTAATTCCAAATTGATCTGTGAGTTAGCCATGCCCTGACTTAGATCAGCCCAGAGGTTGTTTCAGGGTTTGATCTGTGAGTTAGCCATGCCCTGACTTAGATCAGCCCAGAGGTTGTTTCAGGGTTTGATCTGTGAGTTAGCCATGCCCTGACTTAGATCAGCCCAGAGGTTGTTTCAGGGTTTGATCTGTAAGTTAGCCATGCCCTGACTTAGATCAGCATAGAGGTTGTTTCAGGGTTGGATCTGTGAGTTAGCCATGCCCTGACTTAGATCAGCCCAGAGGTTGTTTCAGGGTTGGATCTGTGAGTTAGCCATGCCCTGACTTAGATCAGCACACAGGTTGTTTCAGGGTTTGATCTGTGAGTTAGCCATGCCCTGACTTAGATCAGCCCAGAGGTTGTTTCAGGGTTGGATCTGTGAGTTAGCCATGCCCTGACTTAGATCAGCACACAGGTTGTTTCAGGGTTTGATCTGTGAGTTAGCCATGCCCTGACTTAGATCAGCCCAGAGGTTGTTTCAGGGTTGGATCTGTGAGTTAGCCATGCCCTGACTTAGATCAGCACAGAGGTTGTGAGTATCGATAAACTTTGAAGGTTATGTTAAGGTTGTGGTGTACAGTAACATGCATTTGACTTCTTATGCAGGAAATGTTCTGCACCTCGCGTCCAAAAGAAGTTTGCTAGCATTATTCCAAGTTCTTCATCTTGGTAAGATATTTTAAGTTTACTTTTATTATTAGTGATAAAACATAAGTAGTACTCCTAATTTGAGAAGGTTGTCAAAGCCATAATGAGAGAAGATAGATGATATGTCATTCAAAGACAAAAAGCAATTGTCCTATTTCAATATGACGTCACATAATCTATTGTTTAAACGCTAACTATTATTTTTAATCATAGTACTTACAGAACTAAAATTATAATTTATTTTATTATTATATCAGGGTTATAATTTCATTTTTTAATGACAAGATAAACTTATATTGTGCATTGAGCAGCTTCAGGCTAAATGAGTAAAACACAAGATATTGTATCAAAAACTGTTTATTGGAAACATATTATGATTTTTTCAAAAGACTTAATTGTAGTTTTCTTTGCATATTATTATCTTCTAAAGGGAAGATACATGCAGTAGCTAGAAAATACGAGTTCAATTTCTTTTCAATCAATATTTTGTAATTTTTAACTCGCATTTAATCATTAATATCTTTTGGGAATTTCAAACCCTCTATATTTTTATGGAAATTATTCTTTAGCTTAAAAGCTTTTTTCATCCATTATGCTTTTCAGTAGTTCAAGCTCATCATTGGAGCTAGGCAACTCAGGTCCTTTAGAAAAGGCAGAAGATTTTATTGACTTTCTTTGCCTAAGGGGTGAGTGTATTATTGATGTTGAATTCATCTGTTCTTTTATTTAGAAATCTAGTTTTTCAGGAGGACATTGGAAATTATATATATCTACTATTCATAAATTGAGATAAGGATAGAGGATTTCTTCTTTTCCTTCTAAAGATTTTGTAGTCCAAGTCAGGACTCATGAATTGGTTGCCAGGGACAACAGATTTTAACCACAAGATTGAGAGTTTTTAAAGAGTTGTTCTAATGACTTTTTATTCAAGAATATGCTTTTAATCTTTATAAGATTTCAAGAATTCTACAAATCCCAGTTGCCTTCTTGTTTTTTTTTTTTTTTTTTTTTTTTTAATATCAACTTCTCACACCAATACACCGATCTCAGCTTTGCTTGAGTGACCATCAAACAGTAGGTACAGTAGGTTTTCCCAATGAAATATAGAATGTCCAACAAATACACTTGAATTCTCCAGGTAATGTACCTTTAGAATGCATTTATTCTAACATAGACATTGACAATCTTCAGCAATCATTGTCTGTTCTATGCTGTATATCAGAAACACTTTTTCCGACGTAGCAACAACTGGTAACTAGGGAGGTAGAACAATGAATTTAGGATTGGAGTATTTTTTATGTAAAAGATTTATGTAAATTTAAGCACCAACAAACATGCCATGCCTGGAACTCGTTGTCTGAGTTGCAAAAACATGATTCTGTCTTCCTTCTGTCCTTCATTCAAATATACAGTAGTACTTTGACATTGTTATTCAATATCACTTCTTCCAATCATTCCTTTTCATTCAGGTCATCCATTAATGCCCAAAGAACTCGAAGTGTTCAACAACAACACATTAGAACCACATGACATTACTCCCTCTGATGACGAATCTCCATCAAGCCCACCCTCATCATTATTATCAGAATTACCATCATCACCAGCATCATCAAATCCACTCCAAAACTCAGTAGACTCACCCTGCGAGACTCCCGTCTGTGAAACCCCTGTGTATTCAGATGATGATGCAGTGATTCATGCGATGCGTATGTATGCTGGGATAGAGAACAGACCCAAGACGACCAACGGCAGTGAGGAGAAAGGAGAGATAACCATTGCTGAAGTGGATAGTGAAGAGGTAAACTTTCTCATTGATGTCTGTTAAGAACAATACTGAATTCACCTCTACCATAGTGACTGCTAGTCTCCCCACCCCCAACCTTTTCGTGCGGCAGTGTAGGGTTACCCAGTTGCTAGTTCTGACTCTAGTTTTGGAGTTCTATTAGTAAAGGAGAAAAAGGACTTGACTTGAGCAACAGGGTCACCCTAGTTTTATGCTGCTATTTCAAAAACAGATTGAAGGGGCGAACGGCGACTGGTGGGTAAAATAACCAAGTAAAATGAGACCTTTCTGATTGAAACTTCATGATGAATGAGCCATATGTACTACTCGCCATCTAAGGTCATAGCTGAATGGTTTGCACAGGCATTGTTTAAATATAAAATTTATGTGAAAAAATTCTTATTGTCCCACTGCTCCTTTCGGTTGTGCAATCACAAATAACCCCGATAGACCCCTTGCAGCACGTTGGAATGCAGCTCAATTTGGAGGGCAAAACAATAGGTTCTAATTCTCAGGAGATTAAAATTCTTTTGTTTTGCTCTCCAAATTGAGCTGCATTCCGACGTGCTGCAAGGGGTCTATTCTTTATACAAGGTTTATTTATGAAAAAACTTTGTAAATAGTTCATGATCTTATTGCATGGCATCTCTTCGGCATGCTCTTATACTAATAAAAGGTAGATATTTGAATCAAAGTTGTTAAATAGTTTATTGTGCAACAAATAACAAGTAAAGTTAAAAACAAGTAACATCGCCTTTTGTAACAATGCTCTTAACCTCGCTTTGCCGCTTAGAGCACATTGCATGTTCCTGTGACCTCCACAGTCTGTAGAAGGCTGGAGTTTTGGCTTAAGTAAGTCACAAAAATGAGTCGCTCAATTCGTTGGGAATTTGATGAATAGAGGCCAAAACTCAAGAAAAAAAACCGCGCCTTATTGTCTGGAACATGAAAGGTGTTCCAAAAGACAGCCTTGATGCAAGATATAGAACTTCCCAATCACGCTCGCGAAGTCGTACAATTTTCTGTCTCCAAAATAAGGTTTTGGTGGACGTCAATCAAAGTGTTGGAATTTTCGGAAAGCACAAAGGGCACGTGCCACTGGAATGTCATGGTAACGCTTTGATTGACGAACCAACAAAACCTACTTCCTCGCGACCGCAAATTGACGATTTCACGCATGTGATAGGAAAGTGCTATAAGACGTAATGCTTATAAATATGACTTTATTAATGTATTTAAGGTATTTGAGAGGGCTAATCTAATGAGGCTTGATAAAAGTAAATTAAATACATTTGACTGGCACTTTAGTTAACTGTAAAAAAAGGAACGTTTTTCCAAATGCTCAATAAGTATTGTTGGATATTTTCTTAACTCTAGGAACCCAACAAGCTTCCAAAGTCGGTGACCCCTCCCTTGTCATTCAGAGTGTCGCCTCGTTCAGCACCCCCCGTATCGACTAACATCTCACCTAACCTAAGCCCGTCACCAGGTCCACTTATGGCATCGTCACGGCATGTGACCTTACCGTCAACCAGTGGGATGAACCAAGCCAACCTTGGCGTAGACCTGTTCCCCACCCCTGACGGTTCAGCATTTGGTTCTCCTCTTCCTCCCCCCTTGTTGCTCAGCCCTGGCAAGAGCTCTTCGTTGTCATCTAATTGCTGTTCGCCGCCACCGTTACTCTACATCCCTGCTGCTGCTCAGAGAGTGACGCATTTGCATGGCCCGCCTAAACTCGAGAGAGTTCAGACGTCCCATGTGGACAATGTACATCGGGGTAACCGTGAAGCGAACGTCCAAGACAGCCCGCCAGTTTTAGTGAAGCATAAACTATCAGATTTTAGTGTCGAATCTCGATTTGTACTAGAGGTTGGTAAAAAGCCCGTACTTTCGAACAGAGATCCAGAACCAACTGAAAGCTCTCATGGGCTAGGGGACCAAGAACAAAGCTCTAGGGAACTCCCTTGCTGTGAGAACGTACTACCGAGACCATCTTCAACTGGAGGTATAACTGGACATGGAAACAGAACTAGCGCATTGACTTCATCTCCAGTGGATACTAACTCATTAGGAAATAATTTAAGGACTTTTCAGCCGTACATAAGAAACTCTCGTAGTTGTCCTCTACATTTGAGTGGTAATGACCGAGTTGGACAATCTAAAAGGACAAATGATCCATCTCGCCCGAAGAGTCGAGATTTGAGTACTAGTACGTCCGCCATCAAGGATAAAGAATTCTGTCCATTACATTCTTCAAAACGAAACGAAAATGAAAGCTCACCGACAAAGAAAATATCGGTCATTGACCTAAGTAACGTAGACTCACCAGATTCTTCCGTGAGCCTTGGCCCAAGTTCTTTGCTTGAAAATCTACAAAGAGCGCATGACGGAAATACTGGAATTTCACCAGTACGTGATGGGACTTTGAGCAGCTGTCATCATGAAAATGAGAGTACTTTAGATCAAACTTCTAGGAATTCTAGGATTCAGGATACTTCAAGTGTTGGTTCTATAAGCCCCTCTCCAAACACTCCGACCAGTCGAAGCGGTGAAATGTACAAAACTCCACTAAATAGCAATCTGTTAACCAATTTAGCCTCCCCTGAAATAGAACACGACAAGCTTAGCCCATCTTTACGAAGGCCACGACCAAGCTCAAGCACTGGAAGCCGACTTTCGCACTCGGTAACAGAACGTGGTAGAACGTTTACAGCTACGAACCTTTCTCAGGAGACTGTTGACAGACCCTTGCATTGTTCAGGTGATAGAACCCGTACTTCTCCTTTCGCACCTGTCAGAGACTTGATCAATACTGCGCTTACTCCACCGGCATCAGGAAATTTTGTTGGACAATTCGGTATGCATTCACCGTTTGAATGCCGTGGCATGCGAGATGCACTCTCGCCTCCCTGGTCTCATCTTCAACCTTCATACTCATTGAACAGTACGCCTCCAAGACCGTATACATTATCTATAAACAGCCCATCCGTTTCCCCTCTACACAATAACCACTGCTGCTCTCCTCACAGACAGTACAATTCGCCTCGTGCTATACCCGTCTTACCGCCAGCCCAACTACCAACATTCCGACAAGGCAGGGTGGTGTCAACAAATTTGTCGCAATTTAACGGAGAATATCGTAGTTCGCACGAGTTAGGGTGTGTTAACTTTGGGCATAACTTAACTGTACCTATGGTGAACCAGAGTTATAACCTTCCAAGGGCTTTTGATAACACATCTCCTAGAACAGCACAATCATATGCCGAATCAGGGAGCTATCGTACTTCAAAGGACAGGGATTCTGGCAGTGGTTATCCAAACGAAAATAACGGTGAAAATACATCCAAGAAATTTACTACGCACACATTAAACCCACCAACGCAAACCATTTCAGTAGATCTTACAACCGATAGTAGCGACATAGTTCCATCACAACCACTGCAAATTAAACTATCCGAAACGTCACGTGATCAACATACGGGTATTGAAGAATCAGATAAATCACGTGGGTTGAAATCTGGTGACGTTAAGAAGCCTAGTACTGAAGGCAACGTTAAAAAAGCTGTTAACACTGAAATCAAAAAACGTAGAGGCAGACCACCTGGCTCGAAGAATAAGAAAACAATTTCTAAAAATCTTGAAAAGGAAGTGAATTCAGAGAAGCAATCTCCCAAAGAAGGAGAAACGTCTAAGAACGAAGAAGAAAAAGAGTCTGTAGACCCTAAAGTAGGAAAGACGAAAAAAGTCGAATCGCCCATACTAAGGCCAACGGACGAAGAATTCAAGGATCCTATCAAGTATTTGAAATCAGTGCAGTCGACGTTGAAGAAGTTTGGGATCTGTATCATCGATCCGCCGGAAAGCTGGAAGGTTAGTGTACAATGAACCTGTTATAAACGCTAGACATGAGACACCATGTACTAAAACTGATAGTGATAGAGAGCACGAATGTTTTAGGGGTCACATTTTTCAGATGGCGTCTATTTCCTCCCCTAAAACAGTCCCACAATGCATGGCAATGCCAACTCGACCCGGTTTCTTCCTCAACCTCCGAAAGGATAATACTGACCTCTTTTAAGCAAACAACCTTAAACAGCCCCGAAATGTTCTTTCCATATATACTGTTAAGGAAACCTCTATTCAGCAGACAACCCTTATTAAGTGGACACCAGACAAGGTCCTGCAGGTCTCCGCTTAATACAGGTGCCACTGTATATACTGTAAAACAAACCTCTATTCAGCAGACAACCGTTATTAAGTGGACACCAGGCAAGGTCCTGAAGGTGTCCCTGCATATACTTTAATGTAGTGTATTGTTCATGTTTGACTGTACAGCTCGAGAGTCATTTACCTGGAAATCCAAGATTTACTACAAAACGTCAGCTCATTCATCGTCTGCAGAAAAAGTGAGTAATGACGATGACTATAACTATTATAAATCTCGCTTTCTGATTAGTTGAGGGCGCGTGCTTTAGGGAAACACACAGCACGCGCGTGCACTTTCTTTAAATTATAGTCATAGAAGAAAATGGACTCATTTTTATATATACTTATTATGTACCTTGGCGGGAGAGAGGAGGTTATGTACCTTATTACTTGAAATCATTTCGCGATTTTAGAGATCGCATGTTTCACATTTTTCTCCATGAAACTGAATTTTCGCGACATTTATTTTTCGCGGTACTTTGATTTAGCGGGGTTTTTTTTTTTTGAAAGCGCGCGAAAATCGCGAAATAAATTGTCGCAGAAATTGCATGTAATGAGGTAATCGGACTCTAATGTTGTTTGTTGCAGATGGGGACCTACGGAACTCAAGCTGGCTTGCATAGAGAAACACATACAACAGCAGCAAAGCTCCTTTCGCTTTACCCAGATGCCTGTCGTAAGTAACAGTGTATATATATAGAGTGAGAGAGCAGTGTATAACTATGAAATATGTACGGCATGGACCGCGCCTTGCCGTGATCCCTTGTCAGTGCCGTGCTGGGTATGAAAATATTCGAAATTGCGTGCCTTGCCCACGCCGTGCCGTAATCTTGCCGTGTGCTGTGATTTTTCACACTCATACGAAATTGTACAGCTGTATTCTATTGCAAGGGTGCAGCAATAAACTTGTGGCTCTCTAACGTCTCTGAATAAGATGGAACTGCCATTTTACTTGGCCATCCGAGCAATGGCGAAGGTCTACTAACTATTTTTTAAAAGAGCTGGTGTAGCTCAGTTGCTTAATGCACTGCTTTTGGAGCTAGAGGTCCACGGTTCGATCCTCAGGATCTCCACGTCTGTTTCGACTGTGTAGCCTTAGCTTCAAAAACCCTTAATAAGGAGTACTGAAAGCTTGAGGGGGTAAAGGGCGCACCTTCAAGCACTTTATACATGAGCCACCGCTTAGGGAAAATTGCACAACTAATCCGCGCGTTTTGAAATAAAATAGATTGCCTATTTTTGTCTCGGTATATAGTATGGTTCGTTTTAACATGGTTTTTTTATCGTTAGGTTGGTGGCTGTGATTTGGATCTGTCAGAAGTTTCTAGGGTCGTGAATGAACTTGGTGGGATGCAGAAGGTATATTTGACTTTATAAAGTGTGGATCTAGATATTTTGAGATTATTTGCGTCTTTACCTTGGACGAAATGTTTTCCCGTTTCAGACCACGTGTCATTCTCTTGAGAATGAAACTCTTTGTTTGAGTTGTATTCATATTTATGTGTCTTCTCATGCACAATTATTTAACAAAGAACATGTACACTAGGGTCTGAAATGGGAAAATTACGTCAAAGCAGCTCAGTTTGGAGGACAAAATAAAAGAATTTCAATCTCCTGAGAATTGGAACCTATTGTTTTGTCCTCCAAAATGAGCTGCATTCTGAAGTGCTGCAAGGGGGCTATTCATTCAAGTTTGTCTTGTACGTGATAGGATTTGAAAACTGAGGCAATGAAAGGAAAACAGTGATTTAGAAATATTTTCCCTTAAAGGTAATCGACACGAAGAAATGGAATAAAGTCGCAGATCTTCTACGAATACCGAAATCTGTAAGTCAAAATTAAGAGCAGATTTGTGACTGCCAGATTTGTGTTTATTTTATTTTTAATTCATATATCTCCCATTCAGACTCAAGATCGTGTTGGTAAACTACAAGACGCCTATTGTAAATACCTACTGTCTTTTGACCTACTACCCGAGGTACGTTGAACATGAGGTCCCATTACTGCCTCTCTTGATCTCATTTAATTACGTCTCTTGGACTAAAATGAGACAGTGGACTACTTAGACGACACGGCGGCCATCTTGGTAGGGGGCAAATATACGAAGCTTTGTTACAGTAATGGCGTTGATTAATAAAATAAACGAAACTCTAATATTATCTGCCATTTTCGTTTTGTTTTACTTCCTGGACGTCCCATAATGCCTTGCTATTCAAGATGGCCCCCGTATCGTCGAAGTACCTGGAGTCCATTCATTCGGAACACCTGTTTTATTCTTCTGTTTTCTATTCGTTACAGTCAGAAAAGGAAGCGCTAGAGAAACAAGTAAAGCAAGAAATACAGGAAACAGGTAAGCAGACGTTCGCTGACCACTGTCACTGGTGACTAACTTTTTTCGCACTGTAAACCGGTGAAACAATTACTTTTAAAAGGGACGTCATACGTACATTTAAAAAAATGGGATTTAGCTAATTCATTACTGTGATATGTTTGTAAGAAAGTCCCTGTGAAGTTAGAGTGCTTCTCAATGGCACTCGCGGAGTCCGTAGTGGCGAGGAAGTAGGGTTTGGTGGACGTCAATCAAGGCGTTTCCATGACATTTCATAATACGTCCTCTTAAGAAAATATTTGATGGAAACAATTTGATTGACGTCCAGCGAACCCTTGTTTTGTTTGGACGGCAAATTGTACGATTCTACGCGTGACATTGAGAAGCAATGTACTTTACTTCATTTGAACAAAATAACAGACTGTCTACCAATCGTATAACGGAATGCCCTTTGTAAAAGCCTTGTGTTTATTTCTATTTGTAGAATCCAAAGAGGATGCGGATCAAAATAATTGTTATTTAAAGGTAATAAATGATAAACTGATATTAGAGCAGTTTTCATAAGACTATGGAAAACGTACCGTGACCGTGCCAATACCGTGCCAAAACCGTGCCAATACCGTGCCAATACCGTGCCAATACCGTGCCAATACCGTGCCGTGTGTATGAAAACGTTCGGCATTCGGTACCATGTCCGCACCGCGCAGTGTGCTGTGACTTTTCACCTTCATACGAAATCGGCTGTATACGTCCCAAAGAAGGGTGGCCGTTGATTGATATTGCATTTATTTCGGGGTCAATGTCTCCTGGACAAAGAAAACGAAAAGCTTGTACTAGAACATCCCATCTTCATGTAAACTAAGGGGTCCTGAAACCAGTACAAGTGAGCCCAACAATCGTCGATGAAAGTGAAACATAGATTGATAAAAACAGCTGTTAACGGTCCACACTCTTTACTCTCATTTCAGGGCCGTAGTTTTTCCATGGGTTGTTTTCAACGTACTGCACGCAGTGTTCAAGATCATTTCTTCAAGTCCGAACCGTCTGTCAATGATGTTGAGGTAAAACGTTAACACATGTTTTTTTTTTTTTTTTTTTTTTTTTTTTTTGCGGTGCAAAAAAAAGTGAAAAAATTCAGCACAATTCATGACTCACTGTCATATTTTTTTTTTCTTCTCGTTTTCTGGATTGCTTTATGAGATCGTACATAAAGCGCGCGCTAATTTGTTTCGTCATTCGTATTACTCCAAAATAACGGCTATAGACGTTTTCGTCTTGGGCGTAATGTTTTCTCATTTCAGACAACAGGTTAACCCCCATTTCCTTTGATTTTTTTGTTTATAGAGAGAGTACTGGAAGATAGTACAGTCACGTGACAAGTATGTAGCGGCGCACCACATCAAGTTAGACACGCGACAACACGGCTCATGCTTCCCCACCAATAAAACAGACCCTTATACCAAGTAAGTTATCAATACCACAGGGAACCCACTCATCGTCTTTTCTAATAAGTCTTGTCTTCCAGGTCTGGTTGGAATCTTAACGTTCTTCCTCATCTCAAAGGATCGTCACTAAAACATACAGGCCAAGTAGAAGGTAAGTTCGCGACTTTTAAAAGGCTGGGTTCATGGTCTTATTAAAAGTCTCTGAGTTACTGAGTTCTATCAAATTCAGTTATTTGACTCTGTTAAAACGATTGGCGTAAATTCACCGAAGTCAACTACGTGACTCTAGTCAGTTGACGTGAGTGAAGTCGTATGACTGTAGTGAAGTTGGTTGCGTGACTACAGCAGTGTCAGTCGCATGACTCCAGTGAAGTCAATTACGTGACTACACTGATGTCAGTCGCGTCTTCAATGAAGGCGGTTACGTGACTACATCGATGTCAGTCGCGTGACTACAGCGAAATCATTCACTTTCCAATTGCATGGACAAGGGTGAAAAACGTACTACGCATGCTCGGAAGCTCGTCGTGTTTACAGAGAAAACCATGAGAGATTTACCGGCGTTTGAAGTTATAAGACCGTTCGTGGAAAGTTAGTGCTTACTGATTTTTCATCACTTTAGTTGTTTTATTTCCGTTGTCAATTAATACTAGAGAAATTCGCATAATACAAGACATGTAAATCTCCAATGGTTTTATTTGTAAACACGACTCGGCTATGAATTCCTGCCGAACTTCCGAGCATGCGCAGTGCGTTTTTTCACCCGTGTCAATATTGCATGTCGTTGCTGAAGTTCACATTACTCTGATATATTTGTTTTACTAGATTTAACAATTCCATGGTTAAACATCGACATGTTGTATTCTACCAAGCGATGGACAACTAACCCACTGCAGACATATCTTATTGACTATCTACATTCATCCATAGATAAAGTCTGGTAAGAACAATGATTTCATACTTAGTAAAAGGCTAAAATTAAGACCTCATCCTCCTTCGATTAACAGAACACATCCCCTCAATTTGGTAGGATTACTAGAGTAAAACAGAGTAATCTTCACCTATAGGCCCTTACAATTAGAATTTAGAAGTTGATGTTTGCGGAGGGAGGAAAATCGGAGAACCAGAAGGAAAAACCTCGAAGCACAGGAGAGAACCAACAAACCCTCCCCACAAACAACACTGAGCCAAGCGGGACTCGAACCCGGGTCGCATTGGTAAGAGGCGAGCCCTCTCAGCAATGCTACGCCCCACATTCTTTGCCTATTTTCCAATTCCTGATTAACTGTCCGTATTTTTTGTACCTCCACAAGGTATGGGGTTCCCGAATCAGACATAGAAAAATTTCCCTACACGAAAAAGGACAGAACAAACGACTTTGAAGATGGAGAAGCGATGGTGAGTAAAGAAATCTTACCTACTTCACAGTGTTGTTTTTTTTCTAATTGAAGTAAAACCGTTTTTCTCTAGGTGTCCCCTTCGCATATGACACGTGAATCAGACGTCAATGTAACAAGACTTGTCCAGAAACAAGGCCAGTTTGTGGTAATTGCTCCAGAGGTATGTCAGTAATGTTTCTTATTGATTATATAAAAAGACACCCTGACAGCTGTGCATACTATCAATTTTCCAATAATTGCATCCCATAATGTCTTACTTAAAACAACAGAAATCAAGATGGCCGCCGTATCAGACACCACAACTACATACACTATTCAAATGTTCAACGTACAATAATCAACTAAAGGCTCAGATATACGGTGCAACAATCCTCGCAACATTATGATTACAATACTGTTTCAGCAGCCAAATCATTAATTTACGAGGATAATACAAATTACATAAAAATAATAAAACAGATGTTCATATTTTCATATTTTAGTGTGATGTTGCACGCAATGTTGCACCGTGTGCCGGATTTTAACGAAAGTAGAAAAACCAAAGGAAACCCAGAGAAAACCTGTCAGACAGGAAGGTTTCTATTAAATTACTTACACTGTGTACTTACACTGTGCTACACGAAGTTACACCCTTCTTGTGTTTGTTGACAGGTGTTTCACTGTAATATTAGCTGTGGTTATTCAGTATCTGAGACTGTAGCCTTCGCCTTCCCTGACTGGTTATTGAAGGCATCTTGTTTAAACACGGTACGTTAATGAAACTGTCTAATCTCTAAATACTTCACTAGACTTAGAAAGGGACTTGACGAGAGCTTCGTACCTATTCCCCTTCCACTTCAGTTGGCCGTGGGACTGAAAGGGACTTGACACTAGCGTCGTACCTATTCCTCTTCCACTTCATTCGGCTTGACAAAGAATCTGGAGAAAAAATCGTGCAAAGTCCCTGTCTTTATCACATTGCCGTTAGACTTGAAAGAGGCTCAAAAAGAGTCTTTCAAGGGTATCATACGCACACAAGTGTTGGAAAAAGGTTTTTCACGGCAGTCATGTTTAAGGGCACTGAGGAACAATGCAATTTTTTGCAGATTTATTGTATTGGGCCCTATTTGATTTGTTGCTGATTTGAATCTATTTTTTTATACAGGAACTTTTCACCGAATGGCCTGAGTTTTCCTACGAGAAGGTCTTACTGAAACTTGCCGATGAGGTATGTCTAAGAAATCTTTTAAATCATGAGTTTTTGACTAGGAGGTCTTCTTATGAACCGATCCTAATGACATCAAAGAAGACCACCTTATTATTCATTGCTTTCTTTGCATTCGGTTCATGTAAAGTTCGACGTTAGGACTCGACCTAAGAATCCGTTATCTCACTCCATTTACCAGGTAACAGACTCGGACAAAGAAATCTTAGAATGTCTTCATCGAGAACTAAAGCGAGTCAGGTAAGCTTACACTATAGCTTGAAGCACCGTTAGCAGCATGACACTGGTCTCTGAATTAAAACATAAGACATGAATTTCTGCTTAGACATGTCATTCTCCTGATGTTAATATTCTTGTTCGATTGTGGCAATGAGAAATGCAAGTACGTTGAACTTGGACCGTTTTTTGTGTTCACAGAGACAGAGAGGTTTCAACAAGGAAAGAACTCAAAGGATTAGGAGTAATAGAAGGATCATGTACTAACACGACCTCTAAAGGTAATAGGAGATTTCCCATCTGTCATTCAATAGTATACTATCATTCACGTGAGTTTCTGGATTTGACTGAGGGGTAAACATGGTTGACTGGGGGGCAACTAGTGATTCTTAAATCAAATCACATCAAAATAACTCCTCAAAGTATTCCATCTGACTATTTGTACAACATGAAACCAGAAAACAAGATACACACACAACCTCCAACATTCTCCAAGCCAGTGAAAACGGAGATACTACCAGAAGTCACGTCTATTGATAGTAAGCAATAGTATACTATCTATACCGCTTCCTTATCCCCCCCCCCCTTTTTTTTTCCCCTCTTCTTCACGCCCATCAGTTCATTATCACTATTTTCACGTGGAGACGTGGAGATCCTGAGGATCGAACCGCGGACCTCTAGTTCACACACTTGTTTCAACTACTTCTCTCACATTTCCGGAACTTCCGGTGTCACCTCCCATGTTGTGGAGGGATTCTCATAAACCCGTCAAATATACTTTAGCTTATTACGCACTACTTCACTTTGATTCTTTTGTTTTCTATCATGTGTTTATCTGACTATTACACTTTAATAAGCACACTTTGTTTCACGGGTTAAGGAAAACTTTTATGTCTAACGTGACGTGTTATGTGTATATAGGAGTACAAACCATCAAGACCAAGTCTGGCTGTATTCAGGTCCACTCTACTGCAATGTTCTGTGGACAGTGTAATCAGCTGTGTCATCTGTCTGCTGTAAGTTGAAACATGTTTGCCAGACTTTGCATAATTTCCAACCATCTTCCCCGCACAGGTCTCTTCCGTGAGGTTCGCTCCACACGCACTATCACTACATCTTTATATTTACAACATACAACACTCAACTCACGTTGATTTTTACGGAGGGACCAAAACCGGAGAATCCGGAGAAAAACCCTCGTTGCAAGGGAGAGAACAACACTTCAAACAAACTCGACTCACATATCATCCAACCCGAGCTAAGGCTCAAAACCGGACCACAGCGGTTATAGGCGAGCGGTAAACCACTACGCCACCCATGCCTACCCTTTGCTATGCGTGTTTGCAGGGAGTTTGATTAGTGGCTTTATGCGAGGATAAAATAGGCGATGTATGTAGGCAATGCACTCACTTTAATGTAGGTAGGAAGGAGAAACTTTTTCCAGCAAGCTCGAACGTTCTTTTTATATTCTTGCAGGTTCTTAGTGAAGAGGACTCAGAACTGCTGTGCCTGAGCGATGCTGTTGACTACATACGAGAGGAAAACTCCTCCGAGTCTTTATCGATTGTCACGAATTGTCCAGTGGTGAGTTTTCGCGATCTTTTTTAGCTTATACGATCATTTATCGATTAGACTTTTAAACCGCGTTTACACGGACGTGGTTACGCCTTGCATTTACACGACATCGATTGAATATGTAATGAAACTGGGATGTTTTGAAAACAATGTCTGAGACTAATACTTCATACCGTTCTCGTGTAAACGCTCTGTAACCGTTTCATTTTCGACCCAGTTTCATGCTCATAAATGAAACCATTTCCAGGGCCTAAACCTTAAAGTGGAATAAATTACACAGGAAGCCCATCACTGTAAAGTGGTCTAAATTACACAGGGAGCCCATCACTGTTGTATGTGGTAGTAAACAATCATGAAATCTTTTTGCTGTCTCTGTTTCTAGTCCCAAATAGACGAGGTCATCGAATCTGTCCAAAATAAGTTAAACAACGAAGAAGATAAGAAATCACAGCACTAATGAGTGATGACGACAAAATTATGATGCACATGCGTTAAAATTGATCTCCACTGACCAGTCGTGTTTCTATTAGAAAAGTCGAACGTCAGGAAGTTTAGGTGTTAAGACAGGAGGTAAGAAAGGAACTAGGTGTATACACACAAATATTAGATGCAATAGAGGCTTTGCACCATCACGTGCTGGCAGCCATGACAGGAGGCAGGAACAATTGAATCTGGTCTCAACTGATTTACATGAAAAAGAATTCAGTTTCCCAGGGGAAAAGGCTCTATTGTTCCTGCCTTCTATCATGGCTGCCAGCACGTTATGGTGCAAAGCCTCTATACAATATTAGAGTTTATTTAAAAATGCCCTTCCGCTACATAACGTTAATAAGAAATGCGCGATGGCGGAAAGAAAAAATGAGGTAAATTAATTTGAGTTTTATTGAGATATATCGAGTTCTGTTACGAAGAATATATTAGGAGGCTTTCATTTATAAGGGCCTTCTTTTTATTGTATTTCCTGATCCACTCCATGGTACGCAAACAAAATATTTTTATCCTCCCCTCCCTCTACCCCCAAAAAACACTTTTTAGTATTTTCATTTGGCAACTCTCCTGTGTTTCCCAAAAGATTATTACATTCTTCACACCGAACTTTCCAAAGCAGGTTAACCCCCCCCCCCCCCCCCCTTTTTTGAGTTGAAAGGCAATCGCGTGATAGCCTTCAGCTCTTTTTAAATTCTAAAATATTTGCCCAAGACATGCTAAAATTAGAATGAAGATATTTTGATACGAATTTCGGTGTCGTTGAGTTCCGTTCAGATGTCTATCAATGTGAGGAGATGAATTGATCAGGCAAGATATTGCATGTGACCTGTTATGGCGCCAAATGAAGGAAAACCTAGATTCACAGAGCTTAATGGGGAATCCGTTTCAGTTCAGTGCTTGCAGCTGGATGTCCGGCAATTTCTCGGCATTTCCTAGATCCATATTTGATGTTTGTGATATTATCCGTTGGGGTTGTCCCTCGTTAGCATATTTGTGCCACACATATACCTCAAGAATATCACTAGGAAAAATGAAAAGATTATCTTGACAGTTTACAGCTATTTCAAGGTTGGTGAAGGTTTTGTTGCATGTTGCATGTTGCATGTTGCATACCAAGCCCGAAATGCAGTATGGTTCATGTGAGTCCAAACAGGTTAAGATCAGATGAAATTTTACCACGTTTTTTTTACAGGTTTTTCCAGCATATATTTTTCTGTGCTGACATTATTTAGATATGAATATAATTATACATTTCAAGCTTGGTAAGCAACATACACTTACAACATGCAACAAAACCTTCACCAACCTTTTTTGGAATACTGTATATGATTGTGCTGATGACTGGTCAGTAGTCAGTATAGCAACATGTTATGAAGATTGTTCGTAGAGATTTTTCGTAGGAAACTCATAAGGGATTGGAAACGCGTAGCACCATCACCATGCTCCGGAATAGTCAGATATGCAAATTAGGAGTTTGGATACCATATTTGGAAAGTTAAGCTAAATTCAAGATGGCCGCTTCAATACATATCAAACTTTTTGCTGATTTAACTGGGTTTCAGAGAAACTTTACTGAGTTTTTCAATCAAATATTTGGAATGTCTGTCTTTAAGTTTAGTTTTGAGAGTTTTTAAAGCAAGAGAATGTCGTTTACTGAGAAGAAACTCATCAACAAAACATCTGGATATTCCGGAACATCGCACCAAAGCAATGTATGGCTGTGACACGTGTCAACCCACTTGAGTTTCTGGAGTGACTCCTTGGGTTGATTCCATACACACCGCCATATAGTATCATTAGCTGCTGGACTCATAACAACCTTCGAATTCAAAATTGAGGTCCAAACATTCATACGGTTCTTCTATTTGTACTTTTACATCAACAGCATATAATTACTATTTATCTATCAAAATTTCAAGACGAATTCTTTCAGAATAGAACCGATATCCAACGCGCTAATGAAAGCTTGTATCTGTTATTTTTTTAAAGCTTGCGTAGAATATATTCCAAGCCTTTGGTATATATGCTCTAGATTATTTTCTAGATTCTTCACAGGGGAGGGGTGGTTAGAGTATAGCATATATTCATAGCACTCGTGCTATTTTCACAAAGAACCTTAGTGCTTAAAGTAACTCTAGAAGTTCTTCAAATGTGCATCAGTTTTCACTGTACATGTCAGAAACATCCAGATTAGCGTAACTCATTCGAGTGTAACTGCAGAGTTCCACTCTCTTCCCTCAATGACTCACTAGAATATTTTTGTTCAGTTTCGCAAAGCATTTACTGATTCAGCTTTAACATGCAATATTAATGCGCACATTCTCAAAACACTAAAAAATAAAGCAGTTTAAAATTTTCATGCTTGATACTTTCTGTATGACTTGAAATATTCTTTGTTCGCACATGACGTCATAGCCGCCATGTTGGAAGAATTTTGACAAAAGGTTTTTCAATCGATTCTTTTGTTATATCATCGATCATGGCGGCCATGGCTTTTGTTATCTTACTCCCTTGGGAATGATACCCTCGCCCGAAAGAATAACCTCTCACGTCTGGTTCTGTCTATTTTATTTGTCTTCAAGCCTAATAAGCCTGATTATTTACAGCAGTATTTACAAGTTAAGAGGGCCATTTAACATATATGAGTTTTCTGAAGGCTTTAAAAAATTGTCTCTACAATAAAGGCTTTCAACGTCACGTGATAGCAGCCATGAGAGGAGGCAGGAACAATTGAATCTGGTCTATTCTGATAAGGCCCGGTTTAGACGTCGAAGTTCACATGTGCCGAATCTAATGCAAATGAGCTCCAACAATAAGTTTTGTTTATTTGCATTAGATTCGACGTCTAAACCGGGCCTAAGAAGGAAAAAAGAAAAGACCGAATAAGTTTTACTTTACATAGACACCATATTGTTTGTTTCCATTTGGTCCTTGATTGGTCCATTTCCAATAATGTTTATCACGTTCGATATCTCAAAATAGACCTTTCCTGAATACGCATGAGTGACCACGTACCAATGGCTCCAAGTCGAGGTTCGACTTGATGTTTTCATACATTTACATATTTTATCAAGTTTAACCTCGACTTGGAGCCATTGTTTCGTGGTCACTCATGCGAATTCGGGATGACAATGAAACAGCCGCCATCAACATGGCGGTTAGTGACGTAACATGCACCCCAAGATTTAGAAACAAAATCTCGTAGTCGTGCTCGAAATCGTGCTCATATTCAAATCTAAAGCTCCCTAATGAACATGGCGCATTATATCCTAATTTGTGTACATCATTTCTTATTGGTCATGCCTTATACTGCATTGTTTGTACCCAAGCTAGTCCACAATGCATCATGTTTATCCAACACAAATCAAGCCTATAGACCTCTTTACCTTCGTTGTTTGTTGTGCCCATTTCAGACCACGTGATGCCACTCTTGGGAGTTGATTCTTTCATGTGTAAATATTTTAACAAAAGAACATTTCTCAAGGGAATGTCATGTGGTCTGAAATGGGCAATTTGCATACGAAGGTAAAGAGGTATATTCTGTTGTGTTTTCAAAAAATATAGTGCAACACGATTTATTAGATTCTCGAAATAACTCAAGAGTAAACTACAAATGTAATCGTAATAGTAAATGTAATGCGACCCATAAAGCACTTCGATTTGACTCATTTGTATCAAATTTGAAGGGCACTTTGCATAAACAGAATAGTTTTCATGTGCAGTGAAGGATAACAAGCTATTGTATTTATGCGAAGTGCTCCTCAAAGTCGAGAATAAGAAACCAGTGAATAACTTCATCCAAAATTAGGTTAATTCCTAATATTGACATAAGCCAAATGCCTGACTAATAGCAATACTTTGTAAAACAAGGCAACTCGTGGAGAGGTTTTGTGAAAATGGTTGACAAAAGCTCTTCATGGATTGCCTTGTTTTACCAGATAATCCACCTCCATCTGGTTTGCACGTGAATGCGAACTTAAAAGACACTACAAGTGAATTAGTATTAGAGTTACAGGCCATTAAAATATGTAACAACAAAAAAAACATGAAAATGACGCTGGTCGGGCTCGGTCTAATATCAAAATCCAAATATCTGCAGCAGTTTTGAGGAGTTAGAGAATGATTTTTTAAAACAGCGAAATTTTGCAGAAGGCATTGTTGGGTGGCAGGAATGCCACCCAGCCATGACATTTCTGGTAAAATTTTGTAACATTTCACAAAACGAATTTTATCGAATCTTACGAAATATTCAGTTGCTAGTCTGTTGCTGGAAGCCTGTAGATTATGCTCATGAAGCACGAACACGTGGTGCCATTGCATCAGATACTACACACTACAGGGTATCCATTAGATGGTATCTTTTACGGTTAACGGTTTAAAGTTTGCTACTTTTTTTTTTCCGTTACGGTTAACAAAAATCTTAACAAATTCCATTGTTTTAAAAGTTAAACATTAATATCCATAATGAATGCATAAGATTGCATCAGTCTTGAGAAGAGATCTCGACAGATACACGTCTTACGAACCGTGACTATAAAAAAATACGGTTAACCTTTTTTAGACTTTTTACGCCTAACGCTTAACTTTTTCCGATTTTTACACCTAACGGCTAAATTTCTGGGCCGTTTTGTGGCTGACGGTTAACCCCATAGAGATCCTCACACCCGGTCCTCACACTACCTGTACTTCAAGTTGTGTTCACACTTGTGTTAATGCCAAGCAAGAATTCTACTTTCGAGCACCGTGCTCCGGAACTACTTCTAAAGTTTGACACGCATCAATTTAACTTGCATCAGCATGAAACTTTACTTGTCTTCAGAATTCCAATCTGCTTCTCTATTTTCAGGTAGAGCAATCGCTCATGGCCTATGTAGTACTATATAGCCTACTATAAAGTAGTTACCGCGTCATATCCAAAATTTCATTGGCGATTGTCTTGGGATATGGCCTAGTTCCCTAGAGCCTTCTCTGTTTGGAAAAAAAACATTGAAACACGAATAAGTAAGCCATAGATGACTGGTATATAATTAGTATATAGTTGTGGTGTGGTGTGGTGTGGTGTGGTGTGGTGTGGTGTGGTGTGGTGTGGTGTGGTGTGGTGTGGTGTGGTGTGGTGTGGTGTGGTGTGGTGTGGTGTGGTGTGGTGTGGTGTGGTGTGGTGTGGTGTGGTGTGGTGTGGTGTGGTGTGGTGTGGTGTGGTGTGGTGTGGTGTGGTGTGGTGTGGTGTGGTGTGGTGTGGTGTGGTGTGGTGTGGTGTGGTGTGGTGTGGTGTGGTGTGGTGTGGTGTGGTGTGGTGTGGTGTGGTGTGGTGTGGTGTGTCTTGTGGTCTTATGGTATGATATGGTATGTTTTACTACTTTTTCGATGCCATGCCATGCTATGTATATGTTATACTATGCTATGCTATGCCAATGCCATGCCATAGACCGTTTCTGAGCTAGAACACATAGTGCATTAAAGTGTAGCCTCGGTCCAAACATATTTTGTTCGCCATGCCATATATGGTGTCGCTTGTACCGAAGCTAGACCACAATGCATTCTGTTTTTTAAATTCAGAAAAGTCCACGCTGTGCTATATCAATCCATGCTATACCATGCTAACCCAAGTTAGTATAATGCACAAATATTTTTTAGGTCATTGTTGTCTCAGTGACAATGGTTATGTGTTACACAGGAATCCCATCAACAGTGTTTTTAACAGACACCAGTGTTAATAGACCTATTTAGCTTGGGCGGTTTGGTTTCCCATTACAAACCGCGTGTCATTCCCTAGAGTATCATTTCTTTGTTTAACGGTTATGCATGAGAAGACTCACCTGAATATAGACCCCTTGCACGTGACGTCAGAGCAGCTCATTTTAGAGGGCAAAACAAAAGAATTTTAATCTCTCGAGAATTAGAACCTATTGTTTTGCCCCCCAAATTGAGCTACATGCATTCCGACGTGCTGCTCGATACAACTCAAACAACGAATCTTAATCCTATAAATGACACGTGGACTGAAATGGGACAACAAACCGCCCAAACACAAAAGGTCAAAGCGTCTACCAAAGTTATAAGCAAATAAGAAAATATTAAATTAGATTAACAATGTTAATGTTAGTATATGTTAGAACCCCAGATACGTACTCATTCTTATACATACTCGTTCTTTTCCTTGTTGCTTGGAGGCGGAGAGACCCAACTGTCTCGCTTCACGTCGGGTTTGTCCACTGCGAAGCAAACAAATGTATGTTTAATTACGTCGGTCTTTTCTTCAGTTGAAGTTTAACCAAATGGTGGAAACCTTATCCTTCTCTTTAAAAGTGCTCTGTTATGCTCACGTATGGTGTTGACTTACATCGGCTACAGTAATGCTCGCGGTAAACATGTTTGAACAAACATGCTTGCTTGTTTAGCCAGGGTTTTGCCCTATTCGCTAATATAGAGTTTGTTGAAGGAAGTTTAGGAGTTTACCTTTATCAATGCTATAATGACTTGCATGGCTCTTTTGCGGCCTGGATGAACCCTAGAATCAAATAGACCATTTGCTTGCGTTAAATACTCAAAAATTCAAAAGCAAAACTTTTCTAAGTGATTAATGAACATGCACGTGTCGTTCCCTTGAGTATTATTCTTTTAGTTAACAAACGCGCTTGTTAGCTTGTCGGTGTCGTATGTGAGAAGAGTTGTTTGTTGGTTCTCTCCTGTGCTTCGAGGGTTTTTCTCTGGGTTCTCCAGTTTTCCTCCCTCCACAAAAGGTAACTTCTTCTAATAAACCATATTACCGATAAGGCGGCAATCTTTAATTACATTATTTTAAGTAAGACATTATGGGATGCCGAGGGGGCAATTATCGGAATATGTATAGTATGCACAGCTGTCAGAATGTCTTTTCATATAATTTAACGTCATACACCGAGAAGCACATCTAAAACCCAATTGAATTTGCTGGTAGTTGGAGCCATATGTGAAACACCAAAGCGTAAATTTATTTGAGAAAGTAACCCTGCCACTCTATGCTTTATAAATGTTTCTACGTTGGCTTCCTCAGCATCCCATAATTCAAGTGGGATACCGTATTGGTAAAAATGTCTATTAGATTTTTTAGTGGAAGCATTTATGAGCCACTTTGTGGAAAGCACTGCTAAACCCCATTTGTCTTTATATCTTTCTATATTTATAGCGCTTTACGTCTACCTACATTCAACATGGATGTTATCCTGCTTGAGTGCTTGATTCGAAGTCTTTTTAAGGCATGTCTGACCTGAACAAGAAACACTTTGTGAGCATGCGCAATGATAGAGACATGTGAATAATTATCCAAGGTGTTAAAAGAAGGTCTGTATACCCTACCAATGAAAGGTCACCCTATGCCTCACTTAGATGCAAAGGCACAGCTGCCTCTCAAAATGACACAGGGAACGTTGAAGGGGTCTTATCGCCAGCTTATAAGAATATATTGTTACATATTGGAACATATAAGACCTTTTGGCCGTAACCTTTTTTCTTTTTTTTTCATTTCAAATCCCTCCTTTCATATTCCTTGTGACTCAGGTACGCATAAATTAAAATAGAATGGGACACTTTTGTGAAGTTTGCTTACCTCGGAATTTCCAATACAATGGAACAAGAAAATAAATAATCCCTGAAAGAAAGAAAAAATACTTTATTTAGATCTAATAGAGATCTGGGGTGCTTACCATTTAAACCAAAAGTTTAAATTGGAATGGTAAGCGATTTTGGTCGACAAATGGTACGCGCGAACCAAAAAGAGAACCAAAAAGAGTGGGAAAAGTGGATTACCTCAATTGAAAGAATGATAAAATTAATGATAAAAAAACGATTTTTATTTCGTCGGTACCCGAAAACTTCCAGAACTGCCAAAGCTGCCAATGACTCCTGCTATTACAGTCCCCCCCCCCCCCCTCCCCCCCGCGGCAAATCGACTTGGGGAAGACCGCCTTCCGCAACGACTTGGGTTTTAACTTTGCCTAAATTGCATTCAGGCCCATTAGTTCTACTTACTTGTAACGATGTGAAAAGAGCGAATAAATACTGGAATACAATCGTGTAAGAATTGAATCCAAAGAAACCAAAACACCAGGTTGTGCCAAGAAGAGGAAGCAGAATGATGGTGGCCTTGAAACTAGTTCTATCAACATCAACAAAAAGATGGAAAAAATTTAACACAATATGATATTAAAGCTTATAACATTTGTAATGCATTATATGGTGACTTGACTGCCATCGGATTCAACAAAAAGAACTCTCCAAAACCTTCAAACTCATTCAAGCATTACGCGCTACTGCTCTAAGCGCATTCTCAGGGGATTAAAAAGTAGGATAATATTTTGTAAAATATGCAATTTTTTGGTATATTTGACTCAAAATTCGCTTAACGGTACGTGATCTTGAATATTTAATGAAAATTGTGAGGGTGTTGTTAAATTCGATGGCATGCATGTCACAAGCTCCCCGGCGCAGATTTCATACATTTTACTTACTTCACTCGTTTATCTTCTCCTCCTCCTATGTTTTGCTTCAGTGAAAGAAGCTCTCTCAACGTTAATACCAGAATAATGCAGTTGAACTGGAGGAGGGAAATATCAAGCAATAGTTTAACAAAATGATTGCATGTGATGACGTATTTCCGGGTCCTAGTGCTATCCAACTGCTTAGAAAAACCGCTAAAATATCGTGAAAAGTGTTATCAATGGCCCTTCACTTGAAAGACTAAGTACTTCAAGCAATTTCAACATAAAACGCCATGAAAAAAAATCATTTCAAAAATGTAAAAATAAATTTTATCTTGGGCCGGAAGAGTCCTTTCTTGATAGAAATTAAGTTGTCAAACTTAGAAGGCGTAATACGTAAATAATTGTTAGTGGAATAGGGGGATGCTTGGTTAAAGGGTTGGTTGGTCCTTGTGACCTGTTGGTGCAAGGCGCTGAATTTTAAAGCCATTTCTAAAATTGTGAACGTCATCAGTTTTAGTACCCCAATCATAGCGGCTATGGGTCCAATGAACGACCATCGAAGACCTTCTTCCATTGACAGCCAGCATCTGAGAGAAACAACAACAAAAAAAGGTATTCAGAATCAAAGTATTTGGTTGAAAATCGGCACAAAATGATGGGAAAGGATTGAGATAAACTTGCTGGATTTCAATCAGCTGATAAAAGTCTCATAATCTGCTCCAAATGGTGGTCAAACATTGACTACCATGTGCTGTCAACCAGAAAGAATTCTATTCTAAAACTTGTGATTCAGCTGAGGAACATTCTGCACGAGATCGACAGGAAATGACGTCAAGTGTAGAGAATTGCTAAGAATTGCTTACTATCAATAGACGTCACTTTTCACTGGCTGGTAGAATGTTAAAGGTTGCCCGTATATCTTGTTTTCTGGTTTCATGTTGTGCAAATAGTCAGATAGAATACATTGAGGAGTTATTTTGACATGATTTGACTTAAGATTTGCCCCCCAGTCAACCATTGGTTGCCCCCAAGTCAAATCCAGAAAAGTCACGTGATTGACAGTAAGCGAGGAAAGTCGGGGTATTGTGTCTTACGTTGGTCCCTTTCCATATCCTTCGTGGTTACTTGCTGCTGATATGAGAACCAGAAAAATTGGAAACCCTGCACACACAAAAAAAAAATAAACAAAAATAAGAAAATGTAGTGAAGTATAAATGGAGTATTGCGATAAGAGAATTAGACATAGCCAAGTATTGTTTAGCCTGCGTCACATCCGGACAAATACCTCGGTAAAGTCCGTCTGCGAAATAGCGCCCAAAAGCTTGTTCCGACCGCCAGCGGACTAACACGGTTATATGAAGCGATTTCTGATTGGCTCTCGACTTGTTCGATTCTAACACGACCAAAAATATCAGACCGATATTGACTTTTTTTGCTGAACATGAAAGTTGAACCCTAGCTCTAGAAAAACTGGATACTAACTTTTTACTTTAGATATATCTTTATACGAGAATTAAAGGTTTTTGATGACTACTGAAGCCATTTTGGCCTATTTTCTTTGTAAATGAGTGCGAGCAGTCAAGTAGAACATTTGAATTTGGTGCTCTTGAGCTTATGAATGTCCCGGATGTGACGCCTCATTCTACACGATGATCTATGATTGGTCAGCAGAAGCTCGTTGGTCACCATCGGCTGACCTTTACTTGTGAATAGCAGTTTGTTGTTTTGTTGATTGGTTGTATTTGGAATTGCCATTTGGTGTGTTGTGATTGGTCTATAGTGTGTACGTCATCAGTGCTATATAGACATGTGCCTACCCCAGCCAAACAGCATGTAGTACTTGAGTTTGATTCCTTCAGTGTTAAAAACTGTCACGATTTTGAAGTACAGATGAAGACCCTCTATGGCCATCCAAGAGAAGGCAGATAAGTAAAGATAATGGAGACCCACAGCAATGGCGGCACACAGCACCTGTAAAAACCAATGTAAAATAACTTCATGATTCTCATTACCAGCCTACAATGACAAGCAAACACTGCCCGTCATGTGCTATCAACCAGAGAGTATTCTATTGCTTGGTATATATCAGATGAATAAATCTCATTTCCAGCCTACAATGACAGGCAAACACTGCCCGTCATGTGCTATCAACCAGAGAGTACTCTATTGCTTGGTATAGATCAACTGAATGAATCTCGTGAATCTCATTAAAATCATACAACCCTTCCTTTCATCTTTCCCTCTTTCTTTCCATCCTTCCTTCCTTCCTTCCTTCCTTCCTTCCTTCCTTCCTTCCTTCGTTCCATATTTTTCTCTGTATTTTCTTCAACGACTTCTAACGAGCTCGCAAAGGGTTGTTACGCTTTAAAGTAATTGTTCAGGTTTGGTTGCACACTTACAGGATGGTTTGTTGAATCAATTCCCGCTAGAAACACAGCCTGTGCCAGCCCTAACGCGATGGAAAGATTCAGATGAATCTTGTATCGTCTCGCTGATAATGCACTACAGAAAAAATTCCAGCAATTAATGTTCATGACTTTTATAACGTCTTTGAAATGTCCTCCCATTCCTCCCATTTGTCTTACCCCATTCCCAACAAAAATTATTATTCTTTTTTTTTTTGTTTACCCGCAAAAGAATGCAACAAAAATTCAGTGTAGCTTCATACACCGGCCCATCTTTAGCTCAGCCTAATATAATCTTCATTAAGGACGTTCACGGGTGTTGTCTGTTCTACGCATATGGCGTTTTAGCAAAAACGTTTTAGCAATCCATTTTGTTTTTCTACAAAAATGTCTTTACAGCTCGACTTGTATGTATTACGCGTAAGCGATTTTCGACAAGAAAAAGGCTGCACTTTGATATGATCTCACTCCTAAACGAGAACGGTGACCCACATTTTTTATTTGCTCATGGAACTTCTATGATGGTCTTATTTCACCATGTGAAGTTTGAAGAAAGAAAAAAACATGGGAAACGCTTTTGCCCGCGAACGTCCTTAAAGCCGTTTGCTTAAATCATTCTAGAAGACACCACAGGTAACCCAAAAGAACTGAATTCACTTACTCTCCCAGTGCAATGTAAGCCAAGATAGTGATCAACAAAGCAGCCAATGAGATTGAACTACCAACATACGTAATAATGTTGATTGCTTTGACATGTACTAAAGGTGGCTGTGGAAAACAAATGAATTTGAGCTCAAAATTCTGCACAGAACAATATAATGGGATTCTTTATATTTTGATCATACACACAGCAATAGACCTCTTTACCTTCGTATGCAAATTGCCCATTTCAGACCACGTGACATTCCCTTGAGAAATGTTCTTTTGTTAAAATATTTACACATGAAAGAATCAACTCCCAAGAGTGGCATCACGTGGTCTGAAATGGGCACAACAAACAACGAAGGTAAAGAGGTCTATTATTCAGGGCTTCTGGTATTGTAACAAATGGACTTGCTTTTTGCATTAATGTCGAAGGTCAAACCACAGGTATCCCAAGTTCCTTCTTTTTACCGATATGTCGCAGAAAGTGTGTGTGTAGCACATTTTATAAATAATCTCGATGAAACTGAATCCGAGAAATTTCACCGTCACAATATTCACAAATACCAACGGTAAAGTAAAGAATGCACATTCACTTCAACAATACGTACGAACACTTTGAAATTCCACGGACCTTCACTGGAACACATGAATATTCTACACAAAACCGATGTTAACGCTAAAAAACTGGAAGCATCTTTGGAATATATTTAGTAAATAAACCCCTCCTGGCGGCTGGGATATCGGCTGATAATGTCCGAGGATGAGAAATGGTCCGAAAAAAGAACATTTGGCCGAGAAGCGAAGCTTCGAGGGTAAATGTGATATTTTGAGGACCATTTCTTATCCAAGGACATTATCAACCGATATTCCAGTGAGCCAGAGGGGGTTTATTTATTTTATAACCCAACGACTTCACTGAAATGAATTCAGCAAACTGCATCGACTCGTCATCTCCAGAGTTTTCAAAAAAATAATTCTCTCTCGTCTCCAAGCTGGATATAAAAACAATTATTTTGGTAAATGAAAGCTGTTTGACATTGAACTATTCTATTGTTTGACATTTGTTGTCGAATTCTTTGTTGGTTTTTAGTAGTTTATAAAAACAATTTCGAAAACAAACCAAAAACTTTATTGACGAAACATGGATGCTTACCATTGAAGACATTTACAGTATATTTTGTTGATTTTTTCGTGTTTCCTGGCGTAGTTTTCTCAACCAGTATTTGTATTTTATTCTGACTTGTTTGTAAAAACCGAGTTTCTTTGTTTTCCGTGTTTTTTTCTTTTCTTTTTTAACGTTTTTACCTTCTGCTGGACAAATATCACTTCGGACGGGGGATATCGCCTGATACCCGTCCTGCACGTGACCCATTTGAACCAATGACAGCGCGCGAAAATTCATCGTTGGGTTATAATATCTAATAACTTGTCAGTGACGTCAGCGTACCGAAACCAGAAATGAATCTTGTTGGGCAACACTAACCTGGTAATGAGCAAACTGCATCAGAACTGCGAAGCTTGTAAGATGGTTGGTTGAACACACAGTTTGACCTGTGTTTGTACTGATCTTAGTCAGACCATCACTAATCCATGTCCCAGTATCATTACTATGAGAAAGAAAAGACTTGAGAAGTGACGTCATCAGAGGGCTGGAGCTGTTGGGGGTGGGGGGGGGGGGGGGGGGGTTGGGGGGTGGGCGAGCAGGGGAACATGAGGTTTAGGAGGTTGGTTTTTGCCATCAGTCCAACCATACAAACGTCTGTAAATTTGTCGATTTTCAAAAAACGTTTTCTTGGCCGATATTACACCTAACATAATGAATCTTTGTAGGGTTACTAAAGTGAAGGTGCTCTTTCTAGTGCTGGTATTGGTTTTTCACTCATTTTAATTTTAGCTCATTCGAATTTACGGCCGCCATTTTGGAAAAAGGTATATTACGAGCAACCAATTCACCTTACCTGGAAGTGTATTGTAAGTATGCGCACTTTACGGAACTGGGCACTACCTTGGTATTACTTGGTATCTGTCAGAGTAAAAATAAGTGTATTAGCCTTAGACTTTATCGACACCTGAAACAATGTCTGATGCAAGTCAGGGCATTCCTAACTCACAGACCGAAGTGTAATTTAACACTTATGTTGGGTTTTGTGGAGGGAAGAAAACCAGAGAACGTTGAGAAAAACCCTAGTTCGAATCAAGGATGAGACTGGGTGAGACCAAACAAACTCTACTCACATTTGATGTCATGCAAGTCAAGTAATCAAACCCGAGACTACCCAAAGCAGGCGCAGCTTTAGTGGTACTCGGGTGGTTCCATCAATTGCAGCTGATCCCTCTCAATAACAAGTGTGACCTAACATGGGTGGCGTATACGTAGTGATTTACCGCTCTCCTCTCACCGCTGTAGTCCGGGTTCTAGTCCCGGTTAGGATTAATGAATCATGAATCATGTGTGAGTTGAATTTGTTTGATGTGTTGTTCTCTCCCGTGTGGTTTTTTTCCGGGTTCTCTGATTCAATGTGTGTGTTGAGTGTTGTAAATATAGAATGTTGTGATAACGCGTGATAACGGAAGAGCCCCGTACGGGGAGTTGATGGTTGTAAATATAGCAAGTACGTATGCATGTACGGGCTCCATCCCCCCTCCCCTCACCCCAATGTGGAAGCGAAAATCTTGGACCTCCCCTACAAAGTATCAACTAATATTGCATACTGATCCTGTTACCTGATGGTTGAACCTGAGTAGAGCCTCTTGATTTAATTTATGCACTGGTCGACTATTGTACGTTACGAGTACGGTCAGCACTTCAGAATTGACTTGTGCGTTCGTGACTTGGGCACTGAGGGGGAACATAAATAAAACACAAGAAAAAATAATAAATTATTAAGAATGATTATGTTACTGCTCTGCTCTTTGCCCTGCTCTGCTCTTTGCCCTGCCCTGCCTTGCCCTACCCTACTGTCCTCTCCTCTGCTGTCCTCCTCCTTTTCTCTCTCCATACCCTATCTAAAACCTCTAGCCTTAGCCTCGTGTTCGTTACCTTATACTGGCGTTCTTTTTCGGTCTGTTGAGTCTTGTATTCTTCATCACTGAAAACAATACTAAGAGCCTCCCTGAAAAGAATAATGAATATTAAAGATGAGGTGTTGGCAAGATCAGATCACTAGGGTACAACTTGAGACGTACTCAGCAGCCTTTTCCATGAATATAGCAACCACATAGATTTAGAAATCAAGGGTAGTGTAGCAATATAATACTACACTCTTCTCTCGTCTCTCACCTCTGCGGTCTCGGATTTGATTCCTGCACTCAGCATCACAAATGAGCATAGTTCTTAGATCTCTCCCTTGTATCAAGGTTTTTTTTCGGGTTCTTCTTCCTCCGCAAAATCTAACACGCTTAATTGCAATTCAATCTGTGAGTTAGCCATGCCCTGACTGTGATCAACCCAGAGGCTGTTTCAGAGTTCGATCCGCTGTGAGTTAGCCGTGGCCTGACTTTGATCTGCCCAGAGTTTGACAAAATTACACGCTTAATTGCAATTCAATCTGTGAGTTAGCCATGCCCTGACTGTGATCAACCCAGAAGCTGTTTCAGAGTTCGATCCGCTGTGAGTTAGCCGTGGCCTGACTTTGATCTGCCCAGAGTTTGACAAAATTAAACTTTTGAGCTTGTAAAGGACGTTTCTTGAGTACAATAGTGACGTACATCTTTCACGCTCAGTAAGTGCACATTGGCCATATATAGCCTTACTTGAGCTTAGGCGGATCCTAACTTTATGCAGAGCTGCATCGTGTGTCCGGGCAGGACTTAAAAGACTTACCATCACAACTTTTGTTGTTACACTCCTTAAGAACTCTTCTTGGCTCAAAATATAGCATTGGACCGCTAGGGGATGGAGTATTTGACGAAGAACTCATGGCTGTTTGTGTCTTGAGATCTTGATGACTCTCCCCTCGTGCGGGGATAGTAACGACCTTGTGTGTGTCTATTTGAGCAAGTCCGTAGATTTCTGGGGAAAGAATCAAGTTGAATTTAAAACATTTGGTATTCAAATATCAGTGTCACTAAACCATTCAGTTACTCACCAATATTGTCAGTCTTGTAGGAATAACTTTCATTCAAACGGTCCATGGTTTCCATGACAACGCATGTAGTGCCTTCCATGGCAATTATTAGTTGCTCGCTCTAGGGAACAAGAAATGTGAACATCTCTTTTACTTCAGTTTACACCGTATTGTTGATGTTTGCATAATTGTTGCTGCTTTGCCATAACTCAGTTGTGAGTAAGTAATGACCTATGTTACGAGACCACCATCTTGTTGGCTCAGTAGTTGAGTAATTCATGTTTCTGGCTCCCCTTTGTTACCGTTGCCATGTCTCACAAGCTCAAAAAATTAGCAAGAATATCTCAGAATTTTAAACTCTGATCAATCGCGGAAAAGTGATTATAAATGGTTGCAGTTGTTTACTGTCCTGTTTGTCCTGCCTCGTCATCCTTGTAGTATTTTTCAAAACAGATACTGTGTAGCTGTTTGTGGGACAAGATTTTTTAAAAAATCCGCTGGGAAAACTGCTGCAACGGTGATAAGTTCGCTATTTTTTGAGTCGGACCCATGAATCGGTGTGTTGTGTGTGAGTCTATAATTTCAAGCCCTGTGGCCAGATCAACACTCAGAGTCTTTAAATCAATATCTATTGAATCTAAGAAGAAGGTGCTATCTTAGCTTTTGAATCAAAAGATTATCTGCAAATTCTTAGAACTTCATCTTGCACATTGAGCAAGACCTAAATTAGGAAGTTAAAAAGTTTTTTTTACCTTGAAGTCTTGGGTATTGTGCTTCGTGTCGACTTTCGTTTCCAGAAGATTATCAATAGAGTGTAACAATGAAGTCACATTTGTCTGATGATAGAACAGGTGCATTAATAGGAGAAGGAAGCAATAATAGTGGTCGAATAGCGGTAGCAGTATTGGTAGCAATAACAGAAGCATGCAGTATAACAACAGTGGATCTTCATCCTTCCCCATTCTTGATCATCGATCCGTGGGACAATGGCCTGTTTGAATAGGATACTATTGACCTTATCTTAATAATTACCTTCACAAAGTCCAAATTATCATTCCATGACGCCATTTTTAGCAGAATCTTGTTAAAGTACATCACCACTGATATACTCGTCTGCATGCCTACTTCTGACAATTCCTTGGATGACGTCAAATTCTCAAACTCTCGCAGAAAAGGTTCTGTTTTCTTTCTTGTCTCTGTTGAGTTCATGTCCTACGCAGCAAGGTTTGTTCCAAAGATATGAAAATCATATTAATGAATATGAACCAATGCATCAAATGTGACAATACCTGTAGACCTCTTTAGCTTGTACGTATATTCGCTTGAGTATCATTTTTTTGTTTGACGGTTGCGCAAAAGAAGACAAACTGAATGAATATGGATACAACTCAAACAAAAAATCTTATTGTATATATATAAAATCTTAATGGGAAGCCTAACCCAAAGAGGTTTGTTCGATTTCTTGTTTGCCTGTTTGCTTGTTATTACTTTCTTTCGTTTTTTAACTCACCTTCAGTGATTTAATTTCCTGGAAAAGCTGACTAATTCTTTCGTCCAAGTCTAGGGAGTTCGGATCTGTTTAGCACGAAAAAAATATCAATTTAAGAAAATAACTATAAAACTGTGTTTCATTTCTATTTTCCCGAATTTTACCTGTAGTAGGTTGGGGCGATACTGTTGACGTTTGTAATGTTGGTGGAGATGGAGATGACTTGAAAGTCGAAGTTGACATTGGCGTTGATAGTGTTGATAAAAATGATGATGATGATGATGATGATGAATGTGGTAGAGCGGGTAAAAGAGAAGATGATGACGATGATGAGGAAGACAGTTGAGATGATGGTGACGCTAGCGGAGAAGGAGATATAGAAAATGGCACAGGTGATGTTGATGATGGTGATGGTGGTTCTGATGACGAAGACGTTGTTGCTGTCATCGATGATGATGGCAAATCCGTAGGTGTTGATGAAGCTGCCTCCAATGGCGATGTTACTGTTGTTGTTGTTGTTGTTGTCATTGTTACCGTTGTTGTTGATGATGACGGCAAAGCAACTGGAGTTGGTGTTGGTGAAGACGACGATACCTGTGTGGATGTTGATGGTGGTAGTGGTAGTGGCAATTGTTCTGTGGTTGATGTTGGTACTATTGAAGATGACGCTACTAAGGCTTTTGATGGTGATGGTGAAGATGACGATACCTGTGTTGATGATGATGTTCCCAACGATTTAATTGATGATGATGATGGTGGTGGTGGTGGAAGTGGTTCTGGGGTTGATGTTGGCTTTAATGAAGATGCTGCTGCTAAGGCTGTTGATGGTGATGGCGATGATGACGTTGGCGTTGACGATGAAGTCACAGATGACGATGAAGGCTGTGATGATGACAAGGGTGATACCGTACTATAAGTCGTTTGAAAGGCTTGCATAGATGAAGGCGATGAGTATAATACAGAAGAAGTCGGCATGACTGTCAAATCTGTGCAGTTTTCTTCCTGGTATGCTGATTCGTCCTTCCAATTCACCTTGTCAAGAGAAATAGCTTCTTGTCTACCTTTATTGGAAACAAACAACGAAAGAAAAATTAGCCACTGTACGACTCAAACTGGAAATCTTTAGATGACTCTGCCAGCTTAAATACTAGACCATTTCGAATTTTAAAACTTCGCTTTGTTCCTTAACTACAGACTTATTATTTGCTCAAGGTTAGCCTCATTTCAGCGTCTGAATCTTCACAAATACCAACGATAAAGTAAAGGATCATGCACAACTCCAACAATACAAAGATACACTTTTAAATTCAACGGACCTTGGGCATTGACCTTGTAACATTGGGCAACAGAGAACTCGAAACTGCATGGGAAATCAAACATCTTTTTATGTGTAAGGGTTCCGTTGCGGCAAAATTTTGCCCAAACTCATTCAAATCAGACAATCAAAACAGACAAATAGATGACTTTTCCACGTAGCTGGTATCAAAGGGAGTCGACGGTGCGTAATTTACACCCTCTCTCCATCAGTGCTCCGTTGTAAGAGTATTCAAAGCTGAAACTACGCGGATTAGAAAGAATTTGATACAGACATGAAGATCCTGAGCATCGAACTATAGGCCTTTAGCTCCGAAAGCCGCGCACTAACCAACTGAACTACGTCTGCTCCTAAATGGCAGCTATGAGAAAGTTACTGTATAATTACCTAGAATGAAAAACTGCCCAACAGCAGCACTTCCAACAATCCCATTACTAGATCCTGCTTCGACTCGAATAGTAGACCCTTCAATGTCGGCTTCTGCAGCCACTATTTGTACTACACCGCCTCCACCACCACCGGCATTCATTCCCTTTCCTGAGCTTCCCATGGCGTAAAGAATCCCATGGTTGGTGATCCTTAGCTGTGTTTTCGATAAGAAAAAGTTTTTATTTGACAGATAACATAATATTTTGATTCGTTTCTCAATAGCTCGCGTGCTCATGTTACTAATTTTGGTGTACGTCAATCAAGACGTTTCCATGACATTCCGTAGGTACGTACACTTTAATTGACGTCTTTCAAAACACTATTTTGACCTCGACGGTAAATTGTATGACTCCGCGTTTGTGATTGCAAGCACTGTTTAAGGTAATTCCCTCGAAAGAAATTTTGCCAATAACTTTGCTCTGAAACTCTGCACGGACAATAATTAGGTATTGGAAATTTACTGCAATAAAAATGGTGGGTCACCATTCTCGTTTTCCCGCTGGATGTTCTTCAAATGTAGCAATTTATAGGTTTTATGGCAACTCAGTTTTGCAAATTTTCTCGTTTCTGATTGGCTAATATTTCTTCTCAGATCAGTTGGACACGGTATAGTTTTCGAAGCTTTCTTAGGCGCTGGCCCCAAAGGCAATAAGATTCGACGCGGCTCGACGTCTAAAATAGACTGAAGAAATTCTTCAACACATTGAAAATAAGCCCAAAATATCCGATTGGCTTTGTTAAGTGTACCTTTCTGGTCCAGAGGCGTATTCTTCCTCCTGAGCTTCCACCTGATGTACCCATATTTGATGACACGTGATGTGCACTAACGTTGATAGGATCCTCTATAAGTGAACGTAGCACTGATTATTTAAAAATAGGGATTGATGTGTGGCAAAATGCTGCCTCACTGACCCATTGGTCACTCACCCATAGGCAGTATAAATACAACCTATCTGACTTTATCCTTCATTTGACTCTGAAGATGACTTCCGCTCAGGTTGTCGAAACGTCAGTTACATCAAACAGTTTTTCTCAGGACTACATCCACCCGGATGATCATAATACAAATATTGTTACTTCGATAAATATACCCACGAATGCTGTGTGCCTCAGTAATTATCTATTAAGTAATGGGCTCCGGATATGGGAATATGCTGGCTCACAGACCCATTATGGAAGAAGGATGCTCCCAGTAATGTTCTCCCAATCTCGGAGTCTAAGGGTCACAATTTTCTTACCAATTGACATTTCAACAGCAGCTATCAACTCAATGGTAGGACCACCAAACGCGGGAAGAGCTGAGCCAGAAGACCCGCCTACGAGGTAGGTGAGAAAATAACTAGGTTAGCGTTTTATATCTGTAATGTACTATCTGCACATGCCAAAAAAAAAAAAAAAAAAAAAGGATTCCTCGGTACGCTTACCTAGACTCCCCCCGATATATGTACATGTGTCATTGATGCCATACGGGTCCCCTTGTGTGTCCAGTGCCATTCGACCTCCTTTGCCGCCATGTCCTGCTCCGGTAGCATACACATGGGAAGAGTTATATCTACCCTTACCTGGGCCACCATATCTGAACCCTGTCACAAAAGAGTTTGTGGATATGAATGGAGGAAAGTAGGTATGGTAGATAGGTAGGTATGGTAGATAGGTAGGTATGGTAGATAGGTAGGTAGGGATGGTAGGAAGGTAGGTAGGAAGGTAGGTAGATAACTTTATTGGCATGACCTATGAATTTACAGGTATTGCTAAAGTATTGTGATATAACATAAACTCTATAGATAATTACAAATTGATTGAATTACAATAATTGACTAAAATATATCAATATGATTTTGCTTTTGAACTTCGGACTAATCATATTTATCATGAATAAATTCTGATTAAATTATATTATTTTTTAACATCATTTTGCGTTTTGCTATTTCTAAGTTCAAAAGCTTTCAAAATGAATTTAGACACATATTAAAGAGCTTGATTTTTAGAACTTAGTAAAGTTGAAATATCTAAATTATTTATATCTATTAGGTCCGTCAACTTGTTGCATAGATTTGATCTTAAATTTGAATACAGAGAACATTTTAATAGCATATGTTCTTCTGTTTTGGATTTGATTATGATTACAAAAGATGCAAAGTCTCTGTTCGACTTCCACCCTTTGTTTTCCATATCTTCCTGTCTCTATAGCTAATTTATGATTACTAATTCTTAATTTTGTGAAATATCTTCGCTGATCAAAGTTTTGTATAGTATTTAAGTAGTCTTCTGTTTCATAGGTTTTCTTTATTGAATTATATACTTCTAATATTCTTGATTTTACTAAATTAGATTTCCATGCCTTAATATAATGTTTTTTCATTAATTCGTTATATTGTTGAAGAGTTACGTTAGTAATGGGATTAGTCAGTCTGTTTGAAACGTCTATGTTGTACGATCTTAACATTGAAAGTAGATGCGTATGATAACAAGGTTTATGTTTCTCGTGTAAAGATTTTGACATGAAAAACGCTTGTTTAGCGAATGAAGAATCGGGCAAGCTAATTAGATGATTAAAATATTTAAGTATCAATCTGTCGATAAATATTTTTAAAGGAAATCTACCTAATTCAGCCCGACAGGCTATGTTCGAAGCTTTACTACTAACTCCTAAATAATATTTACAAAAACGTAAATTTACTTTTTCTGTTTGACTTTTCTCCCACTTCTCAAAATCATGTTTTCGATAAACTCCCCATACTTCACTAGCATACGTAAGGATTGGAGATACCATACAATCAAAACGTTTATTGGCCTGTTGTGCTTTAAGTTTTGCAAAATCAAATGTGCGATTGATCCTAAAGAAAGCATGTAAAGCTTTTTCTCTCGATTGAAGTAAATGAGCGTCAAAGTTACCCGTTGAAGTTAACTTAACTCCTAAGTAAGTGTATTCCTTGACGGTCTCGAGTGGATTGTTTTGTAACGTGAAAGAGTGTTGTTTAGACTTTTTGAGAGTTTTCTTAGAGAAAATCATAACTTTTGATTTTTTCTCATTGATTGTCATTTGCCATTTTGTGCAAAAACTTGTTACAGAATTAATGCAATTTCGCAAACCTTCTTTCGACTTTGATAATAATACTAAATCATCAGCATACATAAGTGATGTGAGCTTATTTCCATTTGGTAAAAAAAATTGGATCTGTTCTAAATGTCTCATCAAGTAGTAAAGATAAGTCATTCAAATAGAGATTGAAAAGTAAAGGACTCAATATGCAGCCTTGACGAACGCCACGTGCATATTTAAAAGTCTTTGTGCGATTACAACCTAATTTAAAGTAGCATGATGACTTTGAATATAAATTTTTAATAATGTTGTAAAAACTTCCATTTATGTTATTTTGGAGTAATTTAAATAATAAACCATCATGCCAAATTGAATCAAAAGCTTTTTTGAAGTCAATGAAGCATGCATAGATTTTGCCACCGCTTGTATTTGTTACATATCTGTCAATAATACAACGTAAAGTGAAAATATGGTCTGATGTTCTGTGTTTTGGCAAGAAACCGATTTGAGATTTATGTAAAAGATTATGTTTTTGTGTAAATTTTAACAATCTTTGGTTTAAAATTACAGCAAAAAATTTCCCTAGACAACTAGAAACACAGATACCTCTATAATTATTTGTATCTGATTGATCACCACTTTTGAAGATTGGAGTAATAGAACCCTCACACCAATTATCGGGAAAAACTCCTGATTCTAAGATAATATTAAAAAGTTTTTTGAAAACTGGACACATTTCGCTAATACTGTGTCGGATCATTTCATTTTTTATCTTATCCGCGGATGCAACATGCAACATGCAACATGCAACATGCAACATGCAACATGCAACATGCAACATGCAACATGCAACATGCAACATGCAACATGCAACATGCAACATGCAACATGCAACATGCAACATGCAACATGCAACATGCAACATGCAACATGCAACATGCAACATGCAACATGCAACATGCAACATGCAACATGCAACATGCAACATGCAACATGCAACATGCAACATGCAACATGCAACATGCAACATGCAACATGCAACATGCAACATGCAACATGCAACATGCAACATGCAACATGCAACATGCAACATGCAACATGCAACATGCAACATGCAACATGCAACATGCAACATGCAACATGCAACATGCAACATGCAACATGCAACATGCAACATGCAACATGCAACATGCAACATGCAACATGCAACATGCAACATGCAACATGCAACATGCAACATGCAACATGCAACATGCAACATGCAACATGCAACATGCAACATGCAACATGCAACATGCAACATGCAACATGCAACATGCAACATGCAACATGCAACATGCAACATGCAACATGCAACATGCAACATGCAACATGCAACATGCAACATGCAACATGCAACACCTTCAATAACGTTTTTTGAAACACCTGTAGGGAGTTTAAAACATGGATAGATAGAAGCAAAGACTGTCATTCATTCAGAACCCTTACTTTGTTCAGAACATAACTGACATACTGATAACCTTACCATTTAAGGGCGCCTGGCTTGAGGCATATCCACCAAGGAACTTCATTGATGAATAGTTTTGAGACCTTGGTTCAGTTATTTGCATGGATATCGGGGCTTTGATGTTTATTTTGTCACTGATACTGACAAGAGACAAACTGTTATCTCCATAGAAATCAACTGCGCCGTCAATTTCAACTTTATTGCTAAATTCAAAGCGGGCGGCTGCACTGATCCAAAAGGAACTACCAAACATCGACCCTCGTCGGATTATACATCCCTTAAACGTCGAAACAAACTTGCCGTCTTTTGTCTTGTTGACCCAAATCTGTGGGATGTCCGTTGAGATCGTTATAGTTTCATCGCCTTTTACGTCCAAGGTGTCCCCTAATGAAGCAAAGAAGAAGAAACGCTAAACATTGAATGTTAGGTCAAGAAAAGCAAAAATAGGATAATAGGGTTTTTAATCATTTCAAAGAACCTTATTTCATTATTTCATTTCTTTTAGAGATACAGATTACTTTTTCTTGATAACGTGGTCTCTATAATCGATGGGAGCACTTGGATGAAAATGCCCCCATTTTTGAAAGTCCGAATAATTCAAATATTTGAGGATAATATGACTCAATCATGATTATGAAAACCAGATTGGCGAAAATTTTAGCCTGGCAGCCACTTGCAGTTGAGAAGTTTTAGTTTAAAATAATCTTATTCTCGGCAGAATAACATGTACATATGGTCTGAAATGAGAAAACATAACACCGAAGTCGAAACGGTCTATAGAGCTGTTTTAACAGCTTAAAAGTGTGACGTTATCCGTATGAAAAAAACGACTTTCGGGTCCAAAACGAAAACCAGTTTTATAAAGATTTTTCATCATTTTTCTTCATGACAGGATTTGTTTTCCAAATTTCTAATTGTTTCAGATGGAGGTTGATTAAGCAGTTGGACCCGAAAATACGACAAGCAATCAATGTCTTTTCTCGGACCTTGCGGGAAGAACGAGCTTCACAGAGTCGTTAGTATGTGAGTTTCAATCAGCTGATAAAAGTCTTTGAATCTCATTATCTACTCCAAGTGGTGGCCAAACACTGACCACCATGTGCTGTCAACCAGAAAGAATTCTATTGAAAACTTGTGATTCAGCTGATGAACATTCCGCACGAGACAGGAAATGACGTCAAGCGAAACCCAGCAATTGCAACCAATACTGCGCATGGGCTAGTGGTCAAGAAGAGGACGTGAGTGGAGACATGCGAATCGTGAAAACCCTAAATAAACATAACGGAAATGTAATACTAGGCTCATAAAAACTCCTCACGACCCGATGACAATATATTCAGCTCGTCAAGTGGAACCAGTTAATAAATCAAAGATAAGTAGCTGCACGATTTTACAGAGTTAACTAGTAGTTAGTAGTGATTGATTATTGTCAAGAAAAATTTCAGAGGAAGTACTACATACAAGTGTATAAAGTATTGTCAGTTCAAAACTCTAAGTGGGGCAGCTCTTTGACGTACGTCAGACGTGGAAGATTTCAGCTTTTATTTTTCAGGTCGCTGTTTAGCGTTTTTTTTTTTTTTTCGCATTTAGAATTGTATCCGGCTCTCCAATTCTTCTCGTTGAATGAAAACTCTCGCTTGTTTTCGAGTCAAAAAATATGTTACACTGAAGATTATTGAGTAAGGCCTTTGAATAATTGTGATCGAACAAGTAACACGGTCAGCTGGTGATGCCACATTGTCCTTGTTTCTCTCTTCTTTTTCTTTTTCTTTTTCTTTTTGATCTCTATTTTCTCTCTCTCTCTCTCTCTCTCTCTCTCTCTCTCTCTCTCTCTCTCTCTCTCTCTCTCTCTCTCTCTCTCTCTCTCTCTCTCTCTCTTTCTAATTTGCTACAGCTGAACTGTTTGTTGGCTGGTTCAAAGAGGATGAGTATTGAGAACCGGAAATGTTAGTGTTCCTACATGCCGACTTGTCGGAAAACTAGGACTTTTAATCAGTTCTTTGATGAGTTGTATATCCATATTTCATGTGTGTTCTCGTACGCAACCGTTAAAAAAAGGAATGATACTTTAGGGAATGACAAGTGGTCTAAAATGGGAAAACAACACGCCCAAGCTAAAGAGGTCCATAGAATGTAGAAATACACCCACTTCCACCTAAACATAACTGATAGCTGACAAATGAGTGAAGTGAGTCGAAGATCGTGCAAAGCTGCATGAAAATGAATCAGGTATTATTTGAAGTAAGTACTTAATAATGCGTAAATGAAAAGATTGAAACAATAACGAATGCTATAGAAGATATTAGTGCGGACAAGCGTACGTTTTAACATGATTTACATCAGTTCAGTCTTAATATATACGTTAGAATATGTCTTTTTATAAATTACAAGGCCAATTGAAAGCTTATATTAAGATATATAGTTCATTCAGAAAAACTTTTCTCAACCCTTGCCAAGTTTTTCAAGGCTTCCTATGCCCTGCATTTAGAGAACTATAGCACCGTGTTTACGAAGCGTTTTACTGATCAGATTGCAAACACCGACCGAGAGAACTAAACATGAATCCTATTGCCTCATGCTTCTGTTCATTCCAAATAGACGTTTTTGCTCCAACGAAAATTTTCAACATTTTCGAAATCTCGTGCTGTTGGAACAAAAGATGTACGAATTTTTTTGTGACTTTGTTGTTTAAATAATAGTAGTATTGGTAATGTCGAAAATTCGTTTAGAGCAAAAACGTCTAGTCACTCGGCTAACCCATGAATCAAGCACCAAAACACGACACACTTTTCGAAATTATTTCTCAGATCCCAACGATTATCACCAAATCTCTTGAAAGAATTCCAAACAATACCTTTTGATAACTCTTATCTGTACATGTTCTACATTCATATCCAACGAGATAGACAGACAATAGATATTTAATGTTTTCTGGTAGTCTTTTCAGACTTTGCTACTTTAAATTAATTAATTTCATAGATTCCAATTCGATCTGTAACAGTTTTAAAAGTTACACTTGAAACGTGGTTCTCTTGTAAATACTAAATCCACCCTCGGCTACCGCGACTTCTGGCTTGTGTAAGTACTGTTCTACGAGCCAAAACAAAACAGCTGAACCAAGATGTTTGACCTAATTTATCCAATAAATCTCTTATTATATAAATACAGATGGCTTTTCTTTACTGTTGCCTAAAAGTTCAAACATTACAAAAATGTATTTTTAAAATAAAAGATTTCTAAAATTCATAAAAGCTCTCTTTGCTATTTACTTGATCCCGTGAACCCATCAAACAAATGGTACTAATTAGTACTAAATAGCGTTAATTAAACAATAGAAAACAATATAATAGGACTAATTTAGCAATATTTACTATTTAGATTGTACGCATTTACAGTTTGTACTCCGCTATGAAGAATACAAATTCTAGACGAATGATGCAATTATGATTATCATTAAAAAAAAAACTACACTAGCATCAAACAAGGTCTTCTATCTAAGGTCCAGTTCAAACGTCGTTCTTCTTATGAGCCGAACCTGAAAACATCACAGAAGACCGCCTTATTATCCATTTTTTTCATTGCGTTCGGCTCATGAGAAGATCGGCGTTTGAACTGGTCCATAAAATATCTTAACGCAACAGAATCCTAGAAAAAATGAGATATGCAAAACTTCGGTTGAAAAATTTCCGTTATTGTTGAATGAGTTGACCCCTCTCGACATTATCTTACGTAATTATAAAATTTTCGGAAAATACGAAAGAAAATTTTTTACACTTTTTCTAAATGGAAATTGGGGCATTTCTTTTTACTGTTGGTGTCGCTGGTTTTCACATGACGTCATAACCGCCATCTTGGTTGAGCTGACTTGAAGTTTCTTTTGTCATATCAAACAAGATGGCCGCCGTGTCATTTGTATTTCCATTCTCTCGGGAATTATTAAAAACCAACAATAATGTTCATCAAAGCTCACAAAGCACTCTGGGAAATTGAGCCCTGTAAAAATGGAACAGGGAAATCAAAGGAAATATCCGGGAAAAAAAATTTTATTTTCGTCTGTTGAAATAATTTCATTTCTATAGAAAATATCGAAGGCAAAATTGTCAGATGAATGTTTTTGAGAGCTAAGGCACTAGGCCATGTGGGATAGGCTCAGAGATAATAATATGCGTAATGGATAAGTTGCGAGCCTGAATGTGAGCGACTGAAGAAGACTGCCGTTAGGCATGGTACGTGTGGATGAAATGATATTTTCGTCTGTTGAATTAATTTTAATTAGAAAAAGGAAAAGTTGTCAGATGAATTTTTATAGGAGCCGAAAAAGCAGCCGAAAAACTTCACTTGCCCATCATGCTTTAAGCTAGAATTTTGAGCTCATGTACATTGGCTATTGATAATGTTCACACAGGGAATATGATAAATGCATGTTACGTATGGATGAAATGACTTGGTCGTGAATCATTTCAAAGAGACCGACTCAGAATCAGTCAAACTGGAGGGGAAAAATAAAACAACTCAAGTACCTGACAATTCTTTGCAATGCTTGGTGAGCGATGAGACTACGGTCAGAGTCTAATGAATAAAAAAGAATGTTATAATATAAATATGAAAGAATAGAACTAAGTCGGGGCTAGCGAGAGAGAAAATGATAATAATAAGATATTCATTATTTATAGGGAATCAAATTTTTATTTAGAATTGAACTGATGAAAATTTTACATGATAAATGAGTTCTACAAAATCAAATTTGTGTGGAAATAATTAAAATATTTTAAAGCTTTAATATTGTCAAAATTAATTAATTTTTTTTTTCTTAATTTCTCCGGGCTTCCTCTCTCCGAAAAATTCAATCTGCGAGTTAGTCGTGCCCTGACTTTGATCAGCCGAAAGGTTGTTTCAGGGTTCGATAAATTAATTTGTACACCAGTCGGTTGGTTTACGCTTCAAAGTTCTTGCAATTGTTTCAAAGTTCATATCTACTAAAATATATTTTGGTTATATAATATTGTCTTCTGTGTAGAAGGCAGTGAACAAGTATAGATCCAAGTTGAAAGATCGCTATTAAATTCAATCAAAGAGAGCCGGAAGATTCCCACCATTTGCCGGGCCACGAAACACGAACGTGAGATTTACAAACCCTTTTCAGAATTCAATCCTTCCAAACACAGAAAAAACAGCATGATACAAAAGAAAATTAAAAAATTAAGTTAATAACTTTGACTTTGCCACTTCTTTCTTTGAAATATTAATTAATATCAAAATCAACTTTCATTTTACGATCAATTCTCTTTTTACCTAAAATTTTGATCCTTCTCATTCTAGCAGTTCTAACCTGCTGTTCTGAAATCTTGTCACAACGTTTTTATTATTTTTTTCTGTTTATTCTATACTACTTTGTGTGAATTTTCAAACTGAACAGTACACTTGCATATATCTATAGTCAATTCGCCTTAGTAAGTAGCTAAACCATATGTATGAATTGGATGGACTTACCGTTAAAATAGTGATCGTAAACAAGGCGAACTTCTTCATGTCGAACAACCGTCAGTTATATACTCTAGTGGTTTCCAGCTCTGAACACCCACATTTGCTACAGCTTTGGACTTTTCTGCTATACCTGCGTCAAAGATTGTATTCAATTGCTAATTTTTCCGGCCTTTTGAATAAGTTATTTATAAACGCAATAGGAGCCATAATTGCATTGTACGGCGCACTGACAAACAAGACGTAATTTGAAGATGTCATCACGGAAACGTGAGCGCTGTTGAACACCGGCCACTTATGGAAGCGAGATGAGAATAGGACATTGATTTTAATGAATACCTCATCTATCTTGACTTTCTGAATGTAAACTTAGAAAGTTTGCATTGTGTCTTGTACGTCTAGTTCGGTTTTGAAGTTTGTTTTTTTTTTTTTTTGCTCTAACGCGCGATTTTTTTCTGTCTGTCTGTGTGTCTGTCTGTTTGTTTGTGTGTCTGTCTGTCTGTTTGTTTGTGTGTCTGTCTGTCTATCTGTCTGTCTATTTGTTTGCTTATTTTCTTGTTTGTTTGTTTGTTTGTTTTTCATGTATTGTTTGTTTTCTCTTGATTGTTTGTTTTCTCTGTGTGTGTATTTATTGTCTATTGTTTATTCATTATTGTTCTTTGTTTTGTTTAGTCTTGATTGTTGTTCTTGTTGTTTTGTTTTTTTATCAATATTTAACGACAGTATCCCCCTCACCCAATTCAATTTATCCCAGTTTGTTTGTATTATAACCAAGTCTACAAACGGAGATCTGATTTTTGTGAACTACGCTGCCTCGCACCGCTCTGCATGGTTAAAGTGCGTTGTGCCACAGAGCTCGATACTCGGACCCCAACGCTATCACAAAGTAAAGCTTCCTGTAATACCGCGGTTTCTCCGGTTCTCATCCCTCCCTTGGCAAAAATTGAACCTTTCTTTTGGGCACGTGATGTTCACATGCTGTATAACAGTGTAGCACGTAACGTGTGAACTTGACATGAAAATTCTGCTATTCACAGCTCCAAATTAAGAGCAATTCTTTGAATAAATCTCGCTTGAATACCCCCAACAGCTGCTAGGCTTTTTGCCACTGATTACAAATATTTTTCTCGAGAAGTGAAAACAGTACAAAGATATATATAAAGTGTGAATTGTGAACCCGTGAAATACAATTTAGTTAACATATTACGCTCTACTTCACTCTGATTCTTTTGTTTTCTATTATGTTTTTTGTTTTTACTATTACACTAATAAGCACACTTTTCCACGGGTTAATGAACACAACTCTATTTCAGTAATCGATATTACTATTTTCCTTACTTTGCAACTTGTCGGAAGGCTTTTTTCTGAAGTAATGCTGTATTCACAAGCAAACACTAGCTATAAGGATACGGTCTTCCGCTTAACTGGCGAAAAAGTTCCAGCTGCATGTAGCTTGCTCAGACAATTACAGTAGGTAAGATGCTTTTCAAGTCAAGTAGCGAACGACTGTCAGTTATCTCTCGACGATAAATCATCAGAATCCCCGTTAGATAAAACTTCGATTGCGATCAAATTTTATAGGTTCTAGCGTGTTCAGAACTTTGGACTACTGACAATGAGTTATTCGCTCTTTAATTATAATTGCAATAATTGGATTTTCAATTATAAGTCCAAATTGTTTCCTGTTGAGCTGGGAAAATTAATAAGAAAAATTGAAGTATTAATGAAATTATCCGTAACTAAAATAATATAGATCTACAAAAAGTGGATGGTTCTAGAATGAAAGTTAAGATAGAGTGGAGTGCAGAATGGCTTATCGGATCAGATATAGCTTTGTCATTTATCAAAATATAAGGAGATTTCAATTAGCCTTTCCGAGTTGTCCAAGTATAAGATAAGGTGAATCGAGCACATGTATATGCGCTCTCTCTCTCTCTCTCTCTCTCTCTCTCTCTCTCTCTCTCTCTCTCTCTCTCTCTCTCTCTCTCTCTCTCTCTCTCTCTCTCTCTCTCAACAGAATTAAACATCACCTCTGGAAAAGCGTTTGAATCTTGATACATATTTCGCCAGACTTCGTTTCGTTAAAGAAGTGAAAGCGAGTTTTTCAAACACCTGCTCACAAAAAGTTGATCAAAATCTAAAAGATGAAACTAGAATTTTTATTAGCTAATTATCAAGGAACTCACTATGTTATATATGATCGCCTATACACCCCTTGTACTAAACTCTCCGGGGATCAAAGCAATGAATAATATTCACATCATAAACGATTTTAATCCGCAAGAGAAGGAAATTATTTTTTGAATCCCACATTGGAAATTATATAGTGCAAGTCTATATAATAACTGATGTCTAAATAGATAATTTTCAAAATATATATATACTAAATGATCGTAAGAAAATTTTAGAGGGTTGATAATAGATTCAATTTGTAATTATATTTATAATGACACACAAATGACTTTGTAGTATGATTTTAGACTTGAATATAGAATTTCACGCGCTGTGATTGGTCGAGCGACCAGTGATAATGAGACGATACTCAATGCTCGAGCAATGATTATCAGGCTTGCCAAAGTTTGCCAGAGGGGAAATAGTACTAATTTTTTAAATCCTGAATTTCGTCTTTTCTCTGATGTTCAAGTCTAAAATTATACTAAAATTATTCACTAAATATTATTCATGGTGATTTACTCGAAAGTTTATACTACTTAAAAGCCATCACTGACACACTTAATTCATTTATTGTTTGTATTTTTCTTAGATATATATATATGATATTATAAAAACACTAGTACCTTTGTAAATACAAACTAAATTATCTATATTGTTATTTTCTGTAATATTTATATGTGTGTAATAAAAGATCTTGAGCTTCACCTCGGGCTCAGTGCGGACTACGTCTCGGTAAATATTCACCTATATTCGGCACTTCTTTTTTTCATGTTCTTTTTTCGGACCATGTCTCATCCTCGGACATTATCAGCCGATATCCCAGCCGCCGGGAGGGGGTTTATTTACTAAATATCCGTCCTGCACGTGACCCATTTGAACCAATCACAGCGCGCGAATTTTATCGTTGGGATATTATATTAAGTATTCAGTCCACTGAAAGATGCTGAGAAGTGCGCCAATCAGCACACAGCAAGTTTTGCAATAAATACTTAACCAAAGTAATAAATATAGGGGGTCCTGCAGGGGGTCCCTGCACAATCACAATCCGAGTTATAGAGTTCGCGTTAGAGATTTTGCAAAATCCCAACTCCAGTAATGGCTAAATCTCAGTCCCAGTGTTAAAAATTCCATTTTTAAAGCCCGAAAAACGGCGAATCCCAGCTCCCATTTTACCCCTACAGGACCCCTCAAAACGAGTTTAGAATCTGCAAAATCTAAAGAAAAAATTTGATTCTTCACAAATTAAATAGATTAATAAAGAGTAACGAGTTACTATAGGGAACCGATTTCCTTGCAATATCTCCCTAAACACACAAGGTTTCGACGACACGTAATAAATGGATTCCGGCATTTCTAAGCTTTCCTGTGACCCTTTTTTAAAAAAAAATTGTTACCCCTTTTGAATATTAGATCAGTCGAAAAGAAAGAAATTTATTCCGTATTTCTTACAAATAAACGTCCACAAAACCACCTAAGAATTCTGGTGGCTATTATTGTTTCTTTTTTTCTCTTATATCTGAAGAAAATGCTTTGATCGTAGCCGGCCGATTTGAGATCTAGATTAATTCGGCTAACGTATTTTTGATTGCTTTTCCTCAAAAAGACGGCCTATTAATAGCTGCGGTTTGACTGCCCTAAGGCTAAAGCTTTGTAGGAAACCGTTATATTTGCGTAGCTGAATCAATATAGACCGCTTGAATTATTATGATATACCTCCAGGGAGAATTATTGTTGAAGAGAGGATAGAGGAGAGGAGAGGAGAGGAGAGGAGAGGAGAGGAGAAAATAAAATTCAAAATTCGCTAAAAGACGTTAAAAAACGAATGGCAATCAAAATGCTCGGGTTGAGACAAAAACACAATGCCTTTGTATTCAGTAATTGCATGTGAATTCCTTGCACACTTTCTTTCTTAAAGTGTAAAACGAAAATACGAAATAAATATTCTAGACCTAAATATAATGTTCGTTAAAATATTCTTCCCTTTGCTGTATTTTGACTTACTTTGCATAGGATTCGAAGTCTTTTCTCTCTCGATTAGGAAGTCAGAAGCATGGCTCGAAGTCTCTCGAACTTGTGGCTTATCAGTGTTCGTTTCTATGAGCTAAAAGAGCAACAGACGTGACCCGTCAACCAAAATGGCGGCTATGACGTCACACGGATCCCGAGAAAACAGATTATTTTTGGTTAAGTATTTCAAGGTTCTTTCCATGAAGATAACACACAACAATAAAGCAGATTACTAGCTGTTAATCCTTATCATAGAGCAAAATAGTTCCTAACCTGTGTAATTATCGATATAATCTCACACAGAAAGATCTTAATCTCATAGGAATTGAGCAGCCTATTCCTTGGATAATAATAATAGTAATAACAAAGGTATTAATAATAATAAATCTTTATTTACGGTGGGTAACAAATACGGAAGAACATACTGGATACCTTCTCTGCTTAATTGAATATGTGAGTTGAGTTTGTTTGATATGCTGTTCGCCTCCTTGCCACAAGGATTTTTGTCGGGCCCGGGGTTCTAATACAAAGATCTTAATCTTAGAATCGACTAGACTATTCGATAGTTTTTCTGGCGCCCTTGAACCGAAAACAGCGTGCAAAGGCGATTTCAATTTTGTTTCTGTTTTCTTCTTCTATTTTCATTTTTGTTTCTTTTTCTTTTCTTTCTTTTCTTCTCTTTTCTTTTCTTTTTTTTTTTTTCTTTTTTTTTCTTTTTTTCTTTTCTTCTTTTTTTGCGTTTTGCCTCTATCCAAACATTAAACAATTCCAACGCGATCGGCAAAAGGCAGGGAAAAGAAACAGAGAAGGAAAACTTAAAACTAACCAGCATTATTCAAGAAAATGAGTTGCTAACAATTCTACATTAGTAAAGAAAAAAAGCATGTAATCTTAGTCGGACACTTTTAAGTTTGTCTGAAATCCGGTACCTTCACATTGGAGGCCGTGTCTAATTAATTTTTTGTTTGCTCTTTTGACTTCTGTTTTTACCGCTTTTTCACTTGGATGTACCGGGAAGTTAGAAGGTGATGAATGAGTGAATAGATGATTTATTAGTATCTGGGTTTCATTTTGGTTGTGTAAATAGAAAAATAAGGAAATATAAAGAGGAATTAAGTACGAAAAGAAGGAAGAAACGATCAAAAGAAGTTCAAATAACCGAGATTTATTAAAATAAATAATTTGAATATTGATGCCCTAGTGATGATGGTAACAACCAGCTGATCTGAGAAAAATATTAGCCAATCAGAGTCGAGAGAATTTACAAAACTTAGTTGCCATCCTTTTTATTTTCTCACTAAATGATGAATATCATACTAATTTTATACAAAATTACATCAATAACATCTCCTGAAAATATAGACATCGCAGATATAAATTCTTGGAAGTGGACAGTTTTCGCAGGCTTCATGACACCTCAGTTTTGTAGTATAGTGACGTCATTTCTATGTCACTATTTCCAGGTGATCTGACTAGTCGCGCAAAGCATGATTTCCTGATCTAAAAAAGAATCAATCCCATCATCCATCGCACGCTCAATCCACTTGAATTTCATGGCGGCCATCTTGAAAATAAGCTAAATATGAGCGACTTTCTCGTTAATAAATATTTTCTTGTCGAAAAACGAGACACTCTAAATAACAGACAGAAGGATTTTCTTAAGGTTTAAAGCATTCTCGAGATTGCCAAGGACCAAAGAGCAGCGTAAGATGTGGAAGTTTTAGTTAAATCATGCCAAGGAATGAAGAAAGTTTTTCGGCAGCTTCTTCGAGATCGTATGAACGGTAATTCTTTAATTAAAAAACCACGAATAATCACCTAACCGATGAAAATATATTCCTAGTCTCATCTAGACAACATATTCTTTCAAGTAGAAACATTTTAAGTCTTAAATCCTCGGCTAAATGACATTTCTCCTTGCATATTTGTACTTGTATGCTATTTTGTTTTGTTTTGATTCCCCCTTGAATCCCGCATGGCATTGATTTTTTTTCAGAAAAGTGATTCGCAATCTGATTGGCTAATCTTTTTTCTTAAGATCACCTGGTTCAGATCAGCTCGAATAGTTCCGCTCATAGAAATCTGTGGGTTTTTTTTTTTTTCCAGTTCGGTTCTGTTCAGTTCGGTTCTGGTTTTTGTTTAATTGTTTTTTCTTTTTTTTTTGTTTACTTTTGCTTTTGGTTTTTTGTTATGAGTTGTTTCAGTCGTTCAGCTTTATAAATTGGTTTTTGCGCATGCCCGTAGTCCAAAAACACTTTTCTCACTACTGACCAGAAGAAACGCAGGCTCAGGGCACCAATTTCTTTCATAATAACATACAAGTGATGAACAGAGAATTTGAAATCTTCGAACCAGCAAATCCTACATTTGATAGAAACGCTTGCTATAAATATACAACAGAAGCAACCATCTAGTATGGCAGCTGGAATATGCTACAAGATTATAAAAAAAAACACTAAAGAAATACTTTAGAAATACTACGAATAATTAAGAAAGAAAAAAGTGGAAATGGACTGTTTAGAAACC